>JAZDUH010000040.1:6467500-7067500 GCA_036419115.1 Scarus forsteni | reverse complement strand
CAGAATGACTAATGTGCGAGTCATAAACAAATGAAGTCGGCTTTTGGGGAGCATTCGTCTTGCAGCGAGGGCCATGTTATTTTAGGGAGGGCGGCTGTCTTTAAGTCCTGATTGTGTCGCTTAATCCCCGTGGTATCTGTTTCATAGCGAGCAGCATGACACTCACCTGAACAAATAATGACTCCAAGCAGCATGTAGCATGTGTCTGAATCAATAATTCAAACTCATACATCTTCCTTACTGGAAGGAAGAGAGGGGAAGGGGGGGCAAAGGAGAATGAGAGTGAGGGAGGGATTGGAGAGAAAGGAGGGAATTAAAGATGGGAAGAGGGAAAGATAGAAAAGAAAATGTGCCCTGGCTTCCATATCAATCTATATGCTCCATGAAGATGAATGTAAATGTGATATGGATGTCATCCTACACGTTTTCAGAGGACATTTTCAGCTCACCAGGAAGGATGGAGCAGATTTAAGATGGCGCCTTTATCACCTGACTCTAAGCTCAAAGGCATGTTTAAACAAGTAAGAGGCACAAGTACACGCAGTATTCTGGTGCTTAAGTAAGTCTTCGTGGCCGTCTTGACATCAGTAATGTTCATTTACACCCTCACATGCTTTGGACTACAAAAGTTGAACTTAACTACTGTTATGCATTTAGGCCCTGTCTACACAGACAAAAAATTCTTATAGAAAAGACTCTGTGTGAAGACAGCTCAATCAGGGAAGAGAGGCGGGAGCTACAGATGTGACCGCACCAGGAAGTGACTGTGTGTTTGAAAACAATGGTGGCTTCTGAAGCTGTGTCAGTATCTGTGTTTTTTAATCAGACATTGACTCATTTTCTTCTTCAATAGAGGAGGACAGAATGTCACTTGAAGCTTGTCTTGTTTTTGCTCTTATTCTGACAGGAGATCACTGCTGAGAAACTGGGACAGAACCTGTACATCCTCCACGGATGTGCCAGTTAGTCTATGGTCGTCATGGTTACTCACTGATACTTGGCAAAATCTGAAAACTTGGTAGTGATTGTCTTACAAGGTTCATGTCGCATATAAGTGTTAAATGGTACATCTATGTGGTACAATTTAATGTAAAACGATAGTCAAAGGTAGTTTAAGCTAACGTCTAACTGTTGTTAGCCGCTACGTATAGCCGCTATGTATGCTACATAATACGAAGCAGCATAGCTTTATGGATTGGTCTGCGTGACAACTCAACGATCTTTCAGTCACAAGCTGCTGTTGTTTTTGAAGGTTTTGCCTCTGAAAACATTTTGAATGCTCTTTCCCAGATGGATTAGTAAAATATTTCTGTGGCAGATATATTGAATTGTCCGTCTAGCGTGTCAGGTGACAAAAGATAGCTTCAGAAAAGGAACCACACTATGTAGCACATGTTCCAAATGTTAAACTACTTCTAACATCTCTGAGGACCTGAAATCTAAGTGTACTTAGTAGTAGAATACTTTAAAGTTTGTCTTTTTTTTTTTATAAAAGGAACAATAGTTGTCAGCAATTCTGGTAAAGGAATGTCTACGGAAGAGGATTAGGGCCACTGAGAAAAAAAAAATGGAGTCCACCTTTTTTTTTATTAATATTTCTCTTAAGAAAAAAAAAAGTCAGAATTCTGACTTTTTTTCTTTAGAGAATTTTTTTTTTTAGTGGCCTTAATCCTTTTTCGTAAATGTCAGAGTACCCAGCTAATGCATATTTCAATACGTGTTGTATCTTGAGATATGTATCGTATCTAAAAGTTGCTGGAAAACTCCAACCCAACAAAAACCATACCCAGCCTGGAGCCTGAACAGGAAACAAATAAACAAATAAACAAATAAATAAATAAATAATACAGTGATGTGCAAAATAAACTTAAATTTCATGGATCAAACCAAGTTAATTTGGGCTTGTATGCACATTCTTGTGCAAAGACTTTTGAAGAAAGTACGCCCTTAATGCATTATCATATTATTATTATTATTATTATCAATATTCTGTGTAAACTAAATTTTGACACCTCAAAGATGACAGAGTCTGGTGACCCTCTGGCTCCCCTCTCGAGGCAGACCAAGGTTGGGAAGCAAGGTTCTGGAGGACATGCATAAACAAAAGGACACATGTCAACCACCAAGCATCTGCGTATTAACAGCAAGCGTATCTTTGACCTGATAACCCTTATGCTGCGTTCACACCGGACACTACTTGTACTACCTCGGCGATCACTTTCCATGCAAAGTCAATGTACAGCCGTGATAGGGCAGGGCTAACCCTCCCACGATGCAACAGCCGCTTTTCACACTACCACATAGCGTGTCACGCGTTGTGAAAGTAAAATAAAGTTGATCAATCAGCAGGTGTGTGCACATGTGACGGTACCCTCGACAGACAGTTATTCATCTGGACTACAGAGTAACAAACCATGTCTGTGTGAGAAACATTAGTCAATGAGGACATTAGTTCCGCCTAGACGGACCACGGTAAACTCACAGATGATGCTGCTGCAGGTCATCAGCTGCAGTGTTTTGTGGTTGATAAGTGAATGAAATGGATACAGCTGGAATAATGTCCGCTTATACATCCTATTATATGATATATGATATGATCGCGGTGAAACTCGAGAGGACGTGACGTCACCAAGCGACGGCAACGGTGACCAAAATGAGGTATTTATGGACGCGTGACGCTACGTCAGTGGCCGACGCAATTTTGGTAGCTGGGTCACTTGCGGTGTGAACGCAGCATAAGGTACCCATTTGTTCTTAGCTTGGATTTGAAGAGGTAAAAAAAAACAGCAAACCAAAAAATTTAAAGTAGGGTGATGTCTGAGTTCTTCTCTATTTTTAATCACAAAATGTACACACAGTTATGATAATGAAGAAATGTGAGATCTCCATGGGCTGTTGTTAAGAGTAAATCTCCACCCCTACTTTATACTGCCTTGTTTTGCTCTCATTCTCATTAAGAGATTCAGTCTAGACTTTATTTGACATACAGATGTATGTCTGCGTCTGTATTTCCTTCCTTTTCCTTCCTCCCTGCGGTATTTATAGAACAGCTCGTCGCCCATGCCACCGCGGGAGAGGTAAATAAGATGAGTGAAGAGATGCTATCTTTTATTGTAAGCATTATGCACAACACTCCTGCTTTATGAGCTAAACGGGCCATTGTTTATCACGGGGCGTAATCGCGAAGTCAGGCAGGCAGGCCTTGACGTGGGCACGCAGCGTGCTGGGATGGAGGGAAGAGAGGGAGAGAGAAGGAGAGGAGAGAAGATGGAGGAGTCAGGCCTGGCAGAGTTGACTATCAGTGGGGGTTTTGTAAGGATGAGAGGAGGGTTTGCGTCTGTTTTTATGGGATCAGATGGAGCGCTTTGATCTTGTCCCCGCATGTCAGATCCCGTCACGATCCACCGTCTCGCCCATACATATGCATACTGCCTCTAAACAGCCAGGCACCATGCAAAACACACCAAAGGTAGGAGGTAGAAGGAAGAGACACAGAGAGAAGAGGAGAGGAGAGGGTGAGTGCTTTTGTGTATGCGTGTGTAGTTATGCATGAGTATAAAGGAGGCAGAATTGGAGACAGGAGTACACGAGAAAGGGAGGTCTGCCAATGTGAAATATTTGAAGACTCTTTATACTGATTTCTTGAACTGAATTTACAAGCAACAAAACAGACACAATTAATTCATAAATGCTGCCAAACAAACCTTTTGGAAGTTCAACACAGCCTCAGAAACTTCTGAAATTCTAAAATTTTGTTTTTTTAAGACAAGACGTTTCATATTTATTCTTTGGCTGGACTGTGTTTAATGTTAAAAATGAAACAGCACATAGTCTGCTATTATGTCAAACCAGTAAGTGGGATAAATAGAGTTTATAAACGCCAACCTGAAATACAAATGATGAGGATCTGGTGATAAAATAATGATCATTTATTCTGAAAAATAATGGATGATAATTTTCTGGATCTCTATCTTTAAGGCCTTAACATCGTAAAACATAAAAGGATTTTAGTTATTCTGTTTATACTTTATTTCATTTTAAAGTTGATTGATGGATTATGAATGTTTTATGAATCTCAAAAGTATGACAGTGGAAAGGGAGGCTGGTCTTGATAAGCTTTGTTTCCTTCAGCCCCTTCTTTCTTCTCTCTGTAACATATACTGTTTGTTTTTATTCTTGAGGTTGTTTGAGACAAAAAAAAAACTCAAATCAATTAAAGGAGACATATGCTGATGCATGATTTAATACTTACATATAATAAATTCGAAAACAAGACCTTACACCCCCTTAATTTTCAAAAAATGAGATATTACATTTTTTCTGATATCCTAGAACGAGATTTGATGCCTCTGAAAATAGGTCATTGCGAGATGTCCACAAGATTTCAAACGTCGTGACATCACGAGGTACCTTTCTTTTTATTGGAGTAATCTGATAAAACACTTCCTCCTCTGTGATGTCCGTCAGCCACAAAACCGTCACCGAGGAACACATCCACCAGCAGGGGTATATAGATCCCTAGCTCACACTCACTCATTACCTGCTCTGGCCTGTAGGGGGACTCAATACGCGGTCGCTGCTTTGAGCCTGCCGGAAAATACAGTAGAAGAAGAAGGACAGGCTGGCTCAACCCCCGATAGAACTGACCAATCAGAGCACAACGGGCTGTGACGTTGCAAGGTAACTTTAGGTCAGCCTCAGATCCGAGCATTTCAATGAGACCTTGTTAACGGCCTAAAATGAGGATTTTGAGAACGCTATTATGGGGCAATGAAGGAACTAAATGACTTGTACTGAGGGCAGAAATGCTTTACAGGCATCCTAGTCTGGCATAGTGAAAAGGAGAAACAAGCATGATATGTCTCCTTTGATCTACATGCGGGGTGCTGGTTTGGCGGAGTGGTTAGCAACCAGGCACCCCATGTACTTGCTTCTGCCGGTCTAAGTTCGAATCCTGTGACCAGCTTGCAGAGTGCCTTCCCCTACTCTCTCATCCCCTTTCACAAGCCTATCTCTCTACTATCAATAAGGCACAAAATGTCCAAAAAATACATTTAAAAAATAATCTACATGCATGTAACAAATTAACATGTCTTCTTAAAAAGGAAATGCTTCACCTAGAATAAATAAGGGCTCTGGATTTGTGGAGTTGAATTAACCAAAGCCACATCCAATTACTGACCACTGTACCAGGTACACTGATCAAATGGAAGCAACTAGTCAGGCATGCAGATGTGGTCAAAATGACCTGGTGAAGTTTAGAATAAAGAAGAAAGGTGATTCAAGGGACTTAAAACAAAAAGACTTAGAGAATCTGGAGAAATCCGACTTCATCCTGTAAAGGAATCTGTAACCCTTGTGAGCTCAGGAACACCTCAGAAATCATAGTCAGTTAAAAAGTTGTGGCTACATCTACAAGTGTTAGTCAAAATTCAAGCATGCAAAATGTAAGCCATACATCAACAACACCCACAAATGCAGCCAGCTTTCTTCTGGGCTTAAGTTCATCTGAGATGTGACACAAAGTGGAAAAATGTGCTGTGGTGTGAAAAGTCTACATTTTAAAAGTCTATTTGGAAATCATGAAGGTCATGTCCTGAAAGGTGAAAGAGGAAAAGGACCGTCCAGATAATTTTCAGCACAGCGTTCAAAAGCCAGCATCAGTGATGGTAGTGATGGTATAGAGGTGTGTTGGTGCCCATGGCAAGGGTGACTTGCACTGAAATTATAAATGCCGATGGGTCCATACAGTTTTTCAAGCAACATGTGCTACCATCCAAGCAACGTCTTTTTAGGTGACATCGGTGCTTATGTCAGTCACTGCCAAGCCACATTCTGCACGTTTACACCAGCGTGGCTTCATGGTAAAAGAGTAAGAGCACTAGACTGGCCTGACTGCAGTCCAGATCTGTTTTCCACTGAATATGTGTGACATATTATTCTGCGTAAACACGTCAATGAAGACCCCCAACTGTCGAGCAACTGAAGTCATACATCGAGCAGAATGGCAAGGAATTCCACCTTAAAACTTCAACAATACATTTCCTCTGTTCTCAAATGCTAACTGATACTTGATAAAAGGAAAGGTGATGTAAGACAGTGGTAAACTGCCTTTTTTTTTGGAAAATGGTGCAAGCATCAGATTTATAATGAGTGAATATTTGCAAAAAACAATAGTGTTTATCAGTGTGAACATTAATTATCTTGTCCTAGTGTATTCAGTTGAATATTGTTTGAAAAGGATTTGCAAATCATTGCATTCTGTCATTATTTGTGTTTAACACAACATCCCAACTTCTCCTGTTATGACTGCCATTTAATTTGTGTGGTGATACTTAAGATTGATCTCTTAAAAATTATTTATATGTGGATGATTAAATATACCAGATATTGCCATTCAGCTTTAAAAATATTGAGATGTACATTTTGGTCCATATCATCCAGGCCTTATCGCTCCATCTCCTTAGCTGTTATTAATTTATTCATATATTTATACAATTTACAAGAAGAAAGAAAGAAATTACTTCAAGAAAAACCAGTGTTACCTAAATCATATGATTTGATTTGTGGTCATGTTCGTTCTTTTGTTACCTGACAGCCACAAAAAAGGAAACTCTCATGCATGTTTTAAAACAAGTGAAATAAATAATGAAGTCTTCCATCAGAATTCAGATTCATATGACATTGAAAGCTCCTTGGTGTTCTCTCATCCTTGCCCCCCTTGATCTGCAGAGTCCACACATAAACTGTAATTGTGAGCAAGTTCTCCTTCCCTCTCGTTACATCTCTGCTTCCTCTTTTCTGCATCTTTCCAGTTCCCCCCTCTCTCTCTTTCTCCACCACCCTTTCTTTCTCCTTCTGATCACGAAACAAGGCGACATGATTGACACCCGGTACAGATTTATTCAAAGACCCAGGTGGGCCTCGTGCCTGTACGTTCAGAAAGCTGCATGCTGCTGCTGTGTCTATACCGTCACTCATTAGCATATCTATACTGTGGTGTGATGGTGTCGTCAGTTCAGCCGTATAGGGCTACTGTCAGAACATCACAGGCCACACTGGCCTTAATTGTGATATAAATCCCTCAGGAGGAGTTACTGTACCTCTAACAGGGGCCGGATGAAAGACCTGACTCATTACCACACACTCACTATCGCCCCCAAGTGGTCTGGATTCAGGCACTGCACAGTGTTAGGGTGGAATCATGTTTTCTGATATTAACCAACGGGGGTGTGTTCATGGGAAGAAGGTTTCAGTGTTGATGAGCAGATATGATTCATAACACTTTTTCATTTTCCTCTTTTCACAAAACAGAAGACAAAATAATTTATAGGTGAAGGCAGAGTGGATTCTGTCACTCTAGCTCATCCATTTCTTTCTTACCATCAGAGTGCCCAATACAAGAAAAATTACTTTTATTCTAAAAAAGAATTAAATATAGCCTCACTCAAAAATATATATAATAATTCAGATGGACACACTTGATTAGAAGAATGAAACTATGAACAGAAATAAATTAAGAAACTGCTTCAGCTGTTCATGTTTTTCAAGAAAATGTCTCTTCCCCTTTTGCCTGACAGAAATGAGATTATGCCTTGCTAAAAATATTTGACTTTAAAACTTGAAAAGGAAGTTAGTTTACTTTTTTCAACCAGGAAAGATTAGAGGAAACTTTAAAATCCATATTATTTCAGAGTTTAGAGGATAATTATATTTTCTTAGTTGTACTAGGTGCTGATGAAAGGCTGCACGAAACTTATTGTCACATCTCTGATTGCACAATAAAAAAGAAAGGATTGTATTTTCAACATAGGCATGTTCATAAAGACATTTTAGGAAGGATGTTGATATCAGTGAAAACTAACATGTGATGCAACCAGGAAAAAAAACAAGATATTGCAATATTTCTTTCTCCTGTGAGATTGTATTTTTAAAGGACCTTGCCAGATAATGCAGTTTTTTGTATGAATTTCAAACAGTGTTAAAAGTGAAACAGTACATGAACAGTCCTATATTATTAAATTCTGAAAGGTCACAGTTTGGCAATACGAGAGTCTGAGTTTGTGACAGCAAAGATGTTTTTAAAAATGGGAAGGATTGATTAAAAGAGAGCCAAAGAAAGAAACTAGAAAAGCACTTGGAGAGTGCAGACCTCTGCCAGCGCCACAGTCCTCACCCATATTGTGATTTTCACCATAAATATATGTCCTACCTTTATTTCATGTAAATATTTAGATTCATTGACCATGAAAACATACCATTAGCAATTGGATTCATAGTGATATCTATTTTAGCTCAGTAGTTATTCACCAAAATCACATTTTTCATTATGGCAGCCAGACGCTGATCCGGATCAACACCAAAATCAAATCAGTTCTTCCTTTTCCCATGCTGAACATTTCCTGAAAATTTGATCAAAATTCATCCATAACTTTTTGAGTTATTTTGTTCACAGACGGACAGACGGACGGACGGACAGACAGACAGACAGACAGACAGACAGACAGACAGACAAACAAACTCTCCCGAAAACATAAGCTCCTTGGCGGAGGTAATCAGCTAAAAGTCTACTTTAACATGGTCATTCTTTGATCCACAACACAGCTGTATTTGAAAGAGCGTTGCCTGAACTATAGCTTGCACAGTTTGCATATTGCATCCACTTCTTTCAGTTAACAGTAATCTTATTTATGGTGATACCTTCTCCAATTAACTGAAGTCAAGGAAAAGATAAAAATAGCACTTTTCGCTACCATCAAACAACAAATGAATGGCAGCATGAAGCGTTTGAGTCATGCTGCTGACATTTCAGGCCCTGCTATATGACCATGGCAACACACTTTGCAGTTGTTGAAATGATGTGTTTTTAAGCCCCAAGTACAAGTGAGAGCTCTTAATTCAGAGTTTTTATTTCAAAGTCATAACTAAAATGCAATCCTTTGGACTGGTTTAAAAATATTTTTTTAAGATTTTCTAAAAATTAAGAGAGTAAAAGCTTGACTGAAAACTGTTTATCCATGTTAAGACTATGTTACAACTAAATCTAAGAAAGCTAGAAAAGGTAAACCTGCAATACAAAGGTTTCCACCATTTACTTTATTATACTTAAGTTACATTTCTATTTCTCTCATGCATTCAATCATACTTTGTTATAGTTTTACAAACAAATTTAAGCCTTATGTTTCAACAATTAAAAAAGCAGAGGGTCTTCTTAAAGTGTATTCCTGACACCGATGATACTTGCACAGTTGGTGTGAGTAATGGCTTAGAAGCCTGTTAATATTTAAGTAAATCTTCTGAGTTGATTGACAGGACTAATCAGTGTTTCCCTCAGGATTATGGGATACCTGCGGTCGGGGAATGCTGACACACACGTATGGAAAAGGCCACCTATTCTTATCTACAGTATATTGTTGCCAAATGGGGCTGGAATGGACTCAACTGTCATACAAGGCAAGAGTCCAATTACACAATGGTTTTGGTTTCCAGCCAATTACAGGACTGACATACAGAGACAGACAAGTAGGTAGCCACACAACTGAGCCTTTGTCAAGCCCAGCCGTTTAGAGGAAGGGGTTGTTTCTCAAGCTCCGCCCTCCATTGTTATCAAGTTAGACAAAATCTTTAGCTGGCCTCTTTTCAGTTTGAAACAACTGAAAATAATTCACTCTTTGACAAAGAGTTAGCACTTAAATGTAGTCTGAGTGAATGCATAAAGATAAAACACAGTGGGGTGTCTGGCAAAATCTGAAACATTCTTTTAATCTGTTAATTTAAAATATTATTGGTGAATGATTTTAGTGATGCCTTTAAACAGTAGCTGTTCACATTAGCTCTAAATATCACTAATCACTAAATAGTGTCAGTATTAGTTTAACCTTACCTTTGATATAAATAAGTTAAATTTCTAATTTCAGATGTTGAACCAACAAATTCAAGGCAATATTTTAACCACAATTCATCAGTTGATCTTATAAGCACTGCTAGAGCATTGATCATTGACTACTGGCCCGAGGGCGACATCAGTCAGCCAAAATCTCACCATCTGGCCTCATAAATATGACCAAATTAAAAAAAAGGAGGAAGTAATATGGTTTTTAAGTTTAATCTTCTTTTTCTGTATAAAATCCCTAAAACTGTGAAGGCAACCCCAAAAACAAATTAAAATCATTTGAATAAAATCTTCCCCTGCTGCACATAAACCACAAGAACAGTGATATTAGATTTAAACCCAGTAATGGAGAAGATTAATTATCATAAACTTCTTCCATTATGTTTTTAGACTTAATATTGTAATTTGTGTGGATTTCTTTGTTTGTATTTGTTGACGCTAGAGAATAAACACTTTGCTAGAGTCAGCTGGGGATCCAAAATATAAATAAATAAATAAAATAAATGAGGGCCCCAGAAATAAGTTCCCCAAATACATTTTGAAAGAAAAGGAAAATATAAACAATAATGTGTTAGTTAGGGCGGTATTGTGTTGCAGCAGGTGAGTGCACATACCTAACAGCAAAAAGATGACTGATTTGACTCCCAGTGTTGACCAAGGTCTTTCTGGACCGGAGTTTGCATGGGCTCTCCAGGTTTTCTCCGGGCTTGTGAGATGAACTGGTGACTCGAAATTACCCTTAGATATGAGTGTGAGGGTGAATGGTTGTCTGTCTCTCTATTTTGCCCTGTGATTGGCTGGAGACCCCCTGTCCAACATCAGAAAAGGCTCCAGCCCTTACAACCCCAAAAGGGAACAGCCGTGTAGATGGATGGATGAATATTAATTAGACAAAGGTATGAATTTATATCAAGTTCTTTCAAAATCTGCCCCACCACATTGTCTGTCATAGAAAAGAAAACTGGCCCTCGTGAAAAGGCAGCTGGTGATCCGTGCTCAAGACTTTTGGAGCGGTTTTAAACTAGGAATCCTTTTGGTCTAACTCAACGTGCAGCAGTATAGAAAAAGTCTATAAAGGGAAACTAGATTGAGATTTCATTCTTTCATATTTTGCTTATAACCTGCATTTTTTTCTGCAATATTGTTCAGATTTGTGTCCAAAAATGGTCAAATATTCACTAACATACGTATACACAAAAATGTGAACAACTGCACATCATGTAGGTGAAACTACTTTATATAAAGAGAACACTTCTATTGCTCATATTCATTGCATTTGTGTCAGGCTATATTCATGTTTACAATTTCATGATTTTTGTATTTATTCAAGGGCCAAATTGAAAGAGTGAGGGTGCTGCATGTAGCCCTCAGGATGCCAGCTGACCCACCCCTGCCGTCGAGCATCTCACTAATTCAACCGGCGCGCAAACAAACACCATTTTTTCTTAATTGCCTGGATTAATTGTGTCGGCCTTTTTGGACAGCTTAAGATTCTCTTTTGTCGAGATTTTTTATGATGTGCTGGCCGGCCGGTGAGAGGAAATAATCTGCCACTGCTCGCACTGCAACACAAAGACGGAGAGACAGAGAGAGAGAGGAGAGAGAGAGAGAGAGAGAGAGAGAGCGGCCGACTCTCGCCTCAAGCCAAACTGACACAAACAGACAACTTCAAAGTGAAGACTGTTGTTTATTTGGTGAAGGGAAAGGAGGGGGGAGAGAAAATTTATCTGATATGCAACTGTCAGGAGAGCATTTTCACATGCAAAATAGCGAGTGAGTGAGAGAGATTACCTAGAGGGAGGAACATGACAGCATTCACTAGGGTCAGGATGGATCATCATCTTCAGCCCCCCTCTCTCTCTCTTCCCTCCCTACATCGCTCTATCTTTATCTCTCTCGCCCTCTCGCTGCTTCCCTCCCTCCCTCCTTCCTTCCGTTTTTCCCCTCTCATCCTGTTTTCAGACTCCATCACTCTGCACTTCGACAACCCAGCAGCTTAAATCTCGACTAAATTAGCTGAATGAAGATTAAATCATTTGGCCCTGAGCTCTCCAACATATTGGGAGGAAGACTGAGTAAGCCTTAAATGGTGTCTGACTTCGTTCGGACCTGTGCATGTGTCTGAGGAGAGCCCTCTTCCTTCAGTGGCCAGTCAATTGAAACCTGATTAGAAAGGGGGATTGTTGGGTAAAAAATGGGCGAAAGATTAAATTTCTGGGACAAGTGTTTCCTAAGTAAGAACACTGGCTTCGTTATTTTTCGTTTGCCGGCGCAATGTCGACTGACGACAGCCTTGTTCCTGGGGTAAGTTATCGAACGGGGCAGCGTCATCACTCAGGCTGCTTGGGAGAAAATGCTGTGGTCAATATGGTCTGGAGGGGCTCAAGCAAGTTTCCTAATTTGGGCTAGTTAGCATTCAAGTGGACACAGACAACAAGCTCTTTCTTCACAGGAGATACAACACAAAAAACTCTGTGACAATTTATAAATCATCCAAACAGCAGCTCATTTTGGAGAAAGATTTTGTGAGTCATGGCTGAGAAACATGTTTGGAGTGTATTATGATACTTTTGAATGATAGGCTTAGGAAAAAGTGCATGTAATGATGTTGATTATTTGGGCATCTTAGAGTTTCACATTTCAGGAATTGCTTCAAAGTTAAGGATAAACTAAAAAAACTAAAACTACCATCAAGGCATTTCCAACACTGTGAGATGAATTACTGACAAAGAGGTGAACATTATAAACCCTTTAAAAAAATCCAGGATCTACATCAGGATTAAGATCACCACCAAAATCTAACCAGGTCTTCACTGTGTCATGACCAACATTCACTTAAAAAAGTAATCAGAATTGTTACTTATGCAGGTTCTAGCAAAAATGTGAAAAAACTGCCCTATCTTGCACTGTTAACAAATCATTGAAAAATGTGCCACGAACATTATCCCTGAAAATTAACTTAAACTGTGTCAAAACATTTTTGAGTTATCCTGAAACAAAACAAATACACAAAGAATAACTATCAAACACAGGGAAAAACATAATGTCCTGGAGGTAAATACTGAGCATACATCAGCACGCTTGGTACAAAACAGTGTCAATATGCTGCCATTTGATGGCATCTAATCTTAAAATCATATCACTTCTTCCTTGTGTCATGATCAACATTTACAGCTGGGCAGTGAATCAAGTTTTAATCTCCATTACAATTTCTGCTATAATTATGAAACTGGAGTCATCAAGATTAAAAGATTATTGTACCAGATGATATGTTGCAAGTTGTTTTCATTTACCTGTTATTATTTTTGGAAATATTTGAAGTATTTGTATTTTCACAAGTGTATGTTTTATGAATTTCTCATTCTTTAAGGTTCAAAATCATTGTGTTAGAGTCTGTATGTTCAATGAAAGAATGTGGGTCATGTTATATAGTCAGTTAAAAATCATGTTCCATAATCACAACCTCAGTTTCTCTTAAGATATGAACATGACTATAGCCATAAGCAAGCTGCCCAAAATGTTCAAGTTATCTTGCTGAGAGACAAATTTCGGCAAACACATAATCCTAGACTCTCAATAACATACTGTATCTAATGATCAAAAAACAATAAATTTCTATTTTGAGGCTAAATTGAGAATTATCATTTTATTTACACACATTCATGATGATTTCTGTAAAATCTAATAAGTTGATGTCTGTTTGAAACTACAGCAACAAAAAAGTATTAGAAAGCAGAGACACAAATTGTTAGATTTGACTTTTTACTTCAGCACACTGTCTAACTAGGCGAACTGAAGCAACACATTGAAAATATTTGACCAAAGATGGACTGACGACATCCCCCACACTGTGCACATGTTCCCAAAGCACTCATGCTTTTTGGACAGTGTCCTCACATCCCTGACAGAAGAGCAACAGATGATACTTCACCCACAAACAAACCACATCAGTCTAAAATAAAAGTCAGTGTCTGTTTTAATTATTGAAAATGAAGAAAACGTCCTCAGCATATCTTATTTCAGACAAACATTGGCCACATTTTAATGCACTGAGGCTGTCAAAGTTTACCACACTCTTGAACTGCATGTGTGTCAAAAATTGTTTATTGGTTCTAAAAAGTGCAGAAACTGTGGGATCATCAGTCTCATTTTCAGAGAGCAAAGGGTTGCCAATGTATTCTTAGTGTTCTTTATATGTCAGCCCTGTGATTGACTGGGAACTAGTCTTGGACGAGCTTCATTGATACATAGAAAGTACAGGAAAACAAAAACACAAATTGTAAGATTTTACTTTTACTTCAGCACAACTTTAATTTCTTAAGAGCATTTAACTGCAATGGGAAGGTCAAGATCTTTAAATAAAATAAATTAAACAGACAATATAATAAAATTAAGTCTGTGAAAAACATCCCCACAGCCAATGAAAATGAAAATTGACTTTTTAGGACAGTGTACATCCCTGACAGAAGAGCAACAATTATACTAATCAAAAACAATAGAAACCAATGCACCCCAGTGTTAAGAAAATGAAGAAGGACATTTTTTCAGCATATCTTTATTTCAGACAAACATTAGCCACATTTTAAATGCACTGAGGCTGTCAAAGTTTACCACACTCTTGAACTGCATGTGTGTCAAATAAATTGTTTATTTTCTAAATAGAATGCAGAAACTGTGGGATCATCAGTCTCATTTCAGCAAAGAAATATTAAGATCTAATGACTGGTCCATTAGGCCCACCCTGAGCTCGAGTTATGTGATACTTAGGCCCGCAGAAATGTAAAGCCAGCATGTCACACAAAAGAACAACTAAAACCCCTTTTTCAATATTAATTTGACTTTTTTTTATTAATGTAATTATATTATATGTCATATAAACATGGGCACACAACAGAGATGCTGCCGCTGATTTATGTTTACCTTCAATCCCCGGAGAAAGAGGGGGAGGAGAGGAGAGAAAAAAAAGATAATGAAATAAATAATAAAAGACCAGGCCCATCAGATAAGCTCCTGTTTATCCCGCTGTAGGGCAAATACAAATTGTCAATTTAATGAACACGGTGGACGTGATGAAAGCAGGGTGAAGGAGCCTCCTGCCTGACAAACAATCAGGAAATGTTATCTTAATATTGTTGTGCTGTTATTGAGCATCTTTTCATTCAGCCTCGCTGGTGGAAAGAGAGGAGGAAAACTAACACGCATGCACGTGTCGTGGATGTTTTATATTTATCGTTTGGTTAATTGATTTATCGATTATCGTGATATTACACTTTACATAAATATTTTTTAAACAGAATCAGCCCAGCGGCAGCATATACGAACAGAGCACCCAAATTAAATAGAATGCATAGTTCACCCTGAGCCTTTCGGAAGTTATGTGGATACTTAGGCCTGCAGAAAATGTAAAGCCTAATGTATGTCACACAAAAAGAACAACTACCCCCAGACTGTGAGGATCATGTCATGTACAGTATGTGATGTAGGACTAGGCAATATCATTCAAACTAAAAGACCTTTAATGGCATATATGTAGGGCATAAGCAGTCCAAATAAAATAACTACCGGTAAATGAATAAAAATAAATGCAAAGTAAAATAGAACAAAATTGAAATTACATATTGTGGTGATAAAAAAAATATAATATTGTGATATGTCAAAAAAACTGATATAAGTAAAATAAATGGTTTATCTTTTAACATATATGAAAAACTTGAAAATCTTAAAATAACAGAGTTATGAAATAATTCATAAGTGACATATAGCCTTTATATCATATGCCAATGTACTGTCAAATAAGATCTAGACTAAGGGTTATGTCTTGACTGTCAGATTTACACCAATACAGTGGTGGCATTAAGGCATCAAGTGAAAACCCATCCCTTCCATCAACTTTACAAGTGATGTAAAAGTTTATGTACAATTTGCCTGTTTTTATTATGAGCCATAGCTCAATGACCCAAACACACTGTGAAGCACACACACCTAAACTTCAGCCCTGGAAGTGGGCAATTAAGACAGTAGCCCTTCTACAGTGTCTGTATGCAAAAGCACCTTGACAAAGACCTGTCATCTTTACGCCTCAAGACATTTAGAATAATAATGGTCTGTTTTTACAAGAAAATGAAACAGTTGAGAATCAATGTATCAAACAAAACCACATACAGAGAACCAACAAACCAACCTTTCATTTAACTTAAAACATTAAAATTTAAAGACCTGGTTGATTATAAAACTATCCAAATTATGTATAAAGTAAAAAATCATATGCTACCAAACAGAATCCAAAGGTTTTTAACTTAGAGATGACAAACATCATCTTCGAGGAAATTTTATGTTCAAAAAACAACCAGTGAGAACAAATATGAAACTTCACTGTGTCTCAGTTAAAAGAGTTACTTTATGGAACAGCTGCAGAAAAACTCAACAAAAAAGGCTTATCTTTAAAAATAAAACAGATACACAATAATGGAAAAATAGCGAGAAAATCAGTAACATCAGGAGTGTGTATCCAGTGATGTGTCATTATTGTCTTTGTTTAGAAATTTGCCAGACTGAGGTTATGTAAGATTGAGACTGAGGTTATGTCTGATAAATATGTTGATGGCTATGACCTGAAGAGGCTTCAGGTGGAATTAAGGCATCACGTAAAAACTCATCCCAACCATCAACTTGCAATAAACAGGCAACATTACACCAATTTTGCCATGTTTTTTTCAACTTGGCGCAATTAAGACAGTAGCCCTTCTATAGTGTCTGTATGCAAAAGCACCTTGACAAAGCCCTGTCATCTTCACACCACCATTCCAGTTTTTAAGACTTCAAATAAACATTCATTCATTCATATCATGAGTCTTTTTGGCAAATCAATTCCCATATCAATTCCTTCCACTGAAAGGGTTCAGAAGCGGTCAAAATTAGGGCTTAATTTTTTACAAAAGTTTTACAACGTTATTTATGCAGCAATGTGTGTTTGACATTGTTGCCGCTGAAAATCAACAGGCCAACATTTACCCACATGGAACATCTGCAGGATCAAAAAGGGAATCCTTAAAGAATTTGATCGATTAGCATGATCGTTTATAGCCCTGGTATTGCTGAAATCTTATCAATTTCCATCCCTACGCCTACACAATCACAACGACAGAGTACCTTACAGGCAGAGCTCCTGCCTCCCATCACAGGGCCATAGGTTTCATGGTTTGAAACGCCAGCCTGAATGGGTCTAGAAGTCCCTTGCACTTTCAAAATACTAATAGACATCAGTTCAATTTAGTCAGTGCTTCCTATCTTTTATTTGAATATGACAGGAGATCCGATACATCTAAAAGAATCACAAATAGAGTGACAAAATTTGAACACTATGTGACAGTGATTTCTCTATGTTTGTTAGCTGACGATATGACAGAAGATCATGCATTAAGTATCTTGTGGTCATTTTACAAACAGTTGCAAGTGTTTTGGGCTGCATGGTGGCATAGCAGTAAGAGCTGTTGCCTTTAAGTAAGACGGTTACAAATCCCCTGGTAAGACAGATAGTCTCTGCATGGAGTTAGCATGTTCTCCCCATGCATGTGTGGGTATGCTGGATTTCTCCCATGCACCACCCTTAGGTGTGTGAGTGTGAATGGTTGTCTGTCTCTCCATGTCAGCCCTGTAATTGACTGGTGACCAGTCCAGTAAGTACCTGGCCCAGTGTCAGCTGGGGTTAGCTTACGTCCCCGGCAACCCTGGGGCAGTATGAAGGAAGTGATGGATTGATATGACAGGTATTGACAACGATGTCTTTATTGAAATATTAATTTCAAATGGGATTTTTTTATTTCTCTTCAGGTTGAAAAGAGAAATGAAAAACTGTCTAAAATTCACAAACATGTTGACATCTTTCCAACAAGGGCAAAACTGGTAGAGTTTGACCCACTTTTCCAATTGTTGCCAACTCATTAGCATAATTAAGACATTTGCTCTTTGTTTGCGTTTTTTAATGAATGACAAAAGAACACTAGAAAAGCACTCAGAGAGCGCAGACCTCCGCCAAGCAGCACAGTTCCCAGACGGTGATCCGGATCAACACCAAAATTGAACCACTTCTTCCTTTTCCCATGCTGAACATTTCCTAAAAGTTTCATCAAAATCCATCCATCACTTTTTTAGTTATTTTGTTCACAGACAGACGGACAGACAGACAGACAAACAAACAAACTCTCCCGAAAACATAACCTCCTTGGCGGAGGTAATTAAACGCCGTTACCTTGCTTATTGCCTGTTGTACCAAGTTCTTTAACAGTGTTGCCAATGGATTTAAGCAGTTGGACAGCATTATTTCTCTCCCTGATTCTTGTTAAAATCTATGACAGAGAATTGTTTACTCCTGTTTTTTAATGATAGTTTTCTTGCTTCTTATGTGTTATAATCCCTCTACAAAGCTGCCAATGCACTTGTGTACAGAAACAGCACTCTTTCTGTCTCTCTTGCTCTCTCTGCTGATGAAAAATGTGACTAGAAGTCATAGCTTACTGTAAAATCGCACATAAATGTGGACAGTGGATGAAACCAGTGAGGTCCCACCCAATCATCCAAATTCTGCCAACATCATTGTGTAGTGTAGACAGTACTCTTTCTGTCTTTTGGTGAAAACTTGACAGAGGATCTTTAAGCTGTTGTTTTGTTTACACTTTTTTCTAAGCATATTGTACAATTTGGAGAGTGATGGACTTTGTTTACAATTTTTTGGCATTCAGACTAAAAATTGGCCAACAGCAGGCATCTGGGGCTTGTTGACATGGTACCAAGGAAGTATCAGAGTGGCTTGATAATCAAATCACAAATTATGATTCTGCCATTGTGGCAATATGTTTTATCTCTCTACTTAAAGAAGAAAAAAACATATAGACAACTCCTACTCACCAAAAAAATAACTCAAGATGGAATTTCTGCCTCATATCCCCCAGCCCTGGTGCACTGTCTTCTTTCCAGACTAAGATAATTTAAAGGCCTAATAGGTTTTGTGAGAATCTGTCCATTTATCAAAATGCTTCAACTCAAAAACCACAAATTAAGAGCTCCAAAAGCTTCCTGTTGAAATGAGCAGCCGCCGAAAAGTACTAGAAATGTGATTTGTGTAATACGGCTCGGTCAAAGGCCTCTTTTAAACCCGTTCACATCCTTTAAACAGCACTTTAAAAAGTGTCCAGATGCTTCACAGCTCAAAGGTTTTTTTTTGTTAGTCTTGAATTTAAAGCGTCGCAATCTGAGCAGCCACCAAAATTAACTATTATCTCCATATTTATATATTGCCGGCACTAAATTGCGTCGGGAAGAATTACTATCAATATGAATATCTGCAACAATAACTCAGGCGCCGTGCTGAGGACAGGATGCTCTTTATCAGCCTTCTGATAGGCCTTAAATACAGCACAAGGCAGCCATATCAGAGCTTTTTCTCT
The DNA here is from genome assembly GCA_036419115.1 of Scarus forsteni. NCBI lineage: Eukaryota > Metazoa > Chordata > Actinopteri > Labriformes > Labridae > Scarus > Scarus forsteni. Next base: position 7,048,165 of record JAZDUH010000040.1, on the reverse strand, counting down.
CTAATATCAGGCCGCATTAGCACCTCGTAAATCAAATTACACTCCTAGAATTTCATTAGGCTCACCTGCCAGCGCCGCCGTGCTGCAGAAATATTTATGTTTTTGTGCTGCGATTGTGTGCTCACAGGTACACAAAAGGGGAAGGATGGGGGGGCTGAAATGGGTGATAAACCTAATTATCTTTTAAGAATACAGAGAAAATCTGTCATAAATTGTGGCGATTCTGAAGAGAGCTGGCATTTTTTCCAAGCCTGTGGGGCTGTGAGTTTTGGGGGGACAAGTCTGCTCGGCTGTTTAGCATCTTTAACTGGGGCTACACTCCCGCAATCCAATTAGCAGCTTCCCCAAATTCGCTCCAAACACAAATCAAACAGGATGATGTATGACGCCGATCAGCGGGCCCTCAACTCCACGCTAATCTGATAAAGCCGAGGCATGACTGCTAATAGTGCAAATACTCGTTCAAAGTGGATCCAAATGTTATGATGGGAGTCTGTCTTTGTTATTTAATTACCTCAAAATTATTTCACAGCTCCATTTGTTTATCCCGTTTTTGTTTGTTGAATGTTATTATCTGCATCATAAGCATCCCTGTATGAAAGAGAGGGGCTCAGGAGGAGTGGGGGTTAGATAGGGCTGGGAAATATAGAATAAACACTCTTTTCCTTCATTAAATACCAGAAAATTCTTTTTTTTGGGATTGTTTTAAGCTAAACATTCCAAAGAGGACAATTAGGAGGTTGCAAACAATCAGAAAGTGCCAACAACCTCCTAATTGCCCTCTTAAATGTCCAGATAACAGCAACACTTCCCTGTATCTAGGTTGTGAAAATAATCCATATTCTTTTATACACTTCTTGATTGGGATTCATAAGTTTGATAAACGAATGAGTACTATTTATACATTTGTCAACAATGTTGACAATATTCAGATATTTGGGTTGATCTGGTTTAGAGAAAGGTTTGGGATTAACATTTTAATTCATTCTTCTAAATGTTGCCAATCAATTTGCACATTTTATATAGGAGTTTGTCAGCAACAACTGAATATCAAAAAACAAAGTATAACCCAATGTCTGTAAAAATCATGTGATATTTTACTTAGTTTATACACATCCAGCCAATTGTTACAAACATCATTGAACAATTGAGACAGTGCTCACCTCCTTTTAATAAAAATTATGACAGAGAATCATATTTATAGCACTTTTTGAAGATAGAGAGGAAGGAAGCTTCAATCCTGGTTTATAGTTTTATTGAAAACTAGGACTTACAACCAGCCTCAGACTGGATCAAAGGCAAAAACAAAACTTTCTTTAAACATTTTTGCTCGTCAGATTTCGCCTTCCAAGTAACTTTCTATGTGATGTTACCCTCGAGGATTTTTAAGTGCATCCCTTGGATATGAGAAACAATCTATCCTGTTAGTCCAGTTTCCAAATCAGAAATAAAAATGAAAAATTGCCACAAGTTTGATGTCTCTGAATAGGTAAAGAAAGTTAAAATGTTGGATGCCTGTGACTAGATAAAGAAATTTGAATTGTTAAGGAACAATTCCTTGTCAGAATCTTTCCCAAATGTTGCCAACATGCTCATAGAAATAACAGAATTTGCAGAAATGTGTTTGCAGTTTTTGAGAAGAAAAGTCATTAAATTTCCCAATATTGAGACTACAACATCTGCTTTTCTTGCTGGAGTGTCAAACAGTTTTCAGTATAATTTTTAATCAAACAAATGCTCTCCAATAAAATAAAATAATCAAACAATAATGCTTTCTTTATACTAAACATTTTTATTATATTGTTATCAGTTATTTGATCATGAAAAGCATTTGTTATAGACAGCATATGCCTGATATTTTCATTTATAAAAACTCAACACGCAATATATTTATATAAACTGTACTGCCTTGCTCCAGGTCTCATTCAAAATGCTGTTAAAATATCTTTAAAAAATCATTTTTTCCAGCCCTAGTGTTAAAGAAAGTGGCCGTGGGAAAGAAAAAGCCGACATTCCTGTAATTTGTGCTCCCCATCTGGAGAGTCTGGGTCCGGATGGTCGAGGGTGTCTGGTTATGGATTTTGATTAGACACAAAGGGAAATGACTGAGCCAGCGAGTGTAATGACAGCCACTTAATAAAAGGTACAGTCTATACATCAAAGAGCATCTAGCTGTAAATCATCGGGCCCTGTAACGACGTGCATCTCCGTCCCATTACTGAGCCCCCCTAACAGGCCTGCTCATATTTACTCTGTGGGCCCGGGCATCATTTTAGAATAATGAGCTTTGTCCCTTATCTAATTAACAGGGCTGGGGTGGGTTTGCTGTTTTTTCTCCTCTTCTATTTCTGTCAGAATGTGGCGTAGTAGTTAAAATCAGAAATATTTAGTGATTTCGCTCCAATGAAAGTTCTACCACGGACGGCTGTCGTATGTTGTGTGTAATTACTGTGAGAATGTTTGGACCAGATTTTGCGTGAGTATGTGTGTATGTGTTGGAAATTGCGTGTGCTCCAGTGGGCAGAAGTAAAAGAGCAGGTTCATTCTCTCTCTTATTACTGGAATTGTAATTCAATGATCACCTTAGATCACACGCGTGCCATAAATCAGATAGGCTTGACAGAGGATGAAAAATTGTATTAATAATGTGAAACTTATTATACAGTCCCAAATGCTCCCTTGATAAATGACATTGTTTGGGCCTGACAATGATTGCATTTAAAACATTATTTCTGTTTTGCTGCTGCTGGTGTGTGTGTGTGTGTGTGGACGTAGCGGGGTGGGGAAGACAAGAGGTGGGGTTCCCAGGCTTCATAAAATATTCAAGATGTTTCCCCACCCTTCTCTCTGGAGTCAGTGGGCAGTGGCAGTAAGGGTATAAAATCTCTGCGTAAGTGTGTGTTTGTGTGTGTGTGTGTGTGGCCGGCGCAAGTAAAATAGCTAGTGGCTCACCGCAGCGCAAACATCCAAACTCCCAAACTCCCAACCCACAGAAAATGAGCCGTCTTCCAGTCATAAAACAGTGTACTCGCATTATTATTACCACGACACGTCCTGCTCTGATATTAGCGAGTGTGAGGAACTGCAGAGGGGAGGCTGATCATTTATGAGCCAGTCTAAAACAAGTGGTTCAGGGATGAGTTTATTTTTCTTCATAACTCAGTTTATACAAGAATGCAAATACAAGGAAAGCAAGTTTAGTCTGGGTTTGAAGACAGAGCCCACAGAGGCATGAGAAAGGAAAACAATGGGGAAAATACGCAGATTCTTTACACTTGCGCTCTGTTTCTGTCTATTAGAACAAGCTGGACGGCCGAGTTTAACTACACCAGTCCAGTCTGAAATATACCAGACGGAGCTCGTTCAGACACAAACCTCCGAATGTGAGTGTTAGAAAAACAGCAGAGAGGGGGGAAAAAAAAGGACCTGGCACTGGCTCTATTTCTTCTCACAAGGACAAATCCATTAAGTTTCAGCTTGGTATTTAGCTAATACTGTCTTATTCTCTACACCTAGCCGCATGGATTAAGTGTTTGGTGTAGGAGCCGTAAAAAGAGATGTAATGTCCAGGGTGAAGAAGCGAACCAGCAGCATCAAAACGCTGCCAATGGAGGTCATAAAAAGCACATCAAAAGTGACAGGAAAAAAAATATCATATGGTTTATGTTTTCAGAGGTTTATTCGTTGCAAGGGAAAAGGAAAAGCATAAACATTTGTTACTTCAAATGGCATACATTACCTTGTATGGTACTATTCAAACAAACGTGATCATAGAAAAAAATGTAAAAGTCTGAAATAGTTTGATACATATGAAAGCAAAGAAAGTGTGGTGAAAAAATAGAAATTACCAATTATCTGTGCAATTTTGGAGCATCAAGAAGCAGAACCAAAGCTGAAACACTGAGGTTAATTATTTAAATAAAACGTAAGAACAGTAAAGTGGGGTACAAAAAGTTAGAGAGGAAGAAGAAGAAGGCTGCTAACAGGGATGAGGTAAAGCTCATAGTAACAGAAAGCCTCCTTACACATGCACTACTGATATTTAAAACAACGAAACAAAAAAAAAGTCTTGCAAAACTACAGTATGTGTTCAAACACCAAAACTGAATGCTTGGACTGTTTGACTAGAACTAAATGAAACATATGAAAACTAGAAAAGCACTCGGAGGGCGCAGACCTCTGCCAGCGCCACAGTCCTCAGAAATATTGTGATTTTGACCATAAATATTAGTCCTACCTTTATTACATCGAAATACAGTATTATATTCCTTGACAATGAAAACATACCATTAGCAATTGGATTCATAATGATATCTATTTTAGTTCAGTAGTTATTCACAGAAATCACATTTTTCGCCATGGCAGCCAGACGCTGATCCGGATCAACACCAATGTGAAACACCACCTTCTTTTTCCCATGCTGAACATTTCCTGAAAATTTCATCAAAATCTATCCATAACTTTTTGAGTTATTTTGTTCACAGACGGACGGACGGACAGACAGACAAACTCTCCCGAAAACATAACCTCCTTGGCGGAGGTAATGGTGCGGCCAAGATGGCTGACAAACCGATAGACTCAAAAACTACGATGATGACACTGACAGATGATGTACTTCTCTACTGCTTATGAAGACTGTGTTAGCAGACTTATCAACAAGAGCAATAATGAGTGGATAATGGTTAAAAAAAAAACATTTCGGAAAGCAAAAAACTAATAACTCAGGTTGACAACCTTAGCACCCCATCACACTTGTCTGTAGACTTTTCATTAATATTTTGTGCAGCATTCAAACACCAGCCCACCCTGATGTTCAACCGAAACTCAAAAAGAGGGCTGTAAGGACAAAATCCGGATAAAGCCATGATGATGAATCCTTTAATCTGTTTCCACATCCTTTAAATTTAGGGAAATTGTCGGGATTGCATGTGTGAAAAAGATTTGAAATTATAAGTAAAAGTGTGAAAATTACTGCCGTAACTACTGTCAAATGTACTTTTTAACCATTATCTTTATGCTAATGAAATAAAACGATCACTGGGCACCAGGAAGTCTGGTGTACTTTTTCAGTAATTTGATTAGTAATAGATGAAAAATGCAGAAACTTTGTTATTTGACATTCTTATTATTTTCAAATTGAGTTTAAATGTGACATTAAGTACAGCATGCCTACCATTTCTTTGATTAAAGAGTCCACATTATGCTGTTAAAAAGTTATGTGCCTTTTAGAATATTTAACACAACTCTTCTGCTTGGTAGAGACAATATAGTCTGCAGCATCATGACTTTCCCTCCTCCCCATGTTTACCATTAGGTTCCAGAAAAGGCTAACTGCCCCTCCCTTAATTAGACCTACCAGTGTTAAATCCTATCATTGTTATGTCCGCAGTTCAAGCTGATCGGCTGCCCAGCACAGAGAATAGAATGCAGGAGCATTAAAAGCATGGTGCCAAGCTAAAAGATAATTATCACAGGGCTGATCGATCAACCAATCAGAGCGGACTGGGTTGATGTGGGGACGGAAGCCTTAGAGTGACAGGAGCTCCAACAGAGCATCACTGATGGAGAGGTAATAGAGGTGGATCAGGGGGACAAATTATGCCAAATCTAGCAGGAGTTTTAAACCACAGTGAGCAGCCATTAAAATCAGATATATGGACCCGGGTTTGGGCAAAATATGGGCTCAGCCAAGTCCCAGGAAAACTGGAATGTTTGGGGCAAAGTCCAGCTGGTTGCATTCACATAAGAAGCTAACTTTAATATGTCAGGGTAATTTTAGAATTAGTGTAAAAGCTAGTAGGCCTAGAAGAGCTAGATCAGTAAGACTAAACTGAAGAAAATAAATAAAGTCAAAATATGCACTTTTCCTGTATTTTATAACAGGCCAATTATAGTTGGCATGATGTCTTGCATATTAATTGTTTCTTAAATCAAACAATCTCCTTCCTCTCCAATATATTCAAGGAAAATTAGTGTCAGTGCAGAGCTGGGTTCAAAAAAGTCTAATTAAGTTTCCTGACAACTGGAATCAGATCCCAGCGTAGGGACTCTGAGACCTGGTCTGATCTCTCCCTATGGACTTTCCTTCCTCTGGCCGGCCCTGTCCATGTCCTCTACTCCACTGAACACCACCACCACCTCTGATCTTATTACCCCAACCCCTCTCTCCTTCTCCTCCTCCCCCCCATCCCTGCAAATGACCATGATGGGAGGCCATTCATCTCACTCCTTTGGCCACCTCAATGAAATAAATCAAGATTTTTTTTTCTCCAAATATAACAATATTTGTATTTGGGGTGGGGCAGACGTAATTGATGACTGCGGCCGTGCTAATTAAAAACGGCGGGGCTTTCATTAATCTTGGTCATTGGGTTGTGGAGGGGCGAGGTGGTGGTGGGGGGGGTCGGGGAGCTGCTACAGTGTTGGCTGGACGGGGGGGACAGAGCCGCCTCCGTCGTCCTCATCGTTCAGGTGATTTGGGCCATTGTCGAGCATATTAGCACGACGGGGGTTAATGTGAAACCAGCCATTAATAATCACAACAAAAGTCCACTGTGTGCACACTCCTCCTGTCTCTGAACTCCCACCACAATAAGAAAGAACCAAACAAGACAATGTAGCCAACGATCACACGTGTTTACCGCCATGTCCTGGCCGGAGGAGTTAATTGCTTTTCTGATGTTGCTTTGTAGCAGCTGCATTTTCTTTTAAACTATCCCCTGACACACACACTAACACAAACACACCGAGACACACACTCAATCGTTCATCCCTCTGGAGGATTAATTACCCATCCCAACTTTTGCTGCTTTGCCTGAGTTTGTGTAGTCAAAACTGTCCAACCGCGGAGAACAGGAGTGGCATGAAACACGAGCTTTGACACTTATGTATGTATAACAAAATCTCTGCATGTATGACATTGATTTTTACCTCTCAATTTTGTTATTTTCTTTTTTAACACTTTCTTTTGTTTGACACATTGAAAAAAATCAGTTCTTTGAATTGGGATGTCAATGTGTGTTTTATTTATCACAGTTTGATTTATTTTGTGGCTGGATTTTGATCATTTTAGTATAGAGTCTAAGTGGCCAGATAGACAGGTTCACATATCAAAACGTATCAATTTAATATATTTTACTCATCTACACAGGCAACACTCCACATACAGTGTTTGGGAAGTCCAGATCCTTTAAATAATTAGAATGTTACAGAAATATCATTTCATTCAAGTCAATACATGGTGGAAGAAGAGAAAATCTTGATCCACTAAGAAATACTTTATAAAACAGTATGACGTACTATGAGTACTGCCTAGAGTAAGAGTAGCAAAGCAGGAATCTTTGACTTGTGAAAACCTGAATCTCCTTTTATGGCACATGAGATTGGAATGTCCAATATTCAATTTTTGCTGATATCTGGTGTTTTGAAACTGGTCTAAGGCAGGGAAATTGTTAATACCAGATAAAAACTTCTCAGAAAAAAGCCTAAAATGTCTTTCTACGAACTACAAACAGTAGTGTATTTGTGTATTAAGGATGAACAATGTTAATTTTTGCTGATATCTGATAAGCCAATATTTCCAAAGTTCCTATCAATGATACTGATATCAATCAACATATTTTGGGTCAGAAGCACATAACATCCACTCAACAAAAACTGATCTCTTTCATTCATTTTACGAGTCGAATTGTTTTAAAAACAAATGTCAAACAAGAAAAACATCATTCTATTATTTAATTATGACAAATGCCACGCCCAATATATAACATTGTTGTCATAATATTAGTTGTAATAATATTGACAAAAGTGGTTGTGACCATTGCTAATGATTAACACCGTTTTAAGCTATTATCTTATTGATATTATTTTGATAATCTTGCAAATCTTTTAACTAGGTTTGTAAGTTGATGTAATAAACTTCCGTTGAGGTAGGTCCATTCTGCTTTAAATTTGTACATTTATGTACACATTTTGTTAATATTTATGGCTGATGCAAACATTAGCAGAAGTTTGGAAACCTGCATCCAGATGATTAACTTATTAAACTTTTATTTGCCACAATCCATATCATGCATTTATTTTCTTTAACCTACATCTACCTTCGCCTCATTGTTTTTTTTACAAAGTCAACCTTGAACACAACACTTCATCCCATTTGTACAACACAGAACATGTGAGACGTTTTTTTTTTTTTATCCTGCTTAGAACATTAAAAATGTTAGGATCAGATAAATATTTTTCCATTAACGATAGATGATAAATAGTTTTGAAATACTAACTTAAGCTGTTAGTACTAACTGAAGTACTAACAGCTCAACACTGTAAAATCCAATAGCTGTCTTGACTTGCAAACATGACTTAACTTTAGTAAGTTAACAAAAATATGCCTTTATGACTAGTATTTATTAAGTAACAATCACTTGCATGTGTAAAAATGCAAAATACTTATTTTTTTAAGTAAAGATTACTTTTTTATAGTTAAGCTCACTCGCAACAATAAGTAGTAAACACAGTCTCACACTGAAAAAATCCAATAGCTGTCTTGACTTGTAAACATGAGTTAACTTTACTATGTAAACAAAAATATGCCTTCATGACTAGTATTTATTAAGTAACAATCACTTGCATGTGTAAAAATGCAAAATACTTTTTTTTTAAAGTGAAGATTACTTTTTTTTTTAGTTAAGCTCACTCGTGTGATTTTTGAACCACTCAGACTTTTGGAGTTGAGTTTGCATGGTGGCATGGTGGCATGGTGGCGCAGCAGGTAGTACATGTACCTCACAGTAAGAAGGTACCTGGTTCAAAACCAGGGTGGACAGGGGTCTGAAGTTTGCAAGATATCTAGTACACTCTACTTGATTGTATTAGTTGCTTAAACTCATTTGTAAGTGTACTCTACAAAGGAAGTGCTAGTTAGTACAACTAAAATTAACTAGTTCTCTGCACTTGTTTTTTAAGTGCCACCGGTTTGCATGCTTTTTTTAAGTAATAATAACTAATTGGATTTTACAGTGAAGTAACAAGAGGTTTATTTCCTTAAATGTGAAGTTTTTACATGTATTCATTCAGTTATTTTTGCACTGATTTTCAACCAAAATAGAGTTAAGCTGTAGTACTGAATTTATATTTACTGTACAATGATAATAGGCTGATTGAGTAGGGATTAAAATTCCTCATTTATTTCATTTTTAAGTTCAGTAGCAATTTCTAAAACAATAACTCTTGTTTCCTTCACAATATGGACAACATGCCAGTTTTCTGTCAACATAGGTTTTCTTTTACTTTGTCTTTGTCACGTTGAAAACGTTTTGTAGAAAGATCATTGGTTATTCAGTTTTTTGATCAAAATGCTCTGATTCCTTAGCTTAAATAAACCCCTTCTTCTGCTGAAGTTTAAGTTAATACTTCATATGTGCCATAAAATAATGCATAATGAAACAAATATGATCTATCAGGTACAATATCAAAAATATACATTTTTATGTACTCATTAAAAATATCCTCAAGTAGCAAAAAAACTTTTCGAATGGCAAAATCCCACTAGACAGTGTTTCATTCTTGTATTAAATAAACAAATAAAAAATCATGAACATTTTAAGTGATTGTAAAAAAATATTTCAAACAGTACAGAACTCATCCAAACAAAGATTCAACAGCTTCTAGCAAATAAGTCACACCTGAGGATCTGCTTCACTGAAGAAGACGTGAACAGACCCTGGAGTTGATAAAACAGACTCATATTGTTACTGTTTCTGCCATTACAGCACAGACAATCCACTAAGTAGCACCTATGAACGCCGCAGATGGATATCATCATCACTCTGTAATGGCTTCTACATGTTAATTCACAACTTTAGCTCCTCCACCACGACTCCGCCACAGAAAAATGTCTACCTTGCATCTGGTAGAGGCGTCGTAGGGCAGTGTATGAAGCATAGAGAGAAAAATGGAGTGAGAGACAAAGAAAAAGAGAGAATTAAACTGAGAGAGAGAGAGAGGGAGAAGGAACGGAGGGTGAGGTGGAAGCTGTAGCATATGGTGCCACGCTGCCATAAACAAGCTTTATGAAAAGACCGGGGACGTTTATTTAATCATGGAATACCTGAGGAATCGCAATGAGACACACACTTTGTCCCATTATTGTTAGCCCATAAATTTAACTGCTTTACCACAACGACGAGGAACCCGATACAGCCGCAGAAGACAACGCGGGGAAGCAGGTGAATTTATGTGTGTGTGTGTGTGTGTTCTGAAAGTGTGCTACAGTAAAGAGTGTGTGTGCTGTGTCGGATGAATAGCCATAACTGCCACACTCATATCTGTTTATCTGCAAACATGGAGAACAATGCAGCACAAAGTATCAGGTAGGAAACACAGATACAGAAGTGTCCTCCGTATCTTTGAGGTCAATGCAAGGCTCTATACTTCAAGTCGTACTTGAGAAATCAGTCCTTTCATGCAATCATATTTCTACCATTGTTACCTGCTTGTCTAAAGGAGGATCCAATGGCTAAAAATCAATTTCTTTGAGTGTTTTGTTGCACTAAATTATGTACTTGTAGATAAAAAGTGTGTGAAAAGGCTGCAGAGAGAGAGAGCTTTTTGTATTTGTATCCCCCAAGCATTGAAGGCATTTCCATTTCAAGCTGCCCAGGCCATTCTTCTGAAAATCTCTGATACACCTTGAGAGATTTTCTTTATACTTTGTACAAACATGCACCTTGATCTGAGGAAAAACTGATTTGATTTTTATAGCCAAAGGTCCTAGGTCAAACATCACGATCACTGCAGTTAATGGCCATCCTTTGCATGAAAAATCTTCAGAAAACATTGAGGGATTTTATTCAAACTTTGCAAAAATGTTCAATCTTTTTAGGCCTCGCTTTCATCCTTAGCTCATAAGCCCAATATCTCCAGAATACTAGTTTCTCAGACCATGCAGAAACTCTCAATCTGACTCAAGGATAAATCATTTTTTTAGAACAAATGTCAGTGTTAGTTGGTTTCATGCTCATCCCTTGTTTGTGGCTGTGATCTCTTAACAAGTATTTGAGGGATGTCCGACAATCTTAGAAAAAAGGTTCCACACTAACTTAAGGATGAACAGATTGAATGTAAATTACCTACTTTCTGAGAAGGAAGCATGGTGGGATTAACCCACTGTCTGTCCTTTGCACCACAAGCTTGAAGGACAAGGAGGACAAAGGTCAATGATATTGGGCCTCATTTTCACCTATAGTTCTAAACAAACAGTTTCAGGACATTTAATGGGATTTTCTCCAATATAAAGAGCCCATATAATGCCTTTCAATTCATTATGCCCTCTGGTGTATTTAATATGTATTTTCTGCATGTTAAAGGAAAGTCACTGTCTGCAGAATCAGACTTTCCCTCTTTGTGCTGTCAGCAGCTGCCTGACATCGCTTGTTCCCAATTAGACCTACCAGTGTGACATCACACCCCTGTTTTTTCAGCAGTTCAGAGCCACTGGAAGCCTAGTGCAGAGAAGAGATGGTACAACAATTGTCAAAAAGAATTTTTGACAACATGGGGTAATGCAGAACTGAACTGAGCAGTTACCACAGAGCTGACCTGAGAGTGGACAGGGCCGAGTGGGAAAGAGAGTCTTTAAAAAAGCAGAAGCTCTAACAGAGCATCTCAAATGCACTGAGAGAACAACTGGATCAAGGTACTCCGCATATAACTACTTTTTTTTTTTTGATTGATTATGACTGTGAAAATACTGTCACAGTCAAAAGAAAAAAAGTAAACCTGACTGATGTCAAAATATAAGCTCTTTAAGCAAAATTTCCACTCTGACCTGAGGCCTTATTTGGAGTTCAGAGGTTGAAGGAATTGAGCTTTATGTCCAACACTTCCGTTGATTAAAATATCCACAGAATTGATTTTGGAGTTTATAGTCTACTTTCATCTCTTGTTTTTTCATGCAATATCTTGCTAACTCTTCAGTGGATTGTATTTTAAGTTGGCACCAGTATCTAGTCTGATTAAAGACTGAACTGATTTGATTCTAAAGAGGTCAAAGTAACTCAGTTCCATGTTTATCGTTAGCTTACCTCAAATCCTGTAGCAAACATGAATGCCACCACTCAGACACAGATTTTGAGCAATCACATAAGCACAAAATCCACCTCGGCCCGTCTTCTTGACCAACCCACCATTGCACTTTAACTGCCTGGGTGCTCAATTTTCAGGTTTACATTAGAACTTTAATTCACTTTTAATCCAAGTTAAACTTAAATCATCTTTAAAAAGATTAAAAATGACCATGTAAACACCCAATTCTGAATGAAAATGATAATTCCAAATAAAACATAATTCCAAATGAAGTGGCTGGTTTATTCTGATTTTAAACCCTTTTTAAATAATTCCTTGATCATGTATACGTTCATTCCACGTTAAATTAATTCAAGTCATTCTGCGCATGCTCATTTCCACTGACCCGTCATGATGACACACGGGATGCTGACGGGAACAGGAAGCAAGCGTTGGACTCGAGCAGAGACTATTTATTTAACTAGAACCTTAGAAGATTTCAAAATAATGAAAGAGTGGATGGACCTAAGTATTAAAATGCAGACCTTTTCAAAGGTGTAGTGTTGAAGTTGGACAAGGTTTCACTGACAGAGACGCTGGAGACGCTGAACCGGAGTTTTTCTACCAGTAGAAATAAATATGTCACTACGTCACGTCAACCCCTGTCCAATCAGAACCATTTCCAACCGCCAGGCCTTAAATAAAACATGTTTTCCATGTAAACCTCAATTCAGAATTACTATTCCCACAAAGGACAAAACAAAGGAGAAAACTTTAATTCAGAATTATTTATTCCTGAATAATTAAGTCTGAATTTAAAACATCATAAAACCATGGCCAATATGTCTTTTAGACACTCAACAGAAAGCCAGTGTGAGTTACCAAACCAAACACTGGTGGATAATAAAACAAGCACTCAGTCATCACAGCTATGCTCAGACTTACACAAACACACAATAAACACAAATGGTGGTTGGTAACAGAAAATTCCTCTTTGCCACTCAAAGTGACTCATTTGTGGACTGTATAGAACAAAAAGACACAATAATGTACTAACAAGTTCACATAAAGCCCAAAGAGCTGCTTTTGAACACACATCAAAATTGGACTACATGTGCACGAGCATGTAAGAGAGCGTACTACACACACAAATACTCTCACACACACAGCTCTGGGTCAGGGGGACAGCGGTAGCTCAGAGCCAGCTGTGACCTGCCGGTCCAGGTGCTCAGGAAAACCGCTGTTAACGGCCACGATTGATGATCTAATCAAACTGTCACCACGGCGATCCGCTGCAGGGGGGGAGGGGATGCTGGGATGGTGGTGGGGGTGTGTTGGGGGGGTAGAGAGGGAGCAGGGTGAGAGCAGGTGGGGGGGAAATATCCAGAAGGCCTTGTGCACGCTTACCGTTAGCACAAATTGAGAGTGACAGTCTCAATAGTGAAAAGGCCTCTTTTTTCCCCTCTAAGTAATGGAGGAAACAACTCCAGCGCTCTTCCGGAGGATGTCACATAATCAAGGGAGCCTCCCTACACAGCCACCCACCTCCTTTTTTTCTAGAACATCTCAGCTCCTCAGCAGAGTGTGGACGGGTGGGCTTAAGAGCATGGACGGGGGAGATGATGTGGAACAGTAGTGGACTCCTCACTCATCTGCGTTGTTTTATAGCAAGCACTGATGCACACAACATGTGCTCCAGAGTTCAGGCAGACATGATGATTGGATTAAGAACTTTTTGTCCATACAGCAACATTATTACCTCCACAAGGAGGTAATGTTCATGCCGGAATTATGGGTAATATGGACCACATTCCATATTATTTACTGCATATAAGGTACACATATTGATATTTCTTTCAAGATAAATAAATCTAAAGCACAGGTTATTACTAAAGTGGGGTTGTTTTAATGTAGAGGGCTACAAACTTGAGGTGTGGTGCTGCAGCTCACCATTTTACATGGTCATCATATTGCAAATCGTGGCAATAAAGTGAAATTTGGAAAATATTTATCACGCTCCAGCATGTTTTGCCATCTGTTTTGGCATCCTAAGTACTGGCATTCCTAATGGTGGCTCACTAATACTTTACAGAGCATCAACAATTAAATGGGAGATGAAAGTGTTAATACATACTGAAATTAAACCTTTGTTGTTGTTTTTTTTGTTTTTCATTTTAAACCTTGAACTGAGAGCGGACATTACATTTCTGTAGAGATCACTGAGGGTCCTAAGCCTCTTCATAATTGTCTCAGTAACATAAAATCAAAAGATAGAGATTTTTCCTCATTGGAAATCATCTAATTATTTAGATGTACACTGTTCAGGCATAACATTGTAACCACTGACAGATGAATTACTTTGGTTTTTTAGAGGAGAAAGTGTCATTGGACAAAACGTTAGTAAATAACAACATGAAGCTCAATAAAATGAAACAGCATCCTGGAAGAAAAAAAAACATCAGGAGATCATTGGTGAATGTTTTTTAAGACAGTAAGCATGAGCAAAGAGATCAAAATACATTAGAAAAATATTTTGAAATGCAGGAAGTCATTTGCAGAATGCCACAGAGGCCTCTTTTGAGTGTTCAATATAATAATAATATGGCCAAGCTAAAAGCCACACATTAACAGACAGCACCTTGTCAAACACATCTGTCTGAAAACAGTGGAGACCGTGCCGTCTGCGGGTAGCAAATGAAGTGGAAACTGTTCCACTTTCTGACAGCAGCTTCAGTTTTTCTCCACAAAAAAATGAGAAATTCCCAAGTGTGTGTGCTTATATATTATATATTGTCAACCTATTTCTACCATTAACTGTGGTTGTTAATGCTGAGATTTATTTCCTCCTACTTTCTGTGATTTTTATCTGTTCCTTCAATAAATTCAAGATGTTCTTGACTACATGATGAATTCTTAATGAGTGATGATGAGTTTTAAGTGCATAAGCTTTTTGTCACACTATTAATATTATTTAACCCTTCACCCCTGTAGGTCAGCAGGGTCCAACACTAACAGAGAAAAATTATTCACCCATCAAAGCAAGAAGTTGTGTTTAAGAGCCACTTACATTTGTTTTAGAGCATTATGTGAAGTCACAGTTTTACATTTTCACAGATTCGGTTCAGGATATTTAGAAATGGTGCAGACTAGGTGATGAAGTTCAAGTTGATCCGTCACGTTGCTGAACTAAACAAACTTCTCACACATTTAAACATGTTAATGAGACAACTGGCATTTTTATCTCGATTTTTAAGAAAATTAAGACATACCAATTATTAAATACAACCATGAAAAGTATTAACATTTTCTGACATCATCAAGACAGATCTAACTGTGTTTTTTTATATATTTCTTATTAATTGTGGAATGAAATTGACTTGAGGGCCACACTGAGTGGGAAAGAAAGTCACATGTGGGCCTTGTGCAGACAGCAGAGGAACAAGAGAAGGCCTACCTAAGATCATTGACACCCTACATGCTGAAACTACTTCTTCAGTACAGACGTTTGTCTGTCTGATATTTACCTGCCAGTAAATCTACTCACATTTGACACTTGGTCTTGAGAGTATGGCTCTTCTGAATGGAGAATCTTTGGTGGTCTCCTGATGCTTTCTACTGACAAGTTGCTACACTGGCACCAATAAAACAATTTGAGACATGATTCAAGATATAGATACAAAAACTAAAGCTCTATGCTGTTGTGTGAGTAAACTTACACTCAAAGGACACTTCATCATGCACACCTTTCTAATTCTGGGTTGAACTCCCACCTGCCTTCAGAACTGGACAACTGCTTCATTTCTTTGTGGCATAAATTCAACAGAATGCTTGGGAACTTCTTCAGAGATGATTGACATGACAGCATCAGGCACTTGCTGCAGATGATGTGAATCTCCCATTTCACAACACCTCAAAGGTGCTTCAATTGATTGAGATCTGGTGACTGTAGTTCACTGGAGTACAGTGAACTTATCGTCATGTTCAAGAAACAACCTTATGATGATCTGAGCTTTGTGACATGGGGTGTTATCTTGTTAGAAGTAGCCATCAGAGGATGAGTACATCGTAGTTATAAAGTTAAGGAGATAAACAGTCAGGTAGGCTGTGGCATTTCAGTGATGCTCAGCCCGTACCATGAGGCCAAAAGCGTGCCAAGAAAATTTGCCACACATCACATAGTATGTGAGTGGTAGTATCTGCATCAAGATGCAGTTGAACAAGTGTATTTTATAAATGCTCAGCAAGAGTACAAAGACACCACGAGAGGTAGAAGTTAACATTAGCCGGTTTGTTTTCCTAAAGAAGGCAGTAAGGGGACGTGAGATTTATAAATCTGTAATAATCACTATTTCACTTTTTCTAAATATGATCTTAAAAACTCAGAAAACTCATTTAGAGAATGACTGCAGAGGCTTTTTTCTCCCTAGCAGTGACAAAAATATCAATTGACGCACCTTATGAGGCCTTATGAGGGTAATACTTTGAATTAAAAAAAATGTATATGTATATCTTAATCATGCAGGAAATTATTCCATAAATCTTTATCTATTGTTATGTATATATTAATTTCAACCCTACGTATTTGCTACCATAAACATGAATGCAAAGGCTTAACTTTCAATTAATAACAAGGCCATCACTCTATTTAAGTCAGGTAATAAGAAAATATGCAAACATACATAAAAACATCTCAATCTCTCTTCTGCCTCGCATCAAATTAGCATGCAGTGTAGCCACGTGGGAAATAAGAGAGCATTTCTCTGGTTCACATTAAACAAAGTGAATTAAGTCGTTCTATATTTAGCTAAAAAGAGAAAAGTTCAGGAAGTTGTCCAACTTAATAGAGGCCTTGTTGATCGCTGCCTGCTCTGCGTGCGTGTTAATCACCTTCCCCAGGATATATCCACGACTGCTGCTCGCCTGTCCAGCCCGCATTAATTTAATCGCTGCTCAGCTAATTCATTGATTAATTGGCTCATTAGTGATGCCTGGCAACATCCATTTCTACCATGACAGTCTGATGTTTCAATAGAAAAGAAAAACAGGCTGGCAGCAGCCCAGTTTTTCCACAGTCCCACGGTGCATAATGTCCAACCGCTGTCAACAGTTAGCCGCACAATCGTGTCGCTGTGTAGCTGCCTGGTTTGGTGCCACGGGATGTGAAATGAATATGAAGGTGAACTGTGCACATTCTCCGTTCTTGTCTGGTTGAGTAATGTCACTTGGGTTTCAGCGCCGGGTGACATCATTCTCGGGGAGGGAGAAACTTCAAGAGCTGGAGGGGCTGTTGGAGGTGGACAGCTGAGGTGAAGTAGATGATGGTATGCAGAGACAAAGTACGGCAGTAGAATTATTCCACAAGTCAAGGTCACGCTGCTCTGACATGACGAGTGGCTTACAACTCTAGGACGAGCTGTCAGACACTAACTTATAATATTATTAGTAATATGAGCTGATGGGACCCCAAAGCACCCTAAAACAGAGAGCTGGACATTAGAATGATCAAAAAGAACTCATATCTTTCACTGGAGTGCTGATGTGATGTCACTGGTCAGATTACAAGACCATAATGAAGCAAAGATGGAGCTGACCTGTGGCCTGTCACACCAGCTGGGGCTGGGCAGAATGAACAAAAATTCATTCTGCTTTATCATTCAGCTGAACATTGAATCTGAGAGTTTATGTCTTTAGCCAGGCAGATCCATCCTGCAAAGCCTCAAGAAGAACTGACCAATCAGCATCCTTTAAATGAAAGAGGCTGCAGCTATGGCCATGATGGCAGCAGGATGCAACAGCAACTCAGGAGAGAATGGCGTCCTGAGTTTAGATGTTGCCATAGTGACAGCTTTATCAGAACTGGACAACAGCTCAGTGGATAAATTTAAACCGTTCAATCCTGATCACACAGGAACATTTTGCAAGGAAAGCATCACCAGTAAAACCATTGCCTCTTCGTATGTAACAGTTTATCCTTCACAGGTGTTTTCCTCTGCTGCTGTGCTACATGGTTTTCAGGGGTTTCAGGGGCAACAGGTGATTATCAAGGTAATTCCAGGGTAAAAAACATATGCAGTTGACCCAGGTCAGTTAAGGGCTTTCTGCAGGTGTAAATGTTTTTGTTTTTTGTTCCAGCAGAATGAAATAGATTGAGTTCTTTGATTCGTCCATCCATCCATTGTCCATACTGCTTATCCCTTTTGGGGTCATGGGGGGGGGGGCTATCCAAGCTGACACTGGACAAGATGTGGGGTACACAACATAGACAGATGGACAATAATTCATGTACACGCTCATACCTAAGGGTATCATGGAGTCACCATTCAACCTAATGAGCATGATTTTAGTCGATAGGAGGAAGCTGGAGTGGCCAGAGAGAACTCACCCATGCACAGGAAGAACATGCAAACTCCACACAGAAAGGCCCTGCCCAGGCCGAACTGGCGACCTTCTTACTATGAGGCACATGCACTACCTACTGCCCAATCATGCTGCCCCCTTTTGATTTGTATGATTATTTAAATGCTCCAATTAAATCAAGATAAATCAATGAAATGATAATCATCTCTACTCTACACACTTAGGCCTGTCACGATATTCAATAAATCAATTAACCGCACGATAAATAAAAACATCCTCGGTAAGTTTTGCCTGCCTCGATAACGTGCATGCCCGTTTGTTTTCCTCCTGTCTGTCTACCAAACAGGCTGGATGAGAAGATGGCTCACTGTGCACTGTGCAACACCGGGGTGCGTTGGTTATTTAGCGGATTTAGCGCAGTGACCCCTCCTGTCAGTCATACAATCTTTGTGGGGAGAGGCAGGGCCGCTCACGCACAAACACAAATATGAATGATGGCATGAAAGCTACGGTTTGTAGGCCAGCTGCCACAGCCCAAGTGTAGGAATATTTTATTTTAAACAGCATAAACAAGGTGTGAGCCAATGAACACATACGAGCCGATATGTCATATTTGTTTGAAAGTAGTGGTGATGAAGAAGAAGAGGTGCAGCGGAGCCTTTGTCATGAAAGTCAGCATTTTTTTAATTTAAAAAATCAGCTGATTTATCTAAAAATTCAACAATCTGACCACCCCTAACGCAGATCCTGATCTGTCAAAAGCATTTTGTTACAGTTGTTGGACCAGATTTGAATCATGAGTAAGACCACATGAGAAGAGATTTGTACAAAACTGTGTCAGCTTTAAGGAGAACACCCTCCTCATCCACAGCACACACACACACTCCCACATTTCTGCACCATATGCCCATGACAAGTGCATAAAAATCGTTCCCAAGCGATAGCACGGGCCAACCCATAAAAACTTAATGCACCTAATTTTCCAGTAATCAAACTTTTATAGACTGCGATGGCTTTTAAACTAACAAATTTTAATTATCGCTTAATTTTAACAGCAATATTAACGCGATCCCTCATTCTGCGAGTGTTCATTCTCCATGAAATATTGAGTAGGGTAAACAGCGAGGCGCTGTCCGCTGGCTCCTGTTCAAACAAGCAGCCAGCAAACACAAAAGGTGAGCTAGGGGTCGCTGAGGCCGTGCCAGTACCACGCCGGGGCGACGTGAGCTGCACAGACCTCTGGGAAATCTGGGCTGCACGAGTTCAGGCACACAAAATCAGGATGATGATGTTTCAATGAGAACTACACAGCACTGAACATAGGTGTGGGCCAGTCAACAGTCTGAGCGATCCTGTTCATTAAACAGTTATTAAACTTTGATTTAAACTTTTAGGCTGATGAAAACAAGATCATGATTCTTTTTTTTTAGGTTTTTGGGATGTTCCGGTATTTCACAGTGAGGTAGGGCTGGGATCAAGTGCTAAACATTTAGTATAGATGGCAAATAAAAGCTTAAATATGTCAATACTGTTTTCATTTAAAAGATAAACAAATCAAATGGTGGTCACAATACCAGAATTTAAATTTCCACATACAGTTCTGGTAAAAAAGAAAAAAGGAAACGTGAATTTTAAAGTCCCAGACAGCCCCAATTTCACTTTTTTTTAGTTTTGATCACGACTTAAACCTCATACACTGTTGACATAATAAAAATCTAAAAATGTGTGACATAGTTGTTTATGATACACAGCCATCGCGTACTATTTTAGTGTTCACACTCTCTAATCTGATGATCAGGAGTAATCTGATTGCTTATGTTGTTTAAGTGAATTCAAGACAGCACATTGACAAATGTCTGAAAGCTTCATTAAAAAAATCCCTGCAGGTGAAGTCACGTCTGCCTTTTATTCAGCTGTTTATTTTGCATGGCTAAAATACACACACAGAAAAGAGTGATGCAAACTACATGACAAACAACACATGCTTGGCCTGAATTTCCACTTTAGCCTTTAACAAACAAAAAAAAGGTCAGAATCTCTTAAAAACCTGTTTACTAAAAACTTTATGAATTTCCCAGCCCCATGAGTTATCCTTGAATTTAAAGATCCTACGAGGAGTTTTGAAGTAATTACAAAAAAGTCTCACTTTTAGATATATGCCTGATCGAAATACACACTTTAAGATGAGTTTTATAGCATCAAAATAGGTTATCTATAAATGCTATTCCTTAGCTTTGCAGCCAGGTCGGACAGGGCTGGACTGGCCTGGATACTCAACTTTGGGAACAGGACAATTAAAACTAGAGCAAATTTATATTATTCAGACACGTCTTAGAGTACCGGGCTGCAAGTAGCGATATATGGCCGGCTACAAAACTACGTTACTAAGTTTTCCAAAAATTGCTGGTTGTCACACATCAAAAACTACCGCTACGTAACTAGAAAGACAGACATTACCTCGTTGCTTTGCATCCAGTAAGTTGTTGAAAAAAGAAGTTGTAAAGCAATGCAGAATTCTGAGGAAGGTCCGAGCTGCATTTATTAGCATTAAAACAAACGCATGCTTTGGCTTAGGTCACGACTTTACGACAGTCACTGCGCGTGCTCATGGGTAGCAGAGTCTTTATGTCACCCAAAATGGATTCTCCTCATAGCACCTTTAACTGAATATCTTTTTTCTCTTTTTTTCCTTCATGCTTCTGCTGACGTTCCTGCTTACAGCACCAGCAGCACAGGATGTTACTGACTGCTGCCCTTGGGTGGCTGAAAAGTAGGCCTTTACCACCCAACACCACGCCAGAGAGGCAAAGTGCTGACACAGGCAGATAAGAGGAGGAAGAAAGAGAAAGATTAAAGAGCAGATTCATTATCAATAATTAAGGGAAAGGATTTATTCTAATGAATTAGGGTTGTCTTTATCTACTCAGTATCTCCCTATCTCACAGCTAACTCTTTCTCCCCTCCCTCACACACACACACACATATACACACACTGGCTGGTGGTTTTTGTGTGACTTGACCCCTGCCTGCTCCGTGCGGTCCATATTGCCGCCATGCTGACTCCACGCAGGGCTCTTCCGCCCCTGCTCCACCCGTCAGGCCAGGACGGTCCCAGCCCTCGGTGCCGGGGCAATATGGCCGTGCTGCACGGCATGCTGGGACGCGGCTGCAAGCCCAGAGCCAAGCGCTGCAGAGCCAGATGCCCACTCAGCCGAACTGGGACCCTGGCACAGGGATGGTACAGAGCAGAGCTACAGACATATATCACTTCTGCCACATGAGCAAGTAAAATGATCCTGTGGCTGGAGTTTCAGTCCCGTTTGGTCGAAATAAACATCTTACATGTTACAGATATCTGTAGTTTTAAGTTTTATAATTTGATACAGAGTTTGCCTTACCCAAAGGCGACATCTAATGTTGAAAAATGAGCAAATTTGACATGCAGTTCCACATATGTCCACACGAGGCTGCCAACAGAAGTATCCTTGGTCACTCACAAAGACCTTCATACATTCATTGCGCAGTAGAAAAAAATAAAAAATAAACCTGGTTTAAAAACTGTTCTGTCAGACCAGTTCATGTCAGTCTTTACTTCTTCACAATGTTCTTATTTGCTTCAATTTTCTGCTTATTATGCATATTTAGGGGCATGGCTAAAATGACTAAAGCATGTGCCATATAACTGCTTGTCAGGGCTTAAGGCCCACTTCAGCTCGGCCTCTTCTAAAGTTTGTCTGAAACAGCATGTTAAACAAGGCCATGGCTGCACATTGGCTTTCAATGGTTCCTCCTGTAATGCGTAACATTACTAAGACCTCAACCTATAATTTCTACAGCTGGCTGTCCAAACTATGGCCCAGGGGCCAACTGCAGCCCATGGACAGCTTCTAGTTTACCAGCAGCAAAAGACCAAAATTAAATTTGGCCCATATCAGAATGAAGCCTGTACATGACTGATGATTATGACAGAATTACAACAGTAAATAGCAGCTCTAATTATACTCATTTGCTCTGCTGCTTTCTCCATCTCAAGGTTCAAATTATAATGAACACTGGAGAAATTGTTTTCAAGAGAAGCCTCTCAAAGATTAGCATTTTGCTTTTGTTTTGTGTCTGAATGTGGGCATGAGGTGTTAGTTTCTCCTCTCTTAGCCTCACAAATTGTCTGTCATATTCTGAGAGGTAAATCTGCCTGTAAAAGTCATTATTAAATATCGTAGTGGAAGTTGTTTGTTCACTTAAGTATTACTAAGCATAGTTATATTTAAAGGAACAAACAACCTTATACCATGTCCATCTTTTTAATCAACATCTGTTATTTTTGAATGTTAAAAATGTAGACATGGAGTTTAAAAAAATTACGGGTAATTAAAAAAAGATTGGTTTTGGTATTGGCCCTGACTTCCACAGTCAGTGGATTAATATACCTAAGAGGAAGAACATGGTTTTAAGCCCTACAGATATACCAAAAAATATTTCTCATTTCAGGCAAACATTAAAAAATTGACTTACTGCCTGAGAATTCAAAAAAGTTAAGTTCGACCAAATTTGGGAAAAATGGGTTCAATTTGTTTCCCTGACACAAAAATGAATGCAGTCACTGTAACTAATATTCTTTTTGTTATTTTTATATTATTCTATTGTTGTTGTTTTTTTCTTCCTGTCAATATGCTGTGTAAGCCGCCTTGGTTCGTGAGTTTTCATATGTTTATTCATGAAAAAAGGGGAAAAGAGGAAACTGATGTTGTAAAATAATGTTGAATATTACTGGAAAGGTTGTGTATATACATACATATATATGTGTATGCTTTATTTCTCTAATAAAAAGATAACTAAAAAAGTGAAGCTCTCCAAAAGTTAAAATATAGAATAAATAAATTCCGCAAAAATGTAACAGGTGGAGTCTGAGTTTTCTGTGTTTCTATTAAAGAAAAAAATCAACAATCAAGGTTCTTAATAAAATGCTTTTGCCTTTCACTTTTTTCTTTCGGAGTCTCACTTTTTGAACATGAGAATTTAAGTGGGATACAATTGACTGAAGGTACATAAAGGTCCATGTGGGTTGGCTTCAGTCAGGCAAGCTTCTCTGTGGTCTACTACACATGAACTGAAGTTCTCTTAAAAGCTTTAAAGTAATTGGTCAATTTTATTCAGAAAAAGTCAGTCTTGAGTATCTTCGCTGCAGTCACATAATAACAGATGCTCTGAATTCTCTTTATTTTGTGAGTCATCCCACCTGCACCACATGCATCATGCTCGCTATTTCTGGACCTGTTCATGCCTTTTTACCCTTTTACCTGGTTTTCTGTTTCCTTCAGAGTGATTTTAGCACAAATCTTCTTGGCATAGACATACAGTAATGCCATGAAACAAACAGCAACAGCACTTGAGCAAACCCGTGTGCAGGTTTCAGCAATTAGACATCGAGCTCAAACACTGAAACATTCTCTCCAGCTGCTCGTACTGAGCCTTTATTCCCCTCTACCAAAACAAATAGATCTTTCTTCTGGGCTGTCAGCACTCCAGTTTCAAGAGTGATGAGTGTATTAGTTCAAGGAGTTTATTATTACAAGCATGAAAATAGCAGGCGTTTTAACAATTACCTATGAAAACAGGTACGTGAGACAGGTCAGTTGTCTTTTTGGTACCCTGTTTTTAAAGAACTAATTACAAGCAATTGAGCCAAGGTCAGTGCCGTCAGTCAGGCTCGCCGGCTCCTCCCTTGTTGTTCAAGTGTTGGTTTAGGTGCCTGCAGATCCAACGCACCAGCAGGAAACACACACACACTTAGCACACATAGCCACACGCCAAGGTTAGAGCACTAAATTACTCCAACTTCACAACAAGACAAAGTTCACACTGTGAAGAGAACTCCAATATGAGGTCAAATATGGTTGTTTTCCTCCTTCAGGGGACCAAAACACAAATAAATCTTTCATTACAAACTTTTAAGACAATGTGCAATTGTACAACCACTAGCCTATTCTCTAACTCTCACTCTGCTCTCTTTTCATACTTTATATTACTGTACATAGACCTGAAAGGATTCATCAATCACATTTCTACAACCCAAACTGATCATCCATGAAAAGACTGGAAAAAATGAAATTGCATTAAAATTACATAGAATGCGTTACGGTACTGGTAGTTTGTTCTAGTGGTTATTGTAGGGTGTTAATTTTGACCGCATTTTATACTTCAGTTTTAGTTATAGTTTTTGTTTGAAAGATCTTTTCGTTTCAGTCATAATTTAATCATCTTAATTGTTTTAGTTGAAACATTTTAGTCACTGAATCTACTGTAAATTAAGTCGACTTCTGAAGTCATGTTTACACTTGGCTAAAATGAAACATTTCATAACCCTTTAGTGAATTCTAGTAGATTCTGAATGTCTAAATGAACAAAAATAAATGTAACTCTGTGTGAAATGCAACCACCTTTATTTAGGCTACCAGGCAGAGAATCTCAGTTACAATACCAGAATTGACAACAAACTGTGAACCTGCTGTAAGCAAATACATAAATTTGTAAGGAGAGTAGCTCTGATTGGATCGCTCCACAACTTGCCCGCCACAATATCCCCAATAATTATTATGTGACTGACGATCAAATGTTCTGCAAATTGTGCCAACAAACTGTTGACTGCACCCGTAAAGACATGTGTGAAGAGCACATGACGAGTGAGCGATTACATTTCATTACTTTATACAGTGTCTCAGGAAAAATTAGCACAAAATACGAAAAAACTAATTCTACAAAAATTATAACTCAATATGGGAGAAACTAAAATAGAACTTGGGAAAAAAACAACAGGTTTTACAGGGTCCTATAAAAGTCTTAACCTGACAAGCCAGATGGACAGCTCCATATATCTGCCACAGAAATATTTCACTAGTCCTTCTGGGTAGGAGCCCTTTGAATTTGTTTTCAGGGGCAGAACGTTAAAAAAAATACACAAGCTTGTGATTGGACAAGCGTTTGGCTCGTCACATTCATCACAGACCAATCCACATCAAGCGGGGTTGCCTCCTATAATGTAGCATACATATAGGGCTGAAAGATTTATCGTTTTCAGATCAAAATCGCAATTTCAGACAAAGCAATTTTGTGATCGCCAAAGCAGCAATTTTTTGCAGCGCTCCTGACTGACTCAGGATCTGTTGTGTCAAGTATTATACACATACTGTTTTACAAATTTGTAGACAATCTTTATGTTAAAAGTGCTGGTAAGCAGGTCAACAACACAAAGCCTCTGTTTAGGAGTAGAAGTTAATGAAAACAGATTATTTATCATCACTATTGAAGGTGAATAATGTGTTAAGTGTTTTTCATCATTTATTTCCTTACTGTTGTCTGTACTGTAAACAAAGTGAATTTTGCACTGAAGTTTGATTTGAAAAAAAAAAAAAAATCGTGAATTGCAATATCTGCCAGAAAAATCAAAATAAGATCTTTTCCTAAAATCGTTCAGCCCTACATGTGAATATCCCAAAGCTTGATTTGAAGAAAATCGTGAATCAAATTGAAATCTCAATATCTGCCAGAAAAATCGCGATTCAATCTTTTCCTAAAATCTTTCAGCCCTACATACATAGCGGCTAATGGCTAACAACAGTTAAAGACAGTTCACGGATAGCAACAGTTAATGACCATTAGCCGTTAGCTGCTAACTTAACCGCTAACAGCTAACAACAGTTACGGACCGTTAGCCGTTAGTCGCTAACTTAGCTGCTAACAGTTAACGGCCTTATACTATCGTCTTACACTAAATTGTACCACACAGATGATTCATTTAACACTTATATGTGACACGAACCCGCCAAAGACAATCCCTACAAGTAAACTGCTGAGGAGGGCAGATTTCGCCAAGTTTCACTGAGTAGCCATGAGGACAATAAGCTAATCGGCATGTCCGTTCTCAACTTCCAGGGTTTTCAACTTCCGGTTCACGTCACGTCCACATTCTGCTGCTCCCGCCTCTCTTCCCTGATTGGGCTGTTAAGAATTCAGCCGAGTGAATTCGTTGAACAACGGAGGCTGGCAAGACAGACCTGCAGGATTTCAGATCAGGCTCTTTGGATCACATCTGTCTCTACTGATCACTTTATGGATCCTTGGTCGTCATCATGTTGACTGCCTCCTGCAAGCATACTGTCATTGTTTTAAAAAGCCACATGGGAATAAGCTGAAGGCATTCATAATGTCATTGTTATACATAAAGGCAAATTATATGAATTCCTTAACCAAGTTGGTACAGATTCTCAACACATAGAGCCTCTGTATGCTGCAGACACAAAGTAACAATAAAAAGTGATTACCTCGGTGATCAGTGACTGGAAGCATTGTCTCTGATCCAGTCAACACATATTGTTTAAATAAATGACCATAATAATAGGGTCCTGATCAAATTTGGGCTTTTATAATCTCTACATTTGACTGTATTTATGTGCTTTTAGAATGCTTTATTGAACAGCTGTGTGTAAAATCATTGTATCTCTCTGTTAGTCTGCATGAGCATTTGTCAGATAACAATCTTGAATCTTAAATAATCTCAGATTTGTCTAAGGCATATTTAAGAGTTTCAGTTCCACTCAAAGGAAGTTAGACATGATTTACTCTCTTGTCTTCCTCAGGGGGCAATTATTCTCTGCTGCAGTTGAAAAAATACACTCAGAAATAAACATATCCTGTTTTTGTTTTACAATCACAATCTGTCTATTGTTCTCTTGTGAATGAGCAGAAAAAGCATTGTTGATGTGCAACACTCCATCAAAATCAATAAAATCTAACTAGTGGGAATACTTGAACAGATTCTGGAGACTACAGAAGCAGTTCCCTCTAGGCTGGCTCACACTGTGCATCCATTAACTAAATAAGGGAGATTATAAATTTAGATGAAAATACACTGTGGAGCTGGGATAATTCAGCTCCGGATCATATTACAAGTGCCTGATAACAAAAGTGACACTTTCCTTTCATGATTGTGAGATGTGATGAAAAGTGTTACATTAATGCTGTTTGAAATTATTATTAAATACATAAAAGACAGGATTTATGTCAACTTGTGAGGACATATGGTCCTCATAAGTACACAAAGACCAGAAAAAACGCACATGCAGGCAGACAAAAGGACAAAAAGCCCTCATCTCTGCTCAGAGCCTGCAGTGAGGGGTGGTGGTGTGACTGAGACGGAGACCCAGTTGTGTCACTTTATAACAGTTCAGCTCTCTCTCTCCTTCTCTCTCTCCCACCCTGAACCTGTCAGATAGCTGGATTCTGTCATCTCTAGCATCCTCCCCTCTGACTCCTCATCCCCACTGGGGTTACACTGATATACATGGCTAAAATTAGCCTTGTATTTAAGTCTGTTCATTTGACCAGAGTTGACGTTCATTGTCTTCATCATTCATTAGTGGGAGAACATAAAGGGAGAAAAGACACCTTTTTCTCAAACAAGAGAAATCAGATTAACTTTCTGTCGGGGCAGGATCTGTCAGTTTATTTATTCTACAACATATTATTCTTTTTATTTCATTTGCCTGTAACATAGCCAGGTTAGTTCCAATGAGATCAGACACCCATTTTTGAGGGGGGCCCGACAGAGAGTGGCAGAATACATAGTTACAACAACAATAAATTACACACTAGGGGTGGGCGATATGGCAAATATATCATATCATGATTTTTTAAAAATAAAATCACGATCACGATTTTATCACGATTCTTTTCTACTTTGATTTTTCTAGACTAATTTGCATGTTTGTTTTAACATATAAAACATGTAAAACCCTAAAAAAAAAAAATGACAATTTAAGCCAAAGAAACTTTCTGAACAGGTTTTAACTTAAATACTGCAGTTTTTATAAAAATGTGCAATAAATGTAAACATAAAGGGTAATGAACAACAATATCAACATTATCTTTTCAAGTGCAACAATTCAAAACAAATGTTATCTAACTGCAATGTCTATAATCTGAGTGAATAATACAGCTGCTTTAGAACAGATTTTTGTTCAGACATCTTCAAGCTTTTATCTCCTTTTCTCTTTCCGCCATGGCTTCACGCTACATAACCAAACAGGAGATACTATCATGCACTGCGCGTAATGTGCTACGATTGGCTAATCAGGTGCAAGTCAAAGTCTCTGCCCCCCCACAGACGATCTGACGATCTTTCTGCTTCATGAGATCATCCCCATGTTATTATCCTTCACGATTTTATGTCGTCATATCGCACAACACTACTACACATCGTGAAAAAGAAATTAATTTTAATGAATCATCAGAACAATCCCTTGCATATTGAAAGTATGGATTTAAGACTTTTCACCACAGATGTACAAAACATTCAGTGTAACTACGCTTTGATGCAAGCAAGTCTGGAAATTGTTTAAAAAAAAATGGTGGGGAGAACCAAGACACCTCCTTTCCCAACATGTCTGACTCTCACCATTACAGTTATGGTTTGTATTTCTGTCTGTGGGATTAAAGAAAACGTTAATCAGTAAGCATAAAACATGCTTTGCATGCTTTTGCTCATGAATTACTTAAAATGTTTCACATTGTCCCTTTACACCCGTATCCTGTCCAAGCAGATCAGAGGTAAGTAGAGCTCCAAAAGGCTGTTCTATTCTTTTTAACAAGTTCTCTGGCTTAGAAATAGAAAAAAACTGCAATTATTGATACTACTGCAAAGTTGTATTTAAAAAAAATATAATACTTAAAAGTAACACAATAAATACAACCAGCATTCAAGAATCTTGTTTAAATCTAATTGTGATAAAGAGATTGATTATGGCCCTTTAATATTGTTCTGTAACTATGCACAGTACTAGATTTTTGCTGATGTCCAATATGCTGATATTTTAAACTAACTATCAACAATACCAATGTGATAATGTTATTTTTTTGTCAAGTGCCTCCATTTTAGTTAAACTGAGCTGATTCTTTGATGGTGACAGCCTGTTTGTGTTAGAAACTCATGGGTAAAGAAAAACAACCTCCTATGAATAACAAAATGTACTTCTAATTTTTAAAAGTGGATATTGATTGATGTTTACCATTGTGGTACATTTTTAATTTCTGCCAATAGTAAACAGCATATGGGGGACACATGGCCAAAATGCGATGTCAAAATACTGTGATTTCTCTATTATTAAAATGTGTTTTTGTTTTAAAGAAGCTCAAGTTTATCAAGAGCATATTGTACAGGAGCATAAGCAAAACACTTAAAATATTTTGTCTCGCAAACATAACAGTTGCAACACATCTGACAAAAAAAGCCAAAATTTTCTCTTTCTCTGCAAAACATTCCAGCCAAACTTGTGTAATTCTTATAAAACTGACTGTTTTAAACTGTTCCAATCAAATATTTTTGGTCTTAATAAGTTAAACATTACTGTAATCATCGTTAATGCTCAAGGGTCACCACTCACTGGCAAAAACAGAGCGCAGCCATCCTGTGATCAAGGGGATGCAAAATAGCTGCACTGTGATTGGTCAAAGACATCTGCATATTGACAGCTGCTTTCTGCTTGGTTGGTACACTAAGGCAAATATAAATCGAGTAA
This sequence comes from Scarus forsteni, assembly GCA_036419115.1. Classification (NCBI taxonomy): domain Eukaryota; kingdom Metazoa; phylum Chordata; class Actinopteri; order Labriformes; family Labridae; genus Scarus; species Scarus forsteni. Next base: position 7,018,178 of record JAZDUH010000040.1, on the reverse strand, counting down.
TTGCCCATGCATGAAGCAAAAGATGTTTCCACATCCATTTGAGAGAGAAAATCATGTTTGTTGTGAAAATACTTAAAATTTTGTTGATTAAAACTTTCAATAAAGGTCATTTTTGATCTGTCTGAGAGAGTAACGTTTGAGCAAAATTTGGGTGCGTGTCATATTTAAGTACAGTGTCTTTCAAGCAAAAATCGTGCAAATATGAGGTGCCTTTTATACTCAAGAAATTTAAATATTAGCTGTAAATCTAAAGTTTTTTGTCTGCCAATACAGATAAGCAGCTTTTTAGGAATTTAAGTGCCGGAAACAAAGTTGCTCCAATACTATCATGCATCCTCGACTGTACTACATATAATATATAGAATAAACCGTATATATTGTATTGTATCATTGGTAAAACTGCCACCCATGGCAAATGTCAAATGAGGACAATCTCTCCCATTTGGATCAGAAGTTAAAGCTGTAAACCCATGACAAAAATTTCTTCAGCTCCTTCAAGCCAGAGTGGTGAATGTCCTCACAGACCCCCCAAAAATAACTTAATGTTTGATCTCTCAGATGGATGTGACTAAGTGGAGCTGGGCGTTACCTGCGGCTGGTCCCCTCCCCCTCCTCCTCTTTTCTTCCTTTGACTAACAGATCTCCCCAGTGTTCTAAAAATACCAGGTGAGCAGGGCCGCAGAGATGGTGATGAAGCTGCCTCTCTGACACTGTCCCACTGCAATCCATCTCTCCACCGCCTGCCAGCCAGCATATGTTTGCAATTGGCTCCCCCCAACAGCCCCCGATGCCTCCCTGCCTACCCACCCACCCCTCCTCACAGGTCCCCAGTTACAGTTCCAGATACCCTTGCACGCACATGTTCCCCCATCTTCCCAGCTGCCGGGCCTGTCTTCAGGTCTGGGCATTCAAAACCAGAGCAGTTATCAATCTCCGAGTCTGCACTGTCATGTCGGACTGAACCGCTCACACACACGCGTCCTCCCTTTCTGCTTTTCCTTCCTCCTTTCTTCCTTTCCTCTCCTCTCTCTGCATATCTCTTTTTCATCCCACCTCTCTCCGTCTCTCTTCCTCCTCCTCCGTCCTCTGCCTCCTCTCTTACACTTGCCCAAATTTGTTCCACTTAATAAGCCCTCCCCGATGACCTTGTGCTAATTAAGCTCCGCTGTGTTGGAAATATGATGGTTAATTAATGATGAGATAAATTCTGTCTGCAGGACTGTCAGAAAAATGATGACACCGTGTTTTACAGGTTTAAATAGAACAAACCTTGTGGCTGTCCTCCCTCTTAGTGTGAGGCGGTATGTGAAGGAGTGTGTGTGTGTGTGAGTGTGTGTGTGTGTGTGTGTGGTAGGCATGTGTTTAAGTGTGCATGAACAAGTGTTATAAAAAGAACGAGAAAAACATCATATTGAGGAATGATCGTTTAACGACAGTTTGCAGGGATGGAAGAACGCGTTATGTGTTGATGTGTGTACACACTGCTGTAGGTTTACACCTGGACTGATGATGCAAGAAGTATTTTGTGTTGGTATGTTTCCACTCAAACTGGCCACTCCATTAGGTACACCTGTTCAGCTGCTCATCATCACATAGAAAACTATTAAGACAATCACAGGGCAGTGGAAGGGGTTTGATTGGACATAAAAGATGACTTTTTATTTCATTGTACGTTAGAGGCTCTTTAGAAGCTTTTATCTGGAGCAAGTGTGGAAAAATAGGTGACCAAATTCACATATTTAAGGACTGTGCAATAACTCAAGGGTTTGGACAAATGTAAAAGAAGTGATTAAAACATTTTGAATGTAGATGTTCCCAATGACGAGCGGCACAGTGGCACAGCAGGTAGTGCATGTGCCTCACATCAAGTTCACATCAAGTTTGCATGCTCTTCTTGTGCATGTGTGGGTTCTCTCCAGGCACTCCGGCTTCCTCCCACAGACCAAAAACATGCCCATTAGGTTAATTGGTGACTCTAAATTGCCCTTAGGTATGAGTGTGAGCGTGAATAGTTGTCTGTCTCTCTATGTGGCCCTGTGATTGACTGGCGACAGGTTCATGGTGTATCCTACCTCTCGCCCAATGACAGTTGAGATAGGCTCTAGTCCCCCCGCGACCCCGAAAAGGATAACCAATATAGAAAATGAATGAATGAATGTTCCTAAAAACCCTTTTTGACCCTTGTTTTAGTTCAGCGTCGCATATAAAGTAATATACCGGTATAACAAAGGTATATGCTACAAACTGTTTTGCTGCTTGCAAAGAAAATGTTAACAGTAAACTAAAAGGATACAAAACCACCAACAAAAAACAGCTAAAAAAGACAGAGAATTGGGAAAGAGTGATTTCCATGACTTTGATTGTGGCACAGTAGTTAGTATAGTTGGCTTGTCTTTTTAGAAACAGCTGATCTACTGGGACTTTCACACACAACCCTCTCTAGGATTTATAGAGAATAGTCCAGAAAGTGGCTTCCTGTGCAGAGGATTGATTCTGAAATCCTTGCTTATGGAGCACCCGCCAGTATTAGGCCTAAAAACTTTTCAGATCTCTTAGGGGCCGTTTACATGACGCCGAAAACGATCGATTCCGCAAACATTTCGTTGCGTTTTGGCCTCCCGTTTAGATGAGACCACGTTGCGTTTTCACTGAAAACGGAAACTTTTGAAACCGCTCCCCAGAGCGGAAAGATTTGATTCCGCTCCTCTATCCGGCCTCGTGTAAACACAGAGCAGAGCGTTTCAGGGGGAAACGCTGACGTCACCGCATGCGCAGTACTCTTTCAGATGGAGGCTGCGCGCGCATACCAGGAACAACAGCAGCTTCCTCCGTCCGCCGAGTAACGTGTGTGCCTCTTACCGTGCTCGGTTTGTTATCCAGAAAAAACTATCCAGACAGATTTGTTGTTCGAACTGATCTGTTGTCCAAAAAAGAAACTCCTGCTTCTCTGTGCGTCTGTTCGCCATTGTTGTTTGTGAAAGGTTTTCTTCTTCGTTCGTGTGTTGTAGCAGCGCTGCCTCTCTGCAGACCTACACCGCCATCTACTGAGCCGGCATGCACACTACAGCGGATTTACAGGGGATTAACTCGTCTCCGAGCGTTGTCATGTAAACGCGGAAGAATTCGAAAACGGAAAGGGAGAATCTTTGCGGCTTCAAGTCAGGAGTTTCCATGTAAACGGCCCCTTAGTCTCCCATGAGGCTTCCAGACCCCTTCAGTCCCCCACGAAAGGTTTACTCACTGTTCTCTGGGTCAGAACTTAAAAAGGTGAGGCAGCTTGTAGTTTTCACGCTCCTCAAACTCAAACAAACTACAGTAGAAACTGAGAGTCTCTTCTGCTGTGAACTCTTTTAAAATAGGTTTTAATTTTTAATTTGATCACAACTGTATTTCATATATTTATCTTCTTCTCTTTTAAACCCCTCCTTCCTTTAAATTAAAAATCTACTTAAATATTTATTATATATTTATACTTTGGAATAAAATTTTACTGTCCGTCTTTTACTCATTTTATGGCTTTAACTCTCCCAGCTCAATGGGATCGCCTGTACCTTCAATTAGTACCACTGGCATTGTTGACTTACATCACTACAATGATACAATAGATCTTTATGGGAACGACCGTGTTTGAATATCCTCTCTTTTGTCAATCTTGAATGGATCGTGTCAATTATATCCCTTTAAAAAAGTTTGATTGTGTTCAAATGCAGTGGGTCTTTCTTGTTTTTGCAAAATTGTTGTACTTGTAGATCCACAGTGATACATCTATTACAGGTGATATTTTTCATAACATTACCTTGATGAAACCTTAGTAATTACATTCTTACTACTACTCACCTTTGACGCTTAGAGAAAGTAACAACTGTCTGACAGGCTACTGACCAATCAGATGTGCTTCATTTCTTTTGTCTTTATGGTTGCGTCCAATTAGAAGCAGTAAAAGTTAACCTTGATATAAGAAAGCTTCCTATTAGCTCCCAGAAAAATCAACAGGAAAATGTAAGCAATGTACTATGACCCTATGTGCAAATCAAGTCAAGGAGTGAGTCCAGTTGCACCGCCTGACGTTTTATGGTTTTCATGTTATTGATGCCATATGATCTTTGTTGTTAACTCTGTAAAGGACTGAATTGTCATATATATGATTGATGGTCTTAAAATAAAGTTGCCTTGCTCTCCATCTGGCCTAACATTGCTCTATGACTTGGTAATACACACCTGGACATGGAGGAAAAATATAGTTTTACCTTGAGCAACTCAGAATATTATATAATAAAGATGACACTTGAGTTTGTGTGAGCTTTTAAGCACTGTTAAAAAAAAAATCAAAACTTAAAAAAAAAGCAGACTTAAGTTAATTTAGTGCAGACCAAACATGCTAGGTTAACAGCTACCTTGGTCACTTTTTGAGCCAACTGTGGACTTCCCAATCTGTTTGCTTCCTCTTTTATTTAATCATGCTTCACCCACAGGGGATCACAAGGCATTAAACAACTTATTTTATTATCATTATATTTTATTTTTTTATTTTCCTTCTTTCTCTGTGTTTTAGTCTCTTTTCCTTTTATTTGTGTCTCAGTCTTTTTTATCCTTTTATTTGATGGTATTTTTCTTATCATTTTAGCTCTATCTTTTATTGACTTCTTATTTGTTATTTTAACAGAGTGGTGTCTTTATTTACTTTTAATTCAGATTGTTTTATCTTGCATCATACTTTTTATCTCTTTATAAAAATCTTTTAAGGTCACTGTGTTATTGTTCTATCTCTTTTTCATCTCTACTATTTTATATTGTCTTTTTATATTGCTTTGGTTTTTATTTGGTCCTTATGGTCTCATTTTAGTAGCAGTGTTCCTGTATTGTCTGGGTTCCTATGACACATGGAGGGGGCCTTTTGAATCGTGGGGCTGGAGTCACTGGACATGGCACTTGTGCATGTTAGACAGAACCATCCGGATACAGGTTACACTTGAGTCTTCAGCCTCTTGTGTGTTGCTGTGTCCTGGTGTGTTGTGTCTCTGGCCCCATGGGGTCAGGGCCTCCTCTGTGTCCGTGTTTAGTGACAGGGCCTGGATCATTGTGCCTACTTTTGGGGTTGAGCTGATTTATGTGTTGTGGAACTCTCTCATCTTCATTTTACTATTTGTGTATGTCCTAACTGTTTTTTGATTTTAATGAACCCTTTTTGGTTGTTCTTTTTTCCTTGTGGTTAAACTCTTGTGCTTTGTTGTCGTATGTTTCTGACTGCTGTCAAAGCACTTTGTAAACTAATGTTTTTAAAGGTGCTATACAAATAAAGTTCATTATTATTATTATTATTATTATTATTATAATTATTATTATTATTATTGTTAGGGAGAAAAAAATTGGACTTCTTCATTTTGCTTCATAAAAATATATGGCCAACTTAATTTGTCTGTGTTGTTTTGTACTTTCTTTTCCACTCTAGTAACCTTTATCGTCCTGTCACAGGAGAGCACATGCCAACCGAGGCATGAATATTTGACCTAAACATCGCAGGTTCAAGTCCCTATTCAGAGGGTGTCGGGTATGTAATGATTCATAAGAAATGCATGGTGCATTGCTCTGTCAGCTCTCCTCGCACAAACATAGACAGATATAAAGAAAATGTGTTTGAAACAGAAATGACACATTTGAGGATATGAAGATTTGTTTCCATCTAATCCAGATGAACAGCTGACACTAAGAATTTTGTGGATAACGTCTGAAAGATGGAGAGGCATCTGGTCGAGCAGCTCACTTCCATATCTGAAGCCACTTGTCACTTTGTAAACTAATGTTTTTAAAGGTGCTATACAAATAAAGTTCATTATTGTTTCTATTTTAGCAGCTCGCTTGACAGATTGAGAGGTGTTTAACGTCTCGTTTCGGCTTGTCAGGGTGGGGGGCTGGTGGGAGAGGGGGGGTTTCAAAACTTCATCTCCTCATCTTTCTCCTTCACACGCATACACAACTCATACACTGACAGCAGGGCTCTGCCTCTGATAGACAGGGCCAAGCGGGAGACATTTCACACACACACACACAAGCACACACACATACGCAGACTAAAATGGTAAAAGAAACATCATTCATCCTTAATTCAAGAGGGAGAGCCGAAAGTAAGATGAGGGAGGGAGGAAGATAAAGTTTGACAGGAAAAAAGGGATGTAAGCAAGACAGAAACAGACGGACTGAGTGAAAGCCATTTAACTCATTAGGGAAAGGAGGATCTCGAGTTATATTTAACTTGAAATTTACTGTAATTAGTGGGGACTTTTTTTACTTAATAACTTGCAGGCCTCCATTTGGGTTGTAGGAGTCATCCTTGAAAATCTGAAATTAATTGGCTGCCATAGCTTTCACTTTAGTGAAAGCCTGAAAACAAGCTGGAAGACTCGACTGTCAGGAACCAGGACAGGGTAAAGAAATCTGTATTTGTATTGGTTTTAAAGGTTGTGTTTCTTTTGTTGATCAGTAAGCATTTTCAGCAGTTGCATCTATTTTTCTTACCTTTCCTTACGCTGGCCGACTCCATGTTTTCCCAGCAGGTGCTCTGCCTCTGATAGACAGGGCCAAGGAGACATTTCACACACACACACACAAGCACACACACACACTGCAATATGATACAATTATTTCATGTCAATAAGGGCAACCTCAAGAGTTGAATAATTCAACCAGTGCAAAAGGCAAAAAGTGTTCAAAGGCCAAAACTGTATTAATTGAAAACTTAAAATTGCTGCTATTAAATATATTTTTTTGGTAAGCAAAACAAAATGTTCTCTGTTGTTATGAACTGATTACAACTATCTTTATCAATATTGTTTATGTAATGCTTGTCTAACTTCATAAACTGAAGTTGTCAAAACATGTGAATAATACTTTTAATATATAAAAAAGTAACTCTTTACTTTACTTAGTTACCCTGTATGAAGAGTAACTTCTCAAGTTACTTTTCCGTTACTTTTAAATTGCTTGATCATGGACAGAACCCCATATCTATTCTTAAATGTGAAGGCCTATGAAAAGTTCTACTACAGAGAACATAACAGTTTTTGTGCTCCTTATTTTACAAAATGTCACATATCCTGTGGAATGAGAGCTCCTGCCCAGTGTTTCCACATTTTGCTTCTGAAATAAGCAACCTGGTCAATAAAAATAAGCCCAAAATAAGCAACCTCCAGCTATTTCCTTTCCTAATGTGATGTATTACTTTTTAAAAAGAGAAGTCTACACAAAGTGTGTTAATTTTCGTCTACATTACATTTCAATATCACAGCGCTAAGTATCGAAAAGACCATCGCTTATAACAAGCAGACCTGGCAACTTTGGCTCTGGAGCATGCGCCATGTGCGTGACTGTGTTTGGGGGCGTGCATATAACCAGGAAACAAGGAAGTGGAATAAAACTGTATTAATTAACAAAGTTGAAAACTGTATTAATTGCTTATTAAATATATTTTTTTGGTAAGCAAAAACAAAATGTTCTCTGTTGTGTTATGAACTGTGAAGGCAGCTTCAGTGTCGGATCTGTCCGAGGAAATGTAACGTCGCGCTGAATTAAAAAAGGAACTACGTTTCCTTACCAAATTTTCAACAGTAGCGCGTTACTTCACTTTTTACCCGAAAAAGTAGTTTCGTTACTGTAACGCTTTACTTTCTAACCCGTTACACACAACACTGGTTGGAACTAAAACTCAAAAATCAGGTGTGGACAGTTACCTTGAAATTTTGATTTTTTTTTCCTTTTCTGTATCTTTTTCTAGTAAAAATATGCATCCAATAATCGAATATGAGATTGTTTGAGACATATTAAATATCTTTATAGCCTGACTAAGATCAGCAAGTCACTTAAAACCAGTTAAATCAGTAGACATTTTATATGAAATATTATCATACTTCAATATGCTCACTTTATTGGGCACACCTATTCTTTGTAATGTGAATCGATTTCAGCCAATCAAATGGCAGCATGTGGACATGGTCAAAGAGAGCCTCAGAAAGAGGAAGAAAATGGATTTAAGGGATTCTGAGTGTGGCATAGTTGTTTATGCCAGACATGATTGTCTGAAACTGCTGATCCCTCTTGGGTTTAAAGAAAATGGTCCAACAAAAAGACAGTATCCCATGAGCTGCACTTCCCGAGGAGAAAATGCCTTGTTGATGCCACAGATCAGAGGAGACTGGCCAAAGTGGTTCAAAATAAATGAAACAGTAACTCAAAAGACCATTTGTTACAACCACTGTAGGAAGGACACAACATTTCTGAAAGTACAACACGTTGAATTTTGAACCAGGTGGGCTACAACAGCAGAAGACCACACCGAAGGCCACCCCTGTCATCTAAGAACAGGAAGTGTACAATTCACATAAGCTCACCAAATCTGGACAAGTGAAGATTGCAAAAATGTAGTGTGGTCTGATGAGACTGGATGAACTGCTGTGACATTCTGATGGTACAGTCTGAATTTGGGGTATACAGGGTGCTGGTATGGCAAAGTGGTAGGCAACTGGGTATGTCCCAAATTTGCTTCTGCTGGCCCAGGTTTAAATACTGCCTGAGGCCCATCGTTAGAATGTCCTCCCCTGCTCTCTCTCCCTTTCATGAACTTATTCAAGGAACTTCAGGTAAACAACATTAAAACACTGATCCATGCCTTGTATCTACAGTTCAGGCTGGTAGTGGAGGTGTAATGGTGTGGAAGGTATTTTGTTACATTTTGGCTTCCAAAAGTACCAGTTTGGTAATTTTACTGTCTCTCTGAGTGCTTGTGATGACCATGACCATTTTGCCATGACAATATGCTAATCCTCTGAGGGCTGCTATGGATAAAATAACTTGCAACGTCACAACATTCAAATCAACTCAGACAAGTTTCTCAAACATGAAAGTGAGTTCACTGTGCTCTAGTAGCCTTCACAGTCATCAGATCTCAATTCAGAAGGACACTTTTGAGATGTGGTGGGACAGCAATATGCATTATAGGTGTGCAGCCACTGAACGTCAAGATGGACCAAAATCTATGAGGAATGTTTCCACCATCTGGTGAATCACAGCAGTTCTGAAGGCAAAAGAGGGACTGAAGTGAACATAGCAAGGTGTTCTTCATTAAGTGGACACAAAAAGCATTTTTGACAAAGAGTAGCGACGATGTGAGAGCTTAAAGAACCATGTTAACTAACACAACACAGTATGAGCTCCAGCTTCCTGTGACACTGAAAGGGCAAGCAATAAAGACTATAGATGGATGCATGGATGGATAAGATGGATGGACATAGTGCTGAAAGCAGGCAGCTGGGAGGCACCAAGGAAATGAGGTAGACACTTTCCCCTTTTTTAAAGTATTTTTTACACTGTAAAATCAACTTTGAAACTATACTACAGTGCTAACATAATGTTCTCAAAGCTAACAGTCATTCAGGAGACTTCAACATTTAAATAACAAGACAGACCCAGTTGTGACCCCCACCAGCTCCAGTTTTTGACTGCAATGGATGTTACTCAGTGGAGGGGGGAGTTTCCGATCATTACACTGCATTTGATGGTTTTTCAAAACACAAAAATGGCCAGTGACATCACTAAGACTGAGTTTACACCAAGCAATCTGTGTTCAAATGACATGCAGAAAGTTTTTCAAAAACCTTGGACCAGTTTCCTGACGCTCTGCTGCTTATTTGGAGAAAATCTGAAGCACAAATGCATGACTAGAAAACATGTGTGCAGAACAAAAAATCTTTCAATGACCATAAGAGAAGGGTGGGAGGATGTGGGGCTGGAAGACAGCCTGCAATCATGTGTAATGAAATGAATGAATTACAGCTAATGTCAAACAGTAAAACACAAGAGATGCTGTCTTTGTTTTGGTTATTCATTTTTTTTATTCAACATTAAGAAATTCAATCTGACATTTAGTTTCAAATATAATCTGTCATGAATAGATTTTGGGTAGAAGAACTATTGTTCTTTTAGCAGATGTAAAACAGACACTTTAATTATATGTGTAAAAGTTTTTCAGCAACACAAGGGGTACAAAGTTTGTTTGTTTAACAGGCACCTTTTTGGCCACTAAAGTTAAGAGAAGCCAAAGAGCTCCACATGCTAAACATCAATGTGTCAAATAAATATGTGCACACGTGCAAGGCTTCAAATGCCAATGCATCTTCAGAACACGCAACTGCACATGCAGACAAAAATACCCAACGGTGACCACAATGTCCTGACTCTGTCGAGGGCCCTGAGTTTACCACGTCTCCTAAACAGCATCTGAAAACATAATGAACGGATGACAAGACTAACTACTCTGACATCCAAGCCGCTTCACCAATGTTTTCATCCGCTGGCCTTTTCATTTAGCACCCATCACTTCTCATTATTGTGCAGCTGAGAGACAATGACCACATCTGAGAGCCGAGGATGGAGCAACATGAAAGAGGCCGAGGAAGACCAAGCGACAGTCATGTGGTTGGCACTGTCACTGCAAGCGCTCAGTTCTTCCTCCTTCCTCTGTGTAGCTCCGCCCACTTTATTTCTGAAGGTTTTCACTTCAGTTTCTTCAGAGTCGATCATTATTCTGTTTTCTCTCCGGCGAGCCCGTCTGTGCCTCTCCGTCTAACTTTAGGAGTCAGTCTTTCATGAAGCAAAAGCATAATTATTTCACCATTTATGTCATCATGTCAGCTTTCACCCTTCTCCACTCGCCCCCCACCACCACCTCCAACGTCTGGACTCACACATGCACGGCTGTTTCCTCCATCCCATCACAGCCCCCAGAGCCCCCGTCCGTCATGAAGGCCCCCGAGGCCGAAGCTAACTAAGACCACCATATAAATATTCAAACATGTTCCGCTGTTTTGCCCCGCTATCATCACTCTACATTTTCTCAATCCTCTCTAACTCAATCCATCCAGCCGTCCAGAGCATTGCCTTGGAGTTGAACTGGGAGCGACCGTACGACTAAATCTTGTAAACTCCAATCAGGGAGAATGGCAAGATCAAAATGTGGAGCTTCTCAGGCTCACTGCGAGCATCTCTGACTGACGGCGTCATCTATAAATAAACAAACAGCATAATGAAGATATTCCAAGAGGGAGGGGTGGGAGAATTAATCAATAAATTGGAGAGAAAAGAGCGGCCTTGAAACACTTCATGCGTGCTTGTTTAAGTCGCCGTGTTTAGACGTGGAGAAAAAAGAGCTTGCAAACATTTCTGTTAATTATGTATTACAGCTGTCCTTCATAAACCTAATTACAGAGTGCTGAAAGGCAACAGGGGCAATTTGCATATGCGCATGAAAGACAAGACATATGCAAAATATGATTTTAATTAGCATTCTTTGATAGCGAGGGGTACAAATCAAACTGGCATGTTGTGAGATTCTCATCTCGCCCGTTTTTTACGAGATTATTCTCAGAGTGGCACGAGTGCAAGATGGGTAATGCCCCGTGGAGGCACCTGGCACAGGCTGCACGCACACACGCAGGCACAAACACATACAAACACATGAAAAGGAGGTTATATTCACAGATCTGCACAATAACACCATGCACGGATGAAATAAGTATGCAGAGATGGAAAAAATCTGAATACCCATCTTGCACACAAATGGTGGTGATAACACATTTCTAATCAGACATTCTGAGAATGATTATCTAATTTAGCAAAACTGCTTTGCTTTATTATGTGGAAGGGAAAATAAAGCCAGCATCAAATACATGCAGCCACACATGATCACAAGAGAGTTCAGACAGATGTCGGTCGGTACTAGGGCTGGGCTAAGGGTGCAGAAATGATAACTGATGACTAAATACATATTAGCAATTGTCCATGAGTGGCAACCAAATCTGAGAATCAGGGTTTCTTCACTGAGGGCTTATTCTTCTGTTATATTGTAAAACCTGACTAGCTAAATCACATTCTGTTTGAGGGAACCAAATCCACTGAACCATTTTAAGTTACTTAACCCAAATAATTGATGACAACAGACATTTTTCAAATGAGTATTTAAAACTTAGATTTAGAAATAGGTAACGTAAAATGGTTAAGTAAGTTAATTGATTTGTTTTATGTATATCTAATTCAAAATGATTACACTCATAATATATAACATTGATATTGGGGCCATTCACATGGAGACAAATTCAGAGAAGTTGGTACAACTGTTTTAAAAATCACTGTCATTCCATCCACACAGATACAACACTGTGGGTGCCCATAAACGAAGGTTTTGAAAACAGGTCCCAAAGTGGATAAATCTGAAAAGGTCACCCTTGTATTTCCATGTGTACAAAAAATCAGAAATCTCCAGAAATTATGTCATAGCTCCACCTCTCCCTTAAACCAGAAAACCCAGATAACAACAGAAACAAAATCTCAGCCTTTAACTTATAATTTCTCCAGTTGTATCTCATAAACAATATATACTCATTTTTTAACTGTTTTTCTGTTTGTTGAAGGCCCTCTTGTTGGCTCTGTATTTTCTTGTCACCTTGGTTTCTCTGTATATTGTTTTAATTTGTACTTTTATCCTTTTATCCTTGTAAAGCGTCTTTGAGTTTTTGATAAGCGCTATATAAATAAAATGTATTATTATTATTATAATGCTGGAAAACTGTGTTGTGTTGTGCTGCAGAAACTTTTGAGCTTGTGATGGCTTCTTTAGCAAAATATACCGCTCTTCTACTACTGTAAGCAACTAGAGAACACAGAGAAGTGCTCATGCCAGTGTTTGTTTCCATTTCTAATGAGGTATGCGCATGCTCCATTACTTCTTCTCTGGTTTTGGTGGATCTCTGCAGCAGTGTTACAGCGCCACTTAAAGACCAGGCATATGCACTACAGAGTTTTCACTGATTTCATGTGGATGGACACATTTCTTGCAATGATGCCTTGTTTACAGAGATTCTTTTTAAAACAAGATGTTACATTTTTATTTATGCATCATCACCCTGAGCTGCATTGATGAAAAGGATATTGAATATTATCTTTTACCTTGTTTAAAAAGACATCTATACATTTAAAAACTTAACTCATCGCTCCATTCCAAGCCCAAACTGACAAAAAACAGACACCAACAAGTTTCCCATCTCTCATCTGTACTCACACAGCAACACAGAGAGATCCCATATCTAAATGTTAAAGGGGCAAATCCATTTGTTTAAGGCAGTGTGTAATCAGCCCCCTGCCCTTGGTGTGTGTGCATCCACTGCCATCCAGGTCAAGGCCCCAGCTTGTCGTCCTCTGCCTTGGGCTGCATCATCAGCCTGAACCATCAGCCTTGATGGTTATTGTAACAAAGGGATACTTTAACATGCCATTCATCCATATCAATTCTCTTCCCCCCCATGAATTGAACTAATAAGGCTGTGCCTCTGCCCTCCAGGGAGGCTCATAATATCCATTGCAGATATGATAAAAAAAAAAGAAAAAGAAAGACGGAGGCTCTGGTGTTTCACGTTCGACTTTCCCTTCAGACTAATCGGCGCGCCACAGCTCGTTAGGTCCGTGACGTGCCGGAGCTTTACCGATAAGCAGGGGAGACACGGCTCAATTACCCACAGTTACAATCTTTCTCTCTCCCTCTACTCCCGCCGCCTGATGATGAAGAGATAACATGTCAATATTTGATACAAACAACTTCATTTGCCTAATGGTGTTCCTGGATAGGCCCATCTACAGGTCCGGAAGGAATGGGAGATCTAAGAAGAGGCCCCGAGCAACGCTCAGCTTAGACGCACCGAAGCCCAACACCCTTATGTCACGCATACCCCAATCCCCAGAGCTGTGCACAAGGCATGCTTGGAGAGTCAGGTTAGACATGACATACTTTGCCAACTTTTGCTTTAGTTCTTATCAGCTGGAGTCTTTGTGCTTTGGAGGTCAATTAAGAGAGGTTTCTGAAGACACACAGTTTTTGGCTCAATCCTGACATCACATCTAGAAAACTTAGTACATCTCATCAAACCCTGCACAGTTTGATATGAAATAGAGTAAAGACAGTTACAAGGTAAGACAGAGTCTGAGTCTATTACTCTACCTCAAATGCAACAACTGTCAGCAGCACAAGAATGTCAGCCAGAAGTTATAGAGCAAAAAGTTGACAACAACAGTGTTGGGGTATAAAAAAGCAGCAGCAGATCATTCAGTAGGGCTTAGATTGGGAACCAGAACCAGGAGTCCAGTACAGACAGAAGTTACTCATCTGGTTGCAAAAGGGATGCCAAATAACTTTCCAAGTACAGCAGGGGTTAATCTACAAGCTAATGTTACCTTATCTCCTTGGAATAGTGTTCATGCATTTATGTTGTACAGTTTGTCTTTATGAACTCAGTAATCACTCAATTTAATTTATTTCAATTCAAGTCAGAATTTCAATTTTGACTGTGGCCTTCAACAGCCTCAAAGAGAGAGAAAATGAAGATACAGATGAACCATGTGTATTGTGCTCTTTCTGGTAGTAGTTTTTGTTTCATAAGGTATTTTTGTGCTTTGTTTGGTCAAAAGAGTAAATCTGCACTACATCAAAATAACAGGCTACTGCTTCTAACCTAATTATTACAGTTTATGTACTTTTTTTTTCACTTTATCCATTGCTTATTTTACAGGATTCATTATGTAAAATATCGTACAGATTTGATACATGCAATGCAGATGTTGTAAAATCAATAAGAGAATTTACTCAACAAACATGATGGGCCTGAGATGTAGTATGGATATTATAATATTGTTTTATTGTAGATTAAATTAATTATTTGACAGTGAAAAGATGTAAAGACTGTGAAGCTCTGCAAAAATGCTGTTGCTGCCTCTAACTGTGAAAAGGGCTGTTTTTTTTAAATAATCTTATGTATATTTGTCATTGCTCATATATTGAGGGGTGTCTGTAACTTCCACTGGCATTTGGAAGTTACAGACAGTTTATGTATAATTACATTGTGGTTCAAAACAGGCAAATCTGGACATAACAGCCGACATGCAGGTGCACAAAGCCATTTTCAGTCTAAATTTTCCTCTCTAAAACATTGTTCCATTGCTAAACATTCTTGACGCTCAAAGGTTAGGAAATCAAGTATATTACCAAAATGAAACAAACTTTTAAGACAAAAGAGTGTCAGCCAGTGGTCAAAGGTGGGACGCATACATAGACTTCCAACAGCTGTGTTTTCTAATGATGGTTTCTAGAGGATAAAATGAGACACAGTTGGTACGATTTCTTATCCATTTTCCTTCAAACATGCAGCTTGCCTCCTGCTGCGTGCCACCACAACGTGAACACAACACAGTAAAAGCTATGAGGTGAAAAATTAAACTGAAGCCGAATAAACTTCTGTATTCTAATTGGCTAAACGGTAACTCAAAAACGATTAAGAGAAGGCTAACAGATGTAAGAACTGCTGAAGCCTTTATTGGGTGAAGCCGCTGAAACCTGGTGGAGGAGACGGTTTCCATCAGGGAAACATGAAAGTGGGGGGTTGTGGGGATGAGCACTGAAGTTATGGGACCATGCTCCAGCTCTTTTTTCTGAGTACAAACTCACACATACACACACGCACTCTCCAGTGGTCCTCTGGGCCTGAAAGAAAAGAGTGTGTGTGGGCTCATGCAGCCTCCTGTGCCAGTCCTAATGATGGCCTCCACCTGCTGCTTTAATGTCACAGCTGGATCGCCCTCCATCCCTCACTGACTCTGACTGCCATAAGCAGCAGGTAGCTCCCCTCTGCACACGCTTCCCCCCGTCTCCTCCGCCATCTCACCTTCATCGCCCATCACTTCCATCTTCTGTTTCTCCTTCCATTCATATCAGTATTGCTTCCATCGGACCATCCATCTCTCTGCTGCACTCTTGCTTGTTCTTTTTTCTTTTTACTCCCCTACAAGTCCAGCAGCACGTTCAGTTTCACCTCACTTTTATAACTCTGCTCATCAGTTCTGTTTCCTTGTGCTTCCGCGTGCAATAGGAGACCTTCAGTGTGGTGTATTAAGAGGCAGGTTAAAGAAGATTCCTCACAAAACATTAGAATTAAATGGCTGATGAGGCTGATAGGTACAGCTGCCTCAAACCTATGCTGCAGTTACTCCATTGTGACAAAGGCTGTCAAGAGCGCCACACATTCATGTAAGTGTGTGTCTATGTAGCTCTGTAAACTTCACTGCAATGTGATTGTTATGCTTGTTCAACTGCCAGCCTCAAGTTTCATCCTATTCCCTTCCTGTTTGAGAAAAGAAAACCATAAAGGTAAGAACAAGAAAATTGTGTTACATTGGGATAAGATAAATGCTGAGCTGAATTTCAGAATGCTGCATATAATGTGAGGCAGAAAAGAGAGGAGAGGTTGGACAAGATGGAATATACGGCCTCTGAATCAGCTGAGGAAGTAGACAGGTGAAAATTTTCCAGCGGATGCAGCAAATACTAAGTTCACCCTACAGACCAATCAAATGAAATGTGGTTGATTTTATTTCAAAACCTGTGAAAAGCAGGGTGAAAACATGTATGTGGGGGGTTAAGTCAGGATAAGTCCAGGGCAGAGTAAACCTACAGCAGGGCTCCCTGATCAATAGGCCAGACCAGTACCGGGCCACAGATCACGCTGCACTGGGCCAAACAGAAATGAGAAGAATCTGATATCCCATCTGTGACCAACAGATTCTGCTGGGTGTTTTATTTTGAAAATTGACTCTCACATCCAGATGTGTCTAAACTGTCAAGACCTGACATACGTAGTTCACAATCTCTGTCACAGTTGCATGGACCGAGAAAGTAAGGCCTGAGATAAACTTGCTGTCTAACTTGGTGTTTTGTGTTCTTGTCCAGCTGGTTTAAAGCACTGATGGATATATAATTGAGGAGAAAAAGAGCGCTCTGGCTGCATACAACTTCCTAATATCCACAGAGACAATTCATAAGTCAAAGCTGAAAACTGCACACCAATAATCAATACAACTATCAGCTCATATTGATTATCAATGAATAGAAAATAATCTATCAGTACTGTATGCAAGAAGTGAAAAAAAATATGCAACTTAATAGACGTCACACTACAGTGACATTGTTCAATCGATAACCTTGCTAGTTGGTGACCTACAGGTCACAAAATTGGTCCTCATGAATATCTCCTTGATTTAGCTTTTAGTTAAGATCACAATACATGATCAAATTCAAATGAAAAACTGATTTGTGACCATGAATTTCTGACCTTTTGACCTCCAGAATTCAAAAAGTCTAGTATGTTTCCGAGGTAGACAAATGTACAAAGTTTGGGGAAAACCCTGTGATGCTTTTTTTTTCCATTTGCAAAATTGTGTCTAAAACCAAAAAATGGTGATAAGAGTTACAACCTTTACCATTTCGCTCAGACCTCCAACATCCAGCCAATTGAGTTGCTAGGTTTGAAGAAGTTTAAAAGAAGCTCTAATGAAATATCACATCCACAAGCAAAAGGTGACCAAGAAGCTCCATTACCTTGAATGGAGCTTTCACATTAGGCCCACTTGTTTCGAACTGTACTGCAGCGCAGTTAGCCCCCCTCCCCCTCCGGCTCGCATTCACACTTGCAACATTGAGACCACTTGTGTATTTACTCAGTTTGAAACAGCAGGGGGCGATATGCACGTAACTGGTTACCAAACCTGCTACGGAGGAGAACGAAGAAGAGGCTACCATGGTAGACATTTCCTACACCAGACAACCAATGTTTACGTTTCGCTTTCTTCTACATTTTCCTTCAAGTGTGTTTTTTCATCGTGTTTGAGACGGCATCAGCGACCTTCTGGACCCTCGTAAATCATCGTAATCCTCAACCAGAATAAACAAATCGACAAATTGAGTAAGCAAAGGATTCAACCGCGGTATTAACAGGAAGTAATGCATCAAAAGTAGATCGGTTCGGACCACTTTGTTTCACACCAGTAAAACCACACCAATGTAGGGAGATGGAGCGGATCGAGACCACCCCTTCACGGAGGTCTCGGACCGGCTGATTTGGTGCGCACCAAAGTGCGGTGGTTGCATCCACATTGACACTAACGTACCAAACCCTGGGCCTAAACTTCTTTGGTGCGCACTAAATGTGGTTGGTGTGTAAACGCCCTTAAACATATGTCCTCCAAAATCTTGTCAACTTATCTAGGTGTCATGGTGGACTTCTGGGCAAAGTTTGAAGAAAATTCTCAACATTCTATTGATATTGCCATAGCAACCTTAATTCCACTAGTGTTGGCTGAATATAAGGTCCCAGGACTCTGATCTTTGACCTTATCATTTCAGCCATCACTACTGACATTTGTGTTGAGCTTGATGGAGATCTATTCAAGAGCTCTTGAGATATCAGATTCCCAAGCAAAGATGATCAAGAGACTCTAAGACCTTGACCGTTGACCTGGTACTCCAAAAATGGGATCAGTACATCCTTGACGCTACATTGACATGTGGTCAAAGATTAGGAAATATACCACAAAAACTTTCTGACATATTGCCTTCACAATGCCTTGATCCACTCCATCAGACAGACAGACACCCTGAAACATTATGTTGTTGATGAAGAGGCATAATAATGAGACATACGCTGGATTTGAAGGTACCTATAGTACTGAATTTTAAACACTTTACCTTAAATACCTTTTGTTCAGGCAGGGTAAGACACCAAAAAAAATGCTATGGGGGGAAAACTTGATCTAAATTTAGGGAAAAGCCAAACAAAACAAAACAAAAATAGTGCCACCAATGTGTCAACTACTCAAACAATCTCATTTAATTTTCTGAAAACTTTCAAAACATCCACTTAAATTTAGCAGTGATGATCCGACTGAAGGAAATAAGGAAATGGACAAATTTGGTGTCTAAACATACCATTCATTTCTTCTATTTCTGTCTCCTGATGGAGTTCCATACCATCAAAAAGATGCTTCACAAAGCCACAAATGAGTTCCTCTTCCGAGTAAACATAATGCGCTTCTCCCCTGTTTATTTTTTTATAGACCTATCCCAGAGAAGCAGAAAAACCTGGAGGTAAGTTGACATGTCTAATCTGAGACGCTTTGACAGGCAGGTGAACTGACAGAAGAACAGAAACCAACACTTGGCTGACAGCAACCCTGCAGCGCCGAGACAGCTGCCGACGTGTCAGACAGACAGATAAACAGACAGGAACAAGAAGTCGAGAGATAAGACATTTTATTGACAGACAGACGGACTGCTTCCCTGACAGTGAGACAGAGAGACAGACAGGAAGTTGTCAGGAGCGAGCGCGCAGGAGGAAGGAAGGAAGGGGATTGTGCTGAGCTCACAGGCTGAGTTTAATGGATGTTCTACGAGCGGGCCTATAGCGGTGGATGCTGTGAACTAAATGTGGTGTCAAATTTGCAGATGTGGAGATAGATGGTGATGGAAGGATGGAAAAGGGGAAAGCCACCAGAGAGAAAGACGGGAAATAAAGGAATATGAAAAATCATGATGGAGTATCTGGATAAGGCAAAGTGAATGTGAGCAGGGGAGAGAGGCCGACTCAGATGCAGTTTGCGCCGCTGTCGCTTTGTTTGACAGGAGCGAGAGGCGACTTCGCATCAATATCACTCGAGCTTCGAAGACACCCGCTTATGGAAACATCCCATAATGTAACAGATATTGGGGCAGGAAAATAAATAAATAAAACATCCAGATTGATTTTGTTTTGGTGCCCATTGCCAGAGCAAAGCAAGCACTTGATCTATTCTAAGATGATCTTGATAAAAATAAAAGGGAGGCGAAGTGTTTCTCTGACAGGCGATCAACGTCAAAACTCTGAGCGAAACAGACACCTCTCACTTATGATGCCGCCGCTTCCTCGCGTGTACGTGTGTGTCCTCTAGTCTTCGAGGAGGTACATAAAAAGCTCACTTTGCCTCTCCAAAGGGGTTTTTGGATCATCTGCTGAGGCAGGTGATGGGCCTTGACGGATTGATTGAGGCGAAGTTCTCATCGACAGTGGCAGCGCCCCATAGAGTTCCCAGCTCCAGTGCACACTGTTCCATTAAAGGATCATTTAGAGGGAGAGCAAGTTCCACCTGCACTTATGCAGAGCACACCCTAATGTGAGATGAAACAGACATTTTTGCAGCTACAGGGAGGGGAGGGAAGGGAAAAAAAAGAATTAGAATAATGAAAAATAAAAATTCAGCCCCTTCCCAACAGCGCATTTCCATCTTCAAGAGAACAGCGATTGATGAAGCAATCTATTATTGATATCATCATCGTTATGCGCCGATGGCAGTTTCAGTGTTGGTGAGCCTGCAGCTCTGAGCGTCATTGCACTGTTTGCAGATTATGCTACTCAGCATCATTATATTTTCTAATTAACTGCTTTAATTTGGGATTTAAATCCAAAGTGAGGGGGAGAAAGTTGAAAATGCTGAACAAGAAAGAATAATACTGTATTTGGTGTGGAGATGAAAGGGGAGATGTGTAAGAGAACAAGGTGCAGACAGCTACACAAGTAGCTTTTCAAAATAGACTTGTATAACCTGGAATAATGTGCAGAATCAGCATTAAAGGGCTCACTTTAATGAAAAAAACGAAAACTCACTCCGTTCAGAAGACACAAAATGTCCTGAGCAACATTTTTAATGAAATACATATAACAGGCTAAAATACTGCCGTGTGAGAGGAGGTGAAAAAGTCTCATTTTACACAACAAAACAAAATAAATCAAAAATCCCGCTTGTTAAAGGCCGTTAGCTTTTGTTGCTAATGCATCTCTTTCTCCTTCCTTGCCTTCCTCTCTGCAGTGCAGTTAAAGATATGAAAAATATATGTGCTTTTTTTTCATCCCCCCCCCCCTTCCTTTCCACCGCGCCGTGTTAAATCATTAAAGAGAAGTCCTGCTCATTATCTCTCTAAACAAAACTTCTCTTAAACCAAATAAATCACCGTTGCGCGGCGCGGCTAACAGCCGTGAAGGGATAAATTACAAAGCGCCTCGCTGGCAGCGCTGGTATTTTAAAAAGCTTGCTGCACAATTTCTATGATGTGCAGTAATTTGTAATGCAGGTTTCCTTATGTTTCGAAGGTCTCCTCAGGTGTGTGTGTGCGGCGTGTTCTGGGAGGAGAGGTGAAGGGTGGGGAAGGGAAATAGGGAAAAGGGGCTTTTTGTGTTTCTTGTACTTTTAATGTTATTAAGCTTGTTTTGGCTCCAAATCTTCTGAGCAAAATTATTAAACATCCCTGAATCTATTTTAATATTTTTTTAGAGATAGAAAAAGAACATGACTAATCCAGTATAGCTTCAATGCTAACATCTACAATTCTATTGAAGATTTATGTTTGGAAAGAGGGCAAAAATATCACTTAAATGTTTCAAGAAAAAACAAATAGCTGGCTTCTTGTAGTGTTTCCTAACAAGAGGAAGAGTTATCATTTTAGTCCAACAGTCTGTTCCTAAAAGGATATGCTTAATCAAATAGAAGTAATGCTGCTTTTTGGTCTATTTTTTTCTTTTCTAATTTAACAACAAACCTGTTAAAGCAATTACACACTAAACAGTCATTCTTCCCAACTTCTAGGGCTGGGAGACAGACACATAAAGTCATATCTTAGAAGTTGTAAGCTCAATGGTCACATGCAGTCTGCACATCAACCTTCGTGCTCTGCAGACATAGCTAATAGTTACAGTAAAAATTAATTAATATTGATACATGCTTGATATTACTACAAATAAAAAGTCCTTGACACCCAATTGGGTGAAATTCATCCTCCATACACTATGAAAATAGTTGTTGGAAATATCTAGTTAACTGTCTAGATAAGGTCTGAACTTGGGTAGCAAATGGAGTGGGATATATCCTCCAAATGTTGCCCACATATTTTTGCATTTTTGACAGTGTTATTTCTCTCTTTTTATCTCTCTCTCTCAGATTGGAAATACAATACAAAATCAAATGAGCTCTGTTGGCATGGAAATCATTATTTTCAAAGTAAGTCTAAAGACCATTGACAGCACCGTCAGGGCATCATCAATTACAATACTCTTATGTTGTGAGTATTATAATTGTAATGTCTGTATGTAACTGTGTTTAATACTGATGGTCACTATTAATGAAAGTTACAACTTTTCAGGTTGTTGCAAGAATTGAACAGGTCAAAAGTGTGTATTTAAAAAGTGTGAGCCTTGTTTTATTAATCCTTTATATGGGAGTGGATGTGGTTTTTCTTAATATTAATACAGATGGGTTAAGATTCTAAACTGCAAACATTTAAGGAAAAATAAGAATGTGTTGGATTTTTTTTCCCCAAAGCCAGGAAAAAACATGTACAAACATACTCTGCATCCCAAACAGCTGAAAGGTTCTAAACATGCTTGATTGTACAGAAAACATTGGCAACATGTCTCTAATTTAAGATTGTCAAAATCAATTATACTAATAAAGGGGGTGTGTTTAAGAATTATAAATCTACCAGCACTCATTGTTTTTTGTTTGTTTGTTTTCTTTTTAAACAAATATGCATCCAATTAACATCATTAAATTTTAATTATGACATGCATTTTCTTGAAGGAACTAAAACTATATAATACATTTTCCTTGAAGACAAGACATTTTAAATACGTTGTTGTGAGATCTATCAGCTTAACCCTGTTAGTAGTGCTTAATGTAAACACTCCTCTCTGCATCTGTTTATTTTTCTTTTGATACAAAATAAGGCATCAGTATAAGCATGAGTGTTGGACCTTATGGCTTCTTTAAAATGTGTCAATGTTTCTAATAAACTCAATATTCCCCCACCTTTCTGACTACACCACAACTATTTCTTCCACGTATATAAATACATTTGAGTGGTAGAAAAAGTTGATATTTTAAATCAGTTGTTAACTTTGCAGAGAGCAGTATCTTACATTGAATCAGTCTGAACAGGAGTGTTTAGTTTTCCAGCTGACCACTTACTTCACAGCTGGTCTTATTAGACCAGACAAACAGCCGGCAGGGCCTCGTCCCGGCTTAAAGAGTCTAATTGAGGGGAAAGACACGGACACCCTGTTACCTCTATCCCCACCTCTGCACCCTCTGTGCTCCTTTAGGGATCGGGGCCAGTGATGAGCCCCCCCCTCCTCTGCGACCTCTCTCTGGCCCCCAGTGGGCAGATTAAACTGTGGATAACAGGACGGCACTTTGGTCCGTTTACTACAGCAAGCCTCTCCTGTGCCTCCTGGGATTACAGGATCCCTAACACACTCCCCCTCGCCAAAAAAGGAAGTTAAAAAAACAACAAACATGATTTATTCAGTCTGTACACTGCATCTGCCGTCCTCTGAGAACAAATTAAATGTAAGAAAAAGAGGAAGACAGGATGAGATAAGGAGGACAGAGAGGACAATTACAAAATTAATAATTTAGTACTAGAAATAATGCACTGCAAAAACGGAGGCATGGAGGAATTTCTAAATAGTGAACTAGATTTATATATAGCTTTTACAAATGCATGACTGGGACATACCTGAATTTAAAATGCAAATCGAACATTAAATACATCCAAAGTTGCTATTAAAAAAGAATTATAACAGCTATAGATTTACTATAAATCACTCATTTGTAAATGTTAAGTCAAGATTCAGGTGTCACACCCTGACAGTATTAAACTTTAATTTTCTAACACATTAAAAAGTGAGAGACAGAAAAAAGTGAAAACTCAACATACAGTTTTAAGTAAGAAAAAAATATACATTGAATATTCTAAAATGTTTTCAAAGTCTGACTGACAGCTAAGTTTTGGTGAAGAAAAGCAATAATTTCTGCCAAATTCCCTTAATCTCAATTTGCTTGTTCCCATAATAGTTGGAAGGCAGAATAGCAAGTGGAATTTAAACAGACAGTTTTCCAGCCCTATCATAAGATATGACAATATTCAGTAAAATAGAGAAGATTCTGGAAAAGAAAATTAAGAAATGCATAATCATACTTGGAGGTAGAGCTTGATGATTACCCATGCCTAGCAAATCTTAACCAAATTTGATTTGGTTACTAAAGGAAAAGGTCATGTGTGTGGTCTTAAATCAGTATCAATAGCATTTTGTTTTTGTTTTGTTTTGTTTGTTTTCCTTTTTAATCAACAGAAGTAAAATTTCAATTGAGTTAAAAAATTATAAAGGGCAATCTCTTCCAAAAAGTGAGTAAAAATATGGTGAAAAATGAAGATTATTAAAAGCAAAGTGTTGGCTGTCACCATTTTGTTTTAATCTCATTAAACTTGTTTTTATAAACATAGAAAGCTATAATCAAAAAGAAAGTAAAACTCCAACCGGACCACCATGAAACAGTAGTTTCAGTAGATTATTTTGATACAGAAATGAGATGGCAAAAAAGAGAATAAAATTCACTCGTATTTTGTCCAGCCCCACCAGCAACATTTTTATTTTTAATTTTGTAATAAATTAATACATACATAAATAAATAAATTTAAAAACAAAATCCAATTTTGAAAAAAATGAAAATGGAAAAAAAAACTTCTAGTAAATGTGCACTGCGACTTAATTAAAACGTGATAGCTTCCCATCCCTACCACAAATAACTTCAAAATGAGGTGAAAATGTAAAATTTGGGTTTAGAAAGAAGAAGGATCACCTATTTTCGAGCATATCTGCTCATCTGGTGATGGTGAGACTGAGGATGGAGAGGTGAAGAGAGGGAAAATTGAAAAGAAACAAACAAAGAGACAGCCTCTAATTTCCAGCGCTGTTGTTCTGGCGAGCGGTCTCGCACATTAAGAAGAACTGAAGCAACATGACAAGCGCGAGTTGTGTTTCTCTCACTATAGTTTTGCTAAAGCAGATAATCCATAAAACATAAGGCCCCCGTATTGACGTTTTTCCTCAGTCGGTTGAGTGAAGGGCGTAGCTGGGATGTCAGGCCCGTCTGTGGGCAGACCACCACTCTCATTATCTCTGCGTGTCAGTGAAGGGCAGCTAAGGTCACACTCCAGAGGAGCAAAATAAAGCACTGTGGTAATAATCTAATATTCACTGATGCTATCAAAGACAGACTTATTTAACTCCAAGACCTGAAAATGAAGAAGAAATATTCAGAGAGTGGACATTTTACACTCTGGGTACAAAGTTTTAAACTGCTAATGTCACATCTGCCACCTTCACTAGTTGATAAACGAACGTGTCTCGTTCATGAAGCGGACTTTAGGAGGCTTCTCACACAAAATGTTCTTCTCTGTGATTGTTCTCCTCACATATAAAGTCACAGCACAATTAAAAGCATTTTTACAAGTATATGAGGCTTACATGACTGAATAACTGCTCTATTATTTTCTAAAGACAATAACTAAACAGATATATATCCATAATTGTTTTTTTCATACACCTCTATGCATCTCATAACTCATGAGACCTGAGACAAACATACAATACGCATTAACGCCATTCAATATTGTGCTAACGATATGGATTGCGATAATTTAATAAAAGATACAGAGCACAAATGAGCCACTTTACTTTCCTTTAGTGTACTAACCCATCCTCCCTATTTTAGACAACACTGTCAGCTACGACATGTGTTTTCCTGAATTTAAAAGAAATATAACAAACTGTTTTCTCTACCAAACCAGTGTAAATGAATTTATAGGTAGCTTATGGCCAGCTTTTGCTTCACATGACTGCGTGAAAAAGTGTATTTAGACTATTGCCAAGTGTTGACTGCAGAGGCTCAGACCGCGTTAACATTAAAATCATGATAACTGCTACAATTAATCAAGTTTCCATTTCAAGTACTGCCTCACACAATTATGATAAACCAAAAATCAAAATTAAAAGATGACTTTTCATAATGAGAACTCATTTTGTCGTTTCTCCATCCACAATTATTTTTAGGTGTTAAAATGTCTACACATATTTCCAGTAATTGCTTGTTCCCTAATGTTTGGATAAAAAGTGTAAAGGGCATTAAAGTTCAATGACTGCATGTGGTGCATGTTATAAAATCTGTGAGTAATAATGTTTTATAATCATGACTGAATTATTATCTGAAAAAATGAGTGGTTCTAGCTTTTCTCGCTTAATAACTGTTCCAGTGTGCACGCTGCTCTGCCAACTCATGCCCTTACATGGATGTTAAAGGGGCGTGTCTTTATACGGATGAAAAAAAGAAAGAATATAGAATTTACCTATAATGCAGCAGAAAGGAAAAGCATAAAGAATCTACTGATAATACCATACAAACCTTAATCAAGCACAAACCCCTTTAATAACCCTGAATTTATTCAGGTGGGCTGCATGTGTAAAACAGCATGGCTTTTTCACCTAGTCCACCTGCTAGCCTCCTAATATTTTTCCCCTCCCCAGCCCCATACTGACTGACATGCAAAACTGCAGGTTAACTTCCTGCTTTAATGGACCAAGTGTGGACAAACATGTCATGGAGCTTCCCAGGTACTCCCTAGAAAAATATCAAGATTGCATAAGTGGAAAGAGCTTAAGATTTACATGTTAATTTGTTTTATTTTTAATTGTATATTTTTGATTTTGAATCTCTGAGGGGGTTGGTCTCAAGAAACAGGTCTTAGAAAAATCTTCATACCACTCTGGTGCATGAGGCCCATTTAGATTTACCTTCTTCCTATGCAGTGGAGTAATTTTGTGAGAGTTTTAGCAAAGTATAACCGTCTATAATCAAAAAAGATAACAGATTATGTGCGGATTGAGAGAGAGTACATCTTACAAATTTACACAATGCACCGTTCAATTGCTATTATAGATGCTGTTGCCTCCTACTCAAAGCCAACACACTTTTACACCTCTCGAAGTACACTATCTCTCAAGCACACACACAAAGGATGTCTTTGTTTGGCTATTGCTACGGTTGTCTTGACACCCACCATCTGCCGCCCCAGCAACAGGGAAGAGTGAAGAGAAGAGTTTCTCTCTGGAAACTCGCCCTCCACCCTGCAAACCCCACCCCATCGCACACAAACACACGCGCACACACACCCTTGATAAAAACCACTCTGCGAGGTTTCACTCAAACGGGTGCTGGCCTCCCTCCCACCACTGACTCTGTGATGCTCCACAGGTTGAATCACCGCTCAATAAACAGCCAATATCTACCTTTTGTGGCACCTCGTTTAAGTCCTCTCTAGAACGCATTAAGTGGTAAACAAACACAAAAGATTTACAGTACCAGCCATCCAAACATTCCTCCTGTTTCTTTCTTTTTTCTAAGAGTGAAGAAAGGCCTTGTGGAAGCTCAAAGCTCTCATTCAGCCATTTAATAAAGCCTCGTCTCATTGAAGTGTGTGTGTGCGCGGAGGGAGGGGTAAATTGCAAAGGTCCTCTTCAGTCACATTCTGCAGACGAGAGATGTATCACAGAGGGAGAGCGAGCACTCAAAAAGTAAATGAATAAATAAATAAATAAGTAAATAAAGTGCGCTATGCAGATGAGGGTGACGAAGCCTCCGCCTCGGCCCATTCTGCGACGCACCGGCCATTCATCACCTGCACATGCAAAGCGCCCGCTCCGGTCCTTAGCATATTCGCATATTCTAATGAAGGCTTGCATGCAAATGAAGACGACCTTTTCCTTTTGGCTTCTTTTTTTTTTCCAACCATTTTTTTTCTTTCCTTTACAACTTTACATTAACAGGAGGGGAGTGGAGAGTGGTGGCTGTAATGGCTATTAGAGCGACAGGCTGAGTACGTGACGTTGTGATCTAAACTCAGGGACGCTGTAATTAGGCTAATCTATTACCAGACGGCGGCTGTCAGGGATCTTTATGGCAAAGGACGGACTTGTCAGACGGTTTTATTTATTAAATGTGGTGCTAGATTTTTGCTACAAGAGTGTTGAGATGGACTCACAGAAAAATGTCCCTGCATAGTGACATGGGCTCAGACATGGAGGGCAGATCAGACACAGGCACCCATGAGACCTTTGTTCTTCCCCTGGACCTCTGAGGTGCTACATGCTGTGAAACCTAATACTGTGTGAAAGTGTCCAGGCATTTGAGAGAGTGTGGGTCATCGTCACCTATTTAACATTTCGATTCGTCTACTATTACCTTGTCAGTATTTTGATTAAACTAAATATCCTGACATATCAAGTTGTATCCTAATACATACCTTACCTTAATCATAAAAACAGTATTACATATTAATGAACATAGACTTTTCTTTACTCTTGACAGGCAGTCCCATCAGCATGAACAGCCTTTTTCATTATTTAGAAAGTTCTACAGCGAACACTATCTGTTTGAAATTCTTCATATTCCAAAATAAAAACGAATAATCTCAATAAGTCAAGCAAAACTTCCAAGCAACATCAGCATGTGGTTACAAGATCTCAATTCCAATGAAGCTGGGACATTGTGTAAAACTGAATAAAAACAGAATACAACAATCCCAAATTCTTTTGACATATTCTATTGAAATATAAAGCATAAGCAAGATATTTAATGCTCTGACTGACTTAATTGCATTTTTTTTCAGATATTCATTAATTTCACATTTTTGCCTGTAATGTTGAAAAAGCTGAGACAGGAGCATGTTTACCTCTTTGTTACATCACCCATCCTTTTAACAACAGTCAATAAGTGTGTAGTAGAATCGAAGACACTATTTTTTGAATTTGTAGGTGGAAATATTTTGCACTCTTCTTACGACTTGATGTAGGTTTTCAGTTGTTCTGCAGTCCAGGGTCTCCGTGGTCGTATTCTGTGCTCCATAATGAGCCACATATCTATAATTAAAGACAGGTCTGGACTGAAGGCAGGCCTGTCAAGTCCCTGCACTCTTTTACTAAAAAGCCACGCTGTTCTAAGTCGTGCAGGATGTGTCTTGCTGAAATAAGCAGAGACGTCCCGGAAACATAAGTTGCTAAAATGGCAGCATATGTTGCTTCAAACCTGTACATACTTTTCAGCATTAGTGGTGCAAGTTACCCATGCCACAGGCAACAACACACCCCCATGTCATCACAGATACTGTTTTTGAATTTTGCACTGATAACAGTGGTTGGGTGGTCCAGTTCCTCTTTAGCCTGCAGGACATGATGTTCATGATTCCCAGTAATAGTCTGGATTGTGGACTCATCAGACCACAGAAACTTGAACACTTAGCGTCAGTCCATCTTAGACGAGCTCAGGCCCAGAAAAAGCCTGTGGCATTTATGGGTTGTTGCTGTACGGCTTTTGCTTTGCACGGTAGAGATTTGACTTGTACTTGCACGTGAGGTGAACTGTGTTTAATGGTTCTCCTGAGCCTACTTGAAAATATCCTTGAAAGGGTAATGTTGATTTTTAAAGCAGTGCTGCCTGAGGCATCAAAGGTCATGGGCATTCAATGTTTGTTTTCAGCCTTGACACAAATTCTCTGGATCTTTTATGATATTGTGGTCTTCAGATGAAGAAATCCCCAAATTCCTCTCAATTGTACATTCAGAAACATCCCTTACTGTTGGACTATTTGATACCATCCTTTCTCGTGAATGACTAAAGGCCCCTACACACCAAACGCGGCAAGCGCAGGCGGTTGGCGGCAAACCCATTCATTGTGTATGTGCTACCGCCGTGCAAGCGCGGCACGGTGGTACATGGGGTTCAGCCGTGCGGCAAGGCGGCGGCGGCGCTCGAATTGAAACATTTTCAATTCGGGCAAAGCGCGCTGTGACAACATCTTAGCGCATCCAATAGGAGAGGCCAGTATAGAAAAAAAGTGGCCGCGGATACGGAGCTGAACTGTGCTTCGAGAGACTGGCTGCCTGAAGTTTGTCTGCATTTTTACATTTTTACCAGACTTTGACCAACTCGCGACAACAGGCTCTCAAACTGCTCCTTGGTCAACCTGATGTACATTTGGAAGCGGTCTGAGTGAAAATGCAGCTCCCGAACGAGCCTGTACTCCTCCAGTACCTGCCTTGCCATCAGGATCGGGTGGACCCACATCTTTCTCCTCCCCCGCTGCTGATGCTGCTACTCTGGTCCTCCTCCTCAGGTGAATTACAGCTACAGACTTTTGCTACATAGTTGAGAGCATTGTGGACTACTCGTCGAACCAAGCACGCCAAGAACACTTCCTGCTCAGCGCTGGTTTCATACAAGACTCTGCGCTTGTATCAAGGTGGTCAGCCAGACAAACCGTGTTCGGTGTGTAGGGGCCTTAAGCCTATCGAGGATGTTCCTTTTATACACAGTCCTGATATTCACCAGTTTCTTGCCCTATCCCAGCTTTTTTGGATCATACCGCAGGTATCAAATCCAAAATGACTTAAAATTTGCATTAAACAAGGTAGTTTATTAGTTTAAAAATCAAATATCTAGATCTAGATTATAAATTCTTATAATAAAGTTTGACTGACATTGATTGATTGATCCAGAGTTATCCACATCTGCACAATGGTGCATCAATCAATAGACACTATTCACTTTTGCACCCATGATATTATTACAAAAAGGAATGATAATTTACACTGACAGGAAAGTTTGAACATCATTTGGGGAAAATTGCAATATAACATGGCACAGGAAAATAACACCACACAGTTGTAAGCTGAGATAAAACTTCTTTTATATCTTTGATTTAATGGCTTGAATCTTTGCCCATCCCTACCCAATATTTTGTTCTAAGTTGTTCTAAAACTATACACTCGTAATATAATACATACTGTCAATCTTGGAGCCACAATCACTATCAAGCCTACAGAGTATAGATAAGTTCTGTCTGTCTGTCTTTGTATCTGACCCCAGGCCAGGCTTCTCCTCTCTTTTTTTGTCACTACTGACCAGCAGAGGGGAGGGGACACCAGCCGTCACCCGTCTCTCCTCTCCTGTCCACCCCGGGCAGGGTCCTGCGCTGTCGGCGGGGAGGCGGGAGAAAGTTATGCCTCCTTACTGTGACTTTGAACTTTCTCAGATGAGGCATAAATATTGAAATATTGAAATGAAAGATGCAGCGGGCGCAGAGAGGGTGGGGTGGGGGATGGTTGAGGAGGGGGAGGAGCAAGAGAGAGGATAGACGGATTGGGGGGGCAGAAGAGACAGGAGGCCCACTGAGAAAAGAGACAAGGCCCTCACCCCTCTGCCAGGCTGCATTCTAGCGGGCCGACAGTTATGGATAGGAAACATTACTGCTGCTGGTAATTAAAGCAAAAACTAATACTGTCTCTTGGATGAGGGGGTTTCATAGTGAGCATCCATTTGTCACTGCTGCTCGCTCGCCAAGGCCAGATTAAATCACACACATATTTAGTCCTGCTGCACACACAGCCTCTTTCTATCTATCTATCTATCTATCTATCTATCTATCTATCTATCTATCTATCTATCTATCTATCTATCTATCTATCTATCTATCTATCTATCTATCTATCTATCTATCCATCTATCCATCTATCCATCCATCTATTTTCTTTCATCAAATCAGCCACTGAAATCTGCATGTGTTCACCTGTCAATCTTTCTTTCCATCCATCATTTCTCCTCTGATCTATCCATGTTCCTGTTGACCTCACAACCTATCCATTAGGGATGGGTACTAGTACCCCGTACATGTCCATACAAGGTAGTAATTCAATATTAACACACTGTTTTCATTTAAATATTTAATCTCATTCATTTTTTCATTGTTGACTTAACAGAATATTTGGGGCATGACATCATAAAAAGCTCCAACTAAAACATGTTGGTATGACTTCTACCGCCACGACTCTCACATATACCCAACAAATCAATTTACAGCAACAACTTTCACTTCATGGGCACGGTGGTGCAGCTGGCAAAGCACGTGCCTCACAGCAAGTAGGTTCCTGGTTCGATTCCCGGGTTGGGAGGGTCTTTCTGTGTGAAGTTTACATGTTCTTCCAATGCATGCGTGGGTTCCCTCCGGGCACTCCGGCTTCCTCCCACAGACCAAAAAACATGCTCATTAAGTTGATTGTTGACTCTAAATTGCCCTTAGGTATGAGTGTGTGCGTGAATGGTTGTCTGTCTCTCTATGTTGCCCTGCGATCGACTGGCGACCGGTTCAGGGTGTACCCCGCCTCTCGCCTGATGATAGCTTGGATAGGCTCCAGCCCCCCGCAACCCCAAAAGGGACAGCCGGGTGTAGAAAATGAACGTATGAACTTTCACTTCATAGCAGCTATGTCATCATCAACAGATATCCTGTGCAAAAGGCTGCGCAAAATGTATATCTATACATTTGAGGTCTCTGCAGGTACAAGTTCTGTATGAAATGAAGCCACTCCAGTGGTTAAGACATGCGTACACAGTAGCTAGCCCTGTTAGTATCAGTTGCCACACATCATTGGATATAAGAGTGGTGAAGGAACTGTGAACTGTGGACTGAAAGTGTGTTCACATTAGGTTCAGTGAAGGAATAAGGTGTAGCCATCTAATGCTTTTGTTGAGCAGGGTATAGGTTATCTAAGGCTATAAGACACCTAACAACACCCAAGACAGTTTAAGAGATGTATAAGTGAAGAGCAACAGAACTCAGGATTGACATAGAGTTGAAAGTTGAAGTGGCTGTAACTACAGGCTGAAGGACAAGTCTCTCCAATGAATCATATGGTACATTTCAGTTAGCTATGCTGTCCCAAAACTAGAGCAAAGCTCTTAATTCAACCCTATCTTTGATTTAAGGTGTGCCACAGGGAAGGCTTTTATTTCAGAAGTTAAAAGCAGAAGAGCTGTGCTTCTGTACCACTGAGAAATTGTCAGTGATAGCTAACCATTAGTGCTGTCTTACTCATACTGTAAAGCTGTAGAGGGTGTAATTGTGTTTGAAACAGTTTAGAGCTATTTCATTAATGACTGATGAGTCGACTCAAAAAACCTAGCGGGTCACGGCCAGGTCTGTGCTAAACCTGTCTGTCTGTCTGTCTGTCTGTCTGTCTGTCTGTCTGTCTGTCTGTCTGTCTGTCTGTCTGTCTGTCTGTCTGTCTATCTATCTATCTATCTATCTATCTATCTATCTATCTATCTATCTATCTATCTATCTATCTATCTATCTATCTATCTATCTATCTATCTATCTATACACTATTGGTACATCTTCTCATCTATTCTTACATTTTCCATCTCTGTCTGTCTATAAATCTATCATTCAACCATCTGTCTGTCAGTCAATACATGAAGGTGTTTATTAATGTGCATTTGACCAATTTAATTTATTTCTAATCATAGTCCCATGTATTTGTCAATCTATATCTTTCTCTTTTTGACTAAAAATCAACATTTATGCTTCACTTTGTTAACTGTCGATGGAAATCTTTCTATCAATGTTTTAATACATCTGAATTCATGGCATCTTAGATGTCTTTTAAGCCCTAAGCATCTATCTTTTGTAATCTACAGTTTTCAAACATGTAAAACCTGTGAATACTTACTGCTCTCATGTAGGTCAGTTTGTACTCGAGACTCCTCTGTGAGGCAGTAAGTGACTGACGGAGTGACTGACTGACTCCACAGTGGCAGTGAAAAGGCCACTGGCTAAGGGGGGAAGTGTGTGCTGGAGTTGGGGTGGGGGTGGGATGCCATGTCACTATACGGAGGGGATCGGTGACACTGAGCGTGTCACAGGGTGACGGCTGCACTCTGCTAGGACCAGCAGCCCCTCCAGCGCTGTCAGAGGAACCAGCAGCTCCAGATACTGACACTAGCAGCCACACTGACAGGCCAAACATGACTCGTCTCCACTCTCACCACAGACAAGGCCTGACGGCACACAGAGACACCGAGAGACGGAGGGGTTGAGGGATTTGAATGAGGGGGATGAAGAACAAATGGATACAAAGTGAATGTTAAGTCCTTTAAGCTGGATTAACAGGACTCAAAACTGTGGACAAAGAGCAAACCAAAGAGTAACTTAGAGACAACAAGGTTCTGTAAATGGTCAAATATGAGAGCCAAAATGATTAAGGTAAGAATGGGACGCCAATATGAAATTACAGGGCTAATTTTCAGTTGAAATGATGACTCTTAGGGCCACTATAAGTCATATCATTACAGATCAATAAAAACATTTGTGAAGTAGGTTCATATCATTTATGCATAACACTGTTATGGGAATTTATATGATAAGAAAGAAAAAGCTAAAATTTAAACCTGTTTTAAGCCATCATAACAAAAAAGGACGTCTTCAACAGCCAATTCCAACTTATTTATTGTTCACTGCAGGTAAACTCATGGAACCTATGGAAAAGAGGGTGAAATGATTGTTTTAACTACCATAAACTGCAGACTAACTAAAATCTTGATCCTTTTCAGAGCTACCCACTTTTCTTAATGCTGTTGAAATGTTTGTGCAACCCATACTGCTCCCTCTGAAACTTTGGTTCTTAATTTGACAAAAGATGTCATCAAGAATGTTTTTGTAAACATTTTATCAATGTCTGTCAAACTAGCATGTTTTCATAGATTTGATAAGAACAAAGTTACCAGACTAGCATGGAAATGTGACTTTTGTTACAGCATGTGAACCCACTGAGTATTTCTTTCCAGGACAAAATACAGCAGAACTTTAAATGTCCACCCAAACACAGAATAAATAACTACATTCACTGGGGAAACGATGGAGAAAAATCTGAATCCAAGAATTCTGAGGAAAACTGTCTAAATTAATTCAGAATAAAAAATGCAAAGTTCAAAGTCACTTTCACTCCTAACATGTTTGTTCCAGATCTAACCAACGTTTCTGGGGTTTGGTTTGTGGTGGATGGGAAAGTCCTCCAAACAAACCAAGGGATGCAAACCAAAAAGCAGTGCATTTTTTGCCTGGATTTGGCTGAATATAACAACAGTAAGCAAACTAGCATAGCGTTTATAACTACTAACTGAGCAGTGAGTGGCTAACATTAGCATTGTTAGCACTCAAGCCTCCAGCTCTCTTTACAGGTTAACATCTATGAGGCTAAACAGAAAGTGGTTAGACAACACTCTGGTTATATGAAAGTGGAACCTGATGCAGCTAATATAGCTTTATTCTAATTTTTCTAACCAAAATACTTCCAAACTGTTTCTACCTGAGCAATGTTCTTCCTCATTGCCTGGCTGTGTGTTTCCAGGTCATGGTGCAACGATAACAAAGACTGCAACTGCAGTCCCAACTTGTTGTGAGTAGTTAAATTAGACACTCTTCAACAGCCTTTGACCCCCAGACAAGTGCAGTGTGGACGTAAACCAAGCCAAATGAGAAGGCTTACAATGTAGCAATTGAATTTGCCAAACTTTATATGTGAAAGCGATCATAGTTTTCATGATACCATAGTATTTTTACCACTACCAAGGAGGTTGCATTTTTGCTGACATACAGTATTTTTGTCTGTTTGTTTGCTTGTTAGTAAGATCACACAAAAATGACAGGATGGATTTTGATGAAATATGAAATATTCTAGAGACGTTGGGAATGGCCTAACTTTAAAAAAATTAATTTTGGAGGTGATCGAAATAACCACCATTAGTGAATTATCATTTTTGCTCAATAACTGGCTAATAATGATAACAACATGATTCCGAGTTCTAGATATTGTTTTTCAGGATCAAGGACTCATAATATGATGCTAGCTTTATCATGGAGCAATTGCTTATAGATTTAACAGCAATATGTGAGCTTCCTAGGTAGAGGTGCTTCCCAGTTCCAACTAAGTGTGACTTGTTTCAATTTTAACAAAATCAAATCAACATTTAAAATTCTAGTGTGGGGACAGTCATTGGTAATGTAAGTAAAGCCAAAAAAAGGATACATCTTATTGTCATCATCTTGTTTTGCCATTGGGATTACACATTTAAAGATGGGATTTCTTGGTCAATATTCTTTAACAAATCCAAATGTCTGGCACACCTCCACCAAGTTTCAAGGTTTGAAGGAATAAAACAGTTTTGAAGAAATCAACAGAAGTTCAGCAATACTTTTACTGGAGGAAACAACTTTATAAAACTAGCACGTTTTTGTTTGTGGCCTTGTGAAGGGTCAAATTTGGTTTATACTGTCCGGCAATACAGTCCAGCAAACAGGGATTACTGTTTCCTTTGAAATAATAGCTTAAAATTTGACAAGAGACATGCTGTATTTCTTCATCTTATTTTATGTGAAAAACTTGGAGTGACATGTCTTATAAGTTTGATTTTTTTAATTTGCTCCTTGAATGAAAAACACTTAAAAAAAGCCTCCCAGTCTTTGTTAAGCAAAACCAATTCAGTGTTCTGCTGAGACGTTAACCTTTAGTGCCACGAAATGCATTTCTGAGAATTGTCCCTTTGTTGTCAAAGAAGAAGCAAAAAACAAGAAGTTGACAATGACGATAAAGGGCTTAAGAAGTTTTTTGATGATACAGAGTTACTATGGGAACACTTAGCAGCCATGATCAGAATAAGACAACTAAATGTTCAAAGTAATTGTTCTTGTAACCTGCTTATTGTACTTTAAAAAAGACAAGGTTACGTCATCTAATTTAAACATATTCCATAAAAAATCAGTTCATGAACTCCTAAGGTAAAGTCAGGTTCTTTCAGCACAATGGTTTTCTAAATCCTTGTTTCTTTTGATTTTGCGTCTGAGTTGACCTCATGAGGTTTTCAAATATAGGAGAGAGGGGGCTGTGAGGACAGAAAAAAACATTTTTAGACACACCAGCATGGGGGGAAGGTGGGAGAAAGGAGGGATGACAATGATAAGATGTAGATGGAAATATGGTGATTTGAGGGGAAAAACATGGAGGGAAGGGGGAGGGGGGGGGGGGTAATGCCAAAAGGGGAGAGGGCAGAAAACAGAAAGGAGAGAGGAAGAAAGGAGGAAATGTGGAGGACTCCAAGAGAAAGAGAGAGAGTGGGAGCGCGGCGGCGAGACTGATCGCTGTTGATCTTCACGATAAGCGCTCCCGACAACTTGTGACCAAAGTGGCGCTTCGACACTAATCGGCCGTGAAGGCTGACCTGCAGCGAGGCAGCGAAGTTCAGATCGCATAGAGCCGGCGCTGCAGCTCAGACGAGATGGGCCCAGACAGGAGACATCCAGGCATCAAAACTCCCTGAGAAATTGCGACATGGCTTCAGTGCGCTGTGAGAAGAACATAAGAGGAGGGGGAGAAAAAAGCAGGCAGTGATACTCGGTGCTCTTGGCAGTCCAGGCAGACTTATCTGGCTGAAGATGAAAAGAGAAGGACAGAGGCAGAGGAGAGTGGAGTGAGGGAGTCAAGGGAAGTGTCCAGGGGAGAGGAGGAGGAAGGAAAAATATGAGGGGAGTGAAAGAAATAGAAGGATCAATTTTATTGACAGTTATCTGTGAGCAGGACTGAGCTGTACTGAAGACTAACCTTGAACTGTGTGTGCTCAACCTCTGCAGGACATCAAGAGCGTGTTTGTGTGAGCTTCACTATCTGTGGTCTGAAAGCCTCAGGAGCAAAGAATAAAGAGATCAAATGTAAAAAAAAACTTGTATATATAGGTTGAGGAAAGGTGAACTATTTATGTTGTAGATTTGTTCAGGTGTATTAGTAAGGTCTTAAGGAAAAGACATGCCTTTAACACAACAGCTAAAACAGTTTTTCAATTTAACAAAAAGACAGGTAATAGTTTTATGTTTTGTGTATTTCTAAAGTATTGTGTAACTGAACAGGTACACAATG
The DNA here is from genome assembly GCA_036419115.1 of Scarus forsteni. NCBI lineage: Eukaryota > Metazoa > Chordata > Actinopteri > Labriformes > Labridae > Scarus > Scarus forsteni. Next base: position 6,980,595 of record JAZDUH010000040.1, on the reverse strand, counting down.
ATGGAGAAATACAACCATAACCAAATGACTTTAGTAAAGTGAGCCTTAACTGCAAGTCCTGATTTAGAAACTGTAGCCTCTGTAAATGAGTTCATGTTCAATCAACTTCATCATGTGTTAAGGAAAAAGATGAGACATGTGTCCAGGAAATTTACCATAACATCTTGTTTGCACGACAAACTCAAAAGGATTTTTTTTTCCAACTCCAAAGCTCTCTACGCCCTATGTGCCAATTATGGATGTGTGATATTATCACAACAATATTGGAATCATCAAAAGTTAGCTGAAAACGTCAAAAATAGATATCTGCAGATGTAAAGATGTCTGCCAACATTTGCAGGGATATGAGAGGTTGTGTATTGGTAGTGCTTCACAATTTATTACTGAATGTCTGCATGTAAAAAATCCACAGTATCATTTCAGAAAAAATGAAATGTTGTCATATTTCACATCTGTTTCTAACACAGATTAACTGTCACAGTGTAAATAGCATGTCAATCAGAGTAAATAAGATCATGCATACTGTTAACAAAATAGTATTGTTTTGTTACTCCACTAAGGAAAGTTATGTTGTTGCCTGCATTTGTTTGTGTGATAGCAAGATTACGCAAAAACTACTGAATGATTTTTGGTCAGATTTTCCAGACATGTCAGTAATGGAACAATTAAAATATTATTCGATTTTAGTCATGATCCAAACACTGGCAATTAGTAAACAACTGTTTTCACGCAGTAACTGTTTAACTGGTGATGATATCAACATAATTCTAAGTGCGAGGGGAAGATTTTAAGGGCAAAGGAATCATATTGTAAAGGTTATTTCATTATGGCACCAGTATTTAAGGTTTAACGGTAACACGTAAGCACTCTGAGTGCTCTCTAGTTATCACTGATATTATATTTGAAAACTGGCTAATGACAATGAAACAATTATGCTGAGGCACACCATTATCATGATCTTAAGAGCAGCCACAACTGCTGAACATGACACCATTGAAAATCTCTGTTGAGTTTGATAGAAAAGCTCTTTAAATGGATAGCAATGACTGATCATGGGTTTGTGTTCTGCACTTCACAACTGTGACCCAAAGCAAGATACTGTAAAGTGTGGTCTCTGATGAACGAAAGAGGAATCATCAGAAGAAATTTGACATTTAACTTAAGTTGGTCTACAATAGATCCTCCAAAACAGACAACTGTCCCTTAACAGGCAAAGAAATGGACACAATTCAACCAATACTGTTGCATTAACATATTTACTCATTAATTCTTCAATCAATTATTTATCTAATTTCTTGTATGATTCTTGTTTATTTACAGGGAGGAAAAAGAAGACCTACAGAGTTCCGCTGCGTCAACATTGTCAAACACATGGCACTTATAATACTAACTGCAATTCTGCCTCAACAAAGGCTGTGAAATGATGCTGTTTCTAGCCTTGCTTGAAAACACACAGTCACAGATATCTTACACTGTGCTGTAAGTGTCGTATTTTGGATATTGAAGCCACACTTAAGAGTGCTTCTGTTTCTTGAATGCCACGGTTACTTCCTCAATATCTTCATTGCGGTTTGTGGATCGCCTCTGATAAGATTGTGACTTTTTATTTTGTATTTTTCTTTTGCAAGGCACACTGTACTAAGTGGAAGACACTGATAAGGGATCCATTCAAAATAAAGCAAACTATATTAATGCCCCAGACTACTTAGAGGTGGTCTTGACCTTCTGTCCTTTTCTAAAACCAGTGTGACGAATATGCCAGACTTTAATGTATAAGAATCAGGAAACATCTTTAAGCTCATTATGTTGTTCAAAGTCATCCATTTCTTTGTTATACTATCTTTTTATTGGCATGAATTTAACTTTATCATCCTGCAAAAAAACACAAAAACAGGCTAAGTTTAGATCTGATTTGTGTTATCCCAAAAATACTGATTTGATATTTTCAAAGTAACTTTTTGACAAATTGCAGACATCCACAGTTCAGTGCGAGGACTCCTGAGAAACTAGGGGTGTCCCGATACAACTTTTTCACCTCCGATACGATACCGATATTGCAGCCTTGAGTATTGGCCGATACCGATATCAATCCGATACGATATCAGCAGGAATCATACAGACTTTTATTACCTATTTTGTAGTATGGACTGTAAGAAAAGGCTTGATCAGGTCAGATTACTCAAACAGAGAACAGTAGTCAGCAATAGTAGGTATGAGAAAAACTGACCCATTTGTTATTAACCAATAGGTTAAATAAATTTTAACCTTAAACATAAGAATATACTACAATTAAAACAACATGAATAAAAAATATTAGAAGACCCTGAAAAGTGACCTCAATAAATCAAACAAAAACATATTTCACCAATTGCAAAATAACCACTGTGTTGAACTTAAACATAAGCATATTCTACAACTGAATAAAATAAAAAATAAATATATTAGAATGGACTGCTTGTATCGGAGTGCTGATATCGGAGATTTAGGATGCAGGCCGATATAATCCGATATTTGTTTTTTTGACCGATATCCGATATCAATATCGGATCGGGACATCCCTATGAGAAACTCTCAAAGACAAAAAAAGTAAATAATTTTAGCTCTTTGTGCTGTCCTCACACAGTTAGTAAAAATAAAAGCCAGTCAGTCGACGCTTCAATTTGCTGAAAAAAGTGAATCTAGGTCTGTTTTATAGCTGCCCTCTAAACAAAACAGATCTTTGGACATATTATACAACCATAGATAAATACTTCACTCTCACACAGCGGTTTGTCCTCTGTTGCCAAGGCGAATACAGCCATGACAGTAATAGAGAGGGAACATGAAGCCATATTTTAATAAGAAGGGAACACACTGTTTATTCAGTCATTAATGACTACTGGCTCCCACTTAAGGCGCCACATGCAAAAAAAAAGTGTGTCCGTTGTGTAAAAATACATGGGATCTAATCATATCTGGCACCATAAATCATGTATGGCTGCGTCCCTTTAGGACAATTTACAGCAAGTAAACATGTGCTAGGTGGAGAGTGGGGGTGGTGGAGATTACATGTGCAAGACGGAGTGTGTACGCGTGAGTGTCAATATTTCATAGCTGCAGAAGAAGAATAGAGTGTGTGGAGCTACAGAGAGTGTATACACTCACTGGCCAGTTCATTGGGTACATCTAGTGAGGACCACGTTGGACCCTCTTTTGTCTTCTGAATGGTCTCCATGGTGATTAATCATGTTGGAAACTCACCTCAGGGATTTAATCCATATTGACATGATGGCATCACAAAGTTGTAATAGATTTGTTGGCTGCACATTCATAACGTGAATCTCCAGTTGGATTGAGATGTGGTGACTGTGGAGCCAGTAAAGAGCAGGGAACTCACTGACATGCCCAAAAAAACACTTTGAGATTATCTGAACTTTGTGACATGCCATCTTGTCCTGCTGTAAGTAGTCATTAGAAGATGGGTACACTGTGGTCAAGAGGGATGGACATGGTCAGCAACAACAGGCTCAAAGCTCAGTTGATACTAAGAGGCTTAATATGCGCCAAATAATACATCCCCAATACTCCAACCAGTCTGAACCATTGATACAAGGCAGCACTGATCCATGCATTCATGATATTTACATCAAATCCTGACCATACTATGCGACCATACTATTTTAGTAAAAATCAAGACTCATTACACCAGGCAATATTTTCCCAACCTCATGTCGTCCAATTTTGGTGAGCCATGCAAACCGTAACCTCAACTTCCTGCTCCAGGCTGACCATAGGAGTACCCAGAATGTTTTTCTCCTGATTCAGCTCATCTGCTTCAAAAATTCAACATGCTGTGCATTCAGAAAAGGTCTTTTGCAGACCTTGGTTGGAATGTGTAATTATATAAAGTGTCTGTTGCCTTTCTGTTGCCTCCAACCACTCTGGCCATTCTCCTCTGACCTCTGCCACATTTCTTCTTTTCTGGACCATTGTTTTTCAACTTTAGAGATGGTTGTGCATGAAAATCCCAGTAGATCAGCAGTTTTGACCAACCCAGACCAGTCAATATGCCACCAACAACCAAACCATGTTCAAAGTTTGATGTTTGGTTTGGACTTGGGACTGTGAAGGGTGGATTAACTAAACAAATGATCAGCTGAATGTTTGTACATAAATCAAGTGACTAGCGAGGGTTAACCTGCCACTCCAGACGGACATATATCCGCCACATAAATATTTCACTCATCCATCTGGGACAGAGCCGTCTGAAAATGATTTCAGGGGCAACATTCCAACATTCCAAACAACAGCAGCTTGTGATTGGATGGTTGTTCTGCTCGTCACACTCATCACAGACCAATCCATAGTAAGCAACACTGCTATGTATGACTTAGCATACGTAGCGGCTTAACACAGCAGATACCAGCTAACAACAGTTAGCCGTTACCTGCTAGGCTAAAGGCTAACAACAGGTACTACAACAACTACAGCCGTTAGCCGTAGCAGCTACCAGCAGTTAGCCGTCAGCTTATACTATCTTAGACTATCAACTAACTTCAATTATATCACACATGTATCATTTAACACTTCTTTGTAGCATGAACCTCGTCAAAAACAAAGTTTCCGAGCAGTGATCCACAGTCAGGAGAAGAGCAAAAACATGATTTGATGTAAGAGGAACTTCAAGTGACATTCTTTCCTCCTCTTTAAAAAAAAAATTGAGTACATTTTTGATAAAAATCTGCAGTTATTAAGACCGCTTCAGAATGCACCGTTGTTTTCAAACTTGCAGTCACTTCCTGTTGTCGGTAAGTCCGCACTCCGCAGCTCCTGCCTCTCTTCCCTGATTGGGCCGTTAAGCATTTAGCCACATAGTCATTTGACAATGGCGGTGGACAAGAGGGGTATGCAGGATTTCAGAATCAGGCAGGCTGTCTGCTCTGCAAGGCTAAGTGTGTGTAGTTCTTTCATTTCATATCTAAGAATGTGAGGTTAATGTTTGTTTTGAGTTCATGGTGCGATATTTTGCGATTGATTGACGGAGAGAAGAGTGAAGATGAACCAAAAGCGTATGTCCATCTTTCCTCGGTGGAGTATAAATGTGCCAATAGGTTCAGTAATTCCAGCTAAGTTCAGTCTAACACATGTGAGGTTGTCAGCTTGATTTTTCTTCACGTTCAAGCATGCGCACACACTCGCACACACATGCACGGTTGGGCTAAATCGGAGACATAAGCGGGGATTCTAGAAATATTCCCATATTGATCTGTTGTGGGAAGATGCTATCTCTTTACATGAGGAGCAGACCACTGGAGCCAGTCCACACACAAACACGCACACTCACACAAAACCATGAACAGATACACCAAAATGCATTTGTACAAACATAAAGCACGATGAATGCATGCTGCCATCTGCAAAAAAAAAAAAAAAACACAAACACGTACCATGCATTTACACATTCTCAAACCAGACCCCCTTGGAAAAGAAAACACACACACACACACATAAACCCAGATTGCGTTAATGCCCTTCGAAATAAAGCTTACCAAGAATAAAAACACAAGTCTCAAGACACAAATACCGTTCCGTGCAATTACAAACCGACCAAAACACTGTTTATTTATTGATGAAGTTAATTGCTCGTTAAAATTGCACATGAATTGTTTTGCACAAACTGCATAAACATTTCCAGCCATGTCTGAAGGAGGAAAAGTTTGGAGGAAAAGGAAAAACACACTCCCCTCTTCACTTAACATATGTACGCATCTTGAATCCTTCAGCACAACAAATTGCTCATATTTATGCCACAATGCTGTAAATTAGTTATTTTAGAGTGGACTCAGAGTTTTTTTTTACACCCAAAGTAGAGTCATGCATCTCTTTGCACGCTTTTACTTGTGACTGCTCGAGCTCCCCGTTCCTGTACTTACAGTATGCCGCAAATAGGACCATCACTTTTCATTACCTGCTGTTTCCTGCAGAGCTTCACTCTATCATTGCCACGGCATGCTAATGTAAAGCAGGCTACTGTCATGTAAATTAAACTGTTTGTTTTGTTTGCCTTCCCTCCTTCGGCTGATTGTCACAGCGACTTGCCAGGAGCAGCAGGTGTGTTTGTTTGTTTGTGTAGGAGTGCGCTGGTGTGCCTGAGTTTTTTTTTTTTTTTGAGGCTTCTGCGGCTGCTGCATGGTAGCTACGGCTTCACAGCAACAAGTGAGTTCCCGAATGTGTGTTTGTGTGTGTGTGTGTGTGCTGGTAATGGAATCAGAAACACAAAAGTGACACACCACACATAAACCTCCCAGTCAACCAGATGTGCTCCTGACCCTGAGCTCAGCCACTGAAATGCAAAGTCGGATGCCTGCTTTGCGCTCTCCCCACACCCCTCCCGGCACAGGTACAACCAACTGTCACAAACAATGGGGGGAATATGCATACCGTGGGCTAGGGTTTGCTACAACATGCTCTCAATGTAAATCATATTTCACAGGTTTCCCAGAGACAAGCCAGTCAGCCACCAAGTCAGCCACCCCAGCCAGTCAGCCAGCCAACGCGGCACTCGCACTGCTGTATCCGCGAGGCTACTGCCTGCAGGTAATTGACAGTGCATGTTGAAAAAAAGAAGAAAGAAAAAAAACAAGTGACCCTGTTTACAACACTGCTTTAAAATATGGTAACTTGTTCCCTGTTCATTTGTAGACACGGTGGAGTATCAAATGGCAGGAGAGGAATAAGGAGCTTTCATGATTCCTCATTATGAGACAGATGACAATGACTCTCGTCTCTAATTAGACAGACGGGCTCTTTTTTTAAGAGTCGACTGACATGTGTTAACAAGACAAACAATCCTTCAACATCTGCAAGCCGTGTCGTAGGAAGATTCACTGCAAAGAGATAAAAATACAGAGCAGGCAGGAGAATATGTAAGTCTTTCTACTTAAAAAGGGTAGAGTGGTAACTGACAAGATTTTTACTCTCAGTTTATTATGATGGATTATATACTCACCCAAGATAATTATGAGCCTGAAGCAATCATTAGATCACATCACATTGTGAACGTACAGTGTTTAAGATGCAGTGACCTATTGGAAAGTGGATAAACTGTTAGCGCTAATAAAAAGTCATTTTTTTCTAAGTTGGATGTTTCCAAGCAGCAACCTCTAAGACTGACAAGTGAAACCAATGTAAGAGTGCAAAAAAAACAAAACTGCACATCTTGAAGTGTCCACATGAGGCTGGCTGCAGGAAACCCTGAGGTTATATGACTGTGTGTACTGTAGTAGTTCTTGGTAGGAGTGGGAGAAAAAATCGATTCACATAAGTATCGGGATTTTTTGTCTGCCAATTTTTTTGTTCAAAAATCAGTCCCCCCCCCCCCCCCCCCCCCAGGTAACAGGTTTCTATTTAAAGTTTTGGTGTATATTTATTTTGAAACACACACACTGGACTGAAGGACGCGAGTGTGGCTGTAGTGGCTGTAGAGCGGAGCAGAGAGAGACACACACACAGAGTGAGAGAGAGTTAGAGTACACACGATACTGAGAGTACTTTGTACCGAGGCCGATGCTTTACCTCTCCGTGGCCGGCGAGTGCCGAGGAGGGGACATGGTCTGGGATGCAGGGAAGCTCAAAACACCACGAAAAGTGATGGTGTTAGCGGGAATGAGACAGACCGTGGAGCTCTGGTCAGACGAGGGAGAAGCCAGGGGTAAAAAGCACAGTGAAGGCAGCAGAGGCGTTCATGCTCGGCCCGTAAATTACAGTGATGATGATGGGTAGGAAAATTAACCACTTTGAAACTATTGTCTTTTTAAATCTTGAAAGCAAAATTGAATATTTTCTTGAAAAAACTCTGGTGCCTAAAGGGTTATTAAGCCACTTTTGTATGCAATCCAGGCTTTTGAAAAGAGAGAGCATAAACAGCTGGTTACAATATCTTGCTGAATAAATCCTAAAAGCTGACTCACATGTGATGTGTATTTTTCCTGATATATTCTGGAGGCATCATCATTGTTCAAATTTTTTGCTGGTGTTAAAAAAGCTAACTAAAGATTGCAAAATTGGCATTATCATAGAAATGCAATTTAAATCCAATCGGCACCTAAAAAAATCGCAATAAATCGAATCGGGAGAAAAGTGAATCGTCCCAGCCCTAGTTCTTGGTATTCCTAACAACTTCACGATACAAACACAAGGACAAGGTTTAACTGAAGGTAAAAGGTTAAAACTTAATATGCTTCATTTTTAGGTCTAAAGGGATCTTAGCAGTAAAAAAAACATTATGGAAGTTTAGCTCCTACGGCCACCTGTTGAACTGTACAATGGGTGATATTACCTACGGTGTACTTCACAGCTTTTGTCATATTCTGTATAGTCTGCATGGATACATGTACTGACAAGGATTATGTGACGATATATTGCCATATCTATTGTTTCTATTGTTTCAGACCTATAGGACACTGATCCTATTACCAGCCTAATTAAACATTTGAAAAGTCTGGTTTAACCACCGGTTTTTGTATAAACATGTAATACAGCAAGTGGCTGTCACTGTAAATGTGCTATCTTTAATATTTATTGCACCTGATACAATTTAATTCAGGATTTCATGTTTGGGAATATTAGGGATGTAATTGTTATAGATACAAGTCCACACAGAGTCACTATTCATCAAACAGCCTTGAGTCCCGCCTCAGCACAGTCTCTGTCTGTTAGTAGGTTAATCTAAAGATTGTTTCAGAAGCCTGTATAGTAGGGATTGGACGATACACTTAAACTCATGATACGCTGCACCTGGATATGCCCGAGTCACGATATGATACGATACGTCACGATACAATATCAAAAAGTAAAAAAGAAAAATATTACTGTGTAATTACAACTTATTTGTTTTTGTTTGAGCTGCACACAGGAAAACACAAGGCCTAACAGGACAAACACAAACAATAACACTCTCTCTAACCCTAGAGAGGTTAGAGAGAGTGTATGCTAATGAGCGGTAGGCTCGTTTTTGCCGTCTTCATCTTTTTTAATGAGAAAGCCAAAATACTGCCAGACAGATGACTTGTATCCAGGCGGAGCATCCTCAATTTTGACCTCATTTGACTTCATCATTCGGCTTTTTGGAGGCAAGGTAGTTGGTGCTAATGTTTGTTGTCGTCACTTCTGGTCACATGTGCTATTACCGGACGTGATGTCTTTATTTCGCGATCCATTTTTTTCCAAACTCATTGCATTTCGTCACGTACTGTATCGCAATATATTGCCAAATGATATTTCATCCCATCCCTACTGTATAGTATAGCTCTGTCAATGGAACGGCCTCAGCAAAGATTGTTTTGATTAGCAAAAGGCTGATTTTATACAGCTTCATCTAGAGCTTTTTTCAATGTCTGATGCATATCTTTTCCCAGTAATACAAAACCATTAATGTTTGAATGTGCACCATAGGGTCTGAAAATACTACTTGGGGTGTAATATCAAACAAAACACTTTTGGCAATCATCATATTTTTAATGTATTGTTCTTCATAGCAAATATCCAGCCTTCTACAATTACAGGTAAATAAAATAAGATTTCTGTTAAAGAATCTCTCTACATGTTACTAGGATAGAATTGAAAAGATGCTAAAGGTACAGTGTTTCTAAAGTGGGTACCAAAAATAAAACCAGCAAACTAGGTTTATTCAGGTTCTTTGAATCTGTTGTCAGGCACATTATTTGCCAAAAGAGGATGAATATTAGATGTGTTCTCCTTTACTCATGTAAATCCTAAAATCCATTGAAGAGCTCTAAGAGGTTTTGAGCACATTCAACAATTTCACCTTCTCGATAAAGGGCGTCTGAAAACAATCAAAACTCACACGTGTTTAGATAAAATCCATGGAAGAACTGTCTCCCATTTATACTCATGGTAATGGTAACTCAGTGTCTCTCACACACACAAATACACACCACACCCACACCCTCTGCCAGCTCCATCCACCAACAACAGGCCCTGTCTGTCAGGGAGCATTATTCATCATACCTTATCCCAGTGTTTGGCTCTCCCAGTGCCCCAAACAAAACAACAGCATGCTATAGCAACGTCAACGTGATCCCGTGACAGATGTGAAGTAACACAAACACGGCACAACTTAAAGTAAATTAGCCCTGCGTGATGAGCTGACCACGTCCGTCACTGCGAATCGCTCAGCTCTCCTATAAAGCAAAGCAGATGCCATCAGAGTGAGCACCGTGAAAGGGACGCTTCATTCCAGTATGATAAAAACAACACAGAGCTTTTATAGGACACAAAACTATGTGTTTGGATGTTTTTTTGAAGACAGGCCATCCCAACGGTTGTCTGGTGGATTACATACTGACAGCAGCTGAGAGACTGAAATGGCCTTTCCACATGACATGTCGTGTAGTGTAACTAGAACTCTGATAGCCCTCACGGTGAACTTGTTTTCTTTGAAAGTTTAGGTCTTGCAGATGTAAGCCCTCAAATATATTGATTTATATTAAAGTTAGCAGCACCAGACAGATGGAAGTTTCAGCCCTGATGTGAAAAACATGAAAAACAAACTTCTGAATGTATAATCCAATTTTTATTGATGCTGGAGATTGTTTGACTTATGATGACAACTGACTAAGGTCATAGCTTACCCACCCTCCTCTGTTTATTGAACGTAACTCACAGTGATGCACAGTCACTGCCTGTTTGGGCAGGCCACATTTCAATACTCAATTGAATGAAAGCCCTGCAAAATAACAGCTAAAAATTCAAAGAAAAAATCTTGGAAAATGTTTTACAAATAATCAATGTGATGGCCTCAAACTGCATTTGTCATTGGAGAAAAAAATACAGACAGTAATCCACAAACAGAGGAAAAAGGGAGGAAGAAATGTCAGTGAATCAAGGCTGTAGGCGCACTTTTGATGAAATTAACGAAGCAAAAAAGAGAGAACTTTTCCATAAGAAAATGGGGAAACTAATGAACCCATATTAAGCTTGAGTTTAAAATGCCCTCAGTGTGTTTGACGTGTCTCTTCCTTGTATTAAAGTACTTCTGTGCTGAAGACAAAAAGATAAAACATCTTACTATTGTTTCATCAATTTAAGTCAAATGTCAGTGCTGATTTCTCAGAGCCGCTGCCAATAATTGCTGAGCAGACCGCTCAATAGGCCTGTCATGATAATCAATAAATCAATTAACCAAACGATAAATAAAAACGTCCTCGGTAAGTTGTTTTCCTCTTCTCTTTCTACCAATGAGGCTAAATGAGAAGATGGCTCACTCTGTCCATCTTTCTTAACACCGGGGTGCAATGGTTCTATAGCGAATTTAGCGGATTTATAGCGGAGTGAGCATCCGTCTGACATGCAATCTTTGGGGGGGAGGCGGGGCCGCTCGCATGTACACACGGAGAGAGCTGAAGTGAGCGTCCCGAGGAGTAACAAGGAAACAAACAGAATGAACAAGGTGTGAGCCCATTAACACTGAGGAGCAGATATGTTGCATTTGTTTGAAAATAGTGGCGATGAAGAAGGAGAAGGAGAGATGGAGCGGAGCCTCCGTCCTTGACAGTCCGTGCTTACTGAGGCGTTTGGTCAGCATAGTAAATACAAATAAAAGCGCAAAATGATGCGCTCACAGACAGTGTTGTTCGCTACATTGCAGAAGAAATGCAGCCCTTCAATATGTTTAAAAAGCCAGCAATGTTACAAATGTTTGACAGAAAATACGGATTGACTGGGAGAACTTAGATGTCACAAACAATTCCAGAACTGTATAAACTCAATTTTATTTAGGCTATTGTTTTTATTTTTGTGTGTGATTTTATTGGGTTTTTGATTTGTATAATTATTATATTTACATGCAATTTTTCCTAAAAGAGAGTCCATTTCGTTTTCATTGTTTTTTTTTTCACTTTTTTTGTTTTAAAAATGTTTTTTTGTTTAAATTTATTATATTGTTTAAGTTATTTTTTTAAAAGATCTTGGCCTTCCAATTACAGTTAAATTCTATTAAGAAATTAAAGTTTCTTGCTTTTGATATGTGTACTCACTTTATTATGACATATATTATAATTACATCAATGAAAATATGAAAAGAAATCAAAAAATTATTGACCATCGTTATCGTTTATCGTCAATAATTTTTTGGAGCAAAATTTGTTATTGTGACAGGCCTACCGGTCAACCAATCAGATCAGCCCATGTGGGAGAAAGGGGACAGAAGCTCTTACAGAACATTACAGACAGAGAAAGACTAAAGGTGGATCAGGGATGGTTAATATGTGAGAACTACACAGATTGTTGATATTAGCTAGGAGCCATCCTACAGCTACTCTGGTGGTTTATGAGGGAGGGGCAGAGGTGCGGATGTTGCAGACTTTTTTTCTTGTGCATACATTTTAAACTAATACTGTTTTCTTCAACAGTCCTGGGCAGGCCAAAATCCTGATAGCAACCAAAGTTCAATGGATTGTGAAGGCCTACTGCTGCCTGTATTGTGTCGGTCTTGTCAGAAAAGTTGCTACTAATAACCATGCCACACATGCCGCAGGGCTGGTGGTAAAATAATAAAAAGAGGAGGATTTAGATTGCTAACTAAACAAGAGACATTCAGAAAGGTCGATGGAAAAAGTAAAAGAAACAGGAAAAGTAGCAGAGAAAAAAAAGATTGAAAACCTAAATGTGTGCATGTGTATTTGTGGAGGCATGCTGCTAGTGTTGGTTTTAGCCTGAGAACACAGTCCCTGGGCTATTGATTCCTGCTGGTGTTAACCAGAGCCCACGTCTGGGGGTAACTGGGAGTGTTTGATCTGGAAGTTTCCACTGACCCGGGGCTCTGCCCGTCACCCCGGCCGGTTATGCTAATGTCCGGCTGGGGCTCCCTCACCATGGGCCGGCCTTAATGACTCTCAGGGTGGAGGGGGGGTGGTGGGGCAACCAAAACAACCTCCCCTTGGTGGGCATCTTGTTAAATTAAAGACATAGGGGCAACTCTGGGAATGGTGTGCCAGAGTCTGAGCTGCGGCAGGAAAGCCAGTTGGTTGAATAAACAACAGCGGGAGCTCGACTGGAGGTGGGTAATCTGATACAAACAGGCAAATGAATATGCAAACACAACGGTGTCAATATCACTGAACAAACATATGTTTATGAGTTTGTTTGCAGACTTCCATGCTCAGCAGATGATCCTTTTCTTCTTGTTTGTGAATATTTTGATAAACAGGCAGCGTGTAGATGAAATTTTAGGTAAATGAGGGGTCTGATAGGTCGCAGCTACAAAAGCGGTGTGTGGGCAGGTGTGAGTGTAGCCGAGCAGGCCAGTCGAGGATGTCCAATCTCTGCTGAAGTGTTTGTAGGTGGAAAACAAAGTGGAGTGGGAGTGTGTGCGATCATCCTTCTTCGCTCACACACGCACTGACAGACACACCAACCTGCGCTTGGAAAAACTACTCACACACCCGCACCGTGAGACTCCTTTCGCCCTCATCTCCCTCCCTCCTCTATCTCTCTTATTCTAATCTCAAGCTAATCTTTTCTCATTCTTACCTCCCCAAACCGACTCATATTTCACCGCCCGTATCTTTACATTTTCTATTATCCACGGCTGAAAAATGTGACCAATGGAGGCAGTGTTTTGAAATAAAATATGAATCATCTCTGATAAAGATATGGTTGTGGTTATAATTTATTTATCTTGTGGAGCTTATTTTTTAAATTCCCAGTTAGCCATCGCTGGCCTGCGTTAGCCATGTTTACCCTCCTCCTCCGTCGGTCTGGGAAATAAGTTGTTCTAACCCCAAAGTTGATGACATTTTTGTCAACGGTGCAACTAATTTGTCTGCTTTTTTTCTGTAAAGTAAGGAATCTCATAAAAAAATAACTGGAAACAAGGCCTGCTGACCAGCCAGTGGTGTATGATCAGATTTGGACACCCTGAATGTAATACAGTACACGCACACACGCACACACACACATACACACTTTCCTTGTATCTACAACTCTGCCAGATATATATAATAGAGGGAGAAATAGGAAATATGAAGCCTTCAGCGGTGGCGCAGCAGTGTTACATATGAGGGGAGATCCCATCGGTCCAGCTCTGTATTTAGTATTTCTCGTGAGTAATCTCTTGTCATTTTATCACAAGAAATGAAATAATGGGGCAATCCTCTAATGAAAAATGAGGCCGATGCAGCCGCACAGGAGAGACAGAGAGACAAAGAGAGGAGAGAAAAGGGTTGTGAGTTTAAGGCTTCCTGGGAAGGCAAACACCTCTGTACTTCGAGGTGAATTTCTTTAATTATGTTCAAGAAAAATGGAAGCAGTAGGAGTGATAAAAAAAGAAGAAATCCTCTGTTTTAATGCAAAGAGAAAAACAGAAGCAACAGTAAAAAAAAAAAAAAAAGGAAAGAAGAATTTATAGGTTTAAAGTTTGTTTGTCAAGTTTGAAAATACTTAAAAAAATTATTTCTAAATATTCTTATACAACTGAGGCAGTGAAAAAAAGAGTTTTTAACATAAAAATATAAACGTGTTTCTTTTGTGTTGTCTGTCCTTTCAAAATAAAATAACTTGTTTGAACAATCAAGTCTTGAATCGAGATACAGCCTCTACTGGTCTGATAAGTACTAGTTTGTATCAAGGGTCTAATTTGTGCTGCTTTACATCAAATAAAGAGGATTTTGAGATTATTTAACCAATACAGAGTCACAGTTAGTCTTTTACATAAAATGCAGAACCAATTCTATAAATTACTGTTTCCATTGTAATAATGTCATATTGGCAACTAAATAATCTAAAATTAAGAATATAATACATAGGACACTGTCAACAGAATACTACGTTCAGTACTTTAGTTTAGTAGGAAAAATTTTTATTAGGTTTCTTTCAAAGAATGAGGCGCTTCAGTGTGACTCTAAAAAATGCATGTTTATGTTATTTTGACAACTTTCTATTGAATAATCACCTCTTTTTGATGATGCCCCAGGTAACATTTAACCAGTTTACTTTTTAAGAAGTACCAAAATCCTACTTTTAACTTGTAAGTTCTCAATTTGCTCCGTACAAACAAAACCCACGATTTCTATTAATCTCCATACAGGGAGCCCCATGACGATTCATTCATAAAAAAAATGTAATAAGCAAAATTATGTAATAACAACCCTCCTGTATTTTTTTGTGTTGTAAATTTGCATGTCCTGCCTTAAAATGTTACCCCTGTTAAGGCTCATTTTGACAGAAGATAGACGTACATACGTCAAACACTTTGGGCACGTTCAGTATATACCTTAAAAAATTCTTCATATGCACAAAGCTAGTTAACACGAATGTTTGTCTTACAAAAACTGATCAGAATCTGTTAAGTTTTTAGTGTTGGTGATTAATTTCCTTGTTGTTAAACATGTCATTTACATAACTTAATATCAATTGCTTGAAAAATGCTCTTTTCTGTTACGTTTTACCAAAGTTAGCACACTGAAAATGCACATTAAGTCAGGAATGAGCAAAAAAAAAAATATTAACCAGCTTCCACAGTCAACGTCTTTGCAATTCACATCTTAAAACTCAACGTCTACATTAAAATTAACGGTAAAACTTATGAGAGAACCAAGTGTTGCTGTTTTTTAATTTCATGTCTGCTTCTAACAAAACAAATAAGTTGCAATGAAAGAATCAGGTCAGTGTCAGCTAAACAGACTGTATGCAGTTTAAAAAAAGTTTTCAATATTTGTATCAGGAATGATAAGTTCAGAAATATTGTCATATTGTCATTGTCAGACATTGGCAAAAATATAAAATAGTGCATCCAAAGGTACTGTCAAATGTAAAAACTTGGTTGTTATCACTGCATTTACTCCTTTTTTCTATGTTTTAATGGATTCCCAATTACAAATACTGGTGGCTTCACAGGGTTAAGGATCCATATGTCGAAAAATAGTGGATCATCTGATTATCATCAAGTGTGCATTTACTTGTACGCAGACAATGTTTTATCTTCTACAAGTGGAAATCACAAAACTGAAAAAGTTATAATAATTCAAAGCATTGTTTTAGGACTGATTAATGAACTGTTACAAAGGAAAATTCATGCAGTTCTTATTTGTAGTTTTTATACAATCCCTTGCACTCTTACGTTTTGACTGTTAAGTGCTTTTGACTTCTCTCTCTGTTTCAGTAGAGGACATGCATCTTTTCTCAAAATCCCTGTGGAATCTCAAAGCTACTGGACTCTGTTAGTTCCAAATGCTTGATAATTTGTGATGTTAAAGTGGTATGATTTATATCAAAGACATGTCACTGATTTGCATTATTGCCTGTGCTTCCTGTGAGTGGAATATATCAATCAGCTGTCATGTCAGGGAGGAGATCGAATACAGACACAACAATAAGATGCCAAACTATGTGGTAAAAAAGAAGCTATTTTAGATTAAATTCGCCCAAGAGAGAGGAAGACTAACAATTTAAAAACAGAAACAAGCATGTAAAAAGGAAGGCTCATTTACATAAAGAAATAAATCAGAAACTGTCACTGGCTTCTAAACTCCTCTGCAGACACAAACATTTAAATGCACAACATGTGTGCACCTTTTAAAGCCAATAAATTTCAGGCCTAATTTAGATTAAGTTATTTATCTCTTTGCAGAGTTTAGATAGAAAGCGGCCGTTTCCTCTCACACACACACCGAGTCTGCAACACTCTTTCATCTACTTCAATTGTATGTTTGTGTGTGTGTGTGTGTGTTTGCATATGAGTCCACGCGTGTCTGCATGCATGCAGCTGCTCTTAAAAGTGTGTGTGACAGACAGTCTCTCCTTCCATGCATCTGTGTTTAATTAAAGGCAGAGTTTCGGCATCCCAAGCCACCGCCACAGCCCGCACACACTCAAACATGTACACAGCCAGAGAGGGAGGCTGGCCCTAATGTGCATAATTAACTTAACCCCCATCACTTGACTTTAAAAGGGCTGTTTGGAGGACTGAGCCAGGCAAATGGAGGCTGGGAGAGTGGTCCTTTATGTCTAAAATATTCATTACTGCATTTCAGAGCCTTTTCGAGCATCCTCTGATTTTTGTTTTCTCGTTCGGGAGGGCAGATTGTTGCTAAGCACCTCCGAGATGACAGGAGAGGCCAGTGGGAAATGGGAAGAGTCGCCATTTCAGAAAAGAACACAAAAAGTCACAAAAACACACACACGTACACACCACGGCAGAGCAGCCTGAGTGTATCTCATGCGGTTACACTCCTCTGACTTTGTAACAAGAGACAGAGAAAGTCCTCGCATGTGAAACACGGTGTAAAGCGGCCAAGAGAGGCTGTCATGACTCCAGCCGGAGAAGAGTTGAGAGGAGGAAGGAGGATGGGAACAGGAGTGACTGGCCAAGAAAAATCTCTCGCCCCGCGGCCCGGTCCTTTTCCTCCTCCTCCTTCTCCTTGTTCCTCCTCCTCCTCCTCCTCGTCCTGCTGTGCCAGCGCTGACTGCTACCAGCCACACACTTCACCTCCCATCAGGGTCAGGCCGGTGGAGAAAAGGTCAGCTTGCCGACAGCTGATTGGCCGGGATGGCTCCGGTCGGCGGCCGGTAGCCAATGGGCATCCTGACGCACCTGATGTGACACACGGCGCTCGAAGCTTCTTCTCGGCGCGCCAGGGCCGGAAAGTGAAAACAACAAAACATGCGGGGAGGATAACAAAGGGGAACAGGAACGGACTGTCCAGACCTGCAGCGACGGACGAACCACAGACATGAAAAGTTTAATAATTGGATTTTAATATTCTGAGCTAGAAATGCAAAATTAGAAAAACATTCACCGATGAGTAGGTACAAACTGCAGCTTGACTAAATGAGATGCCACAGCTGCAACTGCTGGAACACTACTGAGGTCGCCTGCAGGCCACCAGCATCATGCTAATGAAGTATTTCACTGACTGATTCAGTAAATACAGCGCTGCAGATATACATGCTGATATGACTTAACACTTCTGCCAAGGCAAAATCTAAAAGGGCTGAGCAATATGGACGAAAATTCAGATCTAATTATCTTCAAACCGCATCACAATATCTGCATTTTCTTTTGTTTTTGCTTTTTGTAGATAATTAAGGATTAACAAGAGTAAAATTACAGGCCTTACAATCCTAAAAATATTAACAGTAATACCTTAAAACTATATGAATTTTGGAACTTGTTTGATACCACAGCAACTAAAAATGGAGGTCTATAACCCCATTCACACCTGTCCAAAAAATCCACTAAAATGCCCTAAAACTACTTTGTTGTTCGTCTTTGGTAAATAACAGACTTAACCCTAAACTATTTAATGCTAGCCTTCCAGCATTTATCTTCAATGCCATCTTTTGTTGCCTGACAGACAAAATGCAGTGAACTTCCGGCTGTGAGGAACAAGCTTAAACAAGCCTGGTATATACTTTTGATTCAAGTTATGCCGTGTCCACACTGTCATGAGCATGCTTAGGAAAACACTGGTGCATCAGAGTGTTTGTGTCACTCTGCAGTACTCAAAATGCAGATCAGCAGTTCAATTTGTGTTCCAGGTCTGACATGTTCTATACTCGTATGTGTTGAAGAATTTATGGCAACTGAAACAGAGCATCTAATGTCAGAGTATAACGCTGATACATAATGAGCAACAGTTAATGAAAAATAAATAAAATTAGGAAAGGATACTTTAGAGGAGTTAGCACTTATGACTGTTGAATTTGTCAGGGCAAAGCAAAACATGCATGACAAAACCAATTTTGATGTATCTGCAAGTACATTTAATGTGTAGTTTTGTCTAGGACAGCTACTCAGTCACATAAAAGTAATAATATAACGTCTTAGGCATAATCATTTATGTCATGTCTTGTGTGTCTGATAAGAAAAAACCTGATCTAGGTTGAATTACAAAAAATATAAACTGAAAACCTCAAAATTGAAAAAATTAGAAGTCTCTGTAAAGGATCAGATACAGCTCTTTTCCCCTCCCCTTTGGAAAACTAAAATATGAGCGGAGGGGAGACTACTGCGGGTTATGATAAAGAGCTCTGTGCCGATTCACTGTCCAAATGATGTCTGATGGGAGTGAACATGAGGGGCTACAGACCATGGAGCAATCTTTCCAATTGGCCGAGGCCTTTGTCTGAACAAGCAGAAAAAATACATGTAGGTGGAGACTGTATAACTATGATGCAGAAAACCCCAGGAAGTAAAAAACAGAGTGCTTAAGGGAAATTTTCTTTAGGGAGGTAGAGAGTATTTCTCTGTGAACTGTGTGTTTAGTAAAGGTGTCTTGCTTTTCTGCTTCCAAAGCCCGTTCCACATCATTAAGGGCAATGAAATTTGATTTTGCAGGTCACAGGACCTAAAAAGCTTTATGTAGGAAACAAATATTGATGACATAACAAATATGATGATTTGTTAGCATTTCTTGTGCTGAATATTTTTTGCTTGAGGGTCTCCAGGTGCTGTAAAAAGTGCCATAAGTGTAAAAAAGACCCATGGGGTAACTGATATTTGATTTTAAAAAATATTAAAAAAACAAATTCTTAAAGAAATGCATGCCATAAGCTATATAGAGTTTTCATGATAATCAAATCTAATCAAGAAAAATGGCAAAATAATATACAAAAAAGTGCAGTGAATGTTCTCATATCATACTTTTAATGCAGGTAAATTATATTGACATGAACAGGCTATATCTTGTCAGAAAATGTATTCAAAGATGTCTTAAAAACAGAAAAGTAGAAGAGATCTAAATTAGAGTAACAAATTCCACATCAAGCACTTTTGCTGATTCTGGTCCCAGGCCTGAAAATGAAGTATCCCATGATCACCTTTAACTCAGCATCATGGGAAGCATGACAAGTCAATTGAGCAAATTAGAATGGATATATTCAGTTTTGTGTGTATTAAGCAGTGGGAAATGCATATTCATTACGGGCCAGTTGCTAATTATCCAGTATTAAGAGTGTGTGAGTGTGCGTGTGCATGTGGTTATTTAATGGGTAATTAGCTGAGATAAGAAACTAATAAGCACTGCACCTCAAACACTGGGTCCTATTACAGTGAGTCTACAAATGTATCCGGAGAAAAAAAATCATGCGGATGGAAAAAACAAGACGGCGGAGTAAGTCAAAACCACACACACATACACACACACACACTCAAGAGTCTCCCACACAGAGCGAGAGACTGAGCCGGGCTATAAAAAGTGCAAAGGGCCAAACTGCAGGGCTGTCTGCGTGTGTGCGTGCGACTACAAGTGTGTGTGTGTGTGTGTGTGTGTGTGTGTGCCCAGCGGCGGGGCTGTTCATGTGGCTCACACTGGAACAGATCAAAGGAGACGCATCATTTTTGGGCATGTGTGCACCAGCTAGCCCCCCACCCGCCCGCCCCCCAACATCCCACCCTCCCTGCGTAATAGAACACAATAAGAACCAGCAGATCCGTCGTCAGCGGCTGATGTGGACGGACAAGAGCAGGAAATGGATTTGGAAACCTCCTCCAGCGCTCTGTCACATTTCCTCGCACTCTGTTGCTGACAAACAAGACGCATCACCGTTTCTGTTTGACCGCCCCCTTCGCAGTCTTTTTCCTTTCCCCCTCGCTCACAAGTATTTGACTTATGCAGGAAATGTGGGCGGAGTTAAACGCTGCTGCCTCTGCTGCTGTGGCTGCTCTTGTTGTTGTTGTTGTTGTGCCCTTGAGCACACATGCCAACCTGAACACGTTAATGTCCGGCTGAGTAAATGCTGTGATGTTTTTGGGAGCGCTGGGTGGGCTGCTGGGTGAGTTTGTGTGTGTACAGTGTGCGTGTCAGTAAAATGTGGAATGCTGGCCTTCATTTTCCCACAATTCAATCTTGGGCCAAGTCCCTCTTTTTGGTTTGCCAGGTATTTAAAGCGTATTACAGTCCAAAGTAGGCAACTGTATACTTCAAGTAGGCAGCATTTTCTGAACTAATTTATTGTTGATGGCTGTTTTTCAAGAAAAACTCAGAACCATCAAAGTCCCAGCTTGTCAAATGTGTCAAAAGTCTGTTTCTGTGCTGTTTTACATCGCAGTGGATGGTTTATTGGGGTTTCATTCTGTCAAAAATGAGACTCTTGATGACCTTTAGCATGGCATATTGAATTTTATGAGACATTTTTACATTTTTTTACTTTTTATGTGAAAGATGGCAAAAAAAAATCATCTTGTTGTGATGGGTATGAGCAGTTTATATGGTTTTATAAGATTTATTTTGGGGCATAAGGCCTCTCTTCTATGGAACATTAAATAGAGTAAGAAACGGGAAGAGAGAATGGGAAATGTCACGCAAAAACAAGGTCTCCACTAGGGGTGTGCAATATGACGATATTAAATCGTTAAGGATTATAATGATTTAATATCGTCATAAAGCGGAAAGATTGTCAGATCGTCTGTGTGGGCACAGAGACTTTGACGTGCACCCGACTAACCAATCATCGCACATAAAGCACAGTGCATGGTGGGATCTCCTGTTTGGTTATGTAGCGTGAAGCCATGACGGAAAGAGAAAAGGAGATAAAAGCTTGAAGACGTCTGAACAAAAATCTGTTCTAAAGCAGCTGTATTATTCACTCAGATTATAGACATTGCAGTTAAGATAATATTTGTTTTGAATTGTTACACTTTAAGAGATAATGTTGATATTGTTGTTCATTACCTTTTATGTTTACATTTATTGCATATTTTTATAAAAACTGCACTTTTTAAATTAAAACCTGTTCAGAAAGTTTCTTTGGCTTCAATTGTCCTTTTTTTTCTTTTAGGGTTTTACATGTTTTATGTGTTAAACATAGGGAAAAATGGTCAAACATGCAAATTAGTTTAGAAAAATCAAAGTAAAAAAAAATTGGTATAAAATCGGGATCGTGATTTTATTTTTAAAAAATCGTGATATGACATTTTTGCCATATCACCCACCCCTAGTTTCCACACATTTTCTAAATATTTTAAGGCTTATTTTAGGGTCTGACGTGGGAAAATGAATACCATTTTTGGTACAATCCTTTATGAAAACTGTGAACTAATGAATTTTCATTGATACTGTAATTCTAATAATACAAAAAAAGCCAAGGAGTTCAGGTGTGTTTTACTACCATCATCACCTTCACCAAGGCAAATATTGACAAGCTGAACAACTGTCCAATCACCAGCTGCCGCCTCTGAAAATTTTCCTATGGGTTCTTCTCTAGAGTGAAATATTTCTGTGATTGGTACATGTAATGCATTTTTCTTGCTCTGTAAAGCACTTCGAATAAGCTTGTGTATGAATTTTGCTCTACAAATAAACTTGCCTTACATGGAACTGTCCATCTGGCATGTCAAGTGAGCCCTGGAGATACATTGGTTTAATCAGTCAATTCACAACTTTTGTGAAGGACAATACAAAAATTATCATTCTGGATTAATTTTTTTTTTCTACTGTTTTTTGCCCCTCGTTGGCCTCAAGGTTAACATCCATGTCCACATATTCTTCAAATAGAGACACAACAACTGCGTGTTAATGTTTGTTAAAATAATGTAATATTCAGGGTCAATGTAGAAAAGCCTCTCTCTTCAGAACTACACGGTGTACCTTTAATAACAACAATTACAGCATGCACTTTAAGTCTAAGAGAGATTCAAGTTTTTTTTCTGCCCCATTTGTCATTTTTGTTAGGACAGAAAAAAAACATTTTAAACATATATAATTCAAGTGTTTTGGAAATATTGGAGATTTTGTCTTTGAGCCATATCATCCAGATGGAGGTGGTGTACTATCCAATTTACAAATAATACACTGAGGCACTTGTTATCTAAAGTGTTCCCACAAACTCTTTACTGAGCAGCTGGGACCTCTATTTGTATTACAGCACTTCTGCCAGGAGGGGGCTTTCAATCAAGCACAATTTTAATAACAACAACAGAAGATGGCTTTGAGGGTGGCAGAGAAACAGGAAATGGCGCTTAAACAACCTCTTATTCTTATTTATGTTAGTTGGGTATGTCAATGGGCACATTTTTTAAGAGTGTCAAGCCATTGTATTTATGCTGTGTCACGTTCTTTTGTGCTACTCCAAAGATGTGAATTAACGCATCAGTATTACATCCTTGCTGCATTTTGTGAGTGTCTCAAGATAATGATGACAGAACTTAGTTGCAGGGTTTATATGCACTGTGAAAAGGGTGATTGTCAATGGCCACTTTTGCTACACATTACATGATATTTATAGAAATTAGCCATCTAAAGTTCCTTTTTTGTTTGTTGATTTTAATCATCAATTGAAGATTTTTTGGGATAAAACTCTCTTATCAGCTATTTCATTTAAAGATGCTCAAAGTAGGGATGCATCATTGTATTTTGGGAGACTATGACATAAAATCCCTAATTCAGTGTAACAGAGCACAGCAGCCAGTGAACTCCTCCCACAGCAGCACTCCGCCACTGTAAGGCCGTGCTAATATTTGCCCGGCTCACTTCTAATACACATCAGCATCAGGAGTGTTTTCACTGTGCTGTCGCAAGCCAGAGAAAATATTTGCTTCCCTCAAAGCTCCCCCACCTCCTCTGAAAAACCCTACTCCACCTCTGCCAGCCGCCACCCCCCATCTTACTCCAGACCCACACACACCAACAGCACCTCCTCCCCGATAGATAAATGGTGAGTGGATTTGCTTAGCAAATTGTTGTGCCGCCTAAAACGACAAGTCTTGTGTGGTAAAGATACATGTAAATAGTTGACGGGCTGAAAATGATTTTCCGTGATAGGCGGCCATTAGGCTGGAGCTCTCCAGAGTAGAGGGGTGTTATTGGAGGGGAAACCCAACACGTCTGCACAGACACGCTCAAACTAGAGCAGTGAGGTTACAAATAAACACATACGAGCACACGTAAGCTTTAACACTCCTCAAATGTTTTACTTCTCGTTTTTCCTCTGGCTCGTGAAACATCATGACATTGTGGAGCCAGCCCCATTAAGGTAGAGCTTTAAAGCAAACATTACAGTGTCATCACACCACTTCAGACCTCCCCTCACACTGAATATCAAAGCCAGAAGAGCTGTCAAAAGCCCAAATTAATCAATTTCAAACTGAACAGAAAATTGTTTCCTACTCTCCACTCTTAGCGACTCTGATTTAGAGCAATCTCAAACCCTCTGGAAAAAGATTTCACCTCTGAAACTCCGCTGAGAGAGAAAAGAGAGGAGGCGAGAGGAGGGAGAAGAAGGGAGAAGAAAGAAGAAAAGAAAAAAGTCAGGGTCTAATTAGGAGTAATTACAGCCTTTTCATTTCCAACATGATGAAATAATTTGATTCTTTTTAAAGACGGGGGTCTGGTTTGCCTCAGCGCAGACAAAGCGCCCCTACGTCGGGAGTTGAGAGCTGTAGCAGGACAATGGCGGTCCTTCTGAGAGCTGAGCGTCACACCGGCCCATAAATCATGCCAAAGGTAGGCTTCAGACACAGCTATTTGACTGTGGCGCACTGATGGCCGCCATGCAGGGGTGACCCACATTAGCAAGATAAAATAAATACGGGCACTGGCAGCGTTGAGATGGAGAGGAAGTGACAAGTTAGAAGGAGAAAGGGGACATACGTCACCACCAAACACTTTGGCTGGAACAGACATCCAAAGCCCATCGATAAAGGACCATGTTGTTCCAATTCACTCTGTAGGGATGAAGTAAGAAACTAAAGTGTATTTTGTTTCATCTAGGAGGAACTACTCATATAAGGATGGAAATAATCAAATGGTCTTTGGTGAACAGAAGAGCAAGGTCTTAAAGATGTAGCCGGTGTTTGAAAATGACGAAGACGGAGCAAGGAGGAAAATGTTTCATCAGCAATAAAAGACGAGCGGGGAGGGTAGAGTCTGAGAAGAAAAGAGAGGAGAGAGAAAGAAAGGAGGATGCCAGGGCATAATTACAAGTAAAATGTGGAGAAATTAGCATAGAGAATAAGGGCTCGGAGTTTGTCTGTCTCTCAGGCATCCTCCCAAAGGTTCTCCCATTGGAGGAGCGAAGGTAAGAAATAACTCAGGCTAACTTCGACTCCTTTTCATCTTACTAAGGACACAGCACATTTAGGGCTTTCACAGCTTAAAAGGCCTCCTTAATCAACACCAACTCTTTCATGTGTTCAGCGATAAAGAGAAGAGATTCCTGTTTCCAAAGGCTAGCAAGAAGATCATTGAGAGCGTCCTGACTCAAGTTGAAAGCAGAAGATCAGCAGCACTGAACAAATAGATGGTAAAAGTACCAACTTCAAACATAAACTTTATCCAGTTGGTTGAGGAGAAATATATGTCTGGTAAACAAGGCCAATAACAGTCAGAAAATACAAACATGTTTGCCTTGCAATAAGGAAGGATAAGATGTCATTAGAGAGATAGAAGAATCTGGAATCAGATATGACAAATACCAAAGATTTAGTTGATGCCAATCTCATTAACAATTGTGTTTATTAGTTCAATTCTATATTGATTCCTTTTCTATGTCCTTGATATAACAGCAAACGGTGTCTTTTTACTCCTCATCCATGATTACCTCCCTTGTCTGTTGTATTTCATGCTGATGGGGATGTTAATTTCAAGAAAAATAACCTCATTCATGCTGCTGTTTTAAGACATATTGCTTATCCTCCTCTGAAGTTTAGCCTGCACTGTAAAATGCACAGAGTTAGAGAGGGGGAAGCCAGTTTGCCTCTATTTTCTCCAACCACAAAGTTAGTATCAGCAGTGTAATATTGATGAGAGGGGAGTACATGGACACAATGGGGGAAAGCAGCACTGTGTGTATATAAGGGCTGGGTATCGATTCAGATTTTCTGAATTGATTGGATTCAATATAAAGAGGTCTCAATTCGATTCGATTCACGATGAAAAATTTGTTCTGTCTGGGTTATCTCAGTAAAAATAATGCTATAAATGACTTTTCGACCTGGTACATTATTAAAACTGTTTTTACATCAAGAACTGAACCCAAAGCAGTTACATTAATCACATATTAATGATATGCATTAATGCATATTCTGCAAGTTACTTTTTTGTCCAAATTGTCTTTTCTTTCATGCTTGTTAAATCTGAAATATGTCCAAACATCAACTTTTGAACTCTCTGTTGGTGCCCCTATAGTGCTACTCGCTTTCGCCATGTTTTTTTGACTGCTTGCAGTAACATCTCACCAGATCTTGTTCAGTGGAAAGCAGCGTTAGCGCAAGACTAGCAGAGTTGATACCACAGGCTGCTTCTCGGACAGTCCAATGAAGAAAAAACTACCCACGTTATAAGATCGATCTTTGGATTTTATGGATCGATTATGAACCATTTAAAAGGGAAATTGATTAAAATCAATTAAATTATTTTTTTTAACCCAGCCCTAGTGTATATCTGCCTTTGTGTATTTGTGAAACAAGCATCTTGTCCTGCTCTCTTGCCTTCCTTCAAAGCCACATCTGATTGTGAAATGGAGCAGCAGATCTACACATTAAAACTAGACAAACTAACGATTTACTTAACAAACAACAGGTAAGAAAATACAAAAAAAATTAAAACTGTGTACAGAGGAATAGACTGCCATTATGCTTTTTGAAGTTTCATATGCTCTACATGTGTTTTACATGTCTCCTCACTGGGATAAAGTCCTTCTATGTATAAAGCAAAAAGTCCACAGCACCAGGACTTCTCTTTTTCTTCCCCTACTTACCGCACTGATAGCTGCCTTAAAGGGCTTGTCCGTCCAGCCCCTGCAAATAGACCTGACAATGTTACATCCTACTAATGTTCTGTCAACAATTCAAGCCCAGTGGCTGAAGAGTTGTTGACAACATGGACTGAGTAGCACCAAACCAACCAATCAGCACAGAGTAAACCAGTCAGCGAAAAAAATGCAGACTAAGCCCAATTGGGGATGGAGTCCTTCAAGGGGCAGGGGCTCTAACAGAAACAGACTAACTTCTCTTGCTAAGATCTCTCTGTGGCTTATTGTTTCATGCCTGGTTGTACAGTCCTGAAGTTAACATGACACTCTTTAAATACGTTATTTCTAAAATACTGCTGAAACATGCAGCATTAATGGAATGCTATTTGGTAACTACTATTGTTTACTTCTGGGTTGTACATTATAAGAAAGCAGGTTGATTGGCATGATCTACAGCTTATCCCCAGACATAGGCCTGGCTAGGGACAGGAGGCTTTGTTGGAGTCTGAGCAGATCATTTGACAGTCAATAGACACAAAAATATTAAGTGTTTATTTGACTAACTTAAAATTGTGGTAAGAGAAAGAGTGGTGACAGTTAAAAATATTGCTGATTGTACCTTAGTATGTTAACAGAGTAAAACATTTTGTGTACAGAGATAATTTGCTTCTGCCTTGCAATTTTCATGAGATTTGTTAAAATTAGGAAAAATTTAGCATATCACTAACTTCATCAGATTCAAGGGTAACACGGAGAGGAGAAGGAGACAGGCTGACAGGTGCTGGCTGGAGCTGACTGAGCACAGACAGAGGCCAAGTGAGGAAGTTGAACGCCAGCATCCCTGCTCAGCATCAACAGCCTGCCTACAGCCAGCTTGGAGCAATCTCCTCCGATTCAACCTGCCAATCAGTGGACCCGGCCCTCTCCCCAGGGCACTGTTGTGGGCTAGAGGTTGGTTCTGCCGAACCTCAGGGGGCCCATCTCCACGGGGGTAAATAAAAGGAAGAGCTGAAAGCGGCTGAATCAGTTTAGTCTTGTATTTTACTTTGACTCAAATGATAATGTGTGAGTAGTGATTTTTCTCAATGAACGTGTAAAGATTTAAAAAGCATAAGACTAATAAAATCAAATACTTGATCATAGGTTCAAATAATACTTTCGTGTTTTGAGCCCTGAACAAATGTAGAAGTCTAAGCTCATAGCCGGACAAACAGGTCCTTAAAAATGTTTTAATAAATGCAGATGACAAGCCCAGTGATTGGACCAGAAGTGGGTGGATGCCAGTCTCCGAGTATAGCACAGTCATGATTTTGTGTTATTTATCATGATAGAATGGCTTGAAATTGTGGAGACATTTACATTTTCAGCATTACAAAGTGTTTTGGGACTTTGGCACATCGTTTTGTCAGGGCTAAATTTGAATGTAATCAATGGAGACCAGTTTTGCTATCATTAATAAATTTAGTTGTCGATCACTGAACGAAATTTGTTCTATCTGCTACATGTCTTCAGAAGTTTTTTTGTGTGAATGGGCAGCCGGGACATTCATCATCATGGACTTCCTCTCTGCTTCAGCAAAAACCTTTGTTGTGCCGATCAAACCCTCATGCACATGACATGCAGTGTGCCCCATACACCTCAGTTAGTGTACAAAAAATGGCTCTTTTTTTGTCAAATTCACCAAAATTTTCAAGTTATCACATTTTCAACACCTTCGCAAAAAGACGCCAGTTCAGTGTGACCGTGCATCATGTGGTTTTATTCTTTTCAGTGTAGCCTCTTTTTTAGTAGGCATCCTCCTGCCCTTGACTCTAATAATTTAGCCATCATTTATTTAATTATTTTGATTTTTCCTTTGTTTTCCTTTTTCCAACAACTGCATTGTAATCAACTGATGTTCATTCTCTATTGGCTTAAACATTTAAGGACCTAAAGGCTCTATTTCAGTCACCAGTTGTTGCGGGATCAGAGTACAAGTTGTCCACTAATGTTTGGCTGAGTATTACAGAGAGAATTACACACCAGCACGGTGTAATAAATGCTTACAACACATTTCAATGTCTTAAAGGTCCAGTGCTTGAAGACTTATTTTATTTGATTATAAGTTGTTATAATGGCATTGACATGATAAATTAATGGGCTATGTCTCTTGAGAAAAAATGCCCCCTATAGCACTAAATGTTTACTTCCTGCAGTTCATTATGTTATACCAATGCAGCCTCCACCTACATGTGTGTTTTTATTCATCACTGGCATACACCATGACTGTTTTGAAAGTCTGTGCCATGTCCTGTAACCTCTCCTCCCCCCGTCTCATTAAGCAGGCAATCAGCACAGGGCTCAAAACTAAAAGTCTTTCCACCCTCTCAGATCCAAGTGTTACCAAAAGGGAGGGAAAAAGAGCTGTATCTGATCCTCAACAGAGGTGACATTTTTAAATGTTTTCATTTCACTTAAAAAAATCCTTGCAAAGTAGACACCCAAGACACAACGTAAAATGTCCAACACACCAGGACATGGGAAGGTTAAGATGTGGGATTCTCGAAACCTCTTTATAAAGTTCTAGTTAATGTTGACTATTTTGTCTTCAGCAATGCCCATCATGCTCTGGCCTCTATGGGATATGCACTGTATCATGACACCACTGGGAATACCTAGCCCAGGTCAAACCAGGTTCCACTCCGTCTTTTAAGTGATTTAATAAGTATTCTTGTTTAGTGCAGTGCTTCCTGTAAACCTCTTAATACAAAATCTAAAGGTGGGCATCACATTTTGGTTTCCTTGCTCCCCTTTCTCTCCCAGGTTGCAGATTCTGCACTGCCACTTTCTCCTGGACTGCTCCTCTTGCCACATTAAATATTTCAGGCTAAATGTGCTTGGAACTCTGTCACCAACTGTTAAACCACTCAGCCTTTTTTTGAAATCTCGTTGCCTCATTCTCTGCAGGTTCTAGTCAAAACCTGAAATCAGCGAGTGTCTGCGCTATGAAAAGTGATTTTGCCTGCGAGATGATGTTTGACTTTTGTCAGGGCGATACACCCCTGTCTGCACAGCTTCACATTTATCTCCGTGTGTGTGTGTGTGTGTGGGTACGTCTGTGTGTATCTGTGTCCGATTCCAAGAGGACCGGAAAATAAAAGCAACAGAGATGATGGAGGTCAGAGCCCTCTTTCATGCTTACAATCATAGCAGAGGCCCCATTGGGCGTGTAAAGCTGAGCTGAGCATCTGTCTGTCTCTTCTTTCCTCTCCTAACCACACACACACAACCACACACAGCCTGAGATATAGATGTAACTACCCGGGCAGGCCTCCCCGTCCACCTGGCCGTTTGATGATGCCTCACTCGCTCATGACAACGCATCGATTTTACTTCTAGCCGCCGTGTAAGCCGTCCGCCTGGAGGAATCCATTAGGGCCAAACAGTTCTCATCCTCCCGGTGAGTGACAGCCGTGACAGCCCCCCACCCCCAATTGGCTCATTGCAGACTGACAGCTCTGCACTCAAACGGGCCTTTTTCACAGCAGCTCTAATAGTTTAAAACGCTTACCATTACCGGGTACAGACACACGGGGGTCCCGATAGTGTCCAGGCGGCGAGGGCGAGTGTTTGGGGGGAGGAGGGGGTATCAGGCCGATCTCTAGTTGCCACCACGCCTCCTTTTCTTCCTTACATGCTTGCATCCAATGTGTCCATTCCCTGTCATTTTCTAACAGCAGCTTTCTGGAGAAGCTCTCATGAAGGGGAAATCCTTGATCCCTCGCCCAACCTGCCCTCCTTTTTCAGCAGAAAACAACTGACATAAATACTGCTATTTAGACCCTCCACCGATGAGGAGTAAACCACTGACAGCTGCAACAGTTAGGCGTTTATTCACCGTTTTTGACCATGACCCCAAAGATCAGCTTACACATTTGGCAAATTGTGCTTCCCAAGGCTGCATCAGATATGAATACTTTCTATGTGTGGGACAAGACGGCGGTTGTCCTTTTCATCTGGTTTGAAGTGTAGACTCTAATTTGTGAATGCATGCTTGATTGGCAAAGTATGTATTAATGCGTGTGTGCCCCTTTTTGACTGTTTTAAAAGAAGAGGCCACAGCGAGGTCTTCAGGGTTGAGGCCATGTTTTTCTGCTGATTGGGTTCAAAGCAGGAGGAGGTATTGGTTTCATGCTTGTTTTCTCACCCTTTTAAGAAAAAAGCTTCATGTAACAGCATGAAGAGGAAAGCCATGCTTAAACTGTGTTGGTAGCCTTCCTGTTTTTAATCCCCCATGGGAAAAAATAGAGATAACTGAACAACTACATGACATAAATCCTTATGCAAACACAAACTCATCACACACATGTGAAACTATTTATATAAGGATTAAAAAATATGGATGCCCAGGTATCCATATTTTCATTTGCATACATATCCTTACATTATTATTATTTATTTATTTATTTATTTTTGAGGAGTCTTTTCTTTCTAACAACTCTTTATGTTCATGTTTCTATACATGACGTAGGGTTAAGCGCAAGGTATTCAGTGCAGAGCTGGAACATATCTTTGTGTAATTTTGTATCATCTCTTGTCCTGACTCCTATGAGCAAACGAGGGACTTGTTGTATGTAACAATTTGAAGGAATGTTTGTTTTTTGAAGGAACTAATAAAATCCAAATTGAAAAAAAAAAAAAAATATATATATATATATATATATATATATATATATATATATATATATATATATATGGATGTTCCACTCACTTTTTTTTTTTTTTGCTACCCAAACCACCAGTGTGTGAGATAAGTGAATCCAGCACTGATAACAGAAGCTATACATCTCTCAACAAATCAGTGTTCCAGTTACAAATTTAAAAAACATGCTGACCTACCAGGCTATTGTTAGCCGTTGTGTTAGCCATTGTTAGCAGGCACTGCGTTGTAGCACGCACATACCACATGAATAATGTAAATAACACTATGGCAGCATTTTCATAAATAAAAGTCATACAATACAATGTATACAGCTTATTTGGTGCAACCAACACACTTAATAAATGGATTATTGCAGGACCTTAATAAATGTTTACACTGAGGGCAGCCATCTTTGATTGTCAACTCCTACCTTGAGGGGCGTTCCAGTTGAAATTTCCCGCTTGGAACTCAGAAATTCTGACTTCCCACAACAACTGGAATGCACCATTAACTCCTCTTAAGGAAAGGCAGCTGCACCCACACCTCCAAAACAAAAGACCCCTCATTCTTATCTGTAGTGGGAATAGAGATGAAGATAGTTCAACATTTGTCAAACCTTAAAATCACTTGCAGCAGAGCTTATCAATATGAAGCTCATGGGCCTTGTAACATAGCCTCATTTATTGAACTGCTGCTGCACAAACATCCATCAGGATTTGCAGCGGGACATGGAGTCTACGCACATCAGCACAGTGCATGGAATTAAGCATCGCTTGATACATCTTTACATCGTGGCTTTGGACAAAAACTCACATGAGGCCAAAACAGATTCCTTACAAACTGGCCTCCCCACGAGGCCCAGAGTTAGTAGAAAATCCAGTTGGTTAAAAAATAATTATCCATTTTTGAATCCTTGTTGAAGTCGGCAGGACTTCTATTAGAAACTAATTTCACAAGCCTTAATCAACTGTTCCATTAGCAGCTCAGAAAAGGATTATTAGATGTATGAATAAAATGTAATCATGATTTGTGTCTAAAACATTAAGTATTACAGCTGTTTGGACATCAGATTTGATTCATTTCACAACATTGTAAATTAACCACAACAGCCTTTCACTGGTGGTAAAAAGGACTTGGAAAGGTTATTTTCCAAGCCAGAAGCTAAAGATAATGCAATTTAATTTGCTTTTTATGCTAATGTACAAAAACAATGCAACTGGTAAAACAGTCAGCCTTTTAAAGTACACAAAAGCACACATGCAATAGTACTGCCAGGGAGAACAGATTTCTAAACAAGGGTGATCAGGTTTGATGACAAGTAACACAAAGTCCAATTTAAATCTACTAAACTTGTTTTATCTGGCAGGAAAAATAAAACAATAATGTTTTATCAATCAATCCAGGCACCACTAGTTGAAACACTCTGGAGTCTGAAAAGTTCTACTGAGCTTTAGCTGCCTTAACATTTGTCAGATCAAATCCATTTTCTTTTAAAGTTAGAGAATCAAGTCCTTCCTGCTGTACTCACACTGCTTGTAAAGGATGTCAACACAATTTGCACTTGAACTGACTTCGGTCTGTTTTCACCTTAGCCACATGCCGTCTAACTCCACAAAAGGCTTTCCACAGCGAATGTTCTCCATCTCATCAGCCACTCAGGAAGAAAAAGCATGACCTCACATTAAAATGACCCCGGGAGGAAATTCAAGTGTCAGACACACACCAAAAAACGCCTGAAAAGAAGGGAAAAAGGAGGGGGAACGGTGAACAAGTACCCAGTGATTAATTAGCTAATAATTAAGTCACGGGGTAATATGCATTTTTCAATTAATTAAACCTTGCCTTGCGCCATAAATCAAGCAAAACTGTCATTGTTTCACAAATTAAATATATACATTTCCGAGCAATAATACTGTTG
Source organism: Scarus forsteni (assembly GCA_036419115.1). Taxonomy (NCBI): domain Eukaryota; kingdom Metazoa; phylum Chordata; class Actinopteri; order Labriformes; family Labridae; genus Scarus; species Scarus forsteni. Next base: position 6,947,308 of record JAZDUH010000040.1, on the reverse strand, counting down.
ATTGCGTAACTGCAGGGCTCATCAGGGAGGGGAGGCATGACACGTGTGTGGCAGACATCGACTCAGTCCAGCGCCCCGAAAACCTTCGACAGGCCCGAGAGTCGGAGGCAGAAAACACGCTGGAGGCCTCAACGCAGGATCCACATCACACATCTCCCACTCTGTGCGCAGGGCCTCAGCAGTGAATCTGAACACTGTTCGAGATCTATAGGAATATTTATACATCACATACATCGCAGTAACTTTCTGAGCTCTCACTATAAAAGGAACGCATTGCTTTTTTATGCACATTTTATAACCAAATGACGGTCCATCATGCATCCTGCTCAAGTAAAGTGACATAATATCTCTGTTTGCTTTCATTGCTCACAAAGCAAATTCATTACCTTACGTTTACAAATGCACCAGCCAATAGATGCAATCATTATCCAAAATATATTGTTTGTCAGCGATGGCAAATGATGGTATATTTTTCTTCCCAGTGGTTCAGACGTTAATTTGCTGAAACATGATGTTGTAAATGACAAAAACAAAGACACACACCCGCACAAACACACACACACATATAAATTTCCAAGTGCTGTGTGACACCAAGACGTATAATGAACAATATGAACCACTGCCATCATTATCCTACACAATGCATTTGTTATCACTGCAGCCATAATGAAGTGTCTGTTTGATGGTTGGTACAAAGTCCCATTGCTCAATTGCTTTTCATAAAATGGCATCAATATATCCACGTGGACACACACGCAAATGCAGAGGGGGGAAACTCACGGTTCAGATGCAATTAATCAGAAAATAAAAAAAATACTTGCCTCCGCAAATAGAAAGCAATGTCATGAGATTTATTTTACCTTTGTCTTATAATAATATGAGGGGAAAGACACGTCCCATGAAATGATCCTAATGAAGCCTGCTAAAAAAAAAGCATGGAAAAAATGCAGATATATTTTTTAATCCTGTTTGGAAAAACAGCAAAAACAACTCAATATTTTTCCAATATAGAAATATCATAAGGTTGTCACAATATCATAATTTTATAAGATATATAATATTAAATCTTATGTATAAATATATACATAAAAAGGGTGTGATACTGACACATCTGCCTGCAGATGTTTTGACAGATGATCTTGTTTCCTTCAGTCATCCAGCTTGTCATTTAACAGTTTTTTATTATTTTTTCATTTTACTTTAAATGTTTTATATGTCATGTGTATTTGTATATGATGTTGTTGTTATTTTAAGTCACTTTGTTAAGGATGCTGCTGCCTTAATATGCCAGGACACTCTTGAGAAAGAGATTATTAACCTCAATGAGTGTCTTTTACTGTTTTAAGTTAAAAAAAAAATATATAGATATATATATACTGATAGGCTGCCTGATATCACTGCATCAACATGAGGAATTCTAAATCTCATTTACACACAAAAAAGTTACAAAATTCTGGACTTTACCTGGACGAGCATCATGTGTAAATGCTAACACTAGGGATTTTAATCCTGACTTTACCCCTGAAATTACCCTGCTGCTCCTTGTACATCTCTTTTACACATGCAGCCATGACATTTTCAATTTAGGACAAAATTTAGGACAACCACTTGGAAAATTCCCTGACTTGCTTGCTTGTTCACACTTGGCCCTAATAGCAGGAAGTTTGCATGGAGGTTAATGAGGGAGTGGAGGAGAGAGCCAGCAGGGTAAGTCTGGGTAAAAAGAAAGTCCAACTGTTTGCATTCACACAGGTTGTCACCAAGAAAATTTAGGACTTTTTCTGCAAGACTGAACGACTTTGCTAAGTGTAGGAAAACGGTCTGACTTTTTTTTTTAAGGTGGGTAACTCCAAAAGACACTGGTAAATGCCAGGATTGCACGCATGAGAAGGGTTCTTGAGCACAGTAAAACAGAATTAAATAAGAAATCTTAGGTTTTGGTCATGACCATTTATCTTTAATTTTAGGCATATTTACTGTAGCAGCGCAACCTTTAGCATATTTTCAAGTAATAAAAATGACAAATATATGATATGACATGACATGAAAATACAATGTGCTTTTCAGCCTTGTACTTACTGGTGTATTGAGCTCATATCTAGGGATCTGAATGATATGATTGATCTATTGCTACTCACGATTATGGTTATCGATCCAGACAAAAACTGGTCTGGCAACACTTGCAGATTTGGTCGTTTTTGTGTAAATGATGGCGAATACAAAAGTCGGACATAATTGTTTAAAAAGGCACACAGAGCCTTTTCCAAAAGGAAATTGTAAAGCATTAGAGCAACTGATATAGGTAACTTGATTAGCTGAAACTGGTACACAATTCCCATCCCCATTTACACTGCTAAACAATTAAGGTTTCTTAAGTTACATTTATATATAGTGATGACCTTTCATGTACAAATCACTTTTCTATAATGCCCTGAAACAAGTTTTCATGTTACTAACTAGTTGTTAAAATGGTAAATTACTTTTCTTTAACACATAAAATAAGGCAAAAGAGTACCAACCACATAACAAAAATACTTCGGCAAAGTTTGGAAGTGGGTGGTTTTGGTAACACTTTAGTGTTTTAAATGTTTCTAATGCATTTGTGTGAATTTGCAGGCAGTTTTTAATTATAAAAAACAGTATATTAGCCTATTTGGGGTGTTCTGGACTTTTTTTGGCTTGGATGGGATCAAAATTTAACAAATAATCCCTCAGGAAACTTCAGATTACATGTTAAAAATTGAATCCTTATCTAGAAAATACAAAAAAATTATCCTGTGGTCAACAAGCCTGTTAATGGTGCTAACTGAAAACAATACAATTACTGAGCAATAGGCCAAGTATAATTTTATCTTAAATCAACATAAATAACACTGATAAAAATGGAATTGCTTAACTTTATCAATATATCTTCAAACTAAACATTTTTCCCAGCCCTGGTGTCTACAAGTTGCAGTCTGATCTTTTCACTCTCTTTTTATACGTGTTGAAGTTTTTGAAGGAACTTGCTCTTGTCGTAACCATTTTGCCCTCGGCTAGCATACTAATATGGCCTTGGGTTGGAATAAATTACAGCTGAGATTAGCAGGAAGGATGAAGAGGAGGTTTTATTTTTAGAAATTAGAATATTTGTTACATTATTAAAGGGGGGAACATCCTTTGATTCCTCTCATGTCGTCGTTTCTTTTTTCTTTTCACCCCCTCGCTCTTCCTCACTGCGATAGTCCCCAAACTGCCTACCTGTGTAAAAACAGAAGTCTTCAGTGGACGTGAACATGGCTTAGGGACATGAAAGCAGCATGTCTCTCCCTCCTGTAGCCCCGCGTTATGCTCGGCACGCCACACAAACTCAGAATCTACTGCCACAGCATATTTCTACTTTACACCCCCACACATCCACAGACCCTACCTACCCCCAAACTCCCCCCACCCCCCAGCTTCATTATTCAATCAGGCCTTTTGTTATTAAGATTCATTCTAACAGTAAATCAGATTGGTAATTAAACATGTAGTTGATTGAAATCTTTTTGACGGACTGAATTGATATTTGTTTTTTGTTTTTTATTTGACAGTTCTCATTCAGCTTCTAACGATCCACTTAAGTCAGGGGTAAGACATGACCACATGACTTTTTTAAGGTCTGTCACTTTAAAAAAAGGAAGACCTAATTTTCCCAATAAATCTCAACAAGACTTTTAATTTAAAGTTTTATGGCCGGGCAGAAAACAACATATTGTTACTTTTTGAACATACTCCAGCAGTCTAGCAATCAAAATCAAAAATACACATACTGTTAACTTCATACATACACCCATTCAACTGCTCACTTAAAGGTGTAGTCAGCGATGTTTTTCAGCCATTGCTACTGCACCTATTGCATCTCTTTCTTACGTTAACTGCGCACGCTACGCAACCTACGACTCCCCCTCCCCCCCCCCCCCCCTTGTCTGATCTGCACATGAGTATGATCGCCCCCTGGATGTGGGGGGGGGTGTATCCTGTTTTGGTGGCTCGGCTCAAACCACAGTATTTACCTGCTGAAATTCAGAGCCAAGGCTGTGTATTGAAACCGGACTTTTTTTTCAACATGTGTTCAGTGGTGACATCTTGTGGATGGAGAGGAGAAATAAGGTGATTTTGACAAATAGTGTATTAGATTAGAAGATTAGTAGATCGCTGACTGCACCTTTAAGCAAAAAGCTAATCAGCCAATCACAAGGCAGCAACTTAAAAGCATTTAAAACCTAGCATCAGAATGGGAAGGAGTGACTTTGAGTATGGCATGGTTGTAAGTGCCAGACAGGCTGGTGTGAGTAGTAAAGAAACTGCTGATCTACTGAGATTTTCATGCACAACCACCTTTTGGGTCCAAAGAGAATGGTCCAAAGAAGAGGAAATATCATTTAACTGTGCTAAAACATGTATTGATGCCAGCCATGATGGAAAGGCAACAGTAACTCAAATAAACCTTGTTACAATGAAGATATGCAGAGGACCATTTCTGAATGCACCACACCTCAAATCTTAAAGCAGGTGTCACTCCTGTAAGCTAAGACAGAAGTGTTGCCTAGGAATGCCAAAGGCGGTGATGTTGATGCTACACCTTTACACTGCCATTTAGTCCATCCTTACCTCTTCCATTACGGTCTGACACGGCCGCAACAGAGGACAAGAGCGGGCTTCAGTGTATCATTAGCTCTGCAGAGAAGGTGATTGACTGCAACCTTCCATCTCTTCACAATCTGTACAGGAGCCATGCGGGGTGCACCTCTACTGCTATAGCACGTCTGCTTTAAGGTTTGAGGTGTTGTGCATTCAGAAATGGTCCACTGCATACCTTGGTTTGAACACATGCAACCCGGATATTATAAGGATAACATCCAGGCAACTTGCTGAGTAATTCACATGGCAGAAGTCAGTGTTCATAATATGAAAGCAGACAAACAATTTATGTCCTAAAGTCAATGTTACATTGTACAAGTTTAACAACAACACTGATAGAAGCACTGAAGCACACAGGGGTGAATATGAAGCAGCATCACTACATGCACAACGATTACACTAGAGATCGAACGCTGCAGGATTTCATCTCCGTGTTCAACAACGACACAAGATGTCTCTTTGGATGTGGGGACCCAGTGATGATTATTTTAGAGCAGACGTTCTACAGAACTTTGATGATTTGCAGTGGAAACAACACCTCCGATGTCCAGACACACACATGAGTTTGTGTTTCCCCTTACAATCAGATCAACTTCTCTCCCTGCTTCTTTTGTTTTTATCCATCCTGTTAAGTCTCCCTTTCCTGGTTCCTGTTGGCCACACAGGATGATGTCATCAGCCCTCCCCCCCTCCCAACTTGCCTGAGCGCATTCAGGCATGAGCCTACTTGCCCGTTGCATGGATGAAACAGAAGAGGGTGCGAGGAACTTATCTGGGGAAAGTCCGAACAAAAAACTGTCTGTTCACACATACAGTTTGCCTGGATACTGTCTGGATAAGTTCAGTTTCTGATGTTTTGAACAATGCTTGAGAATAAATGTTGTGCGCAGAACATCTCTTAAACATGAGATTTAGTACTCCAGTGGCCTCCAGGATGTGCTGGAAGGGGAGATTCCCATCATGGATGTTTAAACTACAAATCTGCAGCAACAGCCTACAGCTGTGACGTCAATATGAATGAAAATCCTTGGGGGATGTTTCCAGCACCTTGTTGAATCTATGCTATTTAGAGTTAAGCTCTGATGGTAAGACGTGGTACAAGCAAGGTGTATCTAATACAATGGCAAATGAGTGTATCAAACTAACATGACACGCCAGATGGACAGTTCCATATATCTGCCACGGAAATATTTCACTAGTCCATCTGGGAAAGAGACAATGTTTTCAGAGCAAGAAAATTCCAAACAACAGCAGCTTGTGATTGGACGATTGTTCGGCTCCTCACATTCATCACAGACTAATCCATATCACATACGTATTAGCTCATGCTGCTGTTAGCTGCTAGCTTAAAGTATTGTCTTACATTAAATTATACCACACAGATGTATCATTTTACACTTACATGTGACGTGAACCTCCTCAAAGACAATCCTTACCAAGTTTTCCTGGTAAACTTCTGAGGAGAGCAGATTTCTCCAAGTATCACTGAGTAGCCATGACGGTGGAGGATTTCCACATTCTTTACCAGTTTCCCAGCAGTGATCAGGAGGACAGCAAAAACATGATGTCTCGTAAGACAAGCTTTAAGTGATGTTCTTTGCTCCTCTTTCAAAGAATATATTGGGTCTATTTCTGATTTAAAAAAACCTGCAGATATAAAGACCACTTCAGAGGCCGCCATTGTTTTCAAACATACAGTCACTTCCTGTTGCCATCATGTCCACAGCTCCGCCTCTCTTTCCTGATAGGGCCATTAAGCATTTAGCTGAGTGAAGTTGTTGGACGATGGAGGTGGATTTCAGACAATGAATCAAGCACGTCCTTCTGCTCTACCAGTCAAGTATAAAACTGGGTTAAAAAACAGAAGTGTTTTAAATTCACTCACTGTTTGGAAACATGTTCATTATTTTAGTTCACCATCTATCTGCACTTCAAGCCTCAAAATGTTGCTCTCACTCTCGGTGAAGCTCTGACTCATCTTATACCATGAAAAGACAAGGTTAAAGTAGAGAGTAACCCAATTAATGTTCAGTTTTTTTCTCAAATAACAAAAATTGTACAAATTGCAACACTAGCTATCGTTACACCTCTAGTTTCTGTTATTCTCCTCACTTTTAATGATCAGATCTGACTTTGGCTTTTCCCCTGAATGCTTTGGTCAGCTGTGCCAGAAACAATAAACTGAGAAAGCTATCCCCTCGTCTTGTGTTAAAGGCCCGAGCAGCTGACCTATCCAGAGAGTGAAGAGGGGGGAGAACAGAAAAGCTTCACCTCCCTAATGTTGTTTTCTCAAATGATTTTATGACAAGGGAGCAACAAGGCTGAAACAGGATTAGTCTGCTGTGTCTGGATCCATTTAGCTAAAAATTGACCACGCACTGATTTTATTTTAATCACAACAGACCCTTTTAATTATTGGAGTAATTAGTAAAATATATGTGCCTTCACCTCACATTGATCCATATTGTCTGTACAGTTAGTGATGCAGAGTATTGACTTAAGACCCCCCCTTGCACACACACACACACATACACACACACACGTCCCTTTAAATACCCCTGCTACAACTCTCTCCAAACCCCTCGAGGGCTTTGATATCTCTCTCTCTAACACACTGCCTCTCTCTTTTGCCTGCGGGTGCTTGGAGTGTTTGGTGGTGGGGGTCAGCCTGTGTGTGTGTGCGTGTTTGTGTGTGTGTATTGGGTGGTCTGTTTAGCCTGATGGGCCCTGAAGAGGACAGATGACCAGCAGAGCAGAAGAAACTGCAGAGCTGAATAACTCTTCCATCCCTCCGTCACGTCAGGAGGAATTCAGCGCCGCGCGAGACACCCGGCCAAAGTGTTGTGACGCCTAATTACCACCAGCAGCAGCACCCAGTGGCACCCACGGCAGAGCGGGCTCCTCTTCGGACAGACGGACCCTTTGTAGTTTCACACGCAGGATGTGGAAGGAGGGAGGGATAAAGACGCCCATGTGATGCCAGGGGGGCTGAACGTGAGCGCGCTGGGAGGTGGGCTGAGAAGAATGTGAGGTCTGTTTGAAGTTTGGAAGTTTTTGGCCGTTCCACTTCTCGGAGGAGTCGCCTCTCTGACTCATCAAAACACCTCTTCTTTTCTTTTTTCTTCCTTCCTTCCTTTGTTATAACAATATTTTTCTCGCTCTTCCCCTACTGAACTTGACACCTCGGCCCACTTTTCCTGGTCCAGACACTAGGGCTGGGAAATATGAGCAAAAATCTTACCTTGATATTCTTTTAATAAAGCCAACATGGGATATAGCTCAATTTGTTTTGTAAAGAGAAAATCCAATGTGTTACGAAGCTCTCTTTTCTGCCTTTCTGCCCCCATCTCTTTTGTTTTGCTTTTTCTCCTAATTCTCTACCCCTTGGTTTGTTTGGTTTTGTTTATTTTGTTTCTGTTTGTTCATTTACTTTGTTGTTTCTTAATTTTTATTCAATGTATAGAATTTTGTAAACCAACAATATAAATTGCTATGCACATATTTCTCTGTTCACATATATTTGTTTGTATGCATTAATTGGTGAATATAATAAAATTGAATCAAATTAAATTTAAAATAAGGCACTCTGATACATTTTCAGTATATATCAAACAATACTGATGATTATTTGATTCCAGAGACAATAATGAAAAAGCTTAATGGGCTGGAAACCCAATATTGGGAGTTAGGTGGTAGTTTTCAAAATAATCCTTTAATGAAGTATTATGATGTCTGCAGATAATTCTGCATCGGAGAAACACATTGAACAACATAAACAGCTCTATGGTTTAATGTTTCACACATAGTTACTTATGTAAACATCCTTATTGTGTAATCAGACTGTGATGTCATGAAGAAGTCATGTTTGTGTCAAATTTATGATGTCATCCACATTTAGGAGGGCTCCTTCTTAGATATTTACTAGGCTCTGCTGCCAGGCGACAGTAATCATTTTGTTTATTTGCTATAAAGTTGCAGAGATGTGGAATTTTGGATTTTTACTGGATTTTTTTATATTTCTTATCACAGAAACCCTTGTCCTGATATAAATATATACTTTTGGCTAAAGAAAGCAATCTCCACTTAACAAGAACTGACCTCCTTCGTACAGTATGACAGTTTATTTCTGTTGTAAACAAATGTAAAATAACAAAAACATGATCCCATTCTCCAAATTACTGTGGATTAATGTTGATTTGTTTAATGTAGACATTTAGCTCATTCGATCAATCTCCCAGACTGACTTACTGGGTATAAATATCAATAGAAATTCTCATATCTGCAGACACCGGTAACAAACCAATAATATTGTGCATCCCTAAAAGTTAGCCATCATCTTTAACAAAAAATATCTCTTATTTGACTTTGATTTAAAAAGCACTTTGCAAATCTTCATTAGGAATTCATAAATATTTGACTGCCTGAAAAAAAGCAGCCATGTTTAGCATGGATGCTGCCCGTTGTGCTGCATTGTGATGCATCATGGTATCAAATTGAATTTAATTGCAATGAATGCTTATTTCGAACTTAAATGGAAAACGTACATATGTTTACATAAATAGAATTCCAACAAAATGAAATATGAAGGTAAGCAAAGGCAAATAGCTGTTACAGCATGTTTTCTACTATCATTAATCTTTGCAAAAAAAAAAAAATGACAGATCCAGTTCGAAAAGGGCGTAAGAAGAAGTAACAAACATACCTCGTCCCACCCCTTATTCCTTTTCAAATTGTCTCACATAAATTCAACCTGAATTAGTCTTCGGGTCATAGCCAATAATATCTTAGGCAACAAAAAGCAACAACAAGCCCAGACAAATAATAACAAAAGCAACAAATGTTGGCTGAATAATTGAAATTGAATTAAATCAAGAGGCTAGGGAAGATGGACAGCCCTTGAGTGGAGGACCTCTGTACTTGTTGCCGTTTAATCAAATAGGAGATTGACTGATTGATTTACTGATTGATTGGAGGCCAATTTTACTAAAAATGGAAAAATCTGATTAAGCAGACTGCTAATATATTTATGTTTTCCCAGATCTATTATGCAATTATTCAAGTCACATGTAAGGAGATTTACTGTGACTTTTCCAAAATGTCCTATTTCCTGATTTATCACTGAAGTAGTCAATATTTCTTTAAACTTAAAGTCAGGAGAAAAATAAACATATATATGCTTGATGATGTTTATTCAGGCAAATTGATGAATAAAAGATGGTCATGACAGCAAGGAGATGTGACCAAAACATACACACTCCTGGTCTGAATGCTTTCGTCTTGTCAGTCAGTGAGGGTGTTAATGTTGTTTTCATTCACACATGCAGCTCAGTTCAGTAAATTCCCAAGAGCTTTTTGGCATGTTTGAATGAGTCTGACTCTTAAAATGAATTGAAAGATTGAAATACAAGTGGCTGACAGAATTTTATCAGATAAAAATAGCAATATTGAAGTCCAAGTTCCTGAAAGCATGACTGTCTCTGTTTACTGTTTGCACGTCACTACAACACTCACGCACTGTGTGGCGTGTGCACATTAAAGTGTAAATGGTCAGTGTGCATTATGGCCAAATGACGTGTTTTCTTGCTCAGAGGAACATTCTAGCAGAACCAGTCCCATGCCATTAGCTGTACAGCAAATATGATTTCACGGCATCCATTGAGTCCTTCACCAGGAATTTGTGTCGAGGCGCTCATGTAGGCTCGAACACGAGGAGCAGCAGGGCCATCACACTTTGGTCCATCTCATTTAGAGCTGGCATGCTTAACACACTCACACACACACACACACACATGGTTGAGCAGTGGGGAGGGGGTGCAGGAGCAGAGCGGGTGTTCCCTGGCACACTAATCGGTATGACAGAAATAAAATAAAGAGAGTTGGACTCCGTCAAAACATGTATGGCCCCTTAAACAGAGAGCTAATAAAAGAGCTAAAGCTGCTTGTCCTTTCAGCGGAGCCGGCCTCATCACACACCAACAGTCACATTATCTTAATTCAGGGGATTCTTTTAAGTGTCTCCTCAAACAACGAGAGGGAACGCTGCTCGGGAGAGACAAATGAGTTTACCAGTTTTAGCAGGGGTAAGTGCCTAAATCCAGCACCATCGATCCCTATCTGGGTTATTACCAGGCTGGGAGCTGCCACCGGAGCTCGGCTGGTCGAAAAAAAGGCTTAAAATATTACAGGCTAAAGAGGGAGGGGAAATGCGTTTGAAGCGAGCCACCTCGTCCTCTGCTCTGGTCAATACCTGGAGGCGCCACAGGAAGGGCATTCACACATGCAAACACTCGAGAGTGACAGTCGCGGCCACCCCCACGACGCTCACGCACACACAAACACACACATATACATATTGGTAAAGGGATGCCTTCAGAATCAACAGATCACCCCTCTGACTCCAAGAGGGAAATTGATTTTTTTTCTCCCTCTCTCTCTCTCGTCTGTGTTTTTCCGTCCCTGGGAGGTGCTGGGCAGGTTTTTAACCTAACACTCTAACCTGAGTGTTAATGCACAAAGAGACATCATGTCCATTGATCCAGTGGTGCCGCCAGAGCGTCTTTAAATGTCTAAAGGGGGGAAACAACACGGTGGGGGTTATGCTAAACCAGAGGGATCATAGCCTCTGAGTGGAAGCCTTGTAGAAGATTTTGTAATGCATTTATCTCTGTGAATCTGGATTGAGTTTGTTCTGATTCTGTGGGCAGGAGGCTGTTTGAAAGGGTCCATTTCAGTAAAGGAACAACTTTTAGGTTTTAGGACATATATCAGGGTGTATACAGAGATAGAAAATGTTGTTTAAACTCATATAGATTAGGTTTATTTGGCCAAGTAAAGCATATATCAGGGCTAGTGTTGAGTTAAAAAGAATATTAAAAGCAAGAACCATTAACAGTAGTCTGTTTGAACTGTTTAGTCTAAACAGAGGATTATTGATTGATTTGAAAATAGAAGTCGTCAACACTAATTTTAAAAGTTTGTGATGATCAAAATTTGCATACTGACAAAACTATAACTGACTGAGTGAAGGTTTCCTTTGCTCTATGAAAGTCTCACAAACTCTTATTAATGCTGCCAAGGTAGTTGTGCAATTTAGTCCATTTAATCTCTCCTTTTTTTGGGCTAAATATATCACTGAGGATCACTGATTTTCTTCAGCTTTTTTAAACCACTCATCATCCATCTGATCAGGATTTTTCTGTCTGGGACAGGAGGTATTAAGGGTATTGACATTTTTGACAACCTCTATTCAGAGAGATGTTGCCAATGTTTTTATGCAATTTTGACGGCTATTAGGAGTTTGGCTTCAAGTTTTCCTGTTCAGGCTTTGGATTTGTGTTGGCATCAGTTCGTTTGAGATTAACCATAACTGTCTTAATGTAAATAATTTGGATTTTTGATAAAGTTTGTTATTTCCAGGGTTGTAGAAGGACTTATGTTTGAAAATCTCTTGGAACCTCCCGATAAGAAGCTAATAGTTAAGATTCAAATGTGTTTTAATGTGACAATTCATAAGAGTAAAATGTACTTTGGTGAAGACCGTTTTATATTGTGACTGCACATAATCATATATTCATTTCATGTTACTTTCTGTCACAAGTCACTCCATTTTGTTTTTACAAAATTCACCTGTTACGAAACGAAAGCACCAGCAAATGGCTGATATGAATTCTCAACCCTGGTTATTTCCCGATATTAATAAAAATCTATGTAGATCATACGTATTCAGTTTTGGCTCAGGAATATTGTGATTCCTGGTACATCTTACCCAGTCCAAGTTATTTTAAGTTAACCTAAGATGACAACGCAAAAACATGGAAAATGACTAAATGCAAAAAATACTAAGAAAGAAACCACTCCTTTATCAGTTTTGACTGCTTGTATTTTTTGTTGTTTTACAGAAAATGCAGTGATTTTTCTGCATAACTGCAATGACATAAGGCAAGGCAAGTTTATTTGTAGGGCACAATACATACACAAGGCAATTCAAAGTGCTTTATAAAACTGCAATCACTGTAAAAATATTTACTAAGAAGCTCAGGAAAAATCCACCCTAATGACAGTTTTTTTCTTTAATAGCTCATTTAGATAATTAATGTTTGCAATTAAGTACTGTACATTTTTAAGAAGTGAGTTATATATTTGCTCCTTTAATCAAATTTTGAGAGGTTTTCTTCACCTAAAATATAAAATCCAGCTCTCTGCTCTAAATGTGGCCTTCCTGGTACCCAAAGTCTCCCCTCCCTCCTCTGTAACGTTTTTTGTTAACTGACATTCACCGTGCTTCTTGATGCCCTCCTTCTGAACATATGGGGAGAGATCAGCATTCAAAACAGTGGTAGTTTTAATTGTAGTGAGCTAGTTTGGGTGTTAAACTTCACAAAAACAGCTGCCTTTAGATGCAGAGCTTGATAAAAACATAATTTAGATTCAGCAAAAAGTTGAACAGAATAAAAACAGCACCTGCAACCGCGGGTAGGAGTAGGACAAAGAAAGTGCTCCAACCCTGCGGTGTAGCACATCCTGTCTGCTAATTATTGTAAAAAAAAAAGAAAATAAAATAATAAGGATTAATAATACATTAAAGACAAGCAGAGGAGGAAAAAATCCCAGCCATAAAACATATGTATTTTTAATATGAATCTCACTGAATCAATACCCTCAATTAGCAACAGCAAGCAAATTGCCAGGCGAGGCGTAATTACTGGAAGGTCAGTAGGTATTATTCACAGTCACTTTAGTTTACCACATTAGAACAAGACAGGACGTCGGGCTAAAAATTATAAATTCCATTCCCATATCTGTCCCTTTCTGATTTAGATGGATGAAGAATAATTAACTCCTAATTATTCAGATCACTTAAGGCACTTTCTGGATCCACAAAAGAGATGCAGCCGTGTCTGTCAGCCCACTTCAGCTGCTATCATTTAAAGCGATCCAACAACTTGACCAATGACAACGTGAAAAAAATAAAATAATAATAAAAACGCCTGTCTGTCTGCGTCCCCCTCCTCCCCTCGAAGCCCCCTCCAGCTCCGACCGTTTCTACCTCAGAGGGTCTTAAGGAGGCACACTTCCTTTAAATTCACCCATATGCAAATGTTAAGATGTGATTTGCATTTTAAAGTATTTAACTCCCCGTATTTATTGGGCTCTGAGGCCTTGCTGATCATTGATTTATGTGCTTCCGGCAATCATATTTCCATATTTTGTGTGGTTTTTAACGACAGTAATAATTCAAATATGCAAAAAGTTGTTCTTTGAACGATATCTTTAATTATATCCTCAAAGCATCATTCCTTTTTCGCTGCTTTTTTTGCACAGTGCTGAGATTGTCTTTGAATAAAAAAAGGGCTGAGGAATCATAAATTAGATTGTGCGACGAGACGTTGACGAGCAAAACTCCAGTCTGCTACCTTATTGCACCGGGGAGACGTCTTAGCATGTTTTGCCTGTCTCAGTCGCCGCGAACAGACTCGGGGGTGCTCTGCCGCACAGGGCCCCGTGTGACCTTGTCCTCAGAGCCCTTTATTCATGCTGACATTCTTTCACCACAGATCCACTCTCAGATGGTGAAATTCGTCTCTTATGCTCGACCAAAACATAAAAAAACACATTCACAAGGAGACCATCCCCCTGTTTTGCCGCTAACGTAGAAACTTTCTCTGTCACCTCTCCTTATTAGACTTGTCAGACTGGCCGCATGCTCTTATGAAAGCCGTCGCCCCTCCACATGATCACAAGTGGCGGGTTCCCACCACCGTTTGGCCTATCAGCGTCGCGGAGCAGCCGTCAAATGCGTCCGCAGTAATCTGTGGCCGAGCTCTCTTTGTCACCTCTGCACAGCGTGGAAACTTTTTAAAATAATTGTCCGAGCACACACCAGCATGGTGACTAATGTATTAAATTAGTGCTGTCTGGATGTAAAGGGGAGAAGGGGCTGTTTCATTATCTCGTTCACTCGGTTTCTGCACGCTGAGAGTCAATATAAAAACAGAGAAAGGATTCATCAAGCAGGAGAGCGGGCACATTAGACCTCTGACCGCAACGAGCTGCAGAATACTTACTAGGGCTGGGCAATACAGACAAAAAAAATTGTGGCTGAAGAGTCGTACATAGAGTATATCTTCATTTTGTTTCCAAGCAAATGGTTATCATAAAAACAGAAATTTTAATTCAATTCTGGTAGAAAAAAAAACAGTTTCAATCCCTTTTGGATACCAGAGTGGCAAAAACAGAAGTTAATGACATCAATTTCAAGGCTGGGAATAAATCGTTTGGCCTTAATTTTTATTTCAAAGCAATCAATTGCCCAATATTGAGTGGTTTTGATATCTTTTTATGTTGATGGAGAGCTGAAAATCTAAACAGAAACAGATACTTATCAATATAAAGGATTATTATTAGATAAATAAAAACAATGGCATTATATTTCCATTTACACTTAAGATTTTTTAAGAATAATGATGCCATGTGCATTTTTCTGTTACCAGCATTTAACCAGGCATAAAGCTGGTATTTCCTTTTTGCAATCAACATTGACTTAATGTGACCATAAGTCATAAACATTGTGTCTCAGTTTTTTATGATCTTGATATAGTGTTATATTTTTTAGCACCAATACATACCCATACCAACAGGCAACCGAGACATTATTTATCCATTTGGATTTTTTTGTAACCTCCCACATAAATATCAGTAGAAACTTTATCAGTAAAAACCAAACTGTCACAGAGTGTATCTCAAACCTAAAAACTTCATTTATTGCCCAGCCTTGAGCAGCACCCCTGAAACAATCAGCCAGGCTGTCTCTCCCTGTGTGCTACACAGTGGCTACATTTTCTGTTTGTCCGCCTGTTCGTTTGTTTGTTATTGGGTGAGACTGTGGGTCTCAGAATTATTGCATTTGACTCCTAAATTGAAATATTACTTTGTAAAACCAGACCTCATCTAAAATTGTGTTTTGTTTAGAGCTCTAAGTTTAGCTCATCAGCATGCATTATGAGTAAATTGTGTGCTTTTGTAGTCAGTATGTCCATCACTGCGGGTTCTCAATGTAAAAAAATATATTTTACAAATGGCACTTTTTAATAATAAACATTTACAGTGTGTTTGTCAGAATTCTTCAGGCTCTTTTAAAAAGTTATCTAATTCATGACAGAGCTCACACAAATCTACTAAACTGACATGATAAAATGCTTTAAATCTGTTTTTTAAAATAGTGATTAATAAATGAGAAATAGCCTTTCATATTCATATTGTTGTGTTTTTTCTAACATCACATCACCTGATAATTAATGGCTGCATTGAGCGCAGGAACAAGTCCACACACTGCCCCTGTCTCTCTCTTCTCACACACACACTCACTGAATCCCAAACACAGCAGAAGCACTCTGTACGTAGTTATTAACTCATTATGGCGTTTATCATTTCTGAAGTTATTATGAGAGAATATATGCAAAATGATAAATAGATAAATACTCAGTGAATTTACGAATGGTGGCTGATTATAGGAACCTCACAAGGATGTGGCCACCACAGGAGAGCCAACTTTAACACATGAATGGATTTCACAACAGACATCGACCCAGTGGAAACAATCCCTGCATTTATCAGTTCAATTTATTTTGGGAAAAATACAGACTGGGACTGATTTTAGTTAAAGAGATGTGCTGTAAAAACAACTTTTCTTTCTTCATTTATGCTCAAAATACATCTAAGGCATTTTAAGTGTTGAAAAATGTTTGGTTGTAGGATTTGTGTGGCTAACATTTGACAAAACATGGACAAAAAAGAAAAAATAACTGATAAATGTTTTTTTTATTTGTACTCAAAGTTTTAGTGGAATTTATTTTTGTGAATATTGATTGAGTGTTAGAGCAGAATTGTAGTGATAATTTGTTATTTTTATTTAATTTCATGGCAATTTCCCTCATGAAAACACTCTGTGTGGGTGCTGATTGCACGGCGCCATGATTTTTAATGCAGGCATGTAGAGAGCCTGAGTTCACGACAAGCCAAACACATTAACACAGGGGCCCTTTGAGGATGCATTTCACCCCAACGCTTCACTATCACTGCAGAGCCCTGCACCGAGTGCACGTAACATATGTTACACCCCCACCCACACCCCAAACCCCCTGAGACTGTTGGCACAACACCCTCCACTCCACAAATAAGCTTCAAGCTGCACTTCAGATTTCTGCACAGTGGATACAAAACTGATCACTGCAGATCAGCGGCATTAAATTAAATGATTTAATGTGATTTTTATTTGTGAGATTAGCACACGCTGACTGGACACCTGCAAGTAGCATCCTAAGTCTGAGGAGAAATTCTGTTCAGTTGGTCAGTCTTAAATCAAAAATGTCAGAATATTAAATATGTTTTAATGTGAACATAACTGCAATCCACACACTTGCCTTCACACAGATTAGTGCAAAAACACACACTTACAACAGAGCCAAAGCAGCAGCCGAACGCGCTCAATAAGGAGGTTGAAGGCCGATCAATTTACAAAGAAAACAAAAAAGCCAAATGATAAAATCATTTTAAACTGTACAAACTTGTCTAACACTCGCTCGAAGTGGCACAAGTGCAGCAAAGATTTTTGTTTTGTAGTCAAATCAGGATAAAGCAAATCAATTAGGCTCTGCTGAAAAAAGAAATCCCTCATCTGCTGTAGCCGGAGCTGTGAAACAGAGTGTAAAACTGTTCTCTCCCCCCTCTCCACAAAAGGTTATCGCGTTGTATCTTATTGCCTTTACCTGCTCCTATTCACTGTGAACATGCACTGATTTGAATAAGCGGCGCTCCAGAGGCTCTCTTATCAGATCCCAGACGGGTGTGCCGACACAGCAGTATCAGGTACAAACCATCGCTTTTGGCCGCCAACAAAAAAGAGAGGAAAACAAAATAAAAGGTTAGGAGAAGAGGAAGGAGAAGGAAGGAAATGTGGGTACATCTGGTAAGTGTTGCCTGATAACACGATCTGGTTTTAATCACAAGCAGGCTGGAAATGCAGAAAAAGTGACCAAACGAGGGAAGCGGTTAATCCCTCTCTGGAAATGATTTCTTTCTCCTGTTTTCATTTTGTTTCCTTTTTAAAAAAAACTTACTCTTTGTGAATACATTTCCAAGACTCCTGACCTGCACACTCATCAATTTAATTCACGTATAAATGCAGGAAATAACGCAGTGAATATTTAAGTGGGGTATTATTAAAAAAAAATCATTAAGTGGTGTGATAAAAACAAATTGTAGATCCCTTAATGTGCAACAATTACCCACCAAAGGCGTGATATTTTAAAGATTTCATTTCATTAATAGCTTGCATTGGGACTTTTTTTTTTTCACAGCCACAGGAATACAATTCCCTAAAGATGCTCCGGTTTCCAATTTCACATGGTTGTTTGCTTTTTGCCGGGCGCGGAGGGGAAAACACCGGCATCAGTCAGAGAGGTTAGCGAGCACGGTTGCAACATGACCTCAGAAAATGTATCCTCCTCGGGTAGGTTAAACACACACAAAAACACACGGGCGCGCAAACAAGGCCCCGGCGCTCGCTCGTTTTCCCCCGCTCCTCTTAACAGGCTAACCTGCTCTCTTCATTAGGGGTGCTGCGGGGACTTATCACTGTGTAGTCTTTGTCCTTGCTGTAATTGCCCTCTCGGCATGTCAGCCCCCACCAACCACCACCTCCACCACCGACACACAAACCCAGCACCCGGCGTCAACTCCCCCACCAACCCACCCCTCGTGACAGGCCTGGTTAGACGGCGGTGCGGGGAGCCTCTCCTGAGACCTGCTGATCGGCCCCTGAGGTCCGCTGCTATAGAGAAGCTTGTCCTAGTTAAAGCAGCACCGGCAGGGACACCCCTCTGAACGCTGCGAGCCCAGCCTCCGAGTCCACTCATTTACAACCGCACCTTCACCCACTGTGGCGTCCAACGTCCCACCGACCAGGGAGAATCTTCTACTTTTAAAAAGTTGGTGGATATGCCGAGCTTGAAAAGTGCATTCAAATTAGCTAGCTTCCTCTTAAGACCCCAACATGGTTAATTAGCAGTACAATCTACATGTTACAAGAATCAACAAAGTTTGTTGATTATTATGGAGCTCTGGTTTTCCACCAACCTGCACTAATACTCCTAATGCATCCTATGGTTGTGTTTCATTCCAAAATGGCAGAAATCAATGCAGATAAATGGCAAAAATTGGAGCAAAACTTTAAGCAACTGAGTAAAATCTTAATTGTGTTTCATTCATGCAAGAGATCCACATATTCCACTCACCACAGCACAAATCAAACCTTCAACTGCTGCTCCCAAAGCAAGTTGAATGGCGCCATCTAATGTCCGGCACAGAGACGGCAAGCAAACAACACCAGCAAACGCTCCTCAGAGCTTCCAACTCATCTCAAAGACACAAATTAGTTCTTCTGACTCTTCTTGAAGCTTGTGTAGCCAGTAAAAAAAAAAAGTCCAAGTAATCAGATTTTGCTGGGGGGCTTGGAAGGCAGCGGGCAGGCTTTGAAGTGACCATAAAAGTGGGCAGAGTGAACCCCCCTAATTTGAAATTTAACTGTAAAAGACGCGGAGTTATCAGCGTTGCAGCATAATCCTGACCTCTTGTTTGTTTTGCTGAATAAACAGAATAAATGAATAAATGCTTCCCCTGTTTTTCTTCTCCTCATCATGCTCAATGTTGTTTTTCTTTTCCTCGCAGGGTAATCAATGTGTCAGCGTTTTCACGGACGGCTGCAGGGGTTTCGGACCCGTGCCTCCGCTCTGAGGGGTCTGGTGGCGTTGGGGGTTAACGTGGGGCAGTGTCGGGGGGAGAAAAGAGAGTGGAGGTTTTATTTTTAAGCCACATGTCCACTTCTGTTCCCTGAGGGCTGCTACGAAGAGAAAACAAGTCCCTCCTGCCCATTGTCACCCTCCTTACACAAAAAATGACTCCCATGTACTGCTGTCTGGAACTTCTGCAGAATTTGGTGGCAAATGCACAGATAAGAAGATTTAAGTGTCAGTAAGTGCTGGGCAATACAAGGGCTTTTTAAGCTACATCCATTTTAAGTTTATCAATATTAATTAGGGGGGAAACAAAAAAATGAAATAAAATTCAAAGACGCACGAAATAAAAAAGTGCAAAGGAGCGTGCGTACGACTGGTGATGTTTACTCTCCTGGCTTACCGTAGCAAAACACTCACTTCTATATGGAGGAAGACAAAGTGGAGGAATTAGCTGATGCTCCTTCGTCAAATAAATCGGTTGCGTGGACCTATTTTGGCTTCCCATGTAAAAGACAAGAGAACGGTGAGAAGATTGCGGACAAAACAACAACCGTGTGCAAAATATGCCGCTACAGTTCACCGTATACTGCGGCGAGTACAACTACCAACTACTTTGAACTGGAGACAGGCAGCAACTGTATGTTTGTGTAAGTCTGCATTAAAAACAATATTTGATTTTTGCATCTACTGTTGAGTTGACAGAATTTGATCATACTTGAAGATCAGAAGTGTATGCACTGTTATAGGCTTAATATTATAGTTCACAGTTCAGACATTTATAGGTCTAAACTGCAGCTCTGAGGACTGCTATTTGTTTTCCTTTTCATTCAAGAATGTACTTATCCTGATTGTTACGACAACAAAGCACTTTTTATTGAGATTTTATGTTTGAATTTGCACTGTCGTCTAAATAAGGGGAAAAAATACAAATTTGTCTTTTTTTTCAAAGAGTATTTATTCTGTACTGATGCAGCAATATTTTTTGTATGTCTGCATTAGGGAGAAAAAGAAAATGAGATTTTTGCACAACTTCCTACTGTTGGGGGTTTTCTATAATCTTTATTTTGTATCGTGAGTATTTTGTGTCGTGAGCCCTGTTTCGTATTTCGTATCATTTCATGAGTTGACCATTTCGTTACACACCTAATATTAATACATTCTATATCTTCAAAGAAGCATTTTCATTTTTGGCAAAGATGAAGTGAAGCTTTTTGACACAACAGAAACTTCAACGGAAGTCCCAGTCACCCAGTTTTGAGTAATTTATTTCTGATAATTAGTAAAAGTTGGAGTCAGTCTTCTGCACACTGTCGTAAATGCAGAAATTTGTTAGTAATACATTTAAGGGAGTAAAGCGGGCACCTCTCTGCCAAAATGTTGCATAAAATGAATGCATTTTAAAAAGCTTGCATGAAATTACCTGTTTTATTCATTATCGAAACAAATTATTATTATTACATTTTCGAAAACTGGGCGTCAGGGAATACAGATGCAGAATGGCCTCAATTCAACATCAGTATTTATAACCATTTTAAGTGTGTCCATCTGACATTTACTGTGGATGAGCAGATATCCAATTCATGTTTATCTTTTAAAACAATTTTAATGCAGACACCTGACTCACCTAACTGCAGATGTAAATGATATTTCTTTAATGGGGTTGTAAATGGGACCTGTTAAACAAATCATGTTAAACGATGTAATTAGAAAACCAGTGGCATCAGTATTGATCTTGATTTTTAAAACCTAAGGATCACTTGTTTACACTATTGACTTAGTTCAAGAGGACTTAGTTCAACCCTCAGTCACCAGCCCCTGCAAGACAACCACATGTCTATTACTGAAACAATGGCTGATTTAAAAAGGTAAATCTAGTTCTATGTTTTATATATATATATATATATATATATATATATAGAGAGAGAGAGAGAGAGAGAGAGAGAGAGAGAGAGAGAGAGAGAGAGAGAGAGAGAGAGAGAGAGAGAGAGAGAGAGAGAGATTTTTTTTTTTTTTTTTTTTTTTTTTCAGGACTGGACAGAGACAAAACTCAGACTCAACATTTTTGGGCCCCTGCTGTCCAGTTTGAATCAGTCACACACAGACAAGCAGAGGCCCCTTAAATAAAGGGTATGTATCAGTAAAACATTATCTACACTCATGTTCTTGTGTTAACTGTCTATGCAAATAATACTTCAAATCTTTTTTGTGTATGAAGACTTAAATTGGCTTCTGGTTTGATTAAATGATTGGGAATGTGATAGACTTTGGCGGAAGGCGGGAAAATATAAGCACACACTTTGAACATTAATAATCCTTAGAAATCATGTTTTTGAAATTGAAGGAAGGTCAAAATTACAGCAATAAGAACTTAAGTAATTTTTCATTTAAAGCATTTAAGGCTTTTTCATTTCTATTTTTTATCAAAATCTGTTAGGGACCGCCCACTGTTACAAATGCTGCCAGCATATTTGTGCAGTTAAGAGAGTGTGAACACGATAGTCTGTATTTTCTTCCATGAAAATAGAAAAGTAGTCATTACTCGGTGACCGGTAGTGCATGTTGTTAGTAAGGTCAACTTAAACAACAGCAAGTCTTTTTTTAAGTGATGACGCACCATTAAAGAGAGTTATGATAAACCTACTTATTCAAATTATGCCAAACTGTATGTGATTTTGGATGAAATGATAAAATACCGGGCATGAACACTAGGCATGGACATAAGGCATTTATTGTTTTTCTTGTTTAATTTTTTTGTTCCAATTGTGTTGCTCTGGTAAAGAGTGTTTTTCTGTCTGACAACATTTTCAAATGTTATCAATGTACTTGTGTCATTTGGATGGAGTGCAAAAGTTTGCTGCAATTCTTGATCTACAGAGGTAGAAACTGACAATAATGTGGCATGGATGTTTCTTTTTATTGAGGTATCAACTCAACCTGCTCTTCCTTAGACAGTTTGCACCATTTTGCCTGAAACTTTCAAAAGTTAATACAATAAACTGCACTTTATGGATAGTTTCCATGTTGTTGCTATGGTATCAGAAGTGGGTTCAAGTCCTCCAACTTTTGTTGCTGTTGTCTGTAAACCTCTTTTCTCATTTTCTTTTAAATGATATTTTGTTTCATTGAGGAGAACAACTGCTCACCTTCTCACCTGCTGAGTGTGATCATGACAATACAGTATTCATTCAGTAAGAGGGCATTTTTTTGTTCTGCTTTTCCTTTATTTTTTCCTGAAATGCAGCAATTTTGAAGAAAGGGGTTCAGAAATATCAGGAATAAAACTTTGCCAAAGTAGAATAGAAATTAACTTATGCCCTCATTTTCTCTTTTTGATGAAAATGACTGAAAATCATAGTTTAAAGGGCTGCTGGTTTGGCGGAGTGGTTAGCACCCCATGTACATGCTTCTGCCGGTCCAGGTTCGAATCCCGCCTGTGACCAGTTTGCAGAGTGTCTTCCCCTACTCTCTCACCCCCTTTCACAAGCCTATCCACTGTCTCTCTCCTATCAATAAAGGCACAAAATGCCCAAAAAATACATAAAAAAAAAAAAAAAAATCATAGTTTAAATCCGTCCTGACAATCCGTCAATAAGCATTTTATCAATATGTATTACTTTGTGTTCAAGAGTATTAATAATGTTTTAATGCCCTCAATATACAGAAATGTTACCAATGTTTCTTTAGAAGTTCAACAGTTTGTAAAGTTAGTCAGCAAATCTTTATTATAAGCAAGAAAGTGTATTTTTGACTATCGTGATTTTTTGTTTTTTGCTACCATGCTACCAAAAAGGTGTCAATAATGTTTGAATGTTTGCTTGTAGGGGTAGCATGGTAGCGCAGCAGGTAGCACACATGCCTCACAGGAAGAATGTTGCAGGGCATCCTCATTAGGCGAATCTGTGACTTCAAACTGTCCTTATATGAGACTAAAGGTGCCTACACACCAAACACAACTAGAGCGACCTTCACAATCACTCTCCATGCAAAGTCAATGTACAGCTGCGACTGAGCGTGGTTAACCCTCAGGCGGCGCATCAGACGTGTTCAAGATGACCACTTTGCTCATCGCTCGCTGCCAAAATTGATCTTTTCAGGTGATGTCGTGTGTGGCTGTGTGGCAACAGGTAATCAGCGGTGTGTGCACATGTGACAGTACCCATGACAGATTGTTTTTATTCCAGCTAACAGAGTGACAATCTATGTCCGTGTGGGAAACATTAGTTGGTGAGGACATTAGTTCCACCTTGATGGAAAACTCACAGAAAATGTTGCTGCAGTGCCATCAGCTGCAGTGTTTTGTGGTTGGTAGTTGAGTAAAAAGGATACAGTTGGAACTAGAAAAGCACTCGGAGCGCGCAGATCTCCGCCAGCACCACAGTCCTCTCTGATATTGTGATTTTCACCATAAATATTAGTCCTACCTTTATTTCATGTAAATATTTAGATTCCTTGACCATGAAAACATACCATTAGCAATTGGTTTCATAATGATATCTATTTTAGTTCAGCAGTTTTTCACGAAAATCACATTTTTCGTCATGGCAGATCCAGATGGTGATCCGGATCAACACCAAAATTGAATCACTTCTTCCTTTTCCCATGCTGAACATTTCCTGAAAATTTCATCAAAATCCATCCATTACTTTTTGAGTTATTTTGTTCACAGACAGACAGACAGACAAACTCTCCCGAAAACCTAACCTCCTTGGCGGAGGTAATAGTGTCAGCTTCTACATCCTATTTTATGATATATGATATGATGGTATGATATATCTTGGTGAAACTCGAGCGGACATGACGTCAGCAAGCCATGATGACAGGCGGCGGTGACCAAAATGAAGTATTTATGGACACGCAACTTCAGTGGGCAACGCGATTATGATCACAGAGTCGCGTTCGGTGTGAACGCACCTTCAGAATTACAAGTTGTCTGCGTCTCTATGTGGCCCTGCAATCAGCTGGTGACCAGTTCAGGGCGCATCCCACCTCTCTGATAGGCTCCAGCTCCCCATGACCTCGAAAAGGATGAGTGGTGCAGGTAATGGATGAACGTTTCCCTGTATCATATCAAATTTAAGGAATCTGGTATCAACAAATTCGTACATATTTACAGAAAAAATGTAGAGTTTCACATTATGTATTGCAGATCAGCTGGGGAGTACTGCAGATATGAGCTTTGGTCCATCTTGCCCTTCTCTGGTAGCACTTACAAAACATATTTTCTATTCTTGCCCACCACTACCTACAACATCAGCAAGCACTGGCCACAAAAGAAGCTGGCAAACAAACAGCAAGACATAAAAGAGATGTGATACGCTGTATAACAATTTAATAACTTTGTAGCACTGCATCGGAAATGCAAACACATTAAAGTGGACACAGTGCCCTTCTCATTAAACACACAGCAGTGTAAACATTATTATGGACCCCCTACACACACGCGCACTTGCATAAACATACACAAAGACTTTCTGCATCCCTGCATCCATCCAAAGCATGCCACCAACAAGCCTTGGGAGTTTTTCTACGGGGGTGTTTTATGCGTCCCAAGGGGCTCGGAGACAGTGAGATGTGGATATAGCACACAGAGGATCCCAGTCAAGGACACCAGCAGCATCACTCACTGCACCATTATTTGCTCATATTTAAAGCTGGGGCTACCTGAGGGACTGTAGCTGCACATGCAGAGGAGGATGGGTGATTTCGGAGTCCGACGGGTGTGCTGAGCAGCTGAGAGTTAAAGGAGATGCAGTAGAGGCGAGCAAAGGGAGAGAGAGGGAGTGACGGAGGGCTTTATATGTCAGCCCGGTGATACCAGCCTTTTTATGGCCGAATATTTTTCCTCTTGTCAGAGCCGGATAAGGAATCACCATAAGGTTGGGGAGCATGAATATTGCCCTTGAGGGCCCACTGTGGCTGCTCCTGTTTATGGTTGACTAGCAATCAGCCACCGATTCAGGACCCACCACCCCTCATCCATCCATGTCAGCAATTAATCAATTAAACGGGCAGCGGGGAGGAGTGGGATCGGGCTAGGTGTGTTAATACAATGGCCTGTTAAGGTTGATGTAATTTCATCACTAATGTCACCCATTCATCACGCCTTATTATCTGTTTCGCATAGACAGTGGTCAATATCACTTCATAAATCTGAGGATCAACCTGATTGTGTGACATTAAGCCGGGAAGATACCACTAAACGATGGACTACCATGAGTGAGTGCAAAACTTCACAAGTCTGCAGTGTGACATTTTATAAAGCCAGAAAACAAGGTAGGGTAACAGTTGGAACAGAAAGTAGAGCAACATCCTTCCATAAATATTGAACTGTTTGTTCATGCATCCTTGTTTTAACTTTGTGATTTTCTGCTTTGTGTTTTTAGACTCCATGTTTTGTATATCTCTGCATCTCTGTTTTGTTTTGTTGAGACATTGGGAAAAAATCCTACCCATGAGTACACATGCTTTCACAGTGTGCAGAGGTTTGGGTGAAAATTACACTTAACATCCATTTGAAATTAGAGGCAGCAGTACAACAGACCATAATTTTCTCATCTGTTTTGGACATAACTCTACATTTGAAAAACCTGAATATGAGTTACAGCTTACAACTTCAATTTGTTTTTTGGTTCTCATGATTCCTGGAGAATAGTGCAGTTTTTACCAGTACAAGAATTTGCCACTTCTTACAGGAGAGCTGCTTGATCATCATCACTGTGCCACAGATTAGACCAAAATATCAAACCTTTGGATCGTTAGTCTTGAATAAAATACTAAATGAATTTAGAGACAAACTCATATTACTGGTTTCTGCTGCAGGAAAAAGTGACCGTCATCCACTCAAAATGGCACATAAGAAGTATGTCATAAAAGTTCTTAGTTGGAAAAATCAGTTGAATATTAAAAATTAGATCTGTGTTGAAATCGGCAAGATAAACTTCAATGGACTTACTTAATGAGGACATACAGAAACAGTATGATGTGTCCAATGGCAGCTCAGAAAAGGACTATTAGGTCAGTAAACCAAATGCCATGATGATGTGTCCAAATGCAGCTTTAACAGAAAGAAAATTAAGATTTTGGCAAGAAACCTTATAGCTTTAAGTTGTTTAATAATTACAATAACAGTCAGTATATTTTTCCTGTCATATATGAGCCGCAGGAGTAAGGAGGTACTTTGTTTTCGAGAAGGCATCAAGCATTGTTTGGGTATATATGTTATGACTTCTTTTCCCCTTCCAATTTTTTCAATGCAGCAGAAATACACAATCATGCACAATGG
The DNA here is from genome assembly GCA_036419115.1 of Scarus forsteni. Taxonomy (NCBI): domain Eukaryota; kingdom Metazoa; phylum Chordata; class Actinopteri; order Labriformes; family Labridae; genus Scarus; species Scarus forsteni. The sequence goes on along the minus strand of JAZDUH010000040.1, from coordinate 6,920,572 downwards.
GAAGAAGACGAACCATTACATGTATGCAGGTCTGCAGGCTGGTCTCACTCGTCACCTCCAAAAACAGCTCTTTGGTTGTCTTCATGACTAATGATGATGAAATGAGACTGAGTTTTATTGCAGATATGTGAAGGGGGAAACAAGACAAACGGTGGTCTTATTTTCCACCAAACAACACAACTGGCAGTGTCTGCATGTTGTGCTTAAGGTCGAATGACAGACATTACAAATCCTGGCATGTGACGTTGTGTAAATAGAGGTGGTAACAGAAAAGAACTATTTACTTTTGAACCCTATCCATGATGTCATCCCTAAATTTATAAATGCCCAGACTTGGGCCTAGGACCATTCTAGTAACACAAATATAATGTTAAATAAACCTTTTCAATTTAAAAAACACTAAAATACACAGTCTTTAATGGTAATGTAAAAGGCAGGCCCCTGTGTGTGTCTGTGTGTTAATAGACTGTGGTGTGTAGGAGGCAGCCCTGTGCGCTTCTGTGCCTGCTATGAGCATGTGTGGGCCACACACCACATGTGATCCACAAAGTGAGAGCAGTTTTTGGATTCAAAGTCTTGTATCACTAACAATGTTTTCTTGGACTTAAGCCACTGACAGCAGACAGTTTGTGCCAGTTTCTCAAAACTAGAAATTTCACAATATTCAAGGCCAAAATATCAGAAAACTTACAAAGAGAAAGTGTTCCTCGCTGTGTTTTTCCCTTTTAGACAAAAGACAGAAACACAACGATAGGATAGTGCACTTTGAACTTGTTATTATCTCACAGTTGGACTGACGACCCATTTGACTTTAAAGCTCTTACAACTGCGTTGGATTTTTATTGTTTATTCAAAGTATTTTTTTTATATCTTTGTTCACAGATGTGTCTCTTTTTCCTGTCCAGGCCTTTTCTGTCACCGTCTGGCTCTGTTGGGAACCAATGATCTTGTGGGCTTTTGAAGCTCACAGACAGCATCAATAATAAAAAGCAAACAAATATGGACTGTCACAATACAAGAACTGCTAACTAAAATATTATACTTGTAAAAATAAAATCACAGTTATACCTGTTTTGATACCATTACAATAAAAAAGGTCCTATGAAGCCAATGGTGGTTAATGAAGTGTTTTTTGAACACTAACATTTTCACAATCCAATACAATAAAGCAAATAAGAATATTTTCTTTGTCCTGAACTTGTAGCATCATTTATTTGATGGGCCCATGCACAAAATCTATAGCTCAGAGGTGTCCAAACTATAGCCCGGAGCCAACTGCAGCCTGTCGTCTATTTTTGATTGGCCTGCAGCAAATTCCTTATGACAATATGAGATATAGTCTGTGTTTGAAGAGTGAAGACTGCGCAAGACTGCTGGATAAAGACACCTGGATAGAGCTACCAAATACCACAAGTCAAGAAAAATTTTAAAAAGTTCTGGGCACACCACGTTAAAAAAACATCTCCTGTTTACTAAAAAGAAATACACAGTGTTTAGGAGCTTTCCTCTATGACAATGTTTTGTTGTCCAAATGTTATTCACATATTCATACAGTGGAGGCTGGGCTCTGTGTCTTTCTCTAACAGCTTCTGATTAAGAATGTGGTTGAAGATCTAGAGCATTTAAAATGTATTTTTAACTATTAATGATAAATTCAAAGGATCACTTCACATTTAAACTAAGTCATGACACCAGTAATGAGCTGGCAAAATAAAAGTCTAAGCACACTACATTGGGTCATTTCTTCTTTATTCATTTCAACATTTACTTTTTCACATCCCCAAACAGCACACATAGTTTGGCAACCATTTGAGCACGATGAATAATTAAATAACAGAAACTGTATGATTTTAGAACAAGAAAGAAAGGAAGCCAAGAATCAAAGTGTCAAACATTTTGACAACATTATTGGTGAGGAATTTCACTTAGATTCAAATTGTCTTGGGAGGCGGGGGCTGTTGTGCTTTCATTTGAGAGGCAGGGCAGTAGACAGAGCAGACTGAGAGACTGAGTGTAGAATTGTATGCTGGAAGGGAGCCACAAGCTAGAACCAAACCCTTGCCACTCATCCCAGTGAGTGTGGTCTTTGGGGGAAATCCCTAGCCTTGCAGAGCAGACGGACCTGCCTGATTCTGAAATCAGGCATCTCCATCTTGCCAGCCTCTGTTCTCCAATGGTTTCACTCAGCTAAAGGCTTAACGGCCCAATCAGGGAAGAGAGGCAGGAGCAGCGGGAGCTGCGGGCGTGACAAAAACAGGAAGAACGAATAATGGCAGCTGATGTTGGTTAGCCTGTGGTCATCGTGGTTACTCAGTTATACTTGGCGAAATATGCTCTCCTCATAAGTTTACTTGTCTTTGACGAGGTTCATGTCACATATTAGTGTTAAATGATACATCCGTGTGGTACAATCTAATGTAAAACGATAGACTTAAGGTAGTTAAGCTATCGGCTAACAGCCATTAGCTGCTACAGCTAATGGCTAACAAGGGCAGACAACAGTTAACGGCCTTTGGCCATTAGCTGTAGCAGCTAACAAAAGCTAGCTGCTATAGGTAACGGCCATTATCTGTTGTTTACGCTTGTAAGCCATTAGCCACTACAGCAAACGGTTAGCCGTTAGCAACTATGTTTAGCTGCTACATATGCTACGTCATAGCAGCGCTGCTTGATATGGATTGGTCTGTGATGAGTGTGATGAGCCAAACAATCGTCCAATCACAAGCTGCTGTTGTTTTTGAAGGTTCTTCCCCTGAAAGCGTTTTCACAGGGCTCATTCCCAGATGGATTAGTGAAATATTTCCAATATGGAACTGTCCATCTGGCGTATCAGGTTAGGAAATTCAATATCAGAGAGAAAACACAAGCTTTGCTGTGACTGTAACTTACAAAAAAAAAGAGATGGACAAACTTCTTCAAAAATAAGTCTACATTAATTTTTTGTGTTGATAGGATAAGCATATAACTTCCTTTATCAAATTTATTTTCCATAAACATTGACTCAAAGTGGCACCTGACAGTGATCCAGACACTTTCAATGAAAGAAATAAACTGGTTAATATTGGTTTATTAATCAAAAACATTTTGAAGAATTTCTTGATCTTAACTTCCCAAGCAGCAGAATTATTGATACAAACTCAAAAAAATGTATAAAACTGCCCAAATGCCAGTAGAGTTTTATCCTAGCAGTAGAGTTAGGGGTGTATCAGGATCCAAATTGCCTAAAGCATACAGTTTAAAATATAACTCATTATTATGAAATTATCACAGAATGTAAATGTGTCATTCTGTTGAGATTTATATTAAAAAAAAGCATGTGCCACAGCTCCACACAGTGGTCAGTGCTAGCAGTCTTTTTGCCCTTCAGCTCTAAGGCATGGTTATACAACATATGAATCTATTTTGAAAGCAAAGAGAGCCTAAATGTGCTCTTCTTCATAAGTATATGTAGTATGTTACTGCAAACATTGCTGCATTTATCATTTAAATTCTACAGCACAGACCTGCTGACCTTCTCAATAATTCTGAACAGGAGGCCAATACCTGCTCATAATATCTTTTTAACGCCACAACCGCTCCGGTCAAATGCAAAGACCCTCCTCCTTACTCAAGCCAACATTTCCTCAGCGCTCCCAGCAGGTACATCATCTCAATTATGATGATGGCAGTGACTGATTGCGTTTTACCTCTCCCCTGTTCCCCCAATAAGTCTCACCATCACACAGAGAGGGGGAGATGTAGGAGGAGAGAGACAGGGACACAGATAGCAGCGTCATCTCTAGTGAGCTACAAACATCCCAGCTGCCAGTCTCTGGTACGATATCAAACATCCCAGCAGCAGACTCACCATGAAAATAATCTATACCTACAGGAAGTCAATTAAAAAGTGCCAGAAGAGATTAAGAGCAGCATGACAGCTTTGCGACAGGCCACAGGTTTGAACAGGGAAGCCTACTGTATGTGTTTCATGTCTAGAGGGAAAGGTAGAGTGTGTGTCATGAGGTTTGGGCAATGTATGAGTTGTTATATATATTTATATATTTTCAGACAGGATAATGGGTAAGGCAATATTGTATTGTTGTTAAAGTTTATGTTAGATATGTATGTTAAACCTTTCCTCTGACTTTATTTAGTAATTGATAAGTCAAACACAATTAACTGGTAATTGTTGAAAGAAAAAAAAAACAACTAAATCACATGCCAAGTTGCCAGGTATAAAAGATTGAATTTAACCCAGCGACTGACAAATTGCAAAAATAATAATTATAATATTAAAAGATATACAGAAATATTCAAAAGTGTGCTTGGAAATGGCTGCTCGTGCTGGGCAGCTGGTATTATTCTAGATGGATTTTTTCTACAAGGAGTTTACAGTAGCCTTAACTGTACAGTAAGTTCCATTGATCGAATCCTCAAACTATTTGAGAGCAGGTTAAAAAAAGGATGACAGAGTGACTTGTGACTCCCATGACAGCACGTTTCTCTTTGATACAAAATGAGTACAGTGAGCTACACAAACTCACAGATCAAATGGCACCTGTGCTTTGCACGGTGTGCTCACAGTAAAGGTAAGTTAATGCATAGCCATACAAGTGAGGCCTCAGCTCAAAAAAGCTAAACACACCATAAATGGGTCACAGAAACAGATGAGAACACTGCAGCCCTGTAGGCCAACTAATGACTAAAGCATAGCATGCTATTAGTGGCAGCTAAAGAAGGAGAAAAACAATCCACATATTTCGTTACAGCAACAACACTTAAAAAAGAGGTATTTTCAAAATTTTATGTTAAGTGTCATGTCATTGGTTTGTTTTACAAAAAAAAGGTGCTGTAGTGCTTGAATGCTACAAAATTCATTATCGTTCTTACTGTAGTTTTGAAATTCTATAATACAACTCAATATGAATAATCAGTCATATCATCTTTTTTTAACAGCTATAAACCCTAGTTCCTGGTGGTGACGGGGAGAGAGGGTACCTCCCCATTATTCTTTTTACTTATGAATTCCCTTATTAGTTCTTTCCACTGAATGGGGGCAGAAGTGGTCACAATTGTGGCTTAATTTCTGACAAACAGGCACTTACAGCACAACTTTAAGTGAAATAGCGTGCAACTTGCAGAAGCACACGTGTTTATGTGTCATTTTACTCACAGAGCATCGTCAGCAATCGATAAGAAAATTGTTAAGAATGGAATCACTACTGGCATTGATAACAATAAAATATCATCAACTCCTATACCTACTTGTGAGTACAGAAAACTCACAATCCCAAATACTGCTAAAGTTCGAGTATACTTTATATAACGTTAAGGAGTTTGTTCACAGTTTTTGACCATTTAAACTGAACAAAAAGAACAAACATTACGTGTTTGAGACTCACTTTTTTTACAATTACATTTAGAGTCAAGAATTCTGGTATAGTGCCACCAACTTAATTTGAGTTGAATTTATCCAAAAATATCCAGATATGATTTTTGCTGCCTATTGTCTAGCCTCCTGTGTTAGCCATAAAAAGGTAGGTGAGCAGATGATATTGGAGGAAGGAAACATTGCCGTACACCCTTAAAAGCCCCCTCATGAATATTAAAAAGGCCGTTGGCAGACGGCTGCTCTGCTACAAGTTTGCAAACCAGCGTAATGTGTCTGTTTGCGCTGAGGAAGAGCTCCATCCCGATATCAATTAAATCAGGCGTTGTCAGTCTGATAGCCCTCTCAATGGAGGGACAGCCCATTCCCCTCTACACATCAGCACAGCTTTGTGTCAACCATCCATCTCTCATCCTCCCCTTCCCTCCCGTCCTCCTCTCTCCTGGTTGCCATCTTTATCAGCTCCGACTCGCTCTTCTTCTCCCTCTTCATCTCTCTCTTTTTCTGTCTCTCAAGCAGCCGGTAACTGAACGCACAAATTACTCTCCCCTCCACCTTTAACTCCCACTAAATCTTTCCCCTTTTCCACTTTGCTGAGCTGGGATATTTTATTCCTCCATCAAATATGCATCCCATTAATTAAGTTAAATTACTCCTGACTGCCAAATCTCCCCTGCCCCGATGGGTGTCAACACAGAAATGCATGACTGTGAACCTGCAATGACACGGCCCCAACACTTAAACGTGAGTTACGGCCTTTTGCGAGCTCCATCCATGGGCAGATTACCAGACACTTTGAGCTGTTGGAATTAAGCGCCGTTTGCTCCTTTCCCCTCCACCCAGCTTTTTAATAAGTGCACAATGGATGACACTCGCACTTCTGACAATGAGAGGACTGATATTTTAATTACACCCCCTTTTTTCATCTGCCTTCCTCTTCATCTTTTAATTGCTGTTGTTAATCACTCATTAACTTTCCCCCTTTTTATTTTTTTCTCCTTTAATATACCTACGACGCGATTAGCTCTATAGAATGGATTGTTCAGCAACATTTTTTTTGCAATAATTTGACTACTTTAAAGAGTAAAGTTTGTACTTCTTTTGTGAGGACCTGGTGTTAGATAAAGGGTGAAAACTTTGTTCATCTCTCTCTAAACAATGGAAGTCAAATCTGCTTTTGTGAGCTGATTTTAATCTTTAAAAGGTACATTTAAAGAGAACAAATCTTATCTCTCGTAGTTTTTCTTGCAACATGAGATTTAATAAATCCAAAAAGTGATAAAAAGCAGAGAAAAGCTGAGGCCACAAGAAGTTTAATTCTTTTACCAAGATCACACAAGGTGCAGACAAAAGCCTCTTAACTAAGACGACCCTCAAGAGCAGTATAACTTACCATCATACGCCTATGTGCTGTGTTAGCTCCCAAGCCTAACAACCGATTTTGCCGTTTTGCATCTGGTTTGTTTTTGTTTTGTCTTTGAATAAAGTGAAAAGCTTTGATTATGAACCCCCGCCCCCCCAGGATGCTGTTCTGGGCCCACTAAAGATTATGAGATTGTTATTAAAACCTAATAGGAATGATCTGCTGACACAGATTTCTTTCTTTGTGTGTTGAACCCAGAGATGCGGATTGGGGTCTCATTCAAACACTTTAGGACCATCTTTGTAAAAACACAAAAGAAAAGAAAAATCAGGCTTATTCCAAGTGTCTGTGCTTTAAGTTTGAAAGACAGATTAAGTGGAATGTTAAATAAAGCATTGGTTGAACTCAGCTTTGCTGTACTAAGTCTTGGTATCAGACACTTAGTACGCCATTTTAAAAACACTGACCGAACCTCAGCAACAGCTGTGTTTTTAACTTAAAAAATGACTTGGTTAAGCTTGAACTTTATCATGGTACTCGTAATTTATCCATTCAACCCTTAGTCTGCCTTTGTTGATTGTGTCATTTGGACAGCAAAAGATTTTATTGGTAAAATATCATTTAAGAACTTGTATCAAATTAATTTACCTTCAACAAATTTAAACCAAGCGAGTGAGTCCAGTCTACAGTGTTTTTGGCATATTGGTACAACTCAATTCCATCATACTGTATGAACTTATCATGGTTTGTGTTTAGTACTTTGGTTGGCTGAAAGATCTGGTTGGACAGATGGATGGTTTGACTGTTGGGTGGATGGTAAATAATGGAGTTGGTTAAGTTGGTTGGATAGAGGAGTTGTTTTAGTTTGGTTTGTTTGGATGGATTGACTGGCTGTTTGCTTTGGTTGGATGAACAGATGGATGGATGGATGGATGGATGGATGGATGACCAGATGAAGAAATAGATGGATTGTTTGTTTGGTTCGTAAGTTGGAAGGGTGGACAGACTTATTGTTGGGTGGTTAACAGGATATTTGATTGGTTTGGATGACTGGCTGGATGGGGGATGGTGGTTTGATTCAAGGGTTGTTTGCTGGATAAATGGATGGATGGATGGATGGATGGATGGATGGATGGATGGATGGATGGATGGATGGATGGATGGATGGATGAAAAAAGTTGTTATACTTTTGTTTTGTAGGGATTTTGTCTGTCATGCTGATGTCAATCTCATTCGTTTAATAATTGTTGTGTACATTGTCAGTATTTATTGAATTTATATAATTACCAGTATAAAGTAGTACTTATTGTGAATCAACTTTCCATGAACATCATGTTCAATGTAATTCAACATCTTGCTTGTGCAAAGCTTCCATTCAGTAAATAACAATAACTGAGGACATTAAGGCAAGAGTATATAGTGATGTTTTTTTGTTATAGACATGATAAATTGATGGACTTGAGATTGTTTAACTTTTTTCTGGACCAGTGGTTCCCAAAGTGGAGATCGCGAGACAATGAGACAGGGTTTGCAAAACAACTTACAAAACTAAGGAAAACTATAAAGATTTTTAAAGTTTGACTGACACCCCTATTGTAAAAAAAAGCACATAAAATAAGTTCAGATTTAAATAAAGCAATAGTTATAAGGTGAGATTAGGAGAGGAAGTACAGTCTTAAAATGAATCACCAATCCTAATTAATGAGTGTGTATGGCAGTGTGCATATTATGTTTACCACGTCACCATCCTCTTGGTTCACTGGTAGTCCACAGTCTCTGGTACTGCTATATTGGGGGTTGGCGTCTAAAATGTTTTGTATCCTCTGTTGTTGTTATTTGACTTGTCAAAACACATTTACCTGATCACACCCATTCACACAATAATGGTTCAAGTTGCTGAGTTAATTAACCATCAGGACCTAAACATTATATTTTAAACTTAAACACACGATTACACACATATAGGGTGATGTGCATTGCCCTTGAACACATTGACATGTGACTGCAGAAACCAAGACCAAATCAGCAAGCTATCAGTAACAAGGTGAACCAGTCTATCCATCGAGCCACTGAATAGGAGATGTAATCTGTTCCTGGGGACAAAGTACTTCTGACTTATGACAGAGACAAACACTTCCTAGAGACAAATTTCTCTCTCCACTCAGAAGTCATCAGTCTTTGTCTTGACATCATATTTTATTACTGGCTCAGACTGCTTTGATCCTCTCCAGAGGTGATACCAAAAATGAACCAGGACCAGGTACAATCTACTGGAAGATCATCACATAAAAAGTCAAGATGAGATGAGGGGAGCCAACACAACACAGTGGAAATGCATCATTATTCAGACACAACCATTAAAGGCGTCTGTTTGTTGACATCTCCTCAGTGGAAAGATTTCAGCGAGGACATGTCACTCTGGAGGACGTAAAGTTTGACAGTCCGGCTCCAAAACAAGTGTAAAAAGTGTAAAACTGTACTCTGCTGGATTTACACTGAAACATCGATGCTGTCAAGAATTGATTTCTCTCTCCCCTCTCTTTTTTCCACTCTTGCCTTTTTTCTTTGTGTGCATGTGTGCCTGTGCATGAGCGTGTTTCTATTGCAAAAAACATTAATTTTACAAACATCAGCCCAAGGCTACTAAACACATCCAATCCATTATGCTGCGCTTTATCGTGTTATGGGGGGTAACGGGCTGTAAAGCTGTCTCGGTCATAAAGAGCGATCGCAGAGTGCCGAGTCAAACCAGAATGCCGAGCTCTGCGAGCCATACGCAGCCCTCGTTATCATCAGAACAGCTCCGTCACATACTTAACCTTTCCAGACCAGCCTTTCTGCATTATTTTCCAAATGACCTTTAGCGTTACTTATTTCATTTCCTATAATGGCGCACTAAATTTAGTTAAATGCATCAGAGCAAAATGTGTTTATTTTAGTGAAGGGGACTTCACTGACTGACAAGGACTATGTCCTCAGACACAAACCTTTAAACTGTCGGAAGCAGTAAACAAAAATATATCTCCCCTGACACAAGAAAATATGGAGCTCTGTGTCTGACATGCACAAAGACACAAGCTGGATAAAACAAGGTGGAAGATGTAGTTTTTGAGCCACATAGATTTATATATGTCATTCCAATTAAAAAAAAAAAGTTTAGACAATCACTTGGGAGTCAACAATACACTTAGCCTACAGTTCGGTACATACCTTGTTTTATTGCTCATGGTTTTTGGTTCAGTTCAGCTTTGACAACTTGGTCTTAACAGTCCTTTTAATTTAATTTTTTTTAGGTATTTTGGACTTCTTTGATCAGCTGTACACAGAATTGTGGTCAGCTAAGGCCATTTTCCGAAAGCTAGCAACACAGTTTTGCTGGTTATTTAAGTATATTGCTCACATGTATTCAGTTTATGGTGCATATGTTTATTTTGTGATAAAAAGTTTCAGAGAAAAAACTAAAATTACAGCTGTTCTTCATAAGAATTTTTCTTTTTTAATATTTTCTTTGTTGCTTTTGTCATTTTCTCCTTGTAAATACAACATATCCTCTTATTTGAAACTGACTGGTAATTGATTGAAAGTTGATGGAACTTTACTTGGTTTAAAGTATCTTATTTAAATACTTCCTTTCAGTGCCTGCAGTTGTCTGTCAAAAGACATCTGAAGGCCGGTAAAAGCCTTAGTAAAACCTGCAAACATAAAAAGCCTTATTGAACACAAATATTTAGAGTAAAATATCCTATGTTTACATCTTTTAGTGTTAATTAATTCAGATTTTCCGCTTCCAGTAGCTGTCAGTACATAGAGCACGCTCTTGGTCAAACAGCTAAATCCTACAGGACATTATGAGCTTAAAAGTGTCTAACTTTAATATAAATACAAAACTACCCCGGAGCTGTTTCATCACAGACACAATCCCTTAGCCAGTAAGGAGTAAGCAGTGAGGGCTTTTACATCCGTGCTGGAGGAGCGGAGGGGTGGGGTGGAGGGATCTCAGCAAAATCGCTAATGTACGTGATGATTAAGTGTAACTCAAATAGCGAGTGTGTTGTTCATAGGCCTGACAGGCAGTAATTTGGTGTATTATATTCCGCGGTTTTAATTGCACGCCACCAACGTGTCCCTCTGACACGTTATGAAGCGATGATGTACAATTATTTCGGGGCGGCGGGAGATCAGTGGAGTGACATTATAATCATCCTCATAGGGATCCCTCTCTTCATCTGCAACAACCATTAATGTTTAAATGGGAGGAAGGGAAGAAAAAAAAATAAAAATAGTTCTCAGGGAGTTCTAACCAGAATCTGTTGGAGGATTATAGAGAATCACGTCAGGGGAGAAGGAGAGGGGTGTGGATAGACAATGGAGGGGCTGAGTTAAGTGACGGCTTTCTCTGGATAAGCAGCGAGCTAAGATGCTCCTCCACTGTCACTGCCAGGCCTCACACGACTCTTACGGGTCCGGGCATTAAGGCACATTACAGTGGATGAGCCACGCAGGGCGGAACTGATGGGCTATTCTGGGAACAGACCAGACAATCTCACAAGACAGGGGGGACATAAAAACCCTGACATGAGCCAGCCCCATCCTGTTAACAGTCAAATCACACACACAACACCCAACATGAAATCATGACTATATATACTCCCTCCAACACTAAGTCAAAGAACTGAGACAAGCAGGAAGGGAGGGCAGAACACAAAGCAGCATCCTCCGAGGAGATGAACTTTAGCGCATCACAAACTTTTTGTGTAGCAGGAAAAAAAAGGGGGTTTGTTCACATTCCTGAAGTGACACTATGAAACGGGCAGCTTATGACCCATAATCATAAACCGCCAGTTCACAAGAGGACAATCTATGTCCATGATAGTGTTAATATTTCTAAGGGCCGGACTGAGATATTAAACCAATGCCTCAAAGCATTTACACAGTTTATGCATAATTTAACACCTACAACAGCACTGGATGTCCGCTGCATCTTCAGGGAGGTTGAGAGAGCGGGAGGGTGGAAATGCTGAATCCAGGCCCTTTCTGTTAGATGATGGAGGGAAAGAAGAGGAGGAGGAGGCTCATTAAGTGGCCGAGGCCCCACTGTGGACAAAACACGCCAGGAGGAGCCACGAGAATCTGCCGCCTCACATGCCGGAGGATTTTTTTTAACCAATTAAATATGAGAAATCTCATCTTGCATGCTAACAGCCAATTTGTGTTTTTCTGCTGTTTTTGCACTTTAAGAGTTCTTTATAGGCAAATTAAGACTGATCAGGCTGTTTAAAAATGAAGGAGCATGTGGGCAGGTAGAAACATGGACAAACAAACCAGGGATTGGCAATAACTTCCCGGATATTTGAACAGTAAATCATGAGTATAAAATCATAAACCTATTTCATCTTAATACAAGACAACTTTTCCATTATTTTTACCAGCCCCTGGTTGTGATGTGTTAAAATCGTTTTTATGGTGGCTTCAGTGCAACAGAAAGATGTTAACTTACTGCCATTAAATTAGAGTTAAAGTGTCAAACCAACTTTTTAATTGTTTGTGTGCAAAAATATGTGTCGATGGCCTGTCCATGATGCCTCCAAAGTCCCTACTCTGCGTTTCTTGCACCACAAAAAATATGAAGAAAACATGTGCTCCAATAGTTCATTGTAAAAATGTTCACCAACTTTCTCTGAACTACTTTTGAAAAAAATGTATGCATTAGGTGTATTGCCAAAGTTTAATTTAATACACAGTGTGTTAACCAATATTTAAAAAACTGACAGAGGTTCATGTCCCTCACTAAGCCTGTCACGACAATTAATAAATCAATTAAAAGAACTACAAATAAAAACGTCCTCTGTAAGTTTGCCGGTCTCAATAAATTGACATGTGCATGCATGTTTGTTTTCCTCCTCTCTTTTTACCAAACAGGCTGGATGAGAAGATGGGTCACTCTGTGCACCTGTCTCAACACTGGGATGCGTTGGTTCTATAGCAGATTTGGCAGATTTATAGCAGAGTGAGCATCTGACAGACATGCTATCTTTGGGGGGGAGGCGGGGCCGCTCGTGCTTAAACACACACACAGAGCTGCAAGTGAGCATCACGAGGAGTAGCAAGGAAACAAACACTAATTGTAATGATAGAACGAAAGCTATGGTTCCTAAGCCGGCTGCCACAGCCCCAGTGTGGGAATATTTTGGTTTTAAACACAATAAACAAGGTGGGAGCTCATGAACCGATGAGCTGATATGTCGTATTTGTTTGAAAGTAGTGGCGACGAAGAAGGGTAGGTGCAGCGGAGCCTTTGTCCTGACAGTCAGCGCTTACTGAGGCGTTTGGTCGCCAAAGTAAAAATAAATAAAACAGAGCAAAATGGTGCGCACTCACAGACAGCGTTGTTCGCTACATTGCAAAAGAAATGCGACCCTTCAATACGGTTGAAAAGCCAGCATTTTGGAAAATGTTACAACCATTTGACAAACAGTACGAATTGAGTGGGAGAACATACATGCCACAAACAGTTCCTGAACTGTGTAAACTAAGTTTTATTTATTGTTTTTATTGTTGTGTGTGTGTTTTTACTGGAGTTTTGTTCTGTTTTTTCTTTACAAAGACAGGGTCTATTTTTTATTGTTTTTGATTAGTATAATGATTTTTAGTTACATGCAATTTTTCCCAAAAGAGTCCATTTCATTTTCACTGGTTCTTTTTTCTTTTTTTGTTTGTTAAATGTATTAAATTGTTTGTTTAATTTATTCAATTTCAAAGCTCTTGACCTTCCAATTACAGTTCAATACTTTTAGAAATTAAAGTTTATCGCTTTTGATACATTGTACTCACTTGATTATGACATAAAATTACATTAATGAAAAAATTATGTTTAAAAATAATATTGACAATAATACTGTTTGTCTGCAATAATTTTTTGGACAATTATCGTCCAACAAAATTTGTGATAAAATCGTGACAGGCCTACCCCTTACTCTTGTGGGAGCCCTGACCCAAGACTGGAAACAAAAGAACCTGAAAAAACATTTATTTTACTTATTAGTTTAAACAATTCATTTAGGTTTGGCCATTTTTACATATTACATTTTGTGAGACGCAGTAACAAGCAAGACGTTTCAAAAACTCTTGGTGGTTACAAGACATCAAACATAAACTGCAAAAGTCTATGTTCATAATATGATAGTAGATGAACATTTATAACCCAACTTAAGTGTTACATGTTAAAAATGTCTGCAAGCTAGTTCAGCCAGGCATCTCAAGCTGCACTGATTTCACTTGTTAACACTCATCATCCAATCACCCCCTTTAATTTTAACCTTCCAAAACCCCAGAACCTACCTGCAGGTTCCAACAGGGAGTTTAAGTCACTACTGCATCAAATCTCAAACTTTACATGTAAAGAAGACTGCAAGGCGAGATGAGATTTGAGCCTGGACACCAAACTCAAACTGTATTCTGTTGCTGCACTCAATGTTTTATGTAAATACAAAGACGGGCTACCTGATGGAAATGTACATCTCTAAAACAGACGTCTACCGGTAGTGAAATGAACAGTAATGTAGAGACAGAAAGCCTATAGAGCTTTACCTATGACAAGAGCAGCACTGACCAGCCTGCTCAGGTTTGATTGACAGGACGGTCAAAGGGTTCCAATCTGTCCTGGCCTTGCATTTGCATTTGTTAATTAAATGCCACAACAATATGATCTTCAACTATCAACAAGTCCCCCCCTCCTTTAACGCTCCTGAGAAGATACCAGCTGGAGCTAAAGTGAGGTGGACAGCTAAGGAGCAGCCCATCCATTCGCTCGCCATGTCAGGGCCGAGGTAATCTTCCAGTTGGGAAGTTTAACAAGAGAAACAGGCCAATCGATAGTGGTTGGTGGGGTGTCACTTTTTTAATGCAGGAAAAGACTGAAAAAAAGCAGGCGATATGCTGAGTCGAGACTCCAAACAAAATGGGAGTAAACAAAACCAACAAAACTTGGTGCCCCATGGAGGCTGGAGCGTCTGCAAGCATGAAACAAATGAAAGAAAAACACATTTTATGTTGTTAGAAAGCAGCACCTACAAATAGTGCTGCGTTAATTGAAATGATTAATGCTTGTAAACAAAAAAAATCCAGAAACTTTCCCCAATCTTCACCCCGTCATTAGTATCAGTGGGATAATGCAGAACTTAATCGCACCATAATCACACTTTACACATTACACCCGAGCGCGGTCATCCATTAGTAACCTGTTTTAGATTCAGGTTAAGGGCACATCATCAAACGAGAAGAGTTTGGGAAGGGGAGCAGCCTATGTGTATGTATGACTCTAGCCTTAATGAGGGTGTTTCTGGGGGTTTTCTTTGTGTTTGCTGCTCTTTAGTCAAGAGGAAAGGACGGCCGGGTGATCAGTCAGCACTGAAAGCACACACCGGGCCGATTTGTCACCAGGCGGCTGGCACTGGCAGCACACAGCTCCTCCGTCTGCATGATTTGTGAAACCAGGGGCTGTATTTAGTGGTCCCATTTAAAGGCATATTGGAGAACAGCTTCTGTAAGTGGTGTGTGTACGTCCATGTTTATGTGTATGTAAAGCCAGTCACTTGGTCACAGCTCAACGTATTTGCAGCACTTGGGAGAAGTGGGTTTTTCAGCTGGAGGGCTCGTGAAACATGAGCCTTCCCTCTCATTAAAGGAGAAGCTGTGTTTAAACCAAAGCTTGTTTGCTCCTGCTGTAATATGTTTGCGAACATCAGCGAGAGTAAATAAACACGTTCGCCGCGCTCGGCTTCAGAAGAACAAAAATCGGCCGGCGACTGAACTAAACGGAACGGTTTACACGAAATTACACAGAGGGAGAAACTAATAACTCTACATATGTCTTCATCTTATAGCGTGTGTGGCTGCAGAAGCTGACGGCAAAAAGCTGGAGAAACCCACATTTTACTGTATCCCCTGACTGCATGTTAAACAGCTTAACATGTCCGCTTGAACATGGTGAGGCAGTGAGGAGGTCTACCATGGGACTGGAACGAGCCGAGTGAAACATATGGTCTGTATGTAGGGGGTACATGTGGTTGGGTAATAACTGTACTGATGGACTGCAGGGTGTGGATTGACTTCTGGCTGAATGATGTGGCTAAATTGACTAGAATTATCAGATACCAACTAAAAACTTAAGATAAACAAAAGTTACTCACAGAAAAGAAGGTAGCTATGCCGTCAAAGCATTTTTTTTGCATAGTTTCACCATCTTCTGATATGAATGGAGGAAAATAAAAGACTTAAGGAAATACTCATTTACACAAATAAAGGCAAAATTAGCTCAACTCCTTCCTCTTTGATTCATTAAGAAAGTTTTTAAAGGCTTGGAGTAAGTTACACATTAGAGGGAGATGCTAATGAGGCTCAAAGTGGTTATTTTTGTTTCATTTATTTAGCATGGGATAACTTTTGCAAGTATTAAGTGCCTTAAATTTGGTCCTGTTTTCCATCCAAAAAATGTGGATCTTGAATTTTAGCTGGTTTAAATATGGTTTAAGACTGATTGTCATTTATCAGGGAAGGTTGTCTTTATTTTAAGCTTTACATTAGAACAACAAACATTTATGTCATCTCATTCATAAAAATGTAGATAGAGTAAAAGGGTTCTATTAAAATAGTGGTTCTCATTCTATTTGCGGGGGGTCCTTGCTTTACAGTCAATCCCACAAATAAAGTCACTAAAATGGCTGAGTCAAGATTGATCAAGTCAAATTTCTCTTTTAATAGTCAGATTGTAAACAACAGTCTGTAGCATTCAGTTGTTCTTTATCCACTCATCATATCTACTTCAGACTAGGGATGGGAATGAAAATTTTATATTTATAACAATGCCATTATAAATTCTTTTACCAACTCCATTTCTGATTGCTGAGGTTTTCTGTGGGGAAAACAGTAGGCCTACACAGGTTTTCAGGGTCAACAAACTGCATAAATGAATTTTTCCGCAGGCTGCTGGTGTTTTCAAGTTTTCTTGAAGCCACAAAGACACAGACACCAGATGTTGTTCTAAATGGTGTGTCAAATTAGGCAATGGATCTAATTTCTTCTGATTCCTGTCTGTCATGATGACATCTTTGACTTCTTGTTGTTCCTGCGTCTGATAAGACAAGGTAAGACAAGATAAGAAAGGTATGCAGAGCAAAGTTAAAGTAGCATATAAGGGCACTGTAAAGCAAAATGACTAATCATATAAATTGCTTCATCTGATTGTTTTCAATTCTCAAATAGAGTGTTTTTTCTGATTCCCATACTTAAGACACAATTAATTGTAACTTCTATGTTAACCATAACCCTTTGCTAAACTGGTAAATGATAAATGGGGTTGATTTCATGAAGCTTTGCTAACGTCTAATCTGACAACTCAAAGTGCTTTTAAACTGCTGGTCACACCTGCTCATTCACGTCCATTCACAAAAGTCATTTATCTGCATCAACTTACACATGGCTGCATCCATACCCATGTACAACGTTCATCCAACTGACACAGAAGCAGAAGCAATTTAGGTTAAAAATCCTCATGAAAAATCTTTTAAAATGAGAGCACTTTCAACCCTCCCACTGATGGTGCAGTGACTCTCTAAACTAAGCCATCATCAACCCTTTGATGGAAACACGACGGATTGGCGACATTTTAAACACGCATTTTTTTAATGACTCAAAGAGAAAATGTTTGTCTAATCTCATACATTTACACAAACAGGATTGAAATTCAAAGAGCCATTTCTGCAGCCTGTTCACACACCACCCGCACAGATTTTAACATAAATCCTTTCCTTGAGGAGGCAAATAGCCAATCACAGCTCAGGATTTGGGGTTTGACACCTGAGGTGATCAATTTCAAACTCAAGAGGGTCCATGCAAACCACAAGCCCCTCCAGTGTTACCATGTGATCCATAATTTGAAATGCACCATCTTCAAAAAACACTACTGTTATTTGGAGCTCATTGAGGCAACAGTGGAAAATGTATTGTAGAGCACATATAGATAAAAACAAATGTGATTTCGGGGTGCCGGTTTGGCGGAGTGGTTAGCTACCAGGCACGTCCCATATACATACTTCTGCCGGTCCAGGTTCGAACCCAGAGTGTCTTCCCCTACTCTCTCACCCCCTTTCACAAACCTATCCACTGTCTCTCTCCTATTAAAAAAGGCACAAAATAAAATGTCCCAAAAATACAATAAAAAAAACATGTGATTTTACATTCATCACCAGATACAGCTGCACTGCTCATATTGTGGTGAGGCAGAGTAAAGTTGTTTGGATCATGAAACGGTCAATGACAAAAAGGAGGTTTAAAGGGAGGTGTACAACTCAAGACTAACACATGACAAGAACAGCACTCTCGAGACAAGAATCTTTCTCACATGAAAATAGGAGTGTGACTGCATTGACTGACTGTTGGTGACTTAAACGTCTAACTGTATTTACAAATGTATCTACTTTTGACTTCTAGTTTTATTGTTGTGTTTGTCATGCGGCACACAGAAACTTTTCACTTTGTTTTCCTGAAATATTCTACACACACTTGGCTCAAAGGCAAAAGCAGGACTTATCGAAATGCAGGATTTGATGCCTTGCATGGGGTTAGCTTGGCAGTACTCTAGAAATGATACCTCCAACCACACTTCTGTCCAAGCACACTTTTTAAGTTTAGAGTCCAAAAAGAAAAAAAATCAAAGCTCATCTTTGGAAGCTGCACTATAAAACTTTAAAACTGGATGTTCGGGATTTTCAATACAAGTATCGAACGCTTCGCCATGCCAGCATCTCTTTGTGATTTTATGCTGCAGAACTTACCTGGTTGGACACATAAATACTTGAATGACTGTTTCCAGCCTTCAAACTTGTGATGATATCAGTGGATTGCAACAAAAAAACTCTTTGGCTCTGTAACTCTTAAAAAAGGCTTTCTTTGTGACTCACCCACAGATGTCACATTTGTACTCTCTCATGCCGAGGTGTCTCTTCACGTGGTTTCTGGCGTCTCCCAGCTGAGCCGTGGCAAAGTTGCAGATCTTACAGATGAAGGGCTTCGATCCTGCAAAACAAATACGGGCCTTTATTATAACCAATGATATCATATTGTAAAATGACAAGAAGAGGGTACATATTTTAAAAGCAGAAGCTTAAAAAAGGTGGGTAAAAGTTGGGTTTTATGTTTCAGGTACATTCCCTGTTCCAGACTTCTAAGTTCATTTTAGTTCAGTAGAAGACAGCAAACATGTTTTGCAACCTTAAAATAACTGTAAAAACAGATGTTCACACGAACTACAGTCACAGTCTCAGTGCCAGGCGTCCCTTCCTTCACTCTCTATCTATCCTTGTCACTCTCCTTCATCTCTTACCTACTCTTCCTTTGCCTGTGGATGCGTAAATTGGATTCCAAAGGTCAGGGCGAATACGTAAATCAATTCTGTGTGCGCTCACTACCTCCTATTCCATCATTAAAGCGCTAATCACTCTGGCGGGCTTCGCGGGGAGGTTTCTCCCTAATTATTGTCATTAATAAGTCCAGAGGGCGGGTAGCGCTTGAGAGAGTGGCAGAGCCTCTGCCTGCAATCCGTCATTTAAGAGCAAAGCTGCGAGGGCTGATTCCTCTTCTAACCGTGTGACGCACAAACAACTCCAAGCTTGAGTTAAAAGATGAAAACTGGAACTGTTTTCTGTATGAGGAAAGTCAGTAATTAATGTGATTTACAGAACTCAAAAGCTGTGTAAAGGAAAAGACCAAGTTTTTAAGATTAATTGATATGTTTTTGAATGGGACAAAGGGTTTTTAAAAAGTCCTACAAGAGATGCACACATGGATCAGATTAACAAAGGTATCTGCCTTTTGTACACAAACAGTCATTGGAAAATAAATGTTACATGAGCAGGTGTCAGTTTGATATATTTGTTAGTTGTGTCATATCAACAGAAACATGACATCTTCAACGTCATTCCCCTTAGAGAGTTTTTCATATGGAAAAAGAAAAAAAACATTCGACAAACTGTTTTATGATCAAACATGTTTATGTTGGTGTTGTAGGAGGATTACACAGAAGAAAGGAATGCAATAACATCTGCATTGCATTGTCATTTGCTTAATTGTTACTTTAAATAGGTTATATCATTTATTTCTTATTGTTTAATATGTCCTTTAGGGAATCTAACATGTTTCCCTTGGGACATAGAGGTGATAGAGCGGTATGAACAAGAAATAAAAGTCTGCAGCATCAGGATTTCTCCCTCTCCGCCTCTTTATGGTGCCAGCAGCTGCCTGAAACATCTCCTTCCCTCAGCCCCCTGAACAGACCAACCAGTGCTAAGGCATTAGTTCAAGCCCACTGCAGAGCCTAGATGTTAAAATGAATGCAAAGTTGTTGACAACATGGTCCAATGTAGTGCTGAACTGACCAATCAGCCAAGAACAGAACTGTAAACCAATCAGAGTGGACTGGGCCCACATGAGGAAGGGAGCTTAAGCAGAAGGAGCCCTGACAGAGCATCCCAAACAGACAGAGAATACAGCCCTATCAGGAGTATCCGTATATGAAAAGAAAAGTGTGTTTGAACATTATTCATTGTACACATACTCTACAAGCTATCAAAAATGAATGAACCTGATTTAAGGCAACACATAACTTCTTGAAGCATCAGTACTGACATTGGTAGTGGCTGTATTGATATTTTAAACATCATTATTGATACCAGCTCAGAGTTTCACAAAAAGGACATCACGAATGTTATTCAAGTCATATTAAAGCCTTAAATTCTAGTCTGAGCCTTCCTCTTGTCCAGTTGTAGCTGGGACAGTCTCTAGCCCTTCATGACCCAAAAGAGATAAGTAGAAGAGATGGTAATGATCTATATGGTACAATACAGATATAATATCAATATAAAAATGCTGGTCTGTATTGGCCCCACTTTATGGCAGGAAGACATTGACTTGACTGGAAATTAGTGGTGGGAGAAAAAAATTGATTCACATAAGAATCTGAATTTTTTTCTGTCGCTTGACAATTTTTAAATCGATTTTTTGTTACATATAGTTTTTTTCCAAATTTAAATGCTTCAATTTAGTCTGTGTTAATAAGTCAGACCGAAAAAAAGTTACCGCTTTTCTCCAGCAGAGGGCAACATGTTTTTCTTCATCCATCCGTACCATCTTTCTATCTCATTTTGTTAGAAGGGTTTCGGATTTTGTCTATTCTGATTATCGCCACTTTTGAATGCGGTCCAGGCTTTTGAA
The DNA here is from genome assembly GCA_036419115.1 of Scarus forsteni. Lineage (NCBI taxonomy): Eukaryota > Metazoa > Chordata > Actinopteri > Labriformes > Labridae > Scarus > Scarus forsteni. The sequence goes on along the minus strand of JAZDUH010000040.1, from coordinate 6,899,576 downwards.
GACAGACTATAAACAGGTGGTTAAAATATATTGCTGAATTTATCCTATAAAACAGACTAAAATGTGATGTGTATTTTTCATATTTTTCACTGGTGTTAAAAAAGCTAACTAAAGATTATAAAAATCAGCAATATCGTAGAATCGCAATTTTAATCACCTAAAAAAATCGAATCGGGAGGGAAGTGAATCATCCGAGCCCTACTGGAAATTGGATATTTTTCAACCAGTTTTCTTTTCTTTCTGTTTAATCCAGATTTAAGCACCCTCCATGTCCAAGAAAGACAACCATTAAATCCCTGGAAACGTACCAGTTGATGTGAATTGTCTTTCCAAAGTTAAAAAAAAGCTCTTTGTCATTTTTCTAGCATTTTACATTCTCATGCACTTGAGCACTTTGTTATTGACTATGAGAAATGCTACATTTTTGACAAAAGACCTCAACCTTCGCTGTGATTACAAAAGATTGAGCAAAACCTTTTTCAAAATGAGGCAATTCCATAAGAGTGTCATCTTAGGACATATTGCTGATTAACTTTAATACAAGAGCAGAACCACAAATAAGAAAACCACGAAATTAAGTGCAGGAGGACAGCCCCAGCCCTTTCCCCATCTTGCCACCTCACAGGCCAAATATGGTATTTTTCTGCTGGAAACTCTACATGAAATGTTCTACAGCCTGAGCTTCATCAAGAAACCCCTGCTACCCTGTTTAGCAGGTCAGAATTGGGCCAGCAAGTGGCAGCCTGGTCTGATATGATATCCACACACGCATCCTTGAGCACGCCCTCACCCTCTCGCACTGAATATCCCAAGACGTTGTAGAATATTTATTCCAGGGGCAGCTGCTGATTTGATTAAGCACTTTGTGTAGATTACTAATTCGTTCATACACGGTTCACTTGCTGTGAGCTGGAAGTACGACACATCGAATTTTGAGCCCGTAACGAAGATTGAAAGGCAAGTTTGTGCTAACAAGGTCCATAAACACAGGGGGCGAGGGGGAGGGCGCAGGGGGGTCCACATATGGGTAACAGCCATGCCAGCCCCTTCATTTCACGTGTCCCTGCAGAATACCACAGACACACACACGCAAAAATCACTGTGCTTAGCCAAAAAGGTGCGGACTTAAGGGGAAATCAAGGCAGAAAAACGCTTATATCTCTATATGTGACCACAAACTTCACACCTAAATCTGCCGACAATCTCACACTAACTTAAAAATAATAAATCACACAACACAATCATCAACACCCACAAAAAAAAACAAAAAGACAGACACTCACACCACACCCACCTTCACACCTACAAATACCTACATCGAGATGCGGAGCCCCACCTCACACCTATGCATGTGCATACAGACACAAACATTAAATTCACAAGACATAATCACCCATGGACAAACAGAAGGAGAGACAATCGCTCGCACTCCCTCTCACTCAAACACACACATTCAGACACACACACAGAAGCTAAAGTTGAGGTGAGAGCGAGGCGTGTGGGGAGCTGATTTGTCCAGATGGCTGGCTGAGTATGAGACATGGCAGAGAGGAGAGAGATGTAACGTCCCTCAGTTCTCACATCTTATCACATTAATACTCCACCACTCCACTTAAACAGCCTCCGTGAAACTGAAATTGACCATCAATGCGGTGTCATGTTAAATTAATATTGCCATCCACACAGGGGCGATGTGGCTCCCTCACATCCCAGATGAGACAGGGAATGACTAATTCATTTCCTGAGAGGAGAGACGAACCTCATGCAATGTTTCACTGCACACACACACACATACACACACACACATACGCACAAGGTGGGGTCTTAAGGTTTGTACACCACACACTTCTAGCAAAGTAGTTGGCTTAGTTCTTAGTTTTGGGGAAAAGAAAAGATCACTTATTAGTATATTTAAGATTATACTGAAATCTTGAACCTTTAAAGTAAACAAGGGGGTTGTTACGATACCAGAATTGTAAACTTAAATACAATAGAAGTAAAGAAATTTGACATTTGATATCTGTTTTAATGCTTTAACAGAAAAACTTAAATAATAACAATAGAATAAATAATTTCTTTTTTTTTCACCTGCAGTTCAAAAAAAAGGTCCATAAAAAATTACTTTACTTATGAAAAAAAACATAGGCAGTTAATCCTTGAAGGTTCCCATGTGTTTTGTAAGTTATTTTTACAACAAACAGATTTTTTTTTTATCAATACTTGCCCACAATTTCTTTTTTTGTCTCTAATGCTGTCAAAAATGAATACTCAGAACAGTTGTTATGACCATTTTTGTGTTAAAATAAACTCCTCCAAGACTTTTGCAACATTGTCGGGCAAGTCACTGTCAAAACTGTTGAAAACTTTTTTTAAAAATTCTTGAAAAAAAAAACATGCGTCCACAAACAGATTTGGATCACCACCGAATCCTTTTAGTTCTCCCCTGTGCCAGGACCGGTGTCTAAGTAGCTGTGATAAAAATCTGTAGATAACCGAGTTAAAAGTGAAAACGTGGAAAACTGTCCAGCCTCGAAATGTAGCACATTGTCAAAAAAAAAAAATCCTGAATCCGCATCCGGATTTGGATCACCACCAAAATGTAATCTACTGATTATTGGTCCATTTCTAACATATCCCAAGAATTTTATAACTCTTGAGTTATTTGGTTCACAAACTAACAAACACTGATAAAAAAGAACTCATTGTCAGAGGTTTAAATCACAAAAACATGAAAATTAACTAAAAAAAAAATCAATAACAAAAAATACTTTCCACTGTAGTTTGAGTGATATTTGTGTTACGTCAATTATCTTTTTAAAACTAAAGGCAACAATAACATGGCAAAATACATATTTGCATAACGCTTGTCACATTATAGCATATAGAAAACAATCATTGAAAGTTGCATGAGGTTCATGTTTAAAGTGCCAAACTGAAATGCTGTGCAAGACTTTGTCAGTAACCTTCAGGCCTTGTAAAAACAAATTCTTACCATAAATTCTTTATTAAAAATAAGTTTCAGTACATTACAGTAAACCAACAACATTTTCCCAAACTGACACTCTGGTTCGATGGTAATCTTTGACATTCTGAAAATAGCACCATGTTCAGGTTATTCGTATGTTTAAAAAATAATGAGAAAGTGGAATAGTCAGAAAATGAAAGAAAAAAAGTTTTAATATTAATTAATAATCTGTTTGGGATTACTAGACTTTGACCATGTATACCTCTTTATGGGTCAAACTTACACTCTTTAAGAATCCCGAACAGTCTGTAAACACAGTGTTTGTTACATGGTTTCAATGAACTCCTGTTTTATTTTTTAAAAAAGTTTTTTTAAATTGATTTTTACAATCTAGTCTTTTAATTTAGAAACTGAGATCACTCTCACTCCTTATATGCATATTTGTAACCAGTTGCATATGTCTGTCATGATGACAATCCTTTTTTTTCTGCTTCATGGCTTTTATTTTGTGTAAGATTTTGGTGGCAAGGATTTCTATTTCATGAAGTGAGTCTAAGTGAAAAATATTCCATACTGTTCGGGTTCAGCTGAAAATGGGTAGGAAAATTATCATATCATTTTTTTTTCAGTGTTTGATATTTACAAAAAAAAGATAAACAAAAAAAGACTGTCTGTTCGTTGACCTTAAGTGTTAATTATCTTGTTGCCTTTGAAAAGTTCTTCTTTTCAGCGGCAGGGAAGCCCCAGTTATGTCATGTTACTTCAATATGAGTTGTTTCTAGAACATTAAACCTCAACTGACTCACTAGTACACACTCAACCTTTGTTTTTATTTGTTACACTGTTTTTTCTTGTAATGCAGTCCCTAGAAGTCTGTATCGACAAGAATATGTAAATACATTAAGTACCACACTACAGAAGTTATGAAATGATACACGACAATAACCAGCAATACTGTAAGCAGGGCAATTTGACACAATCATTTTAACCACTGTGTCTTTTTTTATTTTCTTACGATTAAGATTCCATAAAGTTAAACCCATAAAAATGCAGTTTCTAATCAGTGTTATTAACATGACGCATACTCCCTGTAACAAGGAAAAACTTCATTTAAAAAACCCCATTAACAATAAATGGATCAGAGTCGGACAGTCAAACAGCTGAAAACCTGCTGCTAACTAGTGGCACAATATGGCATTAAAATAAACTTTTTAATAGTCTTTGACTATAAAATACTGAATACAGCTCTAAGTAAACTTAAAACAACAACATACTATATGTCCTAACTTTAAAGTAAATAGTTCAAACAGATAATCATGTGGTCACTGAGGACAATTCTGTTTGAAATTTAGAATGTGTAAATAATCTGTTTACCAAGCATAAGGTTTTGGTTCTATTTTAACAACTAACACTGCCAAAATACTTATAAAAAAGATTATCCCAGTCTGTTTATCCAACAAATACATAGACCTGTCATAATAATCAATTAATCAATTAACCGCATGATAAATAAAACATCCTTGGTAAGTTTGCTGGCCTCGATAAATTGACACGTGCATGCATGTTTGTTTTCCTCCTTTCTCTCTATCAAACAGGCTGGATAAGAAGATGGTTCACTCTGTGCAACTTTCTCAACACCTCGGTGTGTGGGTTATGTAGCGATTTAGCGGAGTGAGCATCTGTCACTCATTCAATCTTTGGGGGGTGGGGCGTGGCCACTCGCGCACAAACACAGAGAGCTGAAGTGAGCGTTGTGAGAAGTAACGAGGAAACAAACACTAATATGAATGAAGGCACAAAACTAATGGTTCCTAAGCCGGCTGCCACAGCCCCAGTGTGGGGATATTTTGGTTTTAAACAGAATGAACAAGATGTGAGCCCATGAACACCGACGAGCTGATATGTCATATTGTTTGAAAGTAGTGGGGCAAGGATGTGGAGGTGCAGCAGAGCTTTCGGCGTCAAAGTAAATATAAATAAAACAGCGCAAAATGGTGCATGCTCACAGACAGTGTGGTTTGCTGCATTGCTAAAGAAATGCAGCTCTTCAATATGGTTTAAAAGCCTGCATTCTGGGAAACGTTACAAATGTTTGACAGACAGTACAAATTGACTGGGAGAAAGTATGTCACAAACAATTCAGGAACTGTATAAGCTCCATTTTATTTATTGTTTTTAAGGTGTGTGCTTTTACTGGAGTTTTTTTTTTTCTTTTTTTTTTTTTTACAGAGACAGGGTCTTTTTTCCGATTAGAATAAGGATTTTTAGTTACATGCAATTTTACCCAAGAGAGTGATTTCATTTTCATTTTCATTGGGTTTTTCTTCTCTTTTTTGTTTGTTTAATTTCTCATTAGTTTCATTTGTTTTATTTAAAAGCTCTTGACCTTCCAATTTCAGTTAAATATTCTTACGAAATTAAAGTTTATTGCTATTGATACAGTGTCCTCACTTTATTATGACATATATATTATAACTTAATAATTTTTGGACAATTATTGCCCAGCAAAACTTGTTATCGATACAGGCCTACAAATACAAATAAATGTATTTGAAATGTCTGAATACATGCTAGGGTTGCAAATTCTGTGTATTACAATACAGTAAACAGAAACATGAAGATGGCATATACAAAGAACTAAAGGTTTTTTAGTCTTAATAATGTAAATGGCATTTTAATTTACATCTAAAATGTTAATTTCCTTTTATTCACCACACAAGCTTCAAAATTATTCAACAAGTTTAAAGAGAACTTAAGTGATGACACAAATTCCTATGGCAAAAGCCCACCTGCTGTATTAAAAGCTGATGAATGGCAGAACAGTTTGATTTTATTTTTTTTTCACAGAAATACATCCCATCCTGTTTGTGAGCATAAATGCTTAACATGTGTGTCTATTACTTTCAGGCTCAGTCTGAGGTCAGACAGCTCACTCTGGTGAAAAAGTGACCAATTTACCTCAAAATGCAAATTCCAGCTGTAGCCTCATTGGCAAAATGTTAGCATGTGTGTGTGTATGTTTCCTTTAAGGGACAAATTGACAAATCTGTGTGCAGCCTCCCACTACCGTCTCCTGATTTCACTGATTAATCAACTGAATAAAAACTAGGTCTTAATTAAAACAATCTGGACGTGCTCCCAGCTCAGAAACTGGCAGCCCCTCCACCACCATGCAGCTCCAACAAACAAGCTCCCAAAATGAATGACCACCATAGAAAAGGTGAATAATTCACCGTAATGAGGGAACTTAGCAATAATAACAACTGGCATATGTTGTCAAAATGAAGAGAAATGGGTGCTTTCCACAAATAAGAACAGCACAGATAAAATTGGAGTAATCTCATAATCAAGATCGTAACTCAGTGAAATAAAAAGAGGTAAACCTTAAAAAAAGGCAGAGTGTGCCCTTGACTTGGAGCCATCTGTTGGGACCTCAGAGTCACAGCTTTCATTTTCTTAAGTAACACTAAGTAAGTGACCTCAAAACTCAAGAAATATGACACCGGGTATAAATTATGAATATGTGAAGACTAATCGTTAATAAGAAGAAAGTGGTCGCACAACATTAATCATCAGGATTTTAACCTCCAATTCTCACAGCTTTAAGCAGTCTGATTTTAGCAGTGAGCAATCTGCAGTGGTTACACAAGGTGACTGCTATGCATAATGAAGAAAAGGACAGGAAATGTTCATTTCAAGCAGGTTTGAACTATTCCCCACTATCCTGCTGCCTTGTATAAAGAGGTTACATCACCCTTATTGTAGGTGAATTAACAAATGTAGCTTACTGCAACATATTTTTGATTTGCAGTGTTTAAATCTACTGTGTATCAGGCCTGGGAAACTGGAAGCACTTGCCTCTTGCTCAAGTCTATTTTTGTTACATATTGTGCTTGATGATAAATTTGAGGTTCTCCTGGTGTGAAACATGTTTCCCTTTTTATTTTAAGCTTTTCATCTTCACTCATTTGAGTTGCCAGTGGTGCCCCCAGGATGGTTAGCTGACCTAACATGTGCCTACATACAATGTCTATGCCAAAGGCTGGATCTGCTTTCAAGAGCTTTAAAACAGCACAGGTTTCACCATAAAACAAAGACAGGCAACTGCCTTTGGCTTTTAACCTGACATAACAGATGGACTGTTCATATTTCACGAACTCATCTGTACAGCAGTCCAATAGAAAGTGATTAAAACTGGTCAGAACATTTCAAAAGCATATCCAGCATGTGATTGGACGATCATTCTGTCAATCACAATCAATATGGGCCAAGCAGATAATGTAGTAGGTGCACTGCTGCAGTGTAAACAGACAGAACATGAGTCACTTTGTTAAACTAACTCTGCAAAACATGATGGCAGAGAAGCAAAAATATCTGTTTAGTAGAAAAGTTTGTCATGTTGTTATTTGTTTTTTATTTAATAAAGAAAGCTGTCCAGATCTGATAAGCTGCTACTGAAGATGAACTGAACTTTGAGGGTTAAACACATTTGGATGCAGTATGGACTGCCTTGTGTGTGTCCCTCATGTCACACTCCTTATCCACCCTTCTATACAACTTGTTAACAATCACTTGCTTTTTCAAATGTGCAAGCAGCAATTCAAAAAAAGCAAATCAAACAGTTCTGAGAGTGGAAATGGTTAAGGTTTGTTGCAATGGTATCACAACAGGCATCAATATGTTTTCCTTGGATGGCATAGGAGATCAAACTTTATGCTTCATGACACTTCTTCTCTCTACAAACACAATGCTGCATACTGTCATGTACATTCATTGTTAGCACAGAGCATGGACCTCAATTACGGCCCCATTAAAGTTTAGGCTGAACCAAAGGAGGCAGAGAAGGGCATTTATTGATGGTGCCCTCACATCTCGTTCCTGCATTAAGTTGATTTTAAAAGCAATTAATACACATGGTCAGGGAAAAGTAATGGAGCACCCTGTGTTCTTAACCTGCTGGACGTTTCCCAGCCGAAACCCCGGCCAACGCCGCCCTGCTTTGCATTATAAATGACAAGATAAATCTTAATGGATTGAGCATAATCAGCTCGCCATGAAGGCTGACATATACACACACTCACCGGTGCTCACACACATATACACAAACATGGACATACAGACACAAGGGAAATTAAAGGGTTTGAATACGTCTGCATTGATTATTTTAAATTATTAGCCCACCTCTCTTTGGACCTCCAATGCTTTTAGCCTAAGCTTTAACACATTTACAGAGACTTATTGACTATAATTACAACTGAGTCTTGGTAATGGACACATCAATTATGAGTCGCACTTGTCTTTGACCAAGCGTTGCTCAGGGAATCCCAATCGGGGGTCCATTAGCGTCTCTCCTGCTGGTCTGAAGCTCAATCAGTCTTTAACTTCACCTCCACTGAAACTGCTATTACCTGGCTGCTTTAGATAGTAGCTTTAACATTAGCATTAGCTGCATCTACTCACTGAACTGAGCTGGCCCTAAAACAAAAGGCCTTAAAGCAGGGGAGTGCTTTAACTTTGTTATATACCAGGTCAAACACTTAAAGAATCACTTATCCAAATCTAAGCAAAAGTCTACTCGGCTGAATATTTAGCCCTGTTAACCAACTCAAAACAGGAGCACTGATTTAACCACAAAGACATGGAGGAATATAGCATCTCTGTTTTTGAAACAATGTACACCATTGCAAAAGCATCATGCTTAATCATGCTGTAAAAATACAGTAACAATGTGAAAGGTATGGCATGCCAAAAAAGGCATCAAAGACTAAGCACAGAATCGACCAACAAGGCTTCATACATTTATTTTCCCTCAGAGTAGGTCTGGTGAATAAAATCCAAATATGTTAGGTCTGTTAACACCTAACTTTACAAAAATGTCTTCCCAGAGAGCTGTCAGTGAGTAACCCCGGTTTAAAATAATGTCTGATATCTGATTTTGACAACCTCCGAGCAGAATGACATTTGCACCCCTCTAAGTTCTAAGAGGGGCCAAAGTCCACTTTGGAAACTGATAATCTAGTAAGTTAGTTGTCTGTGACCGCAGAACGAAAGAAAGTTAAGAAACAAACATGACTGAAGATGTTAGAGGGAGGATTTAGCAGACAAGTAGCCAGTCTCAAACTGTTGTGTCAGAATAATCAAAGATGACTAGTCTGACAAGACAAACAGTTGGTTTCATACAACATATCACAGACACGGTGTTCAAAAGCAGTTATCAAAATGTTAAACCTACTTTAAAAAAGAAAATTAGGGAAAAAAGTTGTATTTAAGTAAAGCAGAAAAAACATGTACAACACAGGAGAGGTACAGTGTATTCAACTTTTTAAACAAAATAATCTAAAATAAAAAGGCAGTCAAATTTTCTATAAAGCTTACAAATTGCATGTTTTAAAGTTTATAGCAAAGGTTTAACACAAAAGTACATGCAAGGTAAAATAACTAAAGTAAGATACAATAGTTAATGCTGTGTGTTCTTTTACAAAAGTTGAATTAAGGACTATTTAAGGATCAAAAACCAAGCAAATATGTTCAGCAGTGGACTACAATTTTAATGTGATGGAATTTATGAGCCTGTATGTTTACAAGAAAAAATTCAAAAGTCTTTTCTCATTTCAAAAGATTTTTCTTTGTGTTGATTGTTTAAGTTGTATTATTAAGGAACTACTACGAGCAACAGGAGGTGCATAGAAAGCAAATGAAGGATGACGTGCCAGGATGAGGAAGAACCTGTAACTATTGTGAAATGTACCGTTGCTTGGTACTGTACTGTTGCTCTATGAATGAGATGTCTGCTCTATCAACTAAGCCTATCACTCATGTCATTTTTTAACAAGAGACCAAATCTTCTATTAAAGATAAACATGCTTCTACTACCTCCGTTAAAATAGTGTGTGTGAATCAAAGGTTCCACATGTCCTAATCCAGATTCATGTTTTCAAGTCTAAAAAACTTGTCTCAAAAAGAGTCTTAAATGTTTTATCACGTACGTTACATATTCATTAGGATACACTGATAAGAAACTAAATACTAAAACAACATCCTTCACTAAACCATGATGGTATGCAGAGAGGAAAATGTTGGGGTACAGCTCTGCTTAAGTTCTCTCTTACTGCACTCAAGAAGTGGTGGAACAACATCTGTGACCTGTTTACACACAAGAGTTGAGAGGAAACAGAGGCAGCTTTTAGGGATGAATGATATCATATGTAAGGTATTGTCATCCATGGATGATTTCTAAAACCCTAATTATCAATAAAGGCGTGTTAGCACCGGCCTTTGATTAGAGCAAATTCTTTTGAGGATAAGGCACTAAAACAGGGAAGATTGTGTGAGCTAATTCTGCGCAAATGATGGTGCTATTAGCAGGAGCAATCCATTCTTTGTGGATCTGGCCCTTAGTAACACAACAGTTCCGTGAATCAGGGCCAAAACTAGTGTTTAAAGTAGTAACTTAGTCACTTAGTCACAGAGCTGGGCGATAAGGCCTAGAAAAAAAATCCCAGATTTTTTTCCACAACACTCGATTTACGATTTTAATCGATTTTTCCCTCCCTACAAGGAAACAAAACTCCCAGTGACATAAAAATGAAACAAATCAAGTTTTGCCTTTATGTGGTCTAAATGTTTCCCTCTTAAAGTCAAAGTCTGGGTCATAAAAGGTTGATTAGTAGTATAAACGTAGGTAGGTTTGTCTACATAAACACTAAAAGGCTGAGGTATTTTTACAATACAAGCATGAAACTCTGATCAATATATTTTATCTATTTTAATAACAAATACAAGCCTATAAAAGTGCTTGTGCAAACTCTACAAGGCCGACCATCATGAAAATTGTACTTTTTTTCAAAAATTGCAACTACTTACAATTGGACTAAGGCAAGAAAAAAAATCTTGATTTTTAATTTTTTAAATCTTCTGCAGAAAATAATTCAAATTGATCGATTTAATCAATTTTTTTGCTCAGCTCCACTTAGTCATGATGATAATATTCATGATAATAGTATCTGAAATCCCAACATTTGCTCTCATGTTAGAAAAATAAGACGGATAACAGTTTGTCCAATATGTCACTTTGTTTTTACCAGTAAAATGCTTCTTAGTCATGTGTGCTTAGTGCCAGTATTAAAATGATGTAACTCAACAGAAAAAATGCAGATTACATCTTTTTGTGCCAAATTATTGACTTGATGGCAGATGAGACTGAGTACTTCCATATGGGGCTGGAGCAACTTTGTGTACAATAAATATAGAGGCCACAAAATGGTACCTATCGCGGATACACGTAAATTATAGAGTTTAACTACTCCCTTTATAGATTAATGGTCCTTGAACTTACAACCTTTAAATTTCAGGTCTTGGGAGGTTTTAGATGTCATTTAAAGTCTGGAATATGTGCTGCATTTTGTTGTTTGGCTTTCACTCCCATTTTTTGAGCTGCACCATGTGTGAAATCATCAGAGGTTTATTGTACAACCTCATCGATTCTGTCAATGCAAGAACCAAGAGGAGTAAGTGATATGTTATCTTTAGCACAGGTGTAATAATAGATGTCTGTAAACAAAAGGCCAAAATTACAGATCACAGTGTTGGAAAAAATGCATCTGTATTTTGACAATTGATGCCGGTCTGATTTAAGTTAACAGGGTTTCCTAAACCTTTTATTCAATGAGAAAATCAAGGTTTTTAAGGCACTGTTTGCATCTCTCCAAATGACAGATTAAGCTTTGTTTTGTTTTTGTTAAAATATTCAATAAAACATACATGCACAATGAAGTAATGACTTTGTTTCTCCTCAAATGCTGTTTGTCTTGCTTTATGCCCAAAGACACCTTCATAATAGATCTAAAAGCCCAGTCACACATTCCCATTTCTAATGGGCAATTGTGCACGATTGTAATAATCCTGATAAAACGTGCTTTGCTTTGGACAGTTTTGAACTGTTCAAAGCTGTCGTGGAGAATCGCCGCTCTCAGTGTAGCAGGGTGGAAGCTTAATGCAGTCCTAAGGCGAACAGTATTACCGTGGCATGTACGGGGCTCAATCTGGCTGATCGTGGCTCAATCCTGAAAGCTTTCTGAGGACGACTGACAAGGACATATCCGTTTGTGCCCTGACTGTGTCCTGTTCAAGACGACACAAGCATCAGGGCTAAATCAGGGCTTACGTGACTCAAACTGGGCTTGAACAGGGCTGACGATGAGTCAGCAGGATGGAGATTCATGGAATCCTTGTTGTATCAAAGTAGTGACCTAACTGAAGCGGGACAAACGCCCCCGCATTACTGACAGTGTATTCACGGGTGTGTTAGTGGGAGAGTCGTTTCTTCCGGTATCATGTCGATTAAACCCCCCTTGCCAATCGTGTACAGTCGTGCACAATCACCATGAGAAACGGGAATGTGTGACTGGGCTTGTACTTGTACAAGACTGCTTTATGGTGAATAAAACATATCTATAAATTACTACCAGGAATAATACATTTGGAAGTACAGCGGTTAAGTTCCAGAACCACACGAGATAAGATAAATCCGCAAAAGAGAATAACCCGTTTTAAATATCAGGAAACGTAAGAAACTTTCTCTTCTTCATTGCCTCACCAGAAGTCTTTGATATTGAGCGTTTGGGTGGCATCCTTGTAAAACACAAACAAAATCAATGCACAAAACACTAAAGTTATGCAGAACGCTGTAGAGAGAGACGTGGAACTAAGAGAGAACAAAAGCAAGCACCTCTCCTCTCTGCAAGATGCGAAACCACATGACACAACAGCCAATACGCAACCGAGAACAAAAGCCGACACTCTGATAGGCTGAATCAGTACGTACGGTTATCATGTTGTGATATGTGAGATTTAAACTCATAACCAATGCTGCTGAATGCCGCGAAATGGGAAAAATGTGTGGGAAATTAAAGTTAATTGGTCTTTTTACTGTATCTGAATATCAGATATGGAAGAACACATACCTGTGTGCGTTCTGATGTGCGCCAGGAAGGCCATGGAGTTGCTGCTCTTGCACACCTTCCCACAGTATTTGCACACACTGCCCTGGTTCTCCTCTCGCTCCCGGTTGATCTGCTCGGTGTCCTCCATCACGTACTTGTTGACCTCCCTCAGAAGCTCTTCATGCTTCTCCTTAATGTGAACAAACAGCTCCTGCTCGGACTCAAAGCGGTCGGTGCATTTGACGCACTTGAAGCTTGCTCCACCCTCAGGTAGCTCCTCCACACTGTTCAGCTCGTTGCGGAGATGGGCGGCACTGCTCAGGTGCTGGTGCAGGTTGCTCTCGGAGTAGAAGGACTTGCCACAGACCAGGCAGTGGAAGTGCTTGTCCTTGGTTGGGTGCTTCATGGAGATGTGGACGTTGAGGCCGCTGATTCCGTCTGCCAGGAAACCACAGTCCTCACAGCGGATGCGAGAAAATCCCCCTTTTGAGACCTCACTCAGTTTGATTTCTTTGGTTTTGAGCTTCTTTATGTATGTAGCATCAGAAAGTATGGCACTGTTAGGCAGTGGTGTTCCTCCAGTCAGACATAACACAGGTGGTGGGCCTCCCTGAGCTTCACCTTCTTGTAGGTCCTGCTCCTGCTCCATGAGGACCTTCATGGACACAATGCAGGCATCAAAGGGAGGGGGTCTGGCCATTTGTATATCTGTTTGAGGACTTTCCTCTTGTTCTGCTTCTGACACAAGATTTGAATTTTGTTGTTCAACGTCGGCTTGTTCACCATGCTCCTTCTGGTTCTCTTGCTGTGGAGGCTGATCCACTGCAGGCTGAAGATCTGTTGGATTCTCCTGAGGTTCGGACAGAGGTTCAAGTTTAACCATCTGGTTAGTCCCCTCTTCGACAACTTTCTCCTCTTGCTTTTCATCTGCACAGCCTCCTACACTAGCTGCAGAAGTGTCAGACTCTGTGGGATCAGTCAAAGTCTGGCTTTCATTGTCACCATCAGATTTGTCACATTCTGGGTTTGAGTTTGATCCAGGAAGCTCCATGGCCTCCTGTAGTTGTTCCGAAGCTTTCTGTCCTTTACTCCCACCTGGTTGGACATATTTCTGGCTCCTCTGTTTGTGCTTCTCCGTGCTGGCATGGCGAGACATTTCTCTGCTGGTTACGGCGTAGTAGTTGCAAGCTAGACAGACAAACTCAAAGTCTTTGGTGTGCTTTCTCTTGACGTGAAGATGGAGCGAAAGGGAGGATTGAGCTACAAAGTCACAATGGCTACAAGCTTTAAGAGAGTCCTCTTTGCCTTTTTGGAGGCTCACGTCTGACTGACCCTGCTCCTCTTCGCTGTTCTCTTTGGTGGCAGCGCTGTCCGCTTCTTGCTCTTGTTCTGGGGCATTTGGTTCCTGGACTTCAGCAGATGTAGGTCCCTGTGTAGGTGCAATGGTGTCACTTTTGTCCAAGTTCTGATTTGCACACTCTTGTGCCCTTTTCACGTGTTTCTTGGTGACACAGTGTCGGTCCATGTCTCCTTTGGTCACACAGCTGTAGTTGCAGGGAATGCAGCTGTAGCCATACTCCTTGCTGTGTCTTCGGCGGACGTGGACGCTGAGGTTTGTGGCATTTGACACAACCAAACCACAATATCCACAAGTAGTTGTCCCATGCTTTGGTCTTCCTCTTTTCTTTCTTGGAGGTTCATCTTCCTGCTCTTCAGGCGCAGCTTTGGACGCCTCTTCTGCCTCTACAGTCTCTTGACCTCCTTCTGCTGTAGTAGTGACCTCTTCTCTCCCAGCTACATCAGCCGCTTCCTCTTTGAGTTCAGCATCGTCTCTGCGCACACTCTCAACATAGGCCTCAAACGAGGAGAGCTCGGTGCTGTTTTCCCCTTTTTGCTGTTCCATGTGGCTAGCTGAGGACAGGTGGACTTCCATCCATTCAGACGTGGCAGAAAAAAAGTTACACAGCCTACAGCGATGCCACTCCATCTCCAGGTGTTTCACTCGAGCATGGCTCTCAAGCATCGCAGCACTACTGACCCTAAAATCACAGCTGGAGCACTTCAGCTGAAACCTGCTGGCTAGGCGTTTCGTTGCCAGTCGTGTTGGAGTGGTGGGTTTCACGGTGCTGCTAGGATCCACAGCTTCTTCGTCTTTATCCGTTTTCTCATCAGCAGCAACTGAAAGATATTTAAAAGAGACACAATCAAAATTTAACTGATCAATGCAATATGTGAGAACGAATAACCTGGAATAATGAAAGAAACATTGTGGGGATAATAGCATGTGGTTCAGCAAAAAAATGATAGAAGGTAAAACCAGGTCTGACAATACACTGATTGTTTTTGCCTTTTCATCGCTGCTGTATGGTGTCAGGCACTCAGAATTGAGCAGGATAGGGATAGGAATTCTAGTTAAGGGCCATATCTACCACAAGTTTGAGGCATTGAAATGAATGATTCCTTTATACATGGATTCCCATTATTTCTTCATGCCTTGAAAATAAAATGATCACACCAGTGGCAGTCAGCCATCATAGAGGATCAAACAAAAAGGTGGGACTGATTGAGAAAGACAGGACACTTAATGCATAAATGATGAGCTTGATTCTTTTTCAATTAGTCCAACCTTTTTTAGGAATGTATTTATACATATAAATACATAGGTGGGACTGATAGGTGGCACTTTGAGTTACATATATTGTAGGGAAAGTGCTATAAACTAGAAAAGCACTCAGAGAGCACAGACCTCCGCCATATTGTGATTTTTACCATAAATACTAGTCCTACCTTTATTTCATTGAATATTGGGGTAGATTCCTTGACCATGAAAACATACCATTAGCAACTGGATTCATAATGTAATGTCTATTTTAGTTCAGCAGTTAATCACAAAAATCACATTTTTAAGATGTGTTAGGAGGTGGATCCGGATCAACACCAAAGTTGAATCAGTTCTTTCTTTTCCTATGCTGAACATTTCCTGGAAATGTCATCCAAATCCATCCATAACTTTTTGAGGTATTTTGTTCACAGACAGGCACCTAAGGACAGACAGACAAACTGATCTCCCATGAAGGTGTGAACATAATCTCTTTCTGAGGTAATCAAGTTTGATTGATTTATTTGATTGGAAAAGAATCAAGTTCATCATTTATGGGACACTAACTATCCTGTCTTTCTTTGTATTTATTTGAATATAGGTGAGGAAGGATTTATTTTATTGTTTATATTCACAATTTACACAATGTGCCAACTTCATTAGAATTGAGGTTTGTGGGGTGCTGGTTTGGCGGAGTGGTTAGCACCCCATGTATTAAGGTTCTGCGGTCCAGGTTCCAATACCACCTGTGACCAGTTTGCAGAGTGTCTTCCCTACTCTCCATTGACTTTCACAATTTTTTTATAACTGTCTATCTCCTATCAATAGTGTAGTATACACAAAAATGCCCAAAAATACATTTAAAAAAAAGAATTGAGGTTTGTATGGTACTGCTAAATCTTTCAAAGTTGGGGTATGATCTTCGTAGAGTCTCTAGCAGAACCAGTTGAACTTATGCACTTGACTTTTTCTTACATCCTACATCCTCAGACTGAGCTATAGCTAGTCTCATTTTTGCACTTAAGATGTATTTATGTTTTACTGTTACTCTTAAAAAGATGTTGGACAGTGTGTATCATGGAGCTCTGAGATTTACCACTAACTGTGTGACAGTCTTCCTGATCCTGTCTCCCCATTTTGTATGTTCCTGGACGGGTTGAACTGTTTAACTGTTCTTAATTTCCTGTTTATTAATCCCAAAGACAGTGTGCACAAAATTTGTTCCTTGGGTTTTTTGTCATTTGCAGATCCTTAAGGCTGGACTGAGATGTAAAAGAAACCTCTAAGGTGTTTAGCTCCTCTCAGACTTCGGCCTGATTTTCAAATACAAAGCTTGTGACCCTGAATACTTTCAAATCTTTGTATAAAAAATCTGGAATCCACGTTTTCATTATGAAACTTTCTTCACTGATGAGTCATTATGGATGTGAGCATTTACTGTGCATTATGGGTTGAAATATGAGTGCCATTGTTGGCCAGTTCCCTGATCTTATGGTGTCAGGCACTCAGAATTGAGCAGGATAGGGATAGGAATTCTAGTTAAGGGCCATATCTACCACAAGTTTGAGGCATTGAAATGAATGATTCCTTTATACATGGATTCCCATTATTTCTACATGCCTTGAAAAAAAAATGATCACACCAGTGGCAGTCAGCCATCATAGAGGATCAAACAAAAAGGTGGGACTGATTGAGAAAGACAGGACACTTAATGCATAAATGATGAGCTTGATTCTTTTTCAATCAGTCCAACCTTTTTTAGGAATGTATTTATACATATAAATACATAGGTGGGACTGATAGGTGGCACTTTGAGTTACATATATTGTAGGGAAAGTGCTATAAACTAGAAAAGCACTCGGAGAGCACAGACCTCCGCCATATTGTGATTTTTACCATAAATACTAGTCCTACCTTTATTTCATCGAAATATTTAGATTCCTTGACCATGAAAACATACCATTAGCAACTGGATTCATAATAATGTCTATTTTAGTTCAGCAGTTAATCACAAAAATCACATTTTTCGTCATGGCGGCCAGACGCTGATCCGGATCAACACCAAAGTTGAATCAGTTCTTTCTTTTCCTATGCTGAACATTTCCTGGAAATGTCATCCAAATCCATCCATAACTTTTTGAGGTATTTTGTTCACAGACAGACGAGTGGACAGACAGACAAACTCTCCCAAAAACATAACCTCTTTGGCGGAGGTAATCAAGTTTGATTGATTTATTTGATTGGAAAAGAATCAAGTTCATCATTTATACACAAACTATCCTGTCTTTCTTTGTATTTATTTGAATATAGGTGAGGAAGGATTTATTTTATTGTTTATATTCACAATTTACACAATGTGCCAACTTCATTAGCATTGAGGTTTGTGGGGTGCTGGTTTGGCGGAGTGGTTAGCACCCCATGTACTTGCTTCTGCCGGTCCAGGTTCGAATACCACCTGTGACCAGTTTGCAGAGTGTCTTCCCCTACTCTCTCTCCCCCTTTCACAAGCCTATCCACTGTCTATCTCCTATCAATAACGGCACAAAAATGCCCAAAAATACATTTAAAAAAAAGAATTGAGGTTTGTATGGTACTGCTAAATCTTTCAAAGTTGGGGTATGATCTTCGTAGAGTCTCTAGCAGAACCAGTTGAACTTATGCACTTGACTTTTTCTTACATCCTACGTCCTCAGACTGAGCTATAGCTAGTCTAATTTTTGCACTTAAGATGTATTTATGTTTTACTGTTGCTCTTAAAAAGATGTTGGACAGTGTGTATCACAGAGCTCTGAGATTTACCACTAACTGTGTGACAGTCTTCCTGATCCTGTCCCCCCATTTTGTATGTTCCTGGACGGGTTGAACTGTTTAACTGTTCTTAATTTCCTGTTTATTAATCCCAAAGACAGTGTGCACAACATTTGTTCCTTGGGTTTTTTGTCATTTGCAGATCCTTAAGGCTGGACTGAGATGTAAAAGAAACCTCTAAGGTGTTTAGCTCCTCTCAGACTTCGGCCTGATTTTCAAATACAAAGCTTGTGACCCTGAATACTTTCAAATCTTTGTTTAAAAAATCTGGAATCCACGTTTTCATTATGAAACTTTCTTCACTGATGAGTCATTATGGATGTGAGCATTTACTGTGCATTATGGGTTGAAACGTTTGTTTAAAATATGAGTTTTTGCCATTGTTGGCCAGTTCCCCTGATCTTAGGACTAGCCTGGCTAATAAAGGCAGATAAAGGTTAAATAAAATCAACAAATAAATGTTATGCAATTTTGTTGCTGTGGATTACTGAATATTCATGTAAAAAGAATGCATTTGTGACGCACTGTCAAAAAAATTAAGTGTAGTTTATTGTCTGTCTCATTAACAAAATGGCAGGTGAGGACAGGAGGGGACATTAAAGTTCTACTTATTTTGAACTTCACAGGATTTTCAATGTTTTTGCAAAAATGTTTCTGCTGTAAAAAAAAAATTGGCTTTAAAACATGTAGACTGTATGTGGTCTTCGATGCTAACACAGTCAGCTTGAAGCGGCCTCAAAAACTGCCGTTGTTGGCTCTTTGCTTAGGTTTTGTTTACCAGTCTAAGAGGATGCCATTATGACTGAATAAAAGAACAGTTCACACTTACACGTGTAAGGGGTGTCTTTGGTGTGGTATCTCTGGATGTGCACATCCAAAGGAGCCTTGTCTCTAAACTCGTGCCCACAGAAGTTGCAGGAATATATCATCTTGGGTTTTGGGGTTCTCTTGCTCAGTCTTCTCTCCTGTGTGGGAGTCACCTCCTCATCATCTGCCTGCTGTTTGTCTGGTGCAGCTTCGTTCTCAGGTGAACTCTTTGTGTTGTCACTGGCTCTTGATCTTGGCTGAACACGATCAGACTGTTGGCTCTGTTTCACTTCAGCAGCACTTTCCGTTTCCATGTCTACCTCTTCTTGAATTTCAGAGGGACCTGGATCACTTTTTTCAGCCTGTTTTGCTGCTATGCCTGTAGCCTGTGAGTTCTTCCCATGCCTTCTTGCAAAGTGTATCTTCAGTGATCTTGGACATTTGGCTGAGAAGCCACAGACAGTACAGAGGCTCTCTCTGTCGTCAGGTAAAGAGGCTGTCTGCTGCTCCTCACTGAGGTTTTCTTCTGCTTTATCAGGCTCGGCAGCCACACTGGGGGAATGGTCTTTAGTTTCCTCCATTTCCACATCGTCTGATTGAACCTGACCACTGCTGTCACATACAGGAACCTTCTCCAGGGAATCCTCCTCTCCTGGTGTCAATGTTTTATCCATGTCATATCCTGAAAGTGATGATGATGTCTTTTGTGGAAACTAGACCAGATTCATGTGGAGAGAAAACACAAATCAGTAAAGGGTAAAAACTGCAAAAACATAGAAAAATGTCAGTGTTTCTGCAAATTTCTATTTTGAGCTCTAAATTGTGCATCATAACCATCTTCATTTTTGCCTTTTCTAATCACATTTTGATTTTTTTTCACCAAAGTGTGGACCTATTCCAGCTCTACAGTAGTAATGTTTACTTTTTTCTTTAACGTTTGCACTTTTCTCAATATTAAAAGCCGAACCAAGCATGACTTAAAACCAATTTTTCCAAATATTACACTATGTTTTCTCAGAAATGTATCTAAATTTACCCTCTTCATTTAAACCTGGCTTCTTATTGTTTAGTGCCCAATCAACAAAAAAATACATCCCTTGAATTTTGCCAAAACTGAGCCTGCCACTTCCCTCTCCATCAAATGCTGCCCACTAAATAAATTTTATAAACAAGTGACATACACAACAAGCCTCTGAATAAGACAAATTCTTGCATTTTTAAACCAGACTTTCAGACTAAATATAGGCAAATGACGCCATCTAGTGTCTGTAGTAACAAACTGTTAGCTTGAGCTATGGCAGCACGGGGCTGCTTCCAGCTTCCAACATGAGAAAACAACTCGACAGTAAATATTTTAACTAGATGTAGATGAAGTCTCCTTTGTTTTAGATTCATGACAGAATGCTTGTCTACATGATTTAACAATCATTGTCCCACTGTCCCAGACCATAAATGATATAATATTAGTCATATTGTGAATTGAGAAACATGTTATCCAGGTATTACATGCTACACAAAGCAACAGCCTGTTTGGCAAATTTGTACTGTTACACTTGTTTGCAGCTTTTTTCATCACCTCAGTGAACTATTTCAAAATATTCTGGGGGACAAGATAAGGCTTTAAAGGTACATCTTTAGTGCTCAGCATAAATGAGTGCACCCCTATTAAATGTACTGTATTAATCAATATCTCAAGGACCAAAAGAACAATTTCAAAAGCTTTGAAAAGCTTGCTTAACCCTTTAACTGCCAGCTCAACTGTCTGGCAGAGTTAATAAGTTCAAGAATATTTAACGTGTTAAAAAACATGTCAGTGTTTGTTTCTGTCAGTGTTTTAGGATATAGAATAAACTACAAACAAACCAAAAGAAGTGATTCTTCTTTCTGCAGGATTTAAAGTTTTAAAAGATAAAATCTATTACTATTATCAACATTATTATTTAAAAAACGCACCCATTTACTGACATGATTTATCAGACAAAATCCATTAATCCTCCAAAACATTTTCTGTTTTTCAAACTCAGTATAATCTTTTTTAAGTAATTTTTTTATTGTTGTTTTATTTACAAACATTTCTCCCTTTTCTTGTAATATTTTTGTCAAATATTTCTGCATTTTTGTCACCATGTTAATCAACTGTTAGCTTTTTAAACCTTTAAATCCCACAGCATAATTTTTTTTTTTGCTTGTTTGTAGTTTTCTTTGTTTCCTGAATTAAATCAGACAACAACTTGATTTGTTTTGAAAACATTAAATATCCCCGTTGTTATTGATGACATGATGAATTGATGAACAGTTGAGCTGGTAGTTAAAGGGTTAGACATAAAAACATTTACCACAAGATGAAAATAAGGGTGATTGGGATGTACTCATTTTTGCATCCTGATCTAAAATTGAGAAAATGTTGATTTTTAAAGGAAACTAAAGGTTTTCTGATGGATCTGAAGGGGTGTACTCGTTTATGCTGAGCACTGTATGTTTACTTCATCAGGTGTTGATGTTGGAGCTCCAGGAAAGCTTTGACAGAATTTCTCTTTGTGTTGTTCAGCTGGTGGGTTTAGAATAGTTGCTATAATATCCTTTACTTTCCTTCCAAATATCATTTTGACCTCTAAATACTATTTATCACTGATATTGTGATCACTGAAGTCAGATTGTGTAGTTAATGTCTACTCTTTATGGTGTTAATAGTGTTATATGTAAAGCTGAAATCAGTTATATTTCTCGTATCTGCATGTCTACAAAGGCCTAGAAGAGCTAAAACCCTTGACATCTATTAGGGCTGGGACAATACGCCTTTCTCCCAATTCAATTTTTTACCATTTTTTAGTGCCGATGCAATTTAAATTGTGATTCTACAATATGTCCTAGTTTTGCAATCTCCAGCGAAAAGATGAACAATAATGAGGCCTACAGTCTATATCAGGAAAAATACGCGTCACATGTGAGTCTGTTATTAGGATTTATACAGCAATATATTTAAACCAGCTATTTATACTCTCTATTTAAAAGCCTGGACTAGATTTAAAAGTGGCTTATCAACACATACTAAAATGAAGCATTTAAATTTGGAAAAAAATCCATTTTCGAACAAAAAAAATCGCTTTATAAATCGTCACACAAAAAATCCCGATACTTATGTGAAACGATTTTTTTCCTCCCACCCCTAACATCTAATACTTTGACTGAAGTGATGCTAATGCCCACAGTGATGATACCAATATTGATCCACAGAAGCAATCATCAACTAATAATGATTTTCAACACTGTGTCTGTCTTTGCAGAAGATTTAAACAGGTTAGATGGAAAAAAAAATCACCATCAAGAGTGCACTTGAACTTGGAAATGTTCACATTAAGGACTTGTCACGATACAAGAATTGCAAATGTACGTGTTAAAGTAAAATCACCAAATAATACTGATATTTGATTTGATACTGCAACTAGATTAAAAGAAATCCTGGGCACCCAGAACTGAGTCTTTTTTTCTATTAATAAAAAACTGAACAAATATGCACAATTCTGAATTGAAAATACAAACTGTATTAGTGCAATAGTCCAGTATGGCTGAATTCACCAGCCATTTTCAGTGGATTTGTTGCTCTACTGACCACTTGAATTTTTATCAGCTTTGACACCTATATTCATCAAAACAACGTCCTATTCAAAATGCATGGCAACTCAAACTATTAAATAGGGGAATCAAAAACGTGACACATCAACACATTGCTCCATTTTGCAGTGTGATTTTTTATATCTGTATTTATAACACAATAATAACATTTAGCTGGTCAATAATTTATGAAATTATGGGCCTTTTCTGAATGATAGTTAAGCCTCCAGTAACTAGTCAGTGGCAAACAATCAACCATCTGTCTCTGTTAACAGAACTGTAATCATTTTTTGTCACTACCAAAACTTCAACAGTTTGTCTGTGGGAAAACAGATCATATAAATAACATCTATTTTGAAATCTGTAATACATTTTCATATAATAGATTTGGTTCTCAATACTACAAAAGTATCAGGACACATTATTATCTTCCCTGTAGACCATGTAAGAGTCGAGGTCACAGTTACATTACAGCGGTTGCACATACTGGTGGCATTAAGGCTGTCTGAATACAAGGTGTAAAAAACACTGTTATAATACATGGTGTGACTACAGAAAAGCAGTATAAAATATTAATACAAGTGTTAAAGTTTATTAGTACGCCACAAGATGGCAGTGAAGACATGCAGGAAAACACATATTGATGCATTAAAGTTACCAAAAACACTCCCTGAAGTAAAATACAAACGTTTATGGCCTTACCAGTAGCAGAAGCAATGTGTGCTTGTAGTTATTTACGGTGTTATAACATTCATTAGAACATTTGTTGAATAACTAACATGAGTTACAGCTCTAATAACTTTAACAAGTTGGTTAACCCTCAGTTCATTTTTTACATGTTTACAACCCACATCTTGTTAAGCTGCATTTATGTCCTTGCTGCTAGCGAAGTGATATTGTAAGCAAATCCTGTTGACCAGTCGAGCAGCAAGTGTTGAAGCTGTGTTGTTATGACAGATGCCTCTTTGATTAGGTTTTCATTGGAACTGAATCAAGTGTGAGACTTTACAGTTATCAGGATGTTTAATGCTTTACACATCTCTATTACTAGAAAATAAAAGACACACACCTTTTAAAGAGCAAATAGCCCACACAGTCTTTAACTGTTGAGTTTGTTAGTTGTTATTCATGCAGTATTTGTTGTTGTGTTTTATGTATTTAAAGGCTCAACTAAGGACAGGTTGCACATTAGCTCCGGCTTTAAATGTTGTGGTGTACAGCAATGTTTTCCTGTTCATATTGTCCATGTACAAACAAACTTTAAATGAATACATTACTAAGTGTGACACTCAACATAACTCTGGTCCTCATTACAAAAAAAACACATCTAATAAATCTCAATTTATTTTCCTGGACAAGTCAGCCAAGTCCAGGACATTGACTCAGTACATGTGCATTAGGGCTGGGACCATACGCTTTTCCCCTGATTTGATATTTAACTATTTTTTTTAGGTGCCGTTTCTATTCAAATTGCAGTTCCACGATATTGCTGATTTTTGCAATCTTTAGTAAGCGTTTTTAACACCAGTGAAAAATGATAATGCCTACAGACTATACCAGGAAAAATACAGATCACATGTGAGTCCATTTTTTGGATTTATTCAGCAATATATTTTAACCTTCTGTTTATACTCTCTCTTCAAAAGCCTGGATTGCATTTAAAAATGAATCATTTAAATTTGGGGGAAAAAAATGATTGAAGAAAAACTGATTAAAAACATCGGCATACAAAAAATCCTTATGTGAATCGATTTTTTCTCCCACCCATGATGTGCATACCCTCAGATTTTCTGTTATTCTCGTGGGGTTCACACACTCAAAAACAACATGAAGATGTCTGTCTACTTTAACTTTGTTGGTCTAATTAATGGTTGATCCATTAAGCCAACAAAGGCATGGCTAAAATACTCTCTTACTGAGGGTTTATTTTCTACTGAAGGACAACTTCTGCTGAAAAACTGTTTATAGCACAAAAGAAAATGTCTGGCAGGTCCAGATCTCCAGGATGTGTATTGATCTCAAGCTAAAGCAAGCCACCAAGTGCCACCAGTAATGCTCCAACCACAGAATACTATTACTATTATCTCTGCCAAGACGGTTATGTTTTTGCCAGCATTTATTAGTTTGTTGACCAGATAATTTGAAATCACATTATCTGATTTTTATTAAAATTTCAGGGAATGGTGGTCAAAGCTCAAGGAAGTGATTAAATTTTGGTGGTGATACAAATATTAATCCAGTAATTTTTTTAAAGGACTTAACATTGGGCACACTGAATAGGGCAGTTCTCCACATTTTAGCTTGTTGATATTTTCTGGCACTGCTAGACATAACAAAAGGAAAAAGTGGTTCAACTTTGATGTGTTTTCTTCAGCTGGATGCAGCCCTAGCAAATGTTTTAAGACTTAGCATTGCATGATAGGGTAGTTTCCCAAATGTTTGAGAAAACCCTCCTGAAAATGTTTTTAGAAGCATTGGTGTAGGTTTATGTTCTAAGAGCATCCAGTTTTTAAAAGAACATCTTCAGGAAATAAATATTTTAAGATTTAGGTCGTTACTTGATAGCAGTAAACATATACAGACTTGTGCATGGACGCAAGTTAGGCTTTTTTCCATGGTATCAACATGTTGTGTTTTGAGAGTTTGAAGATAATTACTTCAGGAAATAAGGTCACCCTGCTCTATAGCACCACCCACTGTTTATTATAGTGAACTATGCTGCATGGCTGTCACTGCCAACTCTGTTTTTAGTTACTGCTGCGTTAGTTTCGTCCCTAGCCTGAAAACTGCAGAGCACCGGGAAGAAAAAAGCAAACGATGTCTCCAGAGGATAAGTTGAATTTACAAGTTTATGTTTGTGTTCATTTGTTGGAGCTACTGCCCCTCTATAGAGCATGGACACTAACAGGGTCTAACTAATAGGCGCCACTCGGTTTAACCATTTCAAACAGACAGAAAACAACACAATCTGCCTCCAGCATATGCCCAACACTACGACTAAAACAACAACGTAACTGTGACACCGTCAAACTATCTGTGAGCCTGTCTGAGTGCCTGCCTGTCACTTCTTAGCAGCTCCTCTAGCCCCAAAGTAATATCAGATGAGCCGAACAGGTTGAAGGCTGCATGTTACAAACCGCCATGCAAATCTCCAAGCGCTGCAGCCGCACGAAAACTCTTGTCAGAGTGTAAATTGCTCGATATACCGTGTAAACGTAGCATTAAAGTTGTTATGGACACTGCTGTCGTGAACCGCGGCTAAAATGCTAACTAGCGTCATCTTCCCTGACTGTACTGTGATGGACACACAGTGCGGCCAATACACGTGCCATATGAGCCTCGGCAACCAATCAGGGCGAGGAAGAGGCGGGACTTATTCGCTGTACGGTTTGGAAAACGACGGCAGCACAGAGGCCCAAAAAGGAGGCTAACGTCGACCTTCTTAAACAATGTTGTATGATGCAGAAACACCGCTTGAAAATACCCGGGAGACACATTTATAATTCACATAAATCCTACTGGGTATACAGTGGGCTAAAAGAGTGATAGAATTGTTGAACTCACCTCTGTTGTTGGACTATTTCCTCGGTCCGCGCTTTTTGCTGCTAGACACAAATGGCGTACCGTAGCGTGAGCCATTCGTCACGCGAGGAGGCGGACTTTTTTTTTAACTTAGCGGCTTGAGTCCAATGACATAATCATGCATGAGAGATATAAACACACAAGGAGTTACAAACAAGGCTCAGAAAATGAATTAAAAGATGGAAAGTAAAAGGACTGGAAAGACAAACGACATTAAACTAAAAAATGTGTTAAAGCTTCTCTGGATTTAGTTATTCTCATTTCAATCAGCGCATATGTTGTGATTATCGAAGAGTTACAATTTGGCAAAAGCCTGGGTTTCATTCACTGTATAATTAAAGACCTGTTATTTTGTGATGTTTCTATGTAATTGGGGAAAGAGGATTGGGTAAATGGAATAACAGGTTACAAAAAAGTAGGACTGAACAAAGAGATATTGTTATAATTCTTACCTGATCTTTAAAATCCAAAACAAATTCAGAATTCTGAAATCAAGTCAGAATCTGACATTAGAATTCTGTTTATTATTTTTCTTTTGTTTGTTTCATTTTTGGAAATCAAACTTTTTCAAAATAGTAAAAAAAAAAGTCATTATCTAAACTTCATTCATGTGTATCTAAATAGGCCTACATAAAATGATGTGTGGAAGAAACATATACAGCTAAGAAAATAAAGAAAAGCTGACAAAAAGTGTAGAAATCACATTTACTGTGTTGTATCAGTTTGAGTGTTTCCTGTTAAAACTGAGTTTTCAAAAACAAAAAAAGACCTATCTCTGCTTGATGGCCTTCATTTCTAGCTTAATATGACCCATCCTGTTATTTCACATTTAATTTTGTTTAGCTGGTGTTTAACAATGATATTTTATTTATTTTGTTCTATATTAAGTATGACATTTTCTGGGTTTATTTTACTCATAATTATTTTTATCCTCATTTAAAAATCATCCCTGTATTTCATTGTACAAATTCCCTCTGTTTTTTTCTTTTGGTTTTAATTTTATTTTCCCCAATGTACTGCACTGTGGTCAACATTTTCTTAAAAGTGATTCAGGAATAATATTGAATGACCTGCTGACTTTGGTCTTGTTGCCATTCTCAAGTATCTCTTGAATAAAGATATCCTTGATTTCAATGGAACTAACCTGGCTAAATAGAGTTTAGACAAAGGAAAAAATACTTAATTTTCTTAAAAGCCTTCTTTTTCTTGTTTACTGCAGTTGGCCTTCAACGTGTTGGTGTATTACCCTGACTTTCCTCACCCATACTCATTTCATGTTGCTTTTAAGTTGAGTAAAGTATTAGGTTAAAAGAGACCCTATAAGAGACTATTTATTCGTATGCTTTTGCTTCCTCCTATCATGACGTTAAAAAAATCACGTAAGCCGAAGCTTAATGTAAATTGTTTTAGATGTAAATTATGACATTATGTACAACTGTAAAAAAACAACTAAATTATGTTTATTTTAAATCATTAAGTTTGGTATGCAGCTCCTGCAGCAAATGACTTTTTGGTTGGATAGGACAACATATTTTTAGTTGAATTTAACAGTCCTAAAGGGCTGTCAATATAAAAATCTTAATCTTGCAAGAAAAAAACAATTTCATATTCCTTATCTGTTCTAATTACTGTAAGTGGCTTCCAATCCCTGGATGTGGACAGACATCCAAAATATCTTAAAGTTGGATGCTTCTTTATGTTAGCATTTAGCATCTACTAAACCTCAAAAAAGGATAACGTAAAATCATCCATCCAACATCTATGCTGCTTATCCCTGTCCGGGTGTAGGGGAGGCTGGAGCTTGTGCCTGCTGATACTGAGGAAAAGGTGGGACACATACTGGACATGCCGCTAGCTAATCACAAGGCTGACATAGAGAAGCACAAACCACTCCTACACACCAAGAGCAATTTAGATACCTATGAACCCAATGGGCATATTTGGGCAAAAATGTTTTTAATCTATTTCCTGCTAGCCTGGCCATTGATGTTGAAAGACTTGAAACTATGTGCAAGTCCACTAACATCATGAATTGTACACATAACCTGTACCTAACCATAGTTTTGTTTTTGTTTTGGAGCCACAATTTAATTCGGCAAAGTGCAACCTGTTGCACAGTAACACAGAACTCCCTTGTACCCTTGTATTACATAATAACACATAATAACATCGGCTATATTTAAGCATCTTGAGACTGATATTTAATGCCATGTGTTTGTCCATCCATCCATTCATTTTCTACACTGCTCATCCCTTTTGATGTTGTAGGGTTCGCCCTGAACCAGTCACCAGCCAATTGCAGGGCCACATAGAGAGATGGACAACTATTCAAGCTCACACTCATACCTAAGGGCAATTTGGAGTGACCAGTCAACCTAATCAGCATGTTTTTGATCTGTGGGAGGAAGCCAGAGACCTTCTTGCTGTGAAGCATGTGTACTCTTTGCTGTGCCACCGTGCCATTGTCGTGTGTTTGTAAGTAATGAAAATCCGAAATACTTCATAGTTTAATAGTGTCTGGATAGCTGACAGTTTGTCCCTCCCCTCATCGCCCCTAGGTTTCCCCTTCCCTCCAGGTCAAGGTCTGCTCACTTCCATCTTAGAAACATTAACTGACTCCACCCCTCTCTCACTCCCCATACTGTCTCCATCCTTGTTCACAGCCTTGTCACCTCCCATATCGACTGTTGTAACTCTCTTCTCTTTAGCCTCCCTAAAAAGTCCCTCCAAAAGCTCCAACAAGCTCAAAACTCAGCTGTTTGCTTTGTCACCAGGACCCCTCTCACCATCACATCACCCCCATCCTGCAGCACCTCCACTGGCTCCCTGTAAAGCAAAGGAGTGAATTCAAACTCCTTCTGTTCACATTCAAAGTCGTCCACAACCTCGCCCCTCGATACCTGTCTGACATCCTTCACATCGCTGTTTCAGCCCTCATCCTCAGATCCTCCTTCATCATCCACCTCACTGTGCCCTCCTCCCATCAGCACCATAGGGAGTGGAGCTTTCAGCCCAGACATCCATAACTCTGACTCTTTCCCCTCCTTCAGATCCAGACTCTAAACCCACCTGTCCCAGACTGCCAAAGAGGGATAACCACACAGAGACCAAGGGCGAAAATCCCTCTTCAATATAGTAAAATTTCAAAGAGTAATATTTGGGTGAACATTAAAATAAATGTTATATTTTGGCTGTGTTTTGATACTTTTTCAAATGTCTTGCATACTTATAATAAACAATAGCTGTAAGTCATTGTTCCTTGTTAGTCCAAACCTGTCTACAGGTTTATTTATGCTCAACCAGCAATTCAAAGAGTTGTATTGGTTGGAAGGTGTGCACTAAACCATTGGTGACCTAACAGACTTCTTATCACACCATTAACCCTAGTCTTATTACCACAACAGCAGCTTTACCAGAACTGAAAGCTCAAAAAAATTCTCAAACTAGAAGAAAAACTTTAATGAATAACCAAATTACATCAAACTATTCTTCAAGCATTTGCTTTTATTAAACTTTCAAAAAGGAAACAAACAAAACCTGAATATATTACAAAACTTAAATTCACAAACCTTTTAAACTAAATATCCAGTGTAAAATCACCTGACTTAAAAAATAATGCAAAAAGTGTTTTATAAGGAGTGGAAATAAGCAGTGGAAATGAACAGTCAGAATGTAATCAGAAACTGGATGTGTTCAAGTGAACATCTAAGTCCAAGTTATAACTTTCTTTTTAAATAAATAAATCTGTAATAGAAGTAAAGTAAATAAATGTTTAAAGAGAATTCTAGTATAGTGTGACATATGTGTCAGAGACATGTTCACTGGTAAAACCACAGTTTGTCTATGTGTAGCAGGGTGCATGCCAGGTGTTTTTTCTGATGCTGTCAGAAACTTTTTGAAGTGTGTTTGGGAGGACATGTGAAGGCTGAGAAAAGTTTAACTTTTTTACCAAAGACATGGAGGCCAAGCACCCATTGTTGTCACTTTCAGCCAAAGCAGACACAAATAAAGATGGAAACAGGCAGAGACAGGTGTTGAGAAGTATCAGGAATATCTCTTTAAGCCAAATAGTTTTATTTTGGAGTACTTTAAATCACTTAGATAGAAAATGAAGGGCAGAAAAATCCTGGTCATAAATCACTGAAGACTGAGAGCATTTTATTTGTTCAAACCTACACTGCCAGGCCAAAAAAAAAAGTCTCCACCTCGATTTAACTAAGCAAAGAGGTACGAGCCTCCTATCAGATAATTACTGCATGGGTGATTGTCTTTCCGCTGGAAATAAGTTATTTAACCCCAGCTGATTTCTTAAACAACCTTTTCAAAAGACACATCCTGTGATTGTGGAAAAGATGTTAGTCTGTTTAAAAAGGATCAAATCATTGGCATGTATCAAGTATAGAAAATATCTAAGGAAACTGCAGAAACGACTAAAACTTGGTTAAGAACTGTCCAACGCATTATTAAAACTGGAAGGATAGTGGGGAACCATCGTCTTTGAGGAGGAAATGTGGTTGAAAACAAATGATCATGATAGGCGATCACTTAAACGTTTGGCCAAACCAAATTGAAGAAAAACAACAGTAGGACTCAGGGGTGTGTTAAATAGTGAAAGAAATGAGTCCGGATTGACCCTGTTCCAGAGTGATGGGTGCATCAGGGTAAGAAGAGAAGCAGGTGAAGTGATGTACCCATCATGCTTAGTGCCTTCTGTACAAGCCTGTGGGGGCAGTGCTGTGATCCATTACAAATCTTATGACCCTGCAGAAGCTTATTGAAACAATGCCACAGCAAATGCATGCAGCAATCAAAGCTTAAGGCGATACAATGAAATATTAGTGTGTGACCTTTTTTTAGGTGTCAACTTTTTTTGCCAGGCAGTGTATTTTCTGCCACTTTCATTTGGCCTTGTGACAGTGGACGCAGATACTCTACAAAAGTCACACTCCTGTATTTCTCCCTCTGAAGGAGTCTTTAATTGTGGTCACGTCTCTGTCTGATTGGTCCTTAAATGTTATACATTTCCCAGCCCTTATGGATAGGTCCTAGTTGTGCTCTAATGCCTGTGTGTGCAGTGCCTCACAATAATAGAGTGAAAAGTTCAACATCCTGGATGAGTAGTAATGCTCAGATGTACGAATAAAAATGCAAATTCTTTTTTTTTAATCCTCAAGGCCTTTTTATACTTCTCTGAACTGCAACTGAAATATTACAGCTGTATGAAAGGTACTGTATATCTTTAATTATTGTAGCCTATTAATGCAGAGAAGTTTCATCATATTGTCTGCCCACAGACAGTCTATCTTTTTTTTTTAATGGTCAGCGTGTGATGAATCACCTCTTCCATTTGACATGTGTGAGCTTCACGTAGAGACTGAAGATGGATTATTGCATGGGCATTAATTGATTAAGTAGTCTGACAGGTCAGGAGGTGATAAATGATACCTCCTGCAATGAATACACAGTTTGCTTTGCAATAATTTTCTTTAATTCATCACAGTCAAAAATTATATGACATGGATGGCTGGAAACACATGCCCCTCCTCTCCTACCTCCCATTTTTCATTAGGATTCTTCATTCATTTTTCTCCATTAGTTGTCTATTAAAACAGAGAAGGCTGGCCTGAGTGGACGCTCTCTCTCTCCCCTTTTCTGTGGCTTCTGCTCTTCTTTTTCAGTGTTGGAGTCACTTCAACAAACTTTTTTGAGTTAATTTTTCATGTTATGCTATCACAGATCTACAACTTTAACAATAATTTCTAGACCAATTCAAAAACAAATATGTATATGAAAATGGATAAAAAGGGAAACATGACCTGTGAAATGTCAACATTATTCTATATGTTCTTATTTAAATGTAATGTGACATTAAACTTCTTTCTTCATACACCTGATTACTTTGAAATAATGTAGGTATATGTTTACTGGAACTACATTTGTCATAATATGTCATTTACATCTTTCAGATCATGCTTTATATGTTTTAAATACACCTTAGTGATAGAGCAACTCTGTGAACAACAAAAGTCTGTGGCATTAAAATTTCTCCCTCCTTCCCTCTTTGCAGCACCGGTGGCTGCCTTAACCATCTAATTAGATAGATAGATAGATAGATAGATAGATAGATAGATAGATAGATAGATAGATAGATAGATAGATAGATAGATAGATAGATAGATAGATAGATAGATAGATAGATAGATCAACTTTATTGTCCCTTGCAGGAAGTTTGTCTTAGACAGCACTACTACTGGCCAAGGACACAGTATTATAAATAACAAAAATACTAGACAACCATACAACAGTAACATAAGCAAGAGGTCGGCGGCAAGCATGGTCAGAAGTTATTGCATGAGGATGTTAAAGTGCAGTGCTCGTCACAATAAGCACTGAAAATAAGCAAAAACAAGTAAAAAAAAAAAAAAAAAAACTCTACTATCAACTATAAATACTAATATTGTAAATATCAGTACTTGTCTTTAGTATTATTGGGCCACATAGAGGTATTGGCATTAATTTGGGATTCAGAGTGATTCAGAACCAGAGCAAAACTGCTTCGAGAGCACAAACCTCAGTCCCGAAGCATTTGTTACATTCTTTGCAGAGTTATGAGAGTAAAATGTAGAAAGCTGTCATATATGAGTTTAAAATTCATGAAAATCATGAAAATGAATGAGGACCTGAAAGTTTTTCTTAATTTTTGCAGAAAAAAAATCAATGGATAAATGTGATACTTTAAAAGACACTTCTTTTTACCCTATTTGTGATGAGAAATTTAGATGGTAAGGGCCAAATTTTCTCTCGCAGCAGAGACAGCATTTA
This sequence comes from Scarus forsteni, assembly GCA_036419115.1. Lineage (NCBI taxonomy): Eukaryota > Metazoa > Chordata > Actinopteri > Labriformes > Labridae > Scarus > Scarus forsteni. Next base: position 6,866,440 of record JAZDUH010000040.1, on the reverse strand, counting down.
GAATAGTGATATATTCAGAAAAAATAAGGCAAGTAAAGTGCAATTATTTATTAATATTTCTTTATATTATTTTTAATTTGTTTTAGTTGTCAAATTGAAGAATCAGTATTACAGATCAGTTGTTAGTGTCATAATCTAAGTGCCAAATAACTTATTCAAATGCAGTCTTTAAAGTCGTTGCTCCAACTCTTCTCTTTAAGCCATGTGAAAACCGTATTTCATTACCAGCTAAGTTTTCCAAAAGGAGGTATCACTGAGTGTGACTATTGAAAAAAACAAGATTAGATTTTAACTTCTGCTAGATAAATAGAAAAGAAAAATTATTTGTGTTTAATGTTGTCGTAATTATTTTTTCACAATCAGAAAAAAAATCTGTCCTGTTTTTAAACTAAAAACTGAAGGCCTTGCATTTAACAATGTTTCTTTACCGCATGACATTAGTTTGTATTAAGGAAACTAATACACTTATACTAATACTATAGTTTGTTTCAGCTTATGCAACATATTGGAAACCTCATTGAAATTGTTTTTTTTTTTAATTTTACTACTTTCAAAATGAATGGAAGTTTAATTTCATCCTTAAAGCTGCGAGAATTTATCGCCGGCGGAACGCTGCGTTTCTGTAACCTCGGAAATGGGAGTGACATCATCTCCCACTTATCGGCGTTCCGGTTGAAGTCAGAAAAAAACATGCCGATCTACCAGGCTATAGTTAGCTGTTGTTAGCACGCCCTGCGTTGTTGTATGAAGAATGTGATTATCACTAAGGCAGCATTTTTGTAAATATAAATCTAGCAATACTATGTATACAGCTAATCTAGAGCGACACACCCCAGTCAGAAGTGCAAATAAATGGATTATTACAGGAGCTAAATAACTGTTCACACTGGGGGCATCCATCTTCCATTGACACCTAGGGGTGGCGAGGTTTCACCGAGTTCCCAGTAGGAAATTCCGACTTCGGGGGACGTTCCATCCAGTTGTAGTTTTCCACTCGGAACCCAGAAATTCCTACTTCTGACGACAACTTGAACGCACCGGAGACGTGTGTGTTTGTTTGTAATGGTAAATGCAGCATGGATCTTTGTCGGAACTCTGCTTTGCTTTACAAGTTCTTTATCAACAACTTACAGGATGCAAAGTGACGAGGTAATGTATCTCTTTCTAGTTACGTAGCGACAGTTTTTGATGTGTGACGACAAGCAGTGAGGGGAAAAGTTATTATTGTAGTAGCCGGCTATATATCGCTACTTACAGCCCGGCGCTCTCAGACGTGTAATATAAATAATAAAATAATATAAATTTGCTCTGGTTTTAATTGTCTGGTTCCCCGAAGTTGAGTATCCAGGCCAGTCCAGCCCTGTACAACCCCGACCAGGAGGCTAAAGAATAGCATATATAGATGACCTATTTTGATGCTATAAAACTCATCGATAAGTGTGTATTTCGATCAGGCATACATCTACAAGTGAGACTTTTTTGTAATTACTTAAAAACTCCTCACAGTCTCTTTAAGTCATTTAGATAGTCACTCCTTCTTAGAGTCCTAATGCAAAGACGAAAGGGAAAACTCTCCATCATTATTCTCTCTGTAAAAAAAAAAAAAAAAGTATACGAGTCTTGTAGTGCTGGTATTTTGGCATCATCTGCTGGCAAGACCGAGGTATGACAAAGGAAAAGAATAAATTATGTCAGCTCAATTATTTTAATGTGATCCATTAACCACCAAAAATAATAATAATACTAATAAAAGAGAAGAAAAAAGAAAAATGTCCCTGCTCCCCCTGAACATCTTAAGACAACATCAAAGCACTAATTAATATTTCTAAAATTATTGACTTGTTGAAGCTTATTGAATCACGCATTTTCCAAATAGCAAATGAAAATTAAGTTAACATTTGGCATAGATGTTTACCATTAATGACTTTAGTTTCATTTACACTTCACTGTGACTTTTTTAACCACCAATAAGAGCATATGGTGCTCTGAGGCCTGCCTTCTTCTCCTGTGTACTGATGAGAGACACTGCACAATGATCTGGCAGCTGGAGCGAATGTCCTTGTCGACCATGAGGGCCAGCTGGTTATTGGGACCTTCTTGATGGTCTCATCAGACTGGGCAGGAATTCCGGAGATCCGAAGGTTTGCCCCTTTAATATTTATCTAAATTGTTTCATTTTTCACCAAGCTCCACATTTTCTTTCTCCAGAACTTCCATCGTGTTTTGGATGTTCCTCCACTAGTTTCCCCAGGAAGCAGAGTTTTTATGGTGTTAGTATTATCTATGAATGTTGTTTCTAAAGAATCAATTACATCAGAGACTCCTCTTGCATCTTGTCTTCTCTTCATACGACCATCAACAAGAGACTGGTAGATACTGGCTGGTCATTGATTGACAGGGCTAGCATCTTTGTAATGCAAGAGGGGCAGCATCATTGTCTTATGGGTCAAATTTAAACTTTTTCAAAAGTTGCCGATCTTACTCTATCATCATCACATTTTGGTTCTTCTTCTTTTTTTTTTTTAAACTGCAGATTAAAAATCCAGATTGCGACAGGGTGTTGGCATTGTGTTTTGGGCCAAATATTGAGTTTACATGATCAGACAGGACAAAGCATCATTACTGGCATCAGTATCAGCCATCATCTTCAGATCATGATGGTTCTGTGGCTGGCTAAAGAAAGTAAAGGAAAATATATTTTATAAACTTTACACAGCAGAACAGACTAATTTTACAAGGACTGCAATAAATGTAATTGACATTACAGATTTTTCTCCAGTGATGGTTGGGCAAAATATCGAGTAATCAAGAATGATAAGTATAATCAATTTTACATTTCTGACTTAAGTTGGCTAATTAAAATGTAAAGATTCAAGGCATTATCCATCACAAGACATTCCAGAGAAAAGTGTTTTTATTGAACCCAGAATAGTTTTTCTGAATGATTTAGGGAAAGAGGAGAATAATTATCTGTTAATGTTACGTTTGTATTAAGTTACATTCCAGTTATTGGTCTAACCAAAGTGAACTTAACAGTTTTATACCACATTTACCAAAACAGAAGTCCTGAAGATCCAATAGTTAGTAATGCATCACCTATTCTGCCTTCCCTAAAGTGTTGTGCGCAACAGGAGAAAATTCCAGCTAGCAAGACGAGGAGTACACCCCTGACTTGTCATCAGCCAATTACAGGACAGTCAAGTAGAGACTAGGGTTGGGTATTTTCAGCAACCTCATGATACAATACATATCCTGACACTAAGGCCACGATATGATATGTAGTTTATTACAAGAAAAAAACAAGGTAGAGTTTGAAATGATTTTACAACTTAAGAAACTTAAATTCGGGTCCTAAGAGATCATACACCTGGGTGCTGGTTTGGTGAAGTGGTAAGCAACCAAACACGTCACACATGCATGCCTCTGCTTGGTTTAAATCCAGCCTGTGGCCTCTCTAAACCCTCTTCACTAGTCTATCCACTGTCTCTCTCTCCCATCAATAAAGCTACAAAATGCCCAAATACTAATCTTTAAAAAAAAGTAGACCCATGTTCAAATTTGGAAAATGTGCTTCATCATGTAGTTTGGCCTCCATTTTGAGCTGTGCCGTTGTTAACATTACTCACAGTGTATTGACAACAACCATCAAAACATTGAGGCCACATTTGACCCTTTTCCATTAGCCCTACTCTACTCTACTGGACTCTACCCGGCTCTACTCTACTTACCTTGTGCAGCTTTTCCATTAGCCCTGTTCGCCTGCCCAAGGGCGTGCAGTGTCGCTGTAAACAGCTGAGCGGCACTGCGGTTACGTCATTTTAAGCATGACACAACAATCTGTGGCTTTTTGTCACAAACCGAGTAAAAAAGGAAGGCAGAAGAAGGCTGCAGGTGGCAAGAAGAAATACCTCTTGAGAAGCACAGGAGAGTTTTGGAAGCTATACAACAGAATGAAGCCGAGGACGAGAGCAATCGAGCTGCAAAGAAAAGACGTATGAGGGTAAGCTATGGTAGCTACCGCTAGCAAGATAGGTCGTTGCGCTCATGACTCATTGATGACGAAACTGTCTGACCAATCATTAGTTGGTAGTCGGTGACGTTATCTTTTAGTACCGACTTAGCTCACTTGGAACCAGAGCGGTGTAGGTACTAAAACTAACTTGTTTTAGGAGGTACCAGGTCAGTGGAAACACGCTGCAAGTCGAGTAGGGCCATGTAGAGTAGGGCCAAGGCGTGCTTGTGGAAAAGGGCCAATTGATTCTGTGGTATCAACACACAAATCCCCAAGGATTGCATGAAAATATTTTGCCATATTGATATTCTGAGCACAGGCCCAGTAGACTTCTTAATAGTCACGCTCAAACATAAACAGACCCAGTGGGGATGCTTATGATTAACCTGATGTGTACCTCCAGCTTATGATGGTAAATACTCAACATTGTCCTCAGTCCATAAATTCCTGCCAGTTTTAGCTCATATTTTAGTTAAGACCTGCACCTTTGAAACTGGTTTGTGAGTGTCTCTCATTCATGCTTTTGCTCCTGACAAATCTTGGATTTGTGCTGCTGGGAAACGACCTCCAGCCAGCATGTGCACTTTTGTTTTGTCCCGTCCCAAAGGTGAAGTCAAAGGAGGTTTGGCGAGCCATTGTTTTGGGCCCTGCGGCAGTACTCTGGAAAATCCAGTTAGATCTAGGAGGAGGAGGCTTTATCTGCTGGGAGGTGTGGAGTTGTGGATGTAGTTTTGCTCCTGGGAATATCTGTGGTTTGAGATGGCTTCTCGTTGAGGACGAGGTATCTGTGGCTGGCTGGGTGAGCTTGTTTTGCCTGTGGGGCTGACTGTGTCTCTGTGAGCCTTGAGACGTTGCAGGAGGGGAAAAGACTTTTGGTTGTAGTGGAATAAAATTCGCATTTGGTTTGGAGTTGAGAGAGCTGTTCCAGTGAGATCTTTCTGTGCTCAGACCTGATAAAAGTCCTCCTGAAGCTCTAGTTGAGTCATCTCTGTTTCTCTGCTGAAGGAAAAGACCTTTAGTTCCTCCAGTCTGGGGCTGTCCATTTGAAAAGCTCTCCAAAATAGAGTGATATCGAGCAGTCCTGTTATGCTGAAGTCCAAGTTCTGAGGAAACCATTTGCAGTTTGTCTGAGTCTTGAACTTTTGCAGTTCTTTCTCTCACAGTATTGGTACTAAGGATGTTTAACAGGGACTGAGCATTTGTAGTCTCAGTATGCTTCTTGCTTGGATTTTTCTTCAGAAGTTCATCATGAAGGTTGCAAACAGCCTCGTCCTTTTGCTTTGGCCTCTCTGCCTGTGCACTCTGCAGTGGCTCCACCAGTGGTTTGGACCTTTGTGGAGATTTTTCATGCATTTGTCCATCAGCATCTTCTCTGTGTTCAGGCTTGGTGTCACATTTGCTCTTTGGTTCTGGGATATCAGTTAAAACAGGCAGTGCTGGTCTTGTCTCTGTGTTTTCACCATCTTTAATCAAATCCTTCAGGTATGCTTCTGTGTTCTTACTTTCTTTTGACTTACTGGCAGGGGTATTTTTGTTCTGAACTGAATACAGAGGGGAATGAGGAGGGGGAGCTTGGGGCAGGGAGGTATTGTTGACAAAGCCTGGGACAGGCTTGGAGCTGGAGTAGAGCCGGTGGAATTCTTGATTGAAATATTCGACATTGCTGCCCCTGAGAACAACAACCAGACAGCGATGGACATGCCAGGAGAGCCAGGAGAAACTGAGGAGACAAAACATTCAATCAAAACCACACAATAGTATTAATAGAGAAACTGACACACAAGAGTAAAGGCGGATGCTAGTTAATTATGACAAGAAAGAAAGCACATTAGAATGAGTGTAGGTGTGGATACCTGAATGAGCCAGACAGTGCCTCTGTCCAATCAGCAATCAGAAAACTCTCAGCAATCTGACCCATCAGCTTCCTGCCTGTTTTGTCATAGTAAGTTTGTCCATTGACACTCTGTACTGACAGTTTCTACAAAAGAAACAAATATACATCTCTTTGTTATGCTTTGTTTTTACTTGTTGCAGAAAGTAGTCTTTTAATGAAGGCCAACTTTTTAGAGTTAAAGTTTTTTGCAATAGCTGGTGATGGCTCCAAGATATAGACTCTTCTGTATGTTCAAGAAATATACACTCAATGGCCACTTTATTTAGAACACAAACTGTAGCTTAAGGCAACCACATGTTGTGCTTTTTCATCTTTCATTACCTCCGCCAAGGAGCTTATGTTCTCACCAGCATCTATCGGTTTGTTTGTTTGCTTGCTTGTTTGTCTGTTCGTCTGTTAGCAAGATTACACAAAAACTACTGGATGGATTTACATTAAGGTTTTTAACAAGAGGTGTTTTATTTTATTTTATTTAACCTTTATTTAACCAGGTAAAAAACCCATTGAGATCAGGATCTCAATGGGTGTGGTTTGGTCCAGGAAAAAGCCAATACATTTTGGTGCTGATCAGATCCAGTTTGATGTCACACAAAAAAACATTTAAGTTTATAACGGCAAATCCCATTCATTTACGGAATAATGGGGACAGAAGTATATATGCAAACTGACGTCTAATTTTTCAGTGTTACTACATTTCCCAGCTTCCCTTGCAATTCCAGGGGATGAGTTCTCCATACTGCCCCATCCACTGTTTATACTTCGTCCCACTCACAGCACCAATTGATTGGTTACATGCTGTGGTTACATGCAGAGCACGCCAATCAGCCAATCAGCACTGTAAGCTGTGCATGTAGAGTTCTGCTCACAGACACAGTGGAGAGGAGGATGTTTAGACAACAGAGAAAGCCCGGTGCTGCTGTTCTGCTGATAATTTTAATACAGAAATAGTCCATCATGGCAAAAGTCTGTGTATTTGAGTGTAAAATCCTAACCCCCCAATTCCACATAGAGCAAACGTACCATGCACCAAAGTGCCGTGGTTTTGCTCCGACTTAAAGGCTGGAGACGACACACACAGGAAGTGCCTCGATGTGCACAACACCAACATCCGTACAAGCAGCAGCAAATTATTTCAGCCAAAGAGTTGCAAGACTCACTTCTAACCAGGTCACTCTATTGAATTATATTTATATCAACAATAATCACACTTCTTGCAGATTCATATTTTCATTCCACAATGTGTGTATAAAATAAATATAGCTCAATAAGTTGGGTGGAAATCACAGTTCACGGGGTGGAAGTGAGCTGCTTGGCGGAGGTCTGCACTCTCAGAGAGCTTATCTAGTTTATTCATGTTGTCTCCTTCAACAAACTGACTTCTGTTCACATTATTGTCAATATTTGTATCCACACAAGGTGTCATTAAGTAAGACATGGTGTGCCAATTTGGCAAGATAATCTGTAGTTCGCCTTTTATACTTAACTACTAGTTTTTGGAAGTGTTTTGATAATTACCCTTAAGAGTGATACCTTTTATAGCACCAGGGACGTTCTTCTTTAGAAAAAGCCCTCATCATCATTTGATGTAGTCTGATTATTTCATAGAGCCACTTACAAAACAGAAAGTAAGTGCACAGGAACAGGCAGAGACTCACAGGAAAGCGTTTGCTGTCCAGTTTGAGCTCCTTCCACATGCTGATGAACAGGTCGAGGTTGAGATGATCCAGCAGCAGGTGAACAGAGACATTCCTCATCCTGCTGGCCTCCAGGAGATCACACAGGAGCTCCACGTCAGTGAAGCTGTCAACCACTACAACCAGATCCTACACACGCACACAAAGTAGTGAGAACATTGTCCTCTTAGTAAGACTCAGTGTAAACATTAATCATCACATCAACACACTGACAGGCACACGTGATGTTAACGGCTGCATGAGAACCATGCATGAAAACACACACGTAGAAACACACGTGGACCTACTGATGCAGCTTTTCTGATGAACTCTCTGACAGAATCCTTCATCCCGGATGATCTGCTGTCAGACTGAAAATAAATCCTGAACCCATCACGACCAGGGCTCTTCACATCTAGAAAAAGACAAAACATGATCAGGAATGAGGAATACAGCCTCCTTGATCTTTGACAGTATCCTGTAAGCTGACATTTCTAAATACATAAGAGCAGATAACAGTTAAAGATGAAGAAGGACAAGATAAACTGTCACGTTTGTAATTGTTCCAGCAGCATTAAAAAAAAAACGTAATCACAGAAAGAAGAAAAATAGAGTAATTATATAACAATTAAATTTAAGTTGTTAGGAGTTAGGACAAAAGAATATTTTAGTTTTATAGTTTTTAGTTAATAATAATAATAATAATAATAATAATAATAATAATAATAATAATACACTGTGACATTTGCAACTAAGCTTAAAAGAAAATATTAATGAGCACTTTTTAATCTGTTAGGAACACCAATTCTCTTCTACACTATTTTTTTGACTTGTACTGTGACCATTTGTCTCATCAACAAATTCTAAAGGAAGAGGTCTCATAAATTTTGCAGATGCATTTCTTTATCATAATGTTGTTCAGCAAATTAAAACTAAGTAACTCCTTTGGAGCACACCTTCATTATATGCTCAAAATATTATAATCATTAACAGTTAAAGGAAGTGAATCTGCCTTTTACAGGCTTCAAACAGCACTGTGGCAACCTCATTGCAGACACCAGAGCATGTAAAATACTTTTGCACCTTTTTTAAGCTCAAACTTTCAAATGTAAATTAATTCTTTTCATGGTTTGCTGGGTGGGGCATGGCAAATGTTGAGGAATTCAGCTGTCGAACCGCAGTCTCTGTGGAGTAATTCAATACTAAAGTCACAGAAGAACACAAACTCTTTCTTTTCTGTACATCAGCTCCAAAGTATTAGAACAACACTGAACAAATTAGCAACAGCATCAGGTGATCTGTACATGCAACATGTACGCAAAAAACATATCCAAATATAGTATTTCTATAAAAAGAAATGTAACTCTAATTTGATCTTGTTCACGGCTAAGTTCCTCCTTCTGGGTGAACTGAAGACTGCTCCAACAATGACTTAAACCCCTCTGTCCATTTTGTTTCCCTAGCAAGACCGCACAGCATTAAACACGACTATTGAGTAAAGAGATACTATATCACCACTGACTCATAAAAGTCACCACCTAAGGCTGTCAGATATAACTTGGATATTTTTCTGTGACACGTGCTGCCTGTAAAAACTGAAGGCTACCTTCCAAATCTTAAGTATCTTTGGTCATGTTCTGCACATCTTTTATGAGGCTGTCCACAACCAACAATCACCTGGAAACAAGATTTGTAACTCCTCTCGTTGTTCAAGCAACTCCTTGTAAAATCTCTCTGGCAGTTTCATCAGCTCGTAAAGCATGAAATCTTCACCACCCTTTTTTATCATCATAATTCATTTGTTTCCACAGCGCCAGCAATTTGAAGTTGAGACGCTTACTCTGTGAAGACGAATTAAAACTGTAAAGTAGTTGTTGACGGATCCAGCAGGCAGGTGATATGGAGACTGAGTAGGTCTGGAATATAAATCCATTGGAAGTCTCTTTAAGAACTGACCATCCAAACTTCAGCAATTTGCCTCCATTTGAGACTGCTTTGAATCAGTTTATTGTTTTATAAGAGTTTAAAAGACCCAAAGAATTACATGAAACTTTTGAGAGGCTTGAGACTGATGACCATGCTGCCAAACAATAATTACTAATAAAATTAAGTTTGCTAATTGCATTTGTATTGAAATATGTAAATGTTTGTCCCTGTGTTTTCATTATACCTACCTCATGGTTACCAGAGTTACCCATCCCTGCTTTACTTGATACTTTACTTAAATCCACATCTGTCTCACAGCTGGGCAGAACAAAGTCAATCCCAGCTCGGGATTTTGACATGGACACCATATCAGATTTCTACAGATGTCTTAAACATACCTGACTAACCCCTGCATCAAAAGTAAGTATTTATTTCCTGAATCAGCTCATTGGTTTTACAAACTCCAGGAACTTGACATTGACCTGGTTATACTTTGAGTATCAGAGAAGTCTTTTTTCTTCACAGCAGTTTTACCTTTAAGACTGGTTGGATCCAAGCCTGGATTCCTATCGGTGGACATTGCAGGATAATATGTGGCAGTGTGGCAGCTTGAGGGTAACTTCTCTGAGTGTTTGTTGTCATCATCGCCATCTGATGTACTGTGATCATCTACATACAGCACAAAGTTAGTAAGTTAGTTTTGGGTGTGGCAGGAACCGCAGACGTTTGGCAACAAAACACAACACCAACACTGACGCTGTGAATAAACAAATGAAAAAAAAACACATTCACATTGATATATGCTCACTGTTTATTGTGCTTTAAAATGAAAGTACAAGTATTTAATTAGATATTTGTTTTTTTAACATGTCAGTTTTGTTCCTAAAATTGCATGCACAATAAACTTTTAAAAAGGAAGGCTCATTTTATTTGCTAATTGCACCTTCTTTGATGTAACTCTTAACACATTAACTTTTTTCATGCAGGTAATATTCTGCCTTAAGTCAGGTCCATATATTAATTTTTGATTACTTCCAAGGTCTGCCAACAATTGCTTATGGTCAAAAAAACGTCTTGTTTTCATATACAAAGTATCCCTGGTGGTGTTGTGTTCTCTACGTGTGTGAGACTCTCCTGCCGCTGTGGTAGGATGTCACACAAGTGGGCTTAATCAAGGAAGCCAGGGGAATGAGATGTTTCAAGCAGCTGCTAGTGCCATAAATGTGGGGAGGGAGAGAGGTCAATTTGCCTTGCACCTTTTTACTTGTTCATAGAAGTGTTCGATCACTCAGAGGAGGCATGTAAAACACAGTAATGGGCATGTAAACCTCAAAACAGCATAACACGGGCTCTCTAAACCAAAACTGCACCTCAACATTGTTCTCAATGGTATGTCCTTCATCTTAACTACATCGACACCATTTATTTAAAAATGTATTTTTGGGCACATTTTGTGCCTTTACTGATAGGAGAGAGACAGTGGATTGGCTTGTGAAAGGGGGTGAGAGAGTAGGGGAAGACACTCTGCAAACTGGTCACAGGCAGGATTTGTTGCTAAACACTCCGCCAAACCAGCAACCTGACATCGATACCATTTTAACCTTATTGTTGTCATTTCTCCTGTATTATTAAAGTGATGCAGTGTCTTGCCTCGATCCTGAGCTCATGACAAGCAGACAGACACCGTTCTAACAGAGGCTTTGTTTTGTTGACATACATCTGTGGTGGTTTATGCTAGAGATGTGACGTCGGCGAAAGAGTCAAGTCTTTTGAACAGCTCTTTTAAGTGAAGATGAGATTCGCAGTTGAGAGTTAGTTGTTAGTTTGTATGGGCAATTTGCATTTAAGAATAGCTCACAATCAGTTCTCTCACTTAAAAGAGCTGTTCAAAAGACTCAACTTGTATGCAAACGTCACATCTCTAGCGTTAAGCGGAAGTAGGTCAACCAAACAAAGCCTCTGTTTACCAGTAGAAGAGGATAATACGATGATAGTAAGAGATAATGTAACACAACTTGGTAATAAACAACAAGTTTCAACAAGCACACAGGACTGTTAAGAGTTGTTGAAGAGTCGATCTGATAACTGCAGGCAGAGGCAGGCTAACACCTCCCACTGACCCCCAGTGTTTGAGCTAAGCTTATTAGTGGTGGGCGAGTTTAACCTGTCTTCCTTGTTACTGCACACAGAGTCAAAATGATGATGTCTGTCTGCTTGAAATCGGGAGTGAGGCAAGACACATTTTTTAAAAACTGGGAAATCCCTTGGAGGTGCTAAATAAAAGAAATGACATCCTTTTAATTCTTTTTCAGCCCCCCCTACTCTCCCACATAAAAGACTTAACAAGACATTAAATATTATGTAAAAAAGCATTATGTACCTGTGCTGATGTCTTTCCCATTTTCAAGAAAGTATCTTTTCTCCTGCTTTGACAGAAAGTCCACCTCTCCCTCTTCATTTAAAACCTGGTAATATCCCTCCAAACCCCTGTTCAGCAGGGAGTCTGCAGCCAGCCGAGCGCTCTCATTGTGGCTCAGATCCTGTGCTGGAGGGGTGGCTGTGAAGTCAGAGTAAGAGGGGGAGGGGATGCGAAGGTCCTGCACCCGGCGCCTCACTTTCCCTACAGGTTTGGACCTCCTGTACCTCAGCATGGACACACTGCTGGACTCCAGCGGGGATAAAACCAAGTCTTGCATGGTTGTTAGTCGAGATGAGAAGGATGATTTCTACCCCTCTCTGACACTGACAGATAAAAACTGGTTGAAGCACATGCTGAGGTAAAAAACAGGCTTGAGACACACCCCCTCTCATGGCAGGATGGTTTTGCAGTGATGAGGAATGACAGGTGACAGCTGTGAGAAATGTTATGCCTTCATATTCTCTATTTGCCCTTCCAGGATCTAATACACTGAAGAAGAAAAGAAGCTGGAAGTTGGGCTTGAATATGGAGATTCAGGCAGCTACATGCCCTGTGATTTGCGGCTTAGCCATATTTTGGCTCAGGTTTATTTCTGGCTTTTAAAAGGTATGAAGCATATGTTCCTGCACGTTGATTATCAGGTCAGGATTACGAGAACACAGTGATCTGGTTGTTTGTGCTGATATTTTAAGAGCAGGTGAGCAGAGATAAAGGTGGGTGGAGAGAAACAACAGAATGAGTGACAGGAATGAAGATAGTTGTCTCTTTAGATCATGTCATACATCACCTGGATGCCTAAAGAGACAGAAAGAAAGTCAGATGTAGGCACACCCAGACTGAAGGGGAATGAGACATATACAACCTGGACAAAATTGTTGGTAACCTTTTGTTAAAGAAAGAAAAACCCACAATAGTCACTGAAAGAACTCGAAAAACTGACAAAAGTAGTGATAAATAAAAATGCACTGAAAATTAACTAATTAATCAATAATGTTTTAACTTAATTATTTCAAATAATTAAAATAATGAAACTGGCCTGGACAAAAATGATGGGTCACTTAGAAAAGACTGAAAGTGATTCCATCATATGCATGTTAAACTAGGGTGTGTCCTGTAATTAGCATAACAGGTGTCTTTAAACATGTAATCACACAGTCTACCTATGTAAAGGGCCAAAGGTGAATAGTAGTCACTGTGGTGTTTGGTATTGTGGTATGTACCACACTGAACATGGAACACAGAAAGCTAAGGAGTGAGTTGTCTCAGGAGCTGAGAAAGTAAACTATAGACAAGCATGTTAAAGGTAAAGTCTAAAAGACCATCTCCAAGCAGCTTGATGTTCCTGTGACTACAGCTGCACATGATATTCAGAAGTTTAAGGTCATTGGGACTGTAGCAAACCTCCCTGGACTTGGCTGGAAGACAAAAATTAATAACAATTTGGAGAGAAGGATAATACGAATGGTAACCAAAGAGTCCAGGACAACTACAAAAGAGATTAGAGGTGAACTCCAAGGTCAAGATACATCAGTATCAGATTGTACTATCCATTGCTGTTTGAGCCAAAGTGGACTTAATGTAGGACATCAAAATGGAATGCAAATCATAAAAAAGCAAGACTAGAATTTGTCAAAATGCATATGGACAAGCCACAAAGCTTCTGGGAGAATGTCCTTTGGACAGATGAAACAAAACTGGTGCGTTTTGGTAAGTCACATCAGCTCTATGTTTACAGACACCAAAATGAAGCATGCAAAGAAAAGAACACTGCACCTACTGTAAAACATGAAGAAGTTATGTTCTGGGGCTGCTTTGTTGCATCTGGCACTGGGTGTCTTGAATGTGTGCAAGGTACAACGAAATCTCAAGACAATCAAGGCATTCTGGAGCGAAATGTGCTGCCCAGTGTCAGAAAGTTTGATCTCAGTCATAAGTCATGGGTCCTCCAACAGAATAATGACCCAAAACACACAGCTAAAAACACCCAAGAATGGCTCAGAACAAAACACTGGACTATTCTGAAGTGGCCTTCTATGATCCCTGATCTAAATTCTATTGAACATTTGTGGAAGGATCTGAAACATGCAGTCTGGAGAAGACAGCCTTCAAACCTGAGACAACTGGAGCAGTTTGCTCATGAGGAGGGGGCCAAAATACCTGTGGACAGGTGCAGGAGTCTCATTGAGAGTTAGAGAAATTGTCTGATTGCAGTTACTGCTTCAAAGGTTGTGTAACAAAATCTGAAGTTAAGGATACCATCATTTTTGTCCAGGCCAATTTCATTATTTTGTTTAAAAAAATCCAAAGCAATGTCCATAATGTTCAATTTTCATTAGTTAATTTTCAGTATATTTGTATTTATTATTACTTCTGTTAGTTTTAAGTTATTTCAGTGACTTTTGTGGGTTTTTCTTTCTGCAACAGGAGGGTTCCAACAATTTTGTCTGCATCTGTACTGTTCTTATGTGTTTCAGACTAGGAATAAAGGGTAAAATATAAAATAAATTTGATACATGCATAAACTATGTGAGTTTCCTTCTTCTTTCCTTCCTTCTTCTCACCATATGAGCATTTAAAGAAAACAGCTTAGTGGGGAGATACTGCAGAAAACAATTGCACAAATTTGTCTCATATCTTAATGGTAGAGCTGGCTGATATCCCCCCACTGAAATGTCCTCCTGTAGTTAAAGTGCATGCTGTGATCATTTAATTTCATTATCTATACCGTTTATCCCCTTTTGGCTCATGGGGTTTTTAAAGCCTGTCCCAGCTGACATTGGTTGGGAGGCAAGGTACACCCTGAACCAGTTGCCAGCCAATTGTAGGGCCACATAGAGAGACTGAGTGCCATTCATGCTTTCACTCATACCTTAGGGCCATTTGGAGTCACCAATCAACCAGTGGAAGCTGGAGCACCCAGAAAGAACCCACACATGTACGGAGAGAACATGCAAACTCCACACAGAAAAGCCCTACCTGGCCTGGGGATTGAACAGGTGACCTTCTTACTATCAGGCATGTGCACCACCCTCTGCGCAACCATGCCACCTGCATGCTTTTGTGATCAAATGTTTTATATGCAGTTTAGACATGGGCAGACTTGACTAAATTAACACTGAAAGCTGCATTCTTTTCACAACATATTAAGAAGGAACTCTCTTCAGTATTAAATCTGATTTAAAAAACAAATACTAGCCTAAAAATGTGCCTGTGCAAAAACTGACTGGGCCTACCATAATGAACAGTAGACACTCGTGGTATTTCAAACTTTGTCACAACTTAAACATGGAGCAAAAGTGAGAAAAAAACATAAAACATGTTTTTTTATTGTAAAATCTTCAGCAGAAAATAATTCTAATGAATAATTTTAATCAATGTAGCACTGGCCTTATCAGATGTTCACTTTTTTAATTGTTATTTGAGTTTCTATATATTCATCTTGAGCTGTCTCAAAAACAGAGTCGTGGGAATTTATACAATCACGTGTTAATACCACAAACACTGAGCTGTACCTTTTCTGTACTTTCTGTTTTAACCCTGAAAAATATAAACCATTTTTGACTATTTTTAGCCTGCCTGGATATTTGGAGGCTCTTGGACACAGTCACTGTCTGTACTTGTACAAAGGGCCCCATTACACTGCTTATATTGACAGGTAGCCATCTTGTCCCTTGGTGACCGTTTGCCACTCCTGATTGGACACTACCATCAGAAAACAAGAGAAGACTGGGCACATTTGACCGGTTAGTAGACTGGAAGTTGTTTCTTTCTCTAAGGGTATAAAGTGAGGCCTAATAATATAATTACTTACGTTTTTATCAAGACAATGGGATTCAAAGATCACCAGTTACATATTGGCTGACCCGCAAGTACAACATTTCAGAAAAAAACACTGCATTTTATAGCAGGGTTAAAACATCTCCAGGTTGACAGGGTGGGTTTCACACAGATTCATTGTACTCTTTTTTTAAATACAGGTCTACAATGCCAGAGTTACTGCTGACACTGCCATGACAGGGAGCACTGGTGATCCCATAGAGCCAAAAGCTGAGAATATCTACGCTTACCATAAAGATTCAAAAACGAGGCAACTGGACTTGTGTTTGGTTTTGGGAAGATGTTTCACTTCTCATGCAAGAAGCTTCTTCAGTTCCAAATGGCTGGTGTACTGAAGAAGCTTCTTGGATGAGAAGTAAAACATCTTCCCAAAACTTAACACAAGTCCAGTTGCCTCGTTTTTGAATCTTCAAGATAACCATGATCTGGATGAGTGAGAATCTACACAGATGTATCTAGACTTATTGTTAACCAATAATTATTAAGATCCAAATTCTTCAGGATTGAGCAGCAGGTAAAACCAAAACCTCTTGATTTTTTTCTTGGCCTTGAAAAAAACTGTCAGTTCTGACTCCTGTTTGGTCAAAAAAAAAAAAAGATTGATGAAATTATGTTTAAATTGGCAGAGTAAAAGCTATTTTCTAACTTAATAAGCTGAAATACAGGTATGATATTTTCAAGGCCAGCTCAAAAATGATTTAGTTCAATAAATCATCACTATTATATGTTTGAATGTAATATCAAGAACAAAATATATTTTTGGAGAGATATCTTGTTGAATCCAGTTCAAATATCTCCCAGCTAAATAACCCAGCTCAATTTTATTTGGTTAGTATATAAAACTAAACATGTTCAGACAGTTGAGATACTGAAGCTCTTGTCAAAATGCCATTTAACAAGGCTATAAAAAAGGCGTGCCCCAGGATTTTGTCCTGATATTTGGTGTGCCTTGGGCAGAATCAGTTTGGGACGCTGCTTCAGACTATAGAGGTTGTATATAACGCTCAAGAAACCTTTTCACATTGATTCCATCATCTGATACGCAGCATAAAGTGATCCTCTTTGTCCCCCCTAACATCAGCAGGAACAGGGACTGCAGTTATCCTAAAACAGACTCTCTTTTTTTTTTTTTGTTTTTTACATCAAAACACTATTTCTTTGTCTAGGTGCTCCTGTGCACTTTGTCTTATTTGTCTTTTGTGTCCTTGTGTCTTTGCAAGTATCTTGTATATATTCTGTTCCTTACCTTAATTTAATCACATTTTATCTAAAGTCTAGATAGCTTCGACAGTAACCCCTTTGGGCAAAACTCCCTCAGGAAAATTAAGAATCAGGAGCAGTTGATTATTACAGATTAAAAGATAAATTAAAAGAAATTCCTTATTCCTGTTTTTCAGCTTTCTGCTTCTGTTCTGTTTGTACATGTAAACACACTGTGGCGTGTATCAAGTCTGTACTTAGAGAGTAAAGTAAACTGGCATCAAATTCCTTGTATGTCTTACATACCTGGCCTATAAAGCTGAATCTGATTAAAAATAGTTGCAGTGAGAAACCGGTTGCGCGTTTTCTCGTCTACCTGAACTACGACTTTTGTCTAAAGAAAAATAAAGAGGCAAAAGGTCACTTAGCGCTGTACTCTCACTAGAAAAGTGACCAAGTTTAGAGTTTTAACCCTTTAAGGCCCAAGACCATAGATTGTAGCCAGAAAATTCTAATTTTTTTGAGCTGAAATGTTTGTATCACTTTCTGCTAAAATCCATAAAAATCAAAATGTCCTTAAAATTCAACATATAGGTTTTTTGTATCTCATTTGATACATAAGGTGTTTTTGGCAACTGAGGACATTTTTATCATTTATCTGATTGTATTCAGATGTTTTTTTTGTAATTTGTTGATCATATTGAGTAGAGGTATTATAAAAGTATGCATTAAATATGATATAATTGGCTTTATATGGTTAAGATAAAAATATATTTTTTATGACTTTTTTAAAGTCAGATTTAGCCCCTTTTGTTTAAAGCTAAATCAGATTCAGGTAAGACTTTTTGTAATGTGACCAAATTCTGAGCAAACAACTGTCAATCATCAGATCACCATATTAACTGAAGTCTCAACGAACTATGATTGAAACTAGCTATCTTCACACCATGCTAAAAACAGTGTTAAAACTAAAATCTCCTAAACATTTACCTCATCATGTAAAGCCAAGAATATTTTGAATCATCATAACATAGATTGTATAGTGTTCCAGCAGTGAAAGTGAAAAGGGGCTTAGAGTCTTTGTGCCGGACAGTCATGATAAAGAAGGCGCTGGGCCTGAAGGGGAAGCTTTCAGTTTACATGTTTATCTTCATTCCAGCCCACACCTTCTGGTCATTTTTGGATTCCTCAGAGATTAGCCTGTGGAGCTCAAGACGTCCAGAGGGAACTTTTAAGTAGAGACGCTGCTTCTCATCAAAAAGAGCCATTTGACCTGGTTTGGGCATCCATGAAGGACACTCCATGTTTGTCTCTCTGTGGAGGTCTTCCAGGCTCACCCAACTGGGAGGAGACCCCGGGCCCAGACACAAAACCCACTGCAGGGAATAAACCCCCCACCCTGAGAAACCCACAGAATCCCCCTGGAGGAGCAGGAACATGTTGGTGGGCGAGGATCGTCTGGGTTGACCTGCTCGGCCTGCTGCCCCTGCAGGGCTAAGCAGAAGATGGATGGAGTTTCCTGATAGTTTAACTGTGTGGAGGAATGGAGAAATGTACAGAAAACCAACATGAATTATATCCCTGAACATAAATGGCTGCTACAGACAAATGGACAAAATGTTTATCAGAAAACAAAAACCCAAGAGATAAATAATCAACCATTATGACAATAAATTAAGAGTCTAAAGCTCAATCTATTGATTAAAATATGCTTCAAAATATGCTAAACATACATTTAAAACGGGCATGATGGCCACATGAAATTATTTACATGTTTGGTTGTTTCCTATTTTTGTTTAAATGTAATGTTGTCATGCTTGTTTGTGCTCAGTTTGTTTGTGTGTATGAAATGCACTACTGTTTAATGACTCCTCTTTTATTTTTTTCACTAAGAAGTTTAATTATGATCAAAACTATCTTTCACAACCTGCTTCAAAATAACCATGAGTCTTTCATGTTGTAAGACATGTGGGCACAACAAGCTTGAGCTTCAGCCTACATCTGATTGATCTGTTTAATCCCTATTTGTTTTTCCATATATAACCCCAGTATAATAATTATTAAATAGAAAAGCACTCAGAGAGCACAGACCTCTGCCAAGCAGCTCAGTTCTGGTAGTGGGTTTTCCACAACCCCTGGAAAAGATACAACTCTGGATCACCAGATCCATAACAGGGGGATCTGGACCAAACTCAGCACATACATTGGTAATGTTATCCTGTATCAACACACATTTTGGGAACATCACTATATTTTGATTATGTAAATTATTGAATGGCGTCAAAGGAATGTCCCATTCTAAAGTTAATTGTCTTTTAGAGACATCGGTCTGGGTCGAATCCAGATGAAATTTATCTTTTTGACAGAGACAGAGACCCCGTATCATCCAGTAAAATTGGACGGGGATCTGATAAAAATGGCAAAGATATCACTTTTTACATTTTCTCCCAATGTCAATATATGAGATTTTTTTTTATAATTTCTGGAATGTTTTTGCATCCAGACGAATATATGAATCACCGCCAAAATCTAATCATTTCTGAGATTTTTCGTTACCAACATTAACAATTTCAGTAAAATTTGTCCAGTAGTTTTGGCGTAATCTTGCTAACAAACAAACAAAGCAGCATTAAAATAATAAAATGAGCAGACAAAATCTGATCTGGGTAAAACTTCTGGTTTGAGTTCAGCTAACACATCTGAGCTTGCTCCGGAGGAAATCTGTGGTCCAGAAATCATTAAGGATTATCTGTCATATCCCATCCCTTACTCTGATTTCTTCTAGCATTTTTAAGAAAGTATGTTCTTGTCTCTGAAATAAAAATAAAAAGATACTAAGATTCTTTTATTTCTTTATCTGTTCAGCTGCTGAAACAGACGTGCAGGTCACGTCCTAAGTTCCTTTATATCATAAAGTGTTTGACATGTGTTTAGATTTTTATTTGGTCATGTGGTTTTAATTTCTTCAGGATTTTCTGCTTTAGCTTTAACTGTTGACAGCGACGTGTCTGTATGCTGCTGCTGACCTTGACTGTCTGGTTGGCTGTAAGCTGAATAACTCCCATGGCACAGATGCAGTGATCTAATTCTGAATCCAGGACTCCACACTTTTTGTTCCTTTTGAGACATTTTTAAGACCAGAGCAGAGAAAATTTAGACAAAGTTTAACATCCCAGCACAACCTGCAACCAAACACGGGTACGATTTTTAGGCATGTTGAATGTTACATGACTCAGTGAAATAATACTTTAGGAGACAATGAAACAAAAAGTGATGTCCTTGAAAAATTGAGACTGAATATTTCAATTTTACTGTTTAACAAAATAAAACAGAAAACAAAGGACATCTTAATTTTTGAATAAGATGTCAGATTATTTGAATAAGGCGAAATGTAAAAAGGGGAATTTAGTTTGAAATTTGTCAGCTATATTCAAAATTTCAGTTACAATCACATTTTCAATTATAAACACGTTTCTAAAAGACTTCTAAAACATTGATGTATTCCTGTTTTCATGACAGGTGGTTTTCTAAATTTGTTAAGCTCTGTATAGGTAACTATGTGGTGTTAGAAAATATGAATACGGGTGCTGGTTTGGCGGAGTGGTTAGCAACCAGGCATCCCATGTATTTGCTTCTGCCGGTCCAGGTTCGAATCCCGCCTGTGACCAGTTTGCAGAGTGTCTTCCTCACTCTCTCTCCCCCTTTCACAAGCCTATCCACTGTCTCTCTCCTATCAATAAAGGCACAAAATGCCCAAAAACATACATTTAAAAAAAAAAAAAAAAAAAAAAAAAGAAAATATGAATACACAAATTCAATATGATGTTTTTTTTTCCCCCTTGTCTACATTATCTTTACAGTTGAGCACTGTGTCCGATGGCAGCGTTTGAAAGACCAATGCATTTTTTTCTAGCAGTGAGAGATATGTGAATATGATTCACTGCTATAGTGACCAGCCCTCCCTGTAGGCTACTCCATCAAATCAAACTTTACTTAACCCCGGATGAGAGCTGAAGGGGAGGGCCGTGCCACACCACAGTGTGAAAGAAGGGGAAACAGTGACAGACAGGACAAGACACGACAACTGGGAGAAGGACAAACAGGTATTGTAATTAGTTTAAGATAGTAGTCCAAGTGCTGTGCTGATCTAAGTCCATACAGGAAGTAAAGGCTGTAAGAAACCAGGGACACCAGAGATGTGGGGTCTTGATAAAAGGGGGTGGACCCATAGGGGTGAGATATGGTGGAGCATGTGTCACGGGACGTGAGAAGATGTGCAGGAGTGCCCAACTCAGCATGTTCTGACGGGACCAATTGATTCTTTACAGTTAGTCTCAACAAGAGCTTGAGTGTCTGTACACACATGCATGTGAGGTGGTCACTAAATACCCAAGTAGCTGCCCATACCCAAGGAGACCACGGCCAAGGGCTCCCCCAGAGCCACCAGGGCACCCGAGACCCACCACATGGCCCCCAAAGCCACAGGATCTAGATACATCCCCAGGACCCAAGGGGGGCACCAACCCGACCCACCAAGGGCACCAAGGAAAACGCCAGGGCAACCGGGGCGGCAGCCCCCCTGCAGACAGCACACAACCCCATCCACCACCCGTCCACCCGACCCCAAACCTCCCCCACCCCGAGCACCCAGCCCCTCCCCCCCGCCCTGCCACCACCACCCCGTGGCAAGCCAGAGGCCCCCAGCCCCCCCAGAGCCAATACCCCGGGGCCAGGCCCCCCAAGGAGGAGGGCACAGGCAGCAGCCACAGCAAGGCCAGGTGGGGCGGAAAGCGGGAGCGCAGTGGTGAGATCGCAATATGATGTTTTGAGGTGTGGACTGTATAGATGTAACATTGATATTTAACCAAGTACAAGTTTACAGAAATTCTGGAAATTTGTTTTGTATTATAGATCAGCCTTTAGCTGCTAAAAGTCAGCACACACTCTCATCTCTCTGTTACATTTAATGCCCTCATCTCTGTCACTGGAACAGACAGCAAAGTTCATCCACATGATAGGAACCTATTTTAACCAAAAATCTTTTATTAGAAACAGAAATTATAGTGGGTGTCTGATCCTTCTTTTTTTTCCAAGTCCAGGCTAATCAGTACTAACACTGTGATCAGCTGCCCTTCTTATAATGTTGAGAAACATTGTGGTTGTTTGTATCTTATTATCAGACTGTTTTCAAAGCACACCCCTACATCTTACAGTAAAAACTACTCCACTCAGGACATTTGAAATGCAGGTTAGTGGCTGTTTAGTTTAGTGATAAAACACGTGAATTAAATATGGACCTCCAACATAAATAAACCTGACGCTACTTAAAATGCTAGCGCACAGAAAACATAACACAAAAACTTTCTTTCGATTAAGATGGATCAGACACTTTAGTAAAGGTGAGTTTAAAAACTGAAGGCCCTGTGATGATAGGACTTATAAAAATGTTTGCCTTGAATTTCAAAAACGACTGTCAATGCTTTTTGAGGTGTTTAAAGAATCTCCTGATTGAGAATCAGAATCTGAATTAGGGCATATAAAACCAAGGTTAAGTCACATTTGATGTACTCTGGAATGAAAGAGTTTGAGGAGCTGCAGTAAAAATCAATAATAGCTACAGTCACTTACCAAGGCTGCACTGATTCATTTATTCATAAGACAGTGGACTTAGAAGGGTAAACATGAAACACAAACATGAATCAGGGGAAGGACAGTTTATCCAACAATGAACTTAAATAAGACGCCAAATAAAAGAGGTACCACAGCTAAAAAAAAATCAATAAAAGATGTGAACGATGAATAAATAATGCACAAGTAAACATCATATTAAGACCTATACTGCACTTCGAATAAAAAACTAAATGTTAAATTGAGCAGTCAGCAGGGATGGACACAGCTGTTTCAGAATTATCTGCTCTGAGTGACCATGAAATTAATTAAACTCTTGTTGCTTGTGGGGTGTTTACATTTTTTTTGCTCAGACACAAGCTGAACAGTCATGTGCACCTCACATGGAGAAACAACACAACCATGACCAAAAAAATACAATGTTTCTTTCTTTAAGAGAAACCAATTTGAGGGAATGGAAGAAATCTTGGTTTATGAAAAGGATATCAGAGGTTTACATCATTTGATACTTTCTGACATCAGTTCTTTTGAAAAAGTTCAAAGCAAAAAAGCCGGTGTATTGATGTGGTTAGAACAGTGTGCAGGATTCACATAGAATTTTGGTCATAAAAGCTGCAGGAGGTACGAAACTGGATGCCAAAGACCTCGACTTTTGTTATAGTACTGATGCAGTATTGATACTGTTTGATGTTTACTGACATTTTTAATTCTGGTATTATGAAAAAAAAAACCCTGCTGGAGAAGTGGACTGTTCCACTTTGGTGGCATCAATAATCAGTCATCAGGATGCAGAGAAGGATGGTCTCTTGGTTCTTGGAAACCGTGAATCAGTGTTTCTGTTGTCGAAGCTCATTTGAGAAGAAAAGCTGTTTTTCTGACTCGGTGGAGACATGGAGCTGTGTGTGCGGTCACTGAGAGACAGAGGACAGTGTGTGGACAGACTGTGAGGAGGCTGAGCTGCTCTCTATCGCTCTGGCTGCAAGTTTCTGTCTCAGCTCTCTGATTTCCTTCAACAGTTCTCTCTCGCTGCTGTCCAGCTGGGCCCGCCCTCGATCCAGAGAAACTGAGAGGAAAGGGAAAGAGGAGGGTATTAAAGACCTAAAACTTCTTATGTGGTTATTTTGTGATGAATTGAACACAAATCACAACTTGGAGTCATGTTAACTCCAGCTCTCATCTATTATTCCAGCCAGTGCTCCCATATGTGACTTTTGCAGAGATTTATTGACATGAAACTCCAGCTTCAGAGGACCTACATGTTAAGTAGCTGAACTTTGCATTTGATGAAAACATCCTGCCCACAGTTGGGAAAACCTTATTTATGCATGCCAACCCTTTTATGCTGGACTGCCCCATTACACTTGAACTGTACAACCAACTGCCTAAAGAAAAGCTACTGATGAGAGAAGGGTGATTATTCTGACTATCAGTACGTTTCATGTGAGTACACATTGATTTAGTTAACACGTTAGTGACATTAGCAGTTAAAAACATTAGCAGGGGACAGTAGATTTTGGTTAGCATACGTTACAGCCTTGTTTAAAATCCAAGTAGTTTGGGTAAAACCCTCTCTGTTTTCAATTGCAGTATACACTTAAATGGTCCTTAAGTAGGCACCAGCAGGGTCATCACAGCACTGCTGAAAAGACGGTGATCTCATAACGACAACAAAAGAGGGAACAGAGTTAACAGAGAAGATGGCTCCTGGTTTGTGGCTTTTTGTTACAGTAAGGAGATGAGGTTTGTTCCAGGGACAGTTTCAAGCATCACAATATCAAGCTACTACTTGTGGTGGTGATTCGCTGGCCTTTCAAAGCTCAGCAGCGTCTCCATGTCACCTTTAGGCTACATTTACACGGACACTCCTGACTTAAAAATGCAAAGATTTTTGCTTTGTGTTTTTAAAGTCCATCTGCGTTCAGACGGAGACGCTGAAACGACTGAAGCCATTGTCTACACAATGGTGAGTAGACGCACAGAGATGCAGGAGTTTCTTTCTGGACAACAAATCAGTTCGGACAACAAATCTGTCTGGATAGTTTTGTCTGGATAACAAACTGAGCATGGTAAGCAGCTCACACGTTACTCGGCAGACGGCCGAAGCTGTTGTTGTTCCCAGTATGCATGTGCAGCCCTCATGTGAAAGAGTACTGCACATGTGGTGACATCAGCATTTCACCCTGCAAAGAGCACAAGGCCAAACGCACTCTCTAGGCGAGTATTTCAGCCCGTGTAAACGCCTATGTGATAACTAAAGTGATGTTCTCTATGTAAATTATCACAAGGTTTACAGCAGTGCTTTTTGCAGCTTTTTGACTGAGAACAGTATTGTTTGTTTACATGACAAGGGGGCTTTTGGCACCTGGAAACAGAAAGATTTGAAACTGGCTCCAGATTGCAAACTTTGGAAAACTGCAGTCATTCTGCCACTGAATATACCAGCAAAATGGAGTGTTCCAGGCTTTTCCAATTGCTAAGACACACATTTGCAAACTGGGCTGGTTTTATCAAAATATTTTACCCAATTCACAAAAACAACACACCCAAACTGCAAAATGCTTTATATGTCTTGCAAAATGATGCACAGCAACCAATCCATAGCATTAACAAAATCAAACTTTTGCACCAAAAGGCACACACTTCATTTATTTAACCAGATTTTAATCTAAGGAACTACTCACTGTTGGACATGGAGAAACACTTTCATCTCTTTTATGCTTTGCCATAATCGTAAAAAACTTCAGATTGTAGAAAATTCATCAGATCCAAACAATTCAGTGCAACATATGCAAAGCAGACATATGTACATCTGAGTAAACAAAAATACGCTCTCAAAAATTGTAAACTGATAAAGGAAATCACAGAAATCACACAAAAAAATAGGCAGCATCTTGCCACACAACTGGGTTTTGCCACAATGTTTTGTCCACAACACAGGATATATCTTCACCTGCCGGCCATCTAAGGTAGAAACCCTGCACCCACATCAACTTCATCACATGCCTCCACACCCTGCACAAGAGGCGTTGTCCTGGCAGTGTTCCCAAATGGCAACCGGGACTTTATGTCTGATTGTTGTATCTTACGCAGAAAGCCGAGTTCAGTTTTGACTTACAAACTGTGTGTAAAACAGAAATTGTGTTTCGAGCTTTGGAGACTTGAGAGGGGTTTTGGGGTGAATTCCAATTCCTCCCTTAACCCTCAATCTTATCCCTCAATCTCAAAAATGCGCTGCTAGTGCTGTCCCGATTCTCAGAATGTTAAGTTGAGGGACAAGTTTGAGGGCTGTACGGCCCCTCAAATTGAGATTTTCTGGCACCACCCTCGGGAGTAATTACTACCCAGAATGCATTGTGTATTTCCACCAGCTTCACCGCAACCAAGATGGCGTCCAAAACGGCGAAAAAACGAGCTACAAATTTAAGTATTTTTGTCAATATGAAATACAAATATATTACGAAAACCATTGTATCATCTTATTTAAGCCCGCATCACGGATTATTGACCTCATTGTTGCATAACATTCTTTTTATTTGATGATGTTTGCCAGCTGGACTGGCGGTCCCGGTTTCAGTGCACAGCTTCATCATAACCTAAAGTTATGGTAGCAGAGATGGATGGAACATTTTGTCATTGTTGCTGGAGTTGATGGGAAAGGACTATGGATGACAGAAATGTCTTCTTCTTCTTTATTTTTTAAATTGGCAGACTGAATGCAGCTTGGGCAGAGTGCTGCCCCCACAGTCTGAAGACGTAACTGCATTTAAGGGGTGTCCCATTTGTGAGTCACGAAATAGCCCTCAACACTTGGTTTTGAGTGTCACTGAGATTGAGGGTTGAGATTGAGGGTTAAGGGAGGAATTGGAATTCATCCTTGCTCTCTGTGTCAGTTTAAATAACTGTGCTATGCATGTCATTTTAGTGTGTTAGCAACTGGACAAAAATGGAAAAAACAGGGACTTCTTGATCACGTGCACTATAATCTCAGACTGTAGCCATAGGGTGTTGGCCGCACAGTCTGATTGTGCGCTTGCCAGTAATTTGAAGGTTGCAGGTTTGAGCCCAGCTCCAGCTGTCACACGGTGATGTGTCCTTGGGCAATAGAGTGAATGGGTGTGGATGGGTAGATGTGGCCTGTGGTGCAAAGCTGAGTCATCAAAGAGGTTAGAAAGGTGCTGTAAGAGCTCAAGCCCATCTACCATTTACCATGAGTGAGCAGACTTTCAGTACATCACACTTCAAGTACAGAGGGCACAAACCCAACTGAGCCCTATTCATACTGCTCACTCTCTTGGAATACACAGCGCTTCTTCAACAAAATGTTGCTTTACTTCACCTTCGTTTAGCTCAAAGATCTTTCTATGCTGTTGGTCTACATAATCACCTGAGTCTTTGACCACATTAGTAAATTTACTGCTGTGTGGAAGGAAGACAATGTGTTGCGTTCAGACAAAAGTCTCTCAACTAACCACTGGCTCAGCATGTGTACTGAGTCATTTTGGTAACTGAAGTCACTGTGAGCACTACAGCTATTATCTGTTTGCAGCTGCACACTAAATCTCCTAAAAAAGAAGCAGAAACTACAATTTTAATAGATTATTGTCATGTCAACAAAGTTTAGACTCAGTTCAGCTCACTGTAGCCTGCCTCAGTGAGCAGTGAGAGAAAAACTGCCAGGTACGAGGTACTCTAATTGAATACACAAATAACTGAGTAGAGCTGAATTAAGTTGATGTAACATGGTGCAAATGTCCCAGTATACAACTGGACTACTTCGTTGCTTCTGGAAGATGCTAAAAAACTGCTGTCTAAGCGGGTGGGGGACTGGTGTCCACACACCCCAGAGTCAGAAGCAGGGATCAGAATTGATTAATTTTTATTGACACAAAAGCCATTAACCATTCTGTTTACGTATTCGATTTTTTATCAACTCCCTTATCCTTTCCTGATGATTGTCTGTGTGGGTGATAGGCCTGTGCTCAAAGTATCGATACGGCAAGATATCGTCATGCACTTCTTGGGGATACGTGTATCGATACAGATTCTACAGAATCGATACGGCCTCAATGTTTGGACAGTTGTTGTAGATACTCTTTGGGTAATATTAACAATGGCACAGTTCAAAGTAGAAGCCAAGCTACATGATAAAACACGTTCCAAATTTAAACTTAGGTGTCTACCATCTTTGGGATTAAAGTTCTTAAGTTGAACAATTATTTAAAACTCATGCTTGCTCTTTTTCTTCTTGTAATAGAAACAAAAGTTGCTGGGAATTCTGTTAAAAGAGCAGTCAGTGTTCACAATTTGTGTGTATCGGGATACGTATCATATCATGGGGTTGCTGGAAATACCCAGGTTCTAGTGGGTGAAAGTTGGCCTATATAGGTTTTCTGTGACAACAATGTCAAACACATGAACCCTGATATTCATGCCATGCTGCACTGAACAAAGCTTTAACAAGCTGTTGGTGTTTCCATCCACTGAAAGTTTTGCTGTTGAAATTATGTCCTTTTCTTGTCTGCTGACGGCCTCTGATTTGAGTGTGGCATCTATGATCACAAAGCATGCATAATTGATTAGCAAAAAGAACAAATATCGATTCACTGAGGAAGTTGTTATTGATTCTCAACTAGAATAGGTTTTCGATTCCCATCCCTGCTGAGAGGGAATGTTTGGTTTACAACAAAAATAAACTGGTTTCCATTAGTACGGAGTCAAAAACTTCCATTAGTGGTTGCGCCAAAACACAGCCTAGGTATTTCATTCAGACCACAGGGGACTAAGTTTGAAGGGTAGATAAGTTTTGAGTTTTCAGCCTTTTCTAATTTATAATAAAAAAATAAAGTGACAGTTTTGAATTATTCAGTATGAATGCTTCGTGTATAAACGGTGTTCTGTAAATAAACTTGCTTACCCTAATGTAGAGTGATCATGTAGAAGACAACAATAGAAACATAAAAAATAACATTACAAACTAAGTAAAAAAATAACCTAACATTGTCTTGGGCTTTTCAAAAAACCAAGAGCTGCATAAGTGAAATCAGGATACAAAGTCTTTAACACAGCCACGTCCTGCAGTCTCTGAACTGAGTATCACATATCTGATCACTTACAGACGGTGGATGTGCTCTCTGAGGGGGAGCGACTGTTCAGACACGTTAAGTTGGCTCCTGCTTTCTTTGGGGAGGTAAAGCTTTGGCTGGTTGATGGACCTGCAGTGTTCGTTCCAACACAGGCTGTAGACGTCGTGGCACTAGGTCTATGAGGACTCGTCTGTCTCTGCCCATCTGGCAAAATCCAAAGAAACAAAAGCTTCAACAACAGTACTGAACATGTACAGTTATGAGTGTATTGAGATATGTGTGAACCTGTTTGTGCTGAAGATGAGGGCGGATGTTGCTCCTGTAACTGAGCTCTGCTCCTCATCACATCCTCCCACTGAAAATGAGAAAAACCCTAATTTAATTTAGTAATTTATTTCTCCAAATCCACCAAATTGCCCTGAGGGATGAATATTTATGTGCTCCAGAGCTGAACATATGTCATATATTGAGTCAATTATGTGAATTAATTTGTTTGCAAACAGGCTCTTGTTGCTTTCACCTTCCTTCCTGCCACATCTCTCATGGTGTCAGCCAGTCTCTCCTCCTCTGCCAGCGCCTGCCTGTGAAGCTCTGCCAGTCTCTCCCTCTTTCTCTCCTGCTCGGCCTCCACCTGCTGCAGCCGCTCTGCCACCTCTCTCTGCCAGTCAGAGTCCAAGCCCAGCTGGTACGCCTCCGCCAGAGACTCCTCCAGGGCCTGGTGGTGTGTAGAGAGAGGGTAAA
This sequence comes from Scarus forsteni, assembly GCA_036419115.1. Classification (NCBI taxonomy): domain Eukaryota; kingdom Metazoa; phylum Chordata; class Actinopteri; order Labriformes; family Labridae; genus Scarus; species Scarus forsteni. The sequence continues at coordinate 6,837,027 of JAZDUH010000040.1, read as the reverse complement.
TGAGGACACCGTCAGATTTTGGACGACTGTGAGGCTTTGACAGGTTTGGTTAAACAGATGTGAGGCGGGATCTGAGTCAGCACTTATTGATATTTTTACAGCTCCTCTTGAATGAAATGTGCTGAGGTTAACCTGCATATTTGTCTCCGTGCTGTGCAGCAGCTCCTTGTAGCTCTCCTCCTGTCTTTGTGCCCTCCTCAGCCTTGTCTCCACCTCCTCCTCCACCTTTTGTCCCAGACGTTCCTGCTCCTTCAGCAGAGACTTAAACATAACACATACAAATTTAAGACACAGTTTCAAAAATATTAGAAAAAAGTTCACTGAAATTTCATTAGATCCCAAAACTCACCTCAATTTCATCAACTAAATACTTTTTGTTTGGCTTTTGTGTCCTTTATAATTGTCTTTTATTTATGATGCTTTTTATCAACACTCTGTATGGATTGTGATGTGGGTGGGTTCATGGGCTGGGTGGAGTGGGTTTGGGTCATAATTCCTTTATTTCAATTCACCTGTCTGATTGTAAAGCAGTTTGTGCTACATTTTTTGTATGAGAAGTGCTATATAAATAAATCTTGATTGATTGATTTACTATTTGATCTAAGACTCTTAAATCTAATAAATAATGTATGACACAGCACAACATTACAGTTCAGTGTTCAGACATAAAGTCCAGGATAGAGTTCTTTCATTAAAAATAAAAGAGCAAGAAATTAACTTGTAGTTAAAATGAATTCTGGGCAATGGCTAATGCCCAAGCCAAGCTCAGACCCACCTTTTGGACACGTCATCACATCAAACCATGACACGTGCATGGCAATATGTCATCATGAAGCACAGTTAAGAATACAGGGAATGCCATCACAACAAAAAGCATATGGTGGCCACTTGAGTTACATTTCAGCCTCTGATGGGGCTTGCCTACACTTGTGGATTTTTTGCTACTGCAGGCATTGATCTTTACTTAATCTTGCCATTCTACGTCTGTGCTTCTGCTCCTGAATGAGTGTCCTCACTGTACCAAACCTGCCTCTTTAACTTTTCAAGGGAAATGAAAGTGTGCTGAGCTTAATCAAAACAAGGTTTTAACCTGGCCAAACAAAGTGGACTTTGTTGGTCGTGCACATGCTCCTCCTTAACTCCTGAAAACAAACTTTCTGCCTACCTGCCACCGTCACTGTTGGATCTTAAAACTAGCAGGCTCTCATATATTTTACCAATCACTATCCTTTAACCAGAGGTTTGATGCAATCATGAATAATACAAAACCCAAAACCAGTGAAGTTGGCACGTTGTGTAAATCGTAAATAAAAACAGAATACAATGATTTGCAAATCCTTTTCAACTTATATTCAATTGAATACACAGCAAAGATAAGACATTTAATGTTGGAACTGAGAAACTTTATTTTCTTTTGCAAATAATCATCAACTTAAAATTTAATGGCAGCAACACATTGCTAAAAAGTTGGCACAGGGGCATTTTTACCACTGTGTTACATCGCCTTTCCTTTTAACAACACTCAGTAAACCTTTGGGAACTGAGGAGACCAATTTTTGAAGCTTTTCGGGTGGAATTCTTTCCCATTCTTGCTTGATGTACAGCTTAAGTTGTTCAACAGTCCGGGGTCTCCGTTGTTGTATTTTACGCTTCAAAATGCACCACACATTTTCAATGGGGGACAGGTCCGGACTACAGGCAGGCCAGTCTAGTACCCGCACTCTTTTACTACGAAGCCACGCTGTTGTAACACGTGCAGAATGTGGCTTGGCATTGTCTTGCTGAAATAAGCAGGGGCGTCCATGAAAAAGACGTTGATTGGATGGCAACATATGTTACTCCATAACCTGTATGTACCTTTCAGCATTAATGGTGCCTTCACAGATGTGTAAGTTACCCATGCCTTGGGCACTAATACACCCCCATACCATCACAGATGCTGGCTTTTGAACTTTGCGCCGATAACAGTCCGGCTGGTTCTTTTCCTCTTTGGTCCGGAGGAAATGACGACCACATTTTCCAAAAACAATTTGAAATGTGGACTCGTCAGACCACAGAACACTTTTCCACTTTGCATCAGTCCATCTTAGATGAGCTCGGCCCAGCGAAGCCGGAGGCATTTCTGGGTGTTGTTGATAAAGTTTTAACTTGCACTTACAGATGTAGACGACTGTAGTTACTGACAGTGGTTTTCTGAAGTATTCCTGAGCCCATGTGTTGATATCCTTTACACAGTGATGCCGGTTTTTGATGCAGTACCGCCTGAGGGATCGAAGGTCACAGGCATTCAATGTTGGTTTTTGGCCTTGCCGCTTACGTGCAGTAATTTCTCCAGATTCTCTGAACCTTTTGATGATATTACGGACTGTAGATGATGAAATCCCTAAATTCCTTGTAATAGCTCGTTGAGAAATGTTGTTCTTAAACTGTTGGACAATTTGCTCACGCATTTGTTCACAAAGTGGTGACCCTCGCCCCATCCTTGTTTGTGAATGACTGAGCATTTCAGGGAAGCTGCTTTAACACCCAATCATGGCACCCACCTGTTCCCAATTAGCCTGTTCACCTGTGGGATGTTCCAAATAAGTGTTTGATGAGCATTCCTCAACTTTCGCAGTCTTTTTTGCCACTTGTGCCAGCTTTTTTGAAACATGTTACAGGCATCAAATTCCAAATGAGCTAATATTTGCAAAAAATAACAAAGTTTACAGTTCCAACGTTAAGTATCTTGTCTTTGCAGTGTATTCAATTGAGTATAGGTTGAAAAGGATTTGCAAATCATTGTATTCTGTTTTTATTTACGATTTACATAACGTGCCAACTTCACTGGTTTTGGGTTTTGTAATATAGTCAGGGCGTGCAGGACTAAAGTTGTGTTGAATTTATTTTAAAACAGATCACATGCCCTTTGTTTGGCTAATAAATTCGACAGAGAAACAGAAATCCATTCCAGTTGAGAATCAATAACAACTCTCTAAAGAAATCAACATAATGAGTATTTTTATTTTTCTCTTAACATTCTATTAACTTAGTCACTCTGTCCTTGTCAGAAACAGGAAGCAGAAATGACAACAAAGAAGTCAAAAATCATGCCAAACAGGGGGAACCATTAAAGAAGAGACTTAATAAGCAGAATTATTCATGGCATTGATATCTATAAATTCTTATGAATTCCCAATCCTCAACTAAACAGAAAAAAGTTTATTTTGGTATTTTTTCTGTTCTCTTAAATATTTTTAAGGCTTGTTGAAGTTTCTATTAAGGCAATGCCTTCAGAGGTTGTTTTTTTTCTGTAAGTAACTCATTTAAACATTTGAGACTAAACAGAGTTTGTGAACAGTCATCACAATAATCAAAGATTATAGTGATAGTGTGACTTTTATTTCGTAGTTGTTCATCATTCCACATTCATTTCAAGTTGTTTTCTGTAACAAATAACTTTTTTACGTAGTTTTTTACACACCACAGTGGTTAGCAGGCTGAGTAAAGCCACCAAAAACACATTTGGCTGGTGCTACTGTCCAACCCCACAGTCTACCGACATAAATGACCAAAAAAGCTGCAAAGACAAACTACAGAAAAAGTGCAACATAAGAAAAGAATGTTTGTCACCTGTTCGAGTCGTTTCCTCTGCGCCTCTAACTCCATCTGTCTGACTTCCAGATCCTGGACTGCTGCAGCTGTTTCTCGCTCCCGCTGATTCATCTATGATACAACAAAGATTTGTGGAGTTAGTGCTCAAAACTGAAGTTTGTTTTGTGTGGAAAAATGCTCATCTTGACAAAGAAATGTACATTAGTCGGGGTAAACTAAGCAGCAGAGCATGGAAATACTGTAGCAATACTGTTAACCGTCTTTACTAAAATGAATACAAGTAAAACTTATTTTATTGATAGGTTAAGAAAATCCACAACATGGGGGCTTTGTTTGTTAGCCTAAAAAACTCTAAAGGACAACAGGGTCTGTCAGTGAAGGCCTGAGCAGAACACAGCCATCATATCTCATGTTTAAAGCTCACTGAACACATCTGTGTACTGCACGTTTATGGGGATAAACTAAGGAAGCAAGCGTGTAGAAACTATAGCTGTTTTAAATGATGCTTTGGGAGCACAAATAAGAGACTCAGCTGGTATTGGGGGTCGATACATCAAATTCAGTAACAAGCTTGACTGTCCATTATCGTAAAAACAAGATGATTATGTAACAGTCATGGGTTTTGTCATGTGTGATACAGCTTTCACACCTTCCCTTCCTTTAAAGCTTTGTGTGTGTCCTGCCCCTCCCACCAACATAGTTCTCAACAATTAATTTGATTGAGGAACAGAGTGAGCCACAGGTCACAGCATGTACTCAGGTGTACATATAATGAGAGAGAGCGAAAGGGAATGCCAGAAAGGCAGTCATGAGTCAGCATAAGAGATAAAAACACACAAGTGTTACCAAATCACTCCGATTCTGGAGAGTGAAGCGGTAAATGTGCAAATGACTGAAAGAATTTTAAACACAGTTATTCTGTAACTGCTCGTCAGGACAACACAGCAAATTCATTCATTAATCTGAAGTTTACTCACAAACGTCTTCATGCAGCAGTCATTGATCTCAATTTAAGCAAATCTACTCAATGGTTCGGTACGAGTAAATGAAGTTAATACTCTAAAGGCTGAAATCCAACATTAACATTGCCTTGTTAATGAAATGATAGTTAGAATAAAGACATCTTGATTCTGTCAAAGTCACATATGGTGAGGAATGGGAATCAAAAAAACAGTTCCAATTAAGAAAAGATAACTTCCTCAATGATTGTTTTGATTATCAATTCCTTCCACTTGATTTTCAACTAAAAGGCACTTACTGCTCATGCAGAACAATTAATTGCAAATTAGATTAAATCGCAATATGGCTTGTTGCAATTTTCAAATCGCAGAAGGTTCAATGTTTTTAGCCCAAAATGTGTTGAACATTTTGGCATTGTGATGTAGTCTTTTGCAATTTCATGCCTATTTTTTTCCTCATACACTCTTTTCCAACTTTTGGACCATTTTTACCTTTTTTTAACCCTGTTTTTACAACTTTAGGCCTATTTTGCCCCCATTCCTCTTTTTTTTTTGAATTTTTACATGTTTTTGGAAATTTAATTTCAAATTTAATTCCCAATTTTGCTGCCATAATCAATTTTCCTAAGCTACTTTTGGATTTTTTACCAATTTTTTCCCTTTTTATTTTTTTTTTTGCAATTTTTTTTTTCCCGCTTTCATACCATTTTTACCCAGTTTTTACAATTTCATACCTATTTTGCTTCTGTTCTTCACTTCTCCACTTTTTCTCAAATCTTTTATCCTTGTATTAATTTAATGTCATACTTGTTTTACTATAAAAAGATCTACTGCTTATGTTTGTTTAAGAACACATAAGATGAGGAACATTAAAACAATTGCAAAGTAAATTGCAATATTGGGGAAAATATCCCCAATATCTCAAATCGTTCAGACCTACTTACTACATAGCTCTCTGTAAGTGGAAACACAATAAAGTTGCGGAAGTATAAATATAAGCAGCACATGAAGCAGGAGTGCCATGAGTTCAGTATTATTGCAGCTGGAAACCAACAGGCCCACACAGAAAATCAACAGGAGTTGATAATGGAATTGATAAAGACATGGATCAGTGATCAGAATCATTATAGCACCGGTATAAATAAAATCATATCATTTCCAGTTCCTACTTATGTTAACTGTTCATTACTTGTCCCCATTGTTTGAATCTTGGTCCAAAGACTCTTGAGCGTTTATTGTTGTCTGCATAAAAACTGTAAAATAAAGTGATTTGTATTTTTGTATTTGATATAAGTATTTACCATTCTGTCTTTAAATATATCCTATTTTTCATTCCAGTCTTAAGCCTGATGATCTTAAATAAAAAACGTGGGAGCTGTGTCTACACCCTGATAATGCTGCTTTAAAAAAATGTCAAACATCTTCAAATCTTAAACCTCAGTTCACCTTTCTGCTGATCTCCTGCTCTAATTCCTTGATCTGTGAGGCTCTCAGGCTCTGCTGGTGTTTGAGGAAACGTCTTCTGGTGGCGTCCAGCAGCTGTAACTCTTTCACCTTTAATTCTCTCTTCATGGCTGCTAACCTGCAGAGCGTGGAGTGGTGTCAGTGAGCTAATCTGCTCGATCATGTTCTTGAATTTGTTCTCATAACCATGGAGTTTTAAACGGTCTTGTGGTTTTTACTTTGTTCTCTGCTCTGTGAGTTTCTCCTCCTCCTGTGCCAGGATGTTCCTGCGCTGCTCCTCTGCCTTCTGCAGCAGCTCCTGTGTTCAAAACAAAAAGGACAATACAGTTGATTTTACCTCAGGACTCTGATGCACATGAAGCTTATCTACAAAAGCAAATAAAAATCAAGCTACTCCAAAGAATTACTCTTAAGTGGGTGTTTAATGCTCTATTTTTTAAAAGGTGGTGGGCGTGGGGAGTTCAGGGTCACTCCATCACCTGCTTTGAGGACCCTTCCTCACATATATGACACCACAGAGTCATCTGTACACAAATGAAAGTTTAAAAAAAGGTTTATACTTTAGCCAGGAAACTGTTGAACTACCTGTTGAGCATAATACGCCTCCTCTTCAGCCCGGCGACGCACAAAATCCACACGCAGGGCCGACACCTCCTGCCTGACAACACAAAAAAAAACAAGATTTTTCAATATAATACTCTGAATGTATCACACAACATACAGTATATCGGGGGTTGTTTTGTACATTAGAAACAGAATGTGTTATAATTATATGATCATCAGTTTGACAGCACACACACAGTTTCATCAAATAAAAAAAGGCAGGAGGAATAAAAGTAAATGAATGAAATCAGTTATTAAGTACATTAACATAAAAGCATTTGCACACAATTATAATTAGGGGAAAGAAATTGAAAATATGCAGATTAAATTAATTTGATTCACAATTAAAGTTTCATACAGGTTACTTGGCCCCCTTCTAAAGTCATTCATTTTACTAAACATCACCAGCAATTAAAGTAACAAGTCCTTTTAAACTTCACCATCTTTTTTCGCTTAGATTTCCAGTTTCAATTTAAAAGCATAAAATGCATGATTCGTGCTGGCCTCTAACACAGTTTGCTATCCTACTTCACTTAATTTTAAGCTTCAAATGACAGTCGCTTAGTTCATGCTGAGCCTTGTTGGTGATAAAGTCTCTTAACTAAGAGGCAAAACTTTGGCAAATGAAGAAGCTTCAGATTCTTACCATTATCTGTGATAGTCATCAGATGGACCGCTCCCAAAAAGTTCTCTAGACTCTTTAAATAAGGTTTTTACATATTTTAAGATACAACTTAAACAGAAAAAAAAATCACAGTTAAATTAAGTTTTCATTTTAAGAAGAAAAAATATTAAAAAGGGTAAAAAAACAAAACAAAAAAGTGAATCCACATTTAGATTGGATCCCCACCAAAATCTAATCTTTTTTCTCTTGCATGCCGACAAACATTCCCAAAAAAGTAATCTAAATCTGATCAGAAGTTATTGAGTTATTAGAAAAATATGGAAAATTCCCTATGTTGTAATGATAACAGATATTTAAGAAATAGATCAGCATCTAGATCTGAATCACCATCAAAATCTAATCACTTCTTCCTTGTTTCATGACCCAACATTTCCCAAAAATGTATTTAAAATTCCACTCCTAACTTCTGAGTTAAGTTGCAATCAGACAAACTAACAAATGCTGGCAAAAGCATAACCTCTTTGACAGAGTTAATAAATGAATATAAATACGAGTAAAACAATCCTAACACCAGCTCATAGATGAATAGAAATACGCAAACATGTGTAAATAAAGACAATATAAAGACATACACAAATGTAGTCATGTAGGTCACGAAAAAGGCATGAAAAAATGTCATAATTTAAAGACACATACATACATTCATGTACAGAACATACTGTATATAATTATTTGCTCCTTTCCTCCCCCTCCTCTCACCGTGTTACATATAGATGTTTTGAGTAAATATAAAACAGCTTTAGCCACAGACTGGTTTCACACCCTCTCAGAGAGAGTTTGAACTTTTCAATACCAAACTAACACACACATACAGATCTTCTGTGATGACAACAGGACGAGTTGGTGTTGTTGTGAGTTTCCAGTAAAAAAGTATCAGTCTTCATACCAGAAGGGCCATAATTCATGTCATATTACGCTGTGAGGTTTTTAGCTCAGTGTCAGGCTTTTGATTCTAAATAGTGTAAACAATGAGACAGAGTGGATCGGCTGACCCAGCATGTTCTCCCAAAAGTTCTTAACTTTTAACCATTTTTGTTTTCCTGCACAGTGAAAAAAGTCTTTCAGCATTACCCTGATGGGAGCGTGTATGTGGCACACTAGAGTGATGGTGGTGCAGCCTTAATTATGTTCAAGTGAAACTGTTTAATTTTAGCTCTATTAACAGAACTTCTGTATGTCCTCACCTCTCACGGAGATACTCCAGCTCCTGCAGTCGAATCTTCTCCCTCTCCCTGCTCTGGTACTCTACTATGAATTCTGGGTACTGGTTAAACACGGGGTACTGTCCTTTAGTCAGAGGTGTAAAGTCAGAGAGCAGAGTCCTGGGATGGATGTCAGCCGGTGTGCTGCTCATGAGCCGGTACGTCTCCTTTATCATGGCTCCCACATCCAGGTTGTTACGATGGTGGAAGAAATACTGAAAGGACATAAAACAGGAGAGGTGGATTAGCATTTCATTGTCCTGTTGGCTTTAATTTTCAGAGAGGAGGAGGAGGTATTCACCTCAAAGTCCTGTTTCTGGGAGCAGAGCAGCAGAGGTTCCCGGCAGCAGGTGGCGTAGGCCACACAGGCCACCAGCAGGAAGGACGAGTGGTTGGAGAAGACGTTGTCAAAGAGTTTGAGCCACTCGTCACGAGTCAAAACCTCAGAGAACAATGTCTCCAGCAGGGGCCAAACATAGAGCTTTAAGAGAGATGCACAATCAAATACTGTATTTAAAATGTTGCATTGTGGGTAGGGAGGTGTAGCGCTTCTCCTCCATGTGCTGCTGTTACCTGTGAGGTGATACCACAGTCCACCAGGTGCTGCAGCAGCTCTTTGTCATGATGAGCTAAAACATTCTCCACCATACTCAGGATGTTCAGAGGAGGGTTGGGGAAGTATTCGAACCAGTGCTGACACCAGTTTACTGCAAGACAAGACAGAGAGGTCAGAGTGGACACTGCTGTGCATGCCCTCTATAAACACTGTGAAAAACCTGACACTGTATGTTTACCTGCACAGATAACCTAAACTACAGTTTTACGTCAACTGGGCTAACTGGACTAATGTCCCTTTTAGACTGTACATGCTCCAGGCGAGGACTGATCCACTCACAGAAACTTTCCTACAGGAGGCGGTGATATCTCCTCTGTTGAACACTTACTAGAATCATCGTCCAGGTGACCTTATTACAAAGGTGGCGAGCAGTTTTATTTAAATGGTACAGACAACAGCTCTGCTCTGTGTATTATATAAACTAACATTACTCTTTACTCAAAAGCAGAGCACACTCACCACTGAGGATTACTTATGGTGTGCATTTAAGCAAGCCCAGAATACTGTCATGTTTGTGCCACCGCGAGAGGAGTATCATAGAAAACTGAAACACATCCACATGTTCCAAGAGTGTAAAACCGACGTAACACTGGATGTAAACAATTACTTTCTCTTTTACATTTAAATGCTGTACAATTGCTATGGAAGTTTAATGTGTTTTAAGCATTTACAGAAGTGATGCTGTGATGTGTGACAATGTTAACCTCACTCTCTGAAAGAGGAGCTTTAATTTTATTTGTCTGTAATAAAGTTTTTGGTAAACTTGTCTGTCAAAAGCTTTCCACTGCCTGGTGCACACAAGTTGTTACTTTGTGAGGATAAGTTTATGTAACCAGTTGTGAGGTAAACATACGTGTGTGCAGTTGTTGTTTATAATTTCATCCTTTTTGATCGACTGCTAAGTGGTGTGCAAAATATTGTCCACAGATTTAACTGATTTGGTTATTTTGTCGAATTCGTGATGGTGAAAACAATAATCAATTCTTTGTTCTTGCTTCTAACAGCAGTGTACAGAACATGGAGTTCACACTTCATGAAATCTTTCAGATAAATCAGATTCACTTTTGTTTTCTCTGTACAGGTGATTTGATTGGAAAATTGTGTTTCATAATGGAAGTGCATCAGTACCTATGACAGTGGCCACCACCTCAAAGCAGAGCATTGGGTTGTTTTGGAAGAGCTTGACAAAAGGAAAAGCCACCAGAGGAAGGTAGTCCACCTCTCCAAAGATGGCCGCCCAGTGAGCTAATGCAGACAAAACCCTGAGAAGAGAAGAAAAACAGCCAAACAGCAAATCATTACTCAAAATATGTTCCTGCTCCATCCTCAAATTCTGAATTCTATCCATCAAAATGTTTTCCTGTATAATAACAAACTGGCATTACCTCTGCAGCCCTCTCTGCAGCTTGTGATTTTTGATGGGGTATTTATCCTGCAGAGTGAGGAACGCTGTGTGCACACCTTTGTCAGTCAGACTGCTGTAGGCTGCATGGTTTTCAGGGAGACACAACAAAGACCGCCACACAAACATCCTGCAACACAAACACATGGATCATGTCAATACTGTTACAAACATAAGTACCAAAGGTGAACGTGTTTCTGAATCATTCGTGTTCCTACTTGAATCATCTTTACCTGTATTTAGCAGGATATTCTCCAAATGCTTTCAGCATGGAAACCAGTCTCTTCTTGTTCAGTCCAGCAGGAAGTTCATTCTAAGGAGATACAAAACATGAACACTGAGCAAACATAAATCATTGTGACAAAAAGACAACAAACAAGAGGTGTTTTTATTTTTATCAATATAAAATCTGAAATCAATCTCAAGCAATAAAATCTCACTGGGTCCCCTTCACCCACCATTCTTTGACAGAAATATGGAAATATATGACAAGAAAGATTAGGGATGTCATATTGGATTTGGCTGATACTTCCAAATTTACTTCTGTTTATGCTGATATTTTTTGACAAGAGCACAAAGCCTCAACTGAACTAAACTGACCTGTTGCTTTCATTGTGACCGTTGTGTTAGAAACAGATGTAAAGCAAGAAAAGCTATTATTTTCTTTAATAAGTTACACTTAGTAGGTTCAGCAATGATGATATGAATCATTAATGTTCATGTGCATTCTGCAGATACATGAGATATTTATGATCAAGTTTTATGGCCACAATATTAGCTGTGAATATGAGCAAAAATGGTCATATTTTCTGATACCAATCATCAGCTTTTCAGGCTGATACCGGCAGTTCCAGAGTTGCTCCGATAATACTGGCATCCCTACAGAAGATTTGTTTATGATTTGTTTATTAGATTTTGCACTATAAAAGATACTTAAGATCAAACTGAAAACATTCAGAAAACAAAGAAATGTGTCAGGAGAGGTCAAGAAGCCATCAGGCTTATGCAAAGGACCTCACCTTTCTATAAGAAAAAGCAGAGAAGAGTCAAGATTAAGAACACAAAGTTAGACATGCATACATGTGTTCAACCATGTGTGAAGAAACAAAAAGAAATAATAATAATCAACAATAAAACAAACATAAACAGATTTAGCAAAAAAACAAAAAATATAGAGACCATATAACAGTTGACAAAATTAGAATACAATTTTAAAACATAGGAAAAAAAACAAAAAGCAAGGTAAAACTAAGCTTCATGAATTAAATGTAAAGACAGTTTCCTTTTAAAAACGTGTGATGATGATGAGCTCTCAGCTACATGTCTTTCATCATTTCATATTTTTACACCATGATATCTGATGGAGAACTGACCGTGTTTAGTTTTATAAAAGGGAAGGTGAAGATGACTAACCTGTCTGGTTTTAAATGAGTGAATCTGTGAATTTAATTTGAAGAAATTTCTAAATGATGATGGTAAAGAAGAAGGTAAGAACATGTATTGATAAATAAACACACATATATGATGAATATTTATAAACTGAGGGAATATTCAGAAGTTTCTGTTAAATTAGAAAAAGTTGCCAGTCTTATAAAACCAAGGTGCACATGTATACAAAACACTATCAAAATAATATTCTGACTCCTTGACCTTGAAACCAACACTTAGCACTCAGAATCATGAAGTCTCCCTCTTTTACTCCTACAGTTTACCACCTACAGTTATCAAAGGTGCTGATGTTGAGATGGTGCAGATCTATAAATATCTGGGTGTGGTCCTTGACAACAAACTGTGCGTTGAACCCCATGTGGACACAACCTCCAAGAAGGTTCAACAAAGATTGTTCTTCCTGAGGAAAATGAGAACCTTCCAGGTTTCTACTGAAATGATGATTCTCTTCTACAGAAGTTTTATTGAATCCGTTATAACCTTTTGTGTTGTTGCTTGGTTTGGGAACCTGAACCTGACTAACAAGAATCGTCCTGGCAGTCTTGTTAAAACTGCTGGAAAAATCTCAGGTTGTCAGCAGGCCGGGGTAATGTCTATTTATAATAGAAAAGTCTTGAGAAAGGCTAATGCCATTCTGAATTGTCCCAATCATCCCTTTGGGAATGAGTTTGAGCTTTTGCACTCAGGCCTTCGTTTTAGGGCTCCTAGGAGGAGGACTAAAAGACTTCAGGTCTCCTTTATCCCCAGTGCTATTCATTTACTTAATGGCAGTAAACCCTAAGGTTGCTCTTAATTCTTGCACTTTTATTGCTCCTTTGCACTTCCGCACATTGCACTTTTAGATTACTTGGTAGTAATTTTCCATTTTGGAAACTAAACTTTTAATGTTTTTGTATATTTTTATGTTTTATAACTTTTATGTTTTTTAACCCTGTTGATGTTACCTTGTCTTTTGTGTGCCCTGCTGCAAAACTAATTTCCCTCCACGGGACAATAAAGAGATTCTGATTCTGAGATTCTGATTCTGATTCTGATGTTTAAATCATGATTAGTTAGACAGTTACGAGCAAAAACCATTATTCACTCATGGTGGTTATCTGGATTGCCAGCCTCTGCTCCCAGTGTTTCTGGTCAACCTCAGGGTGGTCTGGCCCTGGTTGTCTTTTGCTTTTACATCTATTCCATACTGAAGGGGAAGAGAGAATAGTCTGATTCATGGATGTTGTTGCCAGGCTATTGCAGGGCGACAAAGAGAGATGGACAATCAGTCACGCTCACACTCTTACCAGTGTGAGCGTGACTGATCTTCTAATCTTCTTCTAAATTTCTAAGTTGGGCCATTACCAACATCTCCTGAAAATTTCAGCAAAATCTGTCCAGTAGTGTTTGTGTAATCATGCAAACCAACAAACAGACATACACGGGCAAAAACACAGGTAATGAATCATTTATGAAACAGAAAAAAAAACTGTGACTCTAAATTTGAACTCATTGCTGAGTATGAATAGTATGATGAGAAATCCTTTAGTACAGGGGTGCTGGTTTGGTGTAGTGGTTAGCACCCCATGTACATGCTTCTGCCGGTCCAGGTTCGAATCCCGCCTGTGACCAGTTTGCAGAGTGTCTTCCCCTGCTCTCTCTCCCCCTTTCACAAGCCTATCCACTGTTTCTCTCCTATCAATAAAGGCACAAAATGCCCAAAAAAATATAAAAAAAAAAAAAAAAAAAAAAAGAAATCCTTTAGTACAGATCAGTGGTATATTATAGAAAGCCACAGACTCAGTCATGTTATCCATGTTAAATTGCGATTCATCTGCATTTAAAATAATTTTTCACTTCTCTGTTTGTTCAAACTGATGAAGGCCTCTTGAAAAACACAGATGCTGTGAAGCAGCAGATTATCAAATAACAGCAGACTGGTGTGTTTTTCCTACCTCTTTATCCTCTGTGGCTGACCCAGCAGGAGGTCTGAGCGTCTTGACTTGAGTCCGCCTACCAGAACTCTTAGCTGGTCTGTGAGTGACATCTGACTGAACTTTAACCTTTAAGTTTGCCAGGTGCTGATCGGCTTCACCACCGGAGACTACGGCAACCTGAGAGGGAGGAGGCTGCAGGGGGATGACACACAAACACAGACACACATAGAGAATGACTTCATGTAAAAACACTATCCTACCAATTAAAAAATAATAAAGCTCACCACCCCTTCACCATGCTATATTATTTTAGCCTCTCTCACCTTGTTTAGTTCCCGAGTGAGACTCTGAACACTGTAGACATTGATGCTGCCATTATCCATGATGGCCACAACGTGTCGGCCGTTCGGACTGACAGTCACTGTGGTGATGGCGTCATCATGAGAGCCCATCTGGAAAAGCAGCTTGCAGGAGTGGATGTTGATGAAACGCATCACCCCGTCCTGACTCAGAACACCTAAAGTCTAAAAAGACAAGAAGATTTTACACACTCAAGGCCAAGAACAGGCTAACAGAACAAATGTCTTTACAATTTAACCAAATTTAGGATTAAACACTAAAGACCTGGCCTAGCAATGCCAAACAAAATGTGATAAACACAGTGTGCTGAATATTTTTCAGCTATAATGCAGTAAAATGCTGATTTGTTGAAGTGAGATTTTTAACAAAGTAAGCAAAGGAGCTTAAAACTGTTCAAATAATAGGAGAGCAAGATCCATAACTTCCTCAAGAGAGGGAGAGAGAAGCAAGAGTGATGACGGGCAGATAACTTTAAATGTTTAGGTACAAGTGTCACATTGCTGCTCCCATTTTTGTAGTTTCTTAGCAGTCCTTGAAGTGTTGCAATGCAAACATTATTGAGATGGTCTGGGTAAAAAAAAAATATCTTCAGTTTGACACCTCTTACAGGTATGAGGCTCCCTGGCCTCAAATTTCAAAAATCAATTTGAGGGCTTTTTAACCCTTTAACCACCAGCTCAAACTGTTTGGCAGGGGTTATTAAAAAAATCAAGACTATTTAATGTTTTAAAAAAACAGAAAAAAATCAAATAATTTGATTCCTTTAACATTTCAGGGAACAGAGAAGACTACAAACAATCCAAAACCAGATGTTTTCTTGGTGGGGGATTTAAAGGTTTAAAAAGCTTACAGCTGATTACATGATGACATAAAAAAAATCACAAATATTTGGGACAAAATCAATTAAATAAGACTGAAATGTTTGTAAATAAAATAGCAATAAATTAAAATGTATGATACTGAGTTTGACAAGCACACAAAAATGTTTTTTGATTAACTGATTTAATGTATGCAAATATATATACCATCAGATCAGTAAATGGTTAAGTTAAGTATATGACATAACAATAAGATTAGATTTTAGATTTAAAACCTTGAAATCCAACACAAAGAAAGTATTGGTTCCTTTGGTTTGTTTGCAGTATTTTCTGTATCCTTAAACACTGTCAGAGACAAACACTGACATGTTTTGTTTTTTAACACATTAAATATTCCTGAATGTACCGATCTCTGCCAAATAGTTAGTCTGGAACAATCTGCTGGAACCTTGAATATTGGATTTTTTCAGAAAGAAACTTAGAAGTATTACTTTGGAGACTCCTGAAATTAATGTAAACTTGTTGCAAGAAGTGCATTATGTGACCATCAAACATACAAAGATTTATTAACAGAATTAATGGAATGAAAAGGGGAAAAGACCTCCTAAAAAAACCCAACTCCATTAGTGGAGGGCAGATGAAATAGTGGGAATACCTGACTGGCTCCTCCGTCAAAACTGTCAGGCAGGAACTCCAGCTGTCTGACAGTCCGGACCTGTGTGGGCATCTGGATCACTCTGATGAGCTGCTGACTGTCCAAACACCACAGGTGCAGCAGGTTGGAGCGTCCACCAGCAGCAAGGCTTTTACCATCACTGTCAAAACAAGGATGTTTGGTAAAGCCATCCAATCAGTAACTAATATATATATAATTAAAGGGCTGGGCAAGAATGTTAGATATATCGGTATGTCTTTAGTTAAGACAAAGGGTGTGACAATATTGTTTGTATTTAAAAGTTTATGTTTATCCAAAAAAGATGACACGATAATACTTGTTAAACAGATTGTTTACAGTACAAACCATTCAAGTCAATCCAAAAATACAATTAAACATCCAAGTATGAAATAAAAAAGTCAATTAAACATTACAATTACACATCCAAAGTATGAAAAGAAAGACGTCAATCCGACGTTACAATTAAATATTCAAAATATTTACAAAAGATGTCAATCTGACATTACGAATAAACATCCAATATATGACAGGAAAGACGTCAATCCAACGTTACAATGGAACATCCAACACATAATATAAAAGACGGCAGTCCTGGGGTGCTGGTTTGGCGGAGTGGTTAGCTACCAGGCACCCCGCGTACTTGCTTCTGCCGGTCCAGGTTCGAATTCCGCCTGTGTCCAGTTTGCAGAGTGTCTTCCTCTACTCTCTCACCCCCTTTCACAAGCCTATCCACTGTCTCTCTCCTATCAATAAAGGCACAAAATGCCTAAAAACTACATTAAAAAAAAAAAAGACAACAATCTGATGTAAAAAAGACCAGTGGGGTGGACGTCAATGCTAGACCTACAGAAGACATTGAAAAAGATGCTGCTTGCATTACAAAACAACACCTTTGGTGGACCGAAATTTGACTTCCAAAAATGACATAGCTTTAACGTCAATCTGATGTCACATTGCACAGTAGATGGTCACCATTCCATTTGATACCTAAAACCACTGAAATGATCATTTCATAAGTTTGGAATAAAATTAAGATAAGAGTATGGAAAATGTGGACAACCTCAACACACAAAAATTCACAACTTAAATAGTTGTGGGATTTTTTTGTCAACAGTATCTAATGATGCGCTGTTGCACAAAAAAATGTTACTATAAAAAAATCATTTCAATGAGAATCAAAACCAAAAATTTTCATTTAACAACCAGAAACAGAAAGATACAGATGCTTCATCACCTTTAAGTTAAAAAAAAAAACAACAACCACAGTTTGAGTCCATATCACCCAGCTTGTAAAATTTATTTTAGTAAACAAGAGGCCCAGTACAGTGGGAAAATAGTCATAAAGATTCACAGTTAAAGCCACATGGTCCCTGTGTGAACGGATTTTTGAAGTGACGGACTCACCGCGTGACAGCGAAAGCCTTGTAAGAGATTTTTGGTCCACTGTCAGGAACAGGGAGTTGATATTTGCAGAACAACGTGTCGCTCTCCCAGGCAAAAATGGAGTCATCACAGAAACAGCTGAGGATGGTGTTACTGAGAGGCAGGAAAAACACCTACAACACAAACCACAGGCACCCACCAACATGACAAGAAAAGACAAATCAGCTTAAAATCAACCAGAAGCAACACTTTTCAAAGATGTCGCCAGTCCTCAGATGTGAGACAACCACTATCAGAGCTTTGATAGATTTTGTCGAGGGTCTGTGCATGCTCACCCTCTGGATGCCCACAGACTGTCTGATATTGAGTTTCCTCTTCCTCTGGAAAGTGTCCAGGTCCCAGAGCTGAGCCGTGTCTGAGGACGTGCTGATGGCGTAGCGACCTGAGCTGTGGACAGAGATGGATGAGATGGCACCCTCATGACCCCGCATCCAACTGACCAGCTGCTTTGTGTCTGTGCAACGACACAGAGGGCAAACAAGAACAAACGATTAGTTTGTGCTTGACAGCATCACGCAGTAAATGGTTGATTAAGCCAAACGAAGTCATAACAGCTCTTAAAATAACTTGAAAACATTGAACAGCGTAAAGGTGTCTAATAGTCCCACCTTTATCAAAGCACTTCATGGTGTAATCAGACAGAGCTACGAGGAACTCTGTGGTTCTGCGGAGACTGAACGCCAGAGCAGTGCAGGCCTGTCCCGTTTTCTGCACCAGGCGAAATCTAGTCAAAGAAAGAGCACAAGATTATAACGATGTGGCAGAAATGAGAATACAGTCAGTGTAAAGTTAAGACATGAAGACTTTCAGGTGGCAGAAATGGTACAATCTTAACAGAAGAAGTGATTGTGTCAACACTGAAAGGCTACTACATCAGCACAATCTGAGAAAAAAGTGCAACATGAAGACCACACTGTTCAGTTACACAAACAAATGAATGAAGTGCAACATAAAAAGTACAAAGTGCACTTTTAGCTTGAGGTTGCAGCTTCTGTCTAAAGACTGCTGTCAACACAACAATCATCTGAGTTTGCAGCATTTAGGCCTGCTCAAACATGTCAAAAACCACAACTCTCAACTGTGACAGACACTGAAATCATCCAAAATTATAAGTCATTAATTTTCAACACCTCCAGCACGTACAACCAAAGAACAACACTCTTTACACTTAATCACTGTGACATTTTTCCAAAATAATCATGGAAAAAACTCAGTAAGTGAGAAACATAAAAAATAATCATTTAATGAATGATAAAAAAAAATAGAAATAGAAACAACCCATCACGTGGGAGTAAATTAACCTGAAGTATCTCATTCATGATCAATGAAAGCCAACATTCTTTTCTCCAAAGAGTTTTCTTTCTCCTTTAATTCAGCATCAATCAGTATAATCTCAGCAGAGGGCTGGCATGAGCTGCATATCACTGCACCAAAGTGCTGAGAAAGAACAGTAATACAGACGTGGTAAAAAATGTTGGTACGCTTCTGTTAAAGAGAGAAAAACCCACATGGTCGCTGAAATGACATGATAATAATGATAAAAAAAATACTAAAAATTAACTAATGAAAATAAGACATTACTTTTGGATTGTGGTTCAATAGAATTATTAACAAAAATACTGAAACTGGTCTGTTAATTTTCAGTTATTCTTACTTTTGTCAGTTTTAAGTTTTTTTAGTGACCGTGTAGGTTTTTCTTTCCTTAACAAGAGGATACCAACATTTTTTACCACATGTGTACACTCAGACCTTCACACAACTGGCTAACTCTGTTCATGCTAAATTAGAAATGATGGTTGTTAACATTACACCAATGTTTTATTTATCAAAATTAGTTCCAACTTTTGCATCATATTGAGGCTTTCACTGAATCTGAAGTAGGGATGTAGCGGTTACCGGTAAAATGGTAAACCGCGATAAAATTTCCCACGATAATCGTTACCGTGTCCAATTAAAATTACCGTTATATCGTGCTTGATCACCACACTGCCTCAGTAATGCACGGTGATGCTACTCTTTGCCTGGAAAAGCCGGAACTATGTATCTGCCCTCGATTAAGGAGCCTCACGCGAGGTGCGCAGTTTGCATTGTTTGGCCTCTGAGTCTGACACATTTATTGACAAAAGAGACGAAAGAACTGTTATGAATATAACAATAAGGGGGTTGAATGATTTCAATTCTGTGTAAAAGTACTTTTAGAACATTTTGAGCACACTGCAACAATATTGCGATAATAATGATAACCGTGATAATTTTGGTTACAATAACCGTGATACTAAATTTCCACATCGTTACATCCCTAGTCTGAAGTGTCTTGGCATTGTGCTTGATCACAAACTCAAATCGGATGTCTGACTTGAAAGGCTGATGGCAAAATCTCAGCAAAGATTTCTTGTTAATAAAAGTTTTCTGTTTTAATGTCAGCAGCAAAGTGGTACAGTGCTTCGATTGAGAGTGTCCTCTCATTTAGCATCAACTGCTGGTTTGCAACAGAAGCTTCAAGAAAATTTCAACACTGTCCAGTAGGGCTGAACGATTTGAGAAAATAATCTAATTGTGCTATTTTTCCCCAATATTGCAATTGCAATTTACTCTGCGATTGTTTTAATGTTCCTCATCTTATGTATCGTTAAACAAACATAAGCAGTAGATTATACCATAACAAATATGACATTAAATCAATCTAAGGATAAAAGATTTGAGAAAAAGTGGAGAAGTGAAGAACAGAAGCAAAATAGGTATGAAATTGTAAAAACTGGTTAAAAAAAATGGTAGGAAAGTGGAAAAAAAGTTAATAGGTGCAAAATAGGTATGAAATTGCAAAAAAAAAAGGCAAAAAAATTCAAAAGTGACTAAGGAAAATTGATTATAGCAGCAAAATTGGGATTAAATTTAAAAAAACATGTAAAAATTCCAAACATGGTCTGACCGCGGCCCAAAAAAAAAGATGAATGGGAGCAAGATAGGCATAAAGTTGTAAAAAATGGGTTAAAAAGGTTAAAATAGGCATGAAATTGCAAGAAACTACATGACAACACCAAAATGTAGGATAAAAATATTACACAGTCTGCGATTTGAAAATTGCAACAAGTCATATTGCGATTTAATCTAATTTGCAATTAATTGTTCAGCCCTACTGTCCAGTAAACTGTGAGGCATCCCATTTGCAAATATGGACAGCATTTATCATCAGAGAACAATATAAGGCATTCAGCACTGCGAGCTATAGTGATCAGACCCTTTGCTCCTTCATTTACAACAGGGGTGTCTAAACTAAGGCCCGGGGGCCAAATGCAGCCCTAGTACCACTTTCAGTTGGCCTGCAGCAAACTCCAAAAGTTGGCCCACATTAAATGATCAAGGTTTTGCTTGTTTGAAGGATGAACGGTAATGTATCATAACAGCAAATCCCTCAATCCATACTTATTTTTCACTGTCTACTGCACATCAAGTTTTAAAAGCATATGGTTATATCTATTTTAACCATTTTTAAACACCAACAAGTTAAAATAATGGCAGCTTTGTGGAGTTTGTTTTGTTTTATGTCTTGATATTTAGATGAGGGATTCTTCTACTGCGCAGGGCGTCATTCTGGTCCTTATCAGAGGCCGATTTATTGGTCTCCAGGGTCCAGTGAAAATTAAGGTTTAATGTGGGTAATGCTGCCCGGTTGTCCTTGTGCTTTTCTGTATGCAGCCCATGACCAAAATAAGTTTGTACATCCCTGATTTACACTGTCGCCCTCTGGGTGGCGTTACTGTGCTTTTTTGCTCTCCAAAAACATCCAAATTTTCTTTTGTTCAAGAAGTTCTCAAGAGAGAATCAGCAATGTTAAATAGGTCTAGACCCACCTGACTGCCCATCACTACAAGTTTTTCTTTATTTCATGTCCTGTGTGAGTGCACTGTTCAAGTTTCTAAAGAAGCTGGTGTTTTTTTTGTTAATGTTTTAATGGTATTTAATGTTAACGCTGTGTCAGTGTTGATGTTGTATTTTGTTGCCAAAAATCTGTTCTTCCTGCCACACCCCAATTTCCCCATGAGGACAAATAAACAAAGTAACAAACTATCTTGTGATCATTAATCCACAGACATTAAATAAAATGAACAGTGAGATATCATTTCTGTGTTGGCGTTGAAAGAAATACAAAGTTACTTTTTTGATATGTTCTGGTCATGTGATCCACTGTCATCTTTTTGGGAATCTGTTATCAATTGAATATCTCAGTGCTTACATGTAACTGTTACCTTTTCACCTAGTTTATGTCTTTTCTATGTCTGACAAATGGAACAACTATGAATGTAGATATATAGATCTTGCCTTGTTAGCTGCAAGGAAATGTAGAGTCATAAACTGGAAAACATGGAAAATGCCATCACCTGTCCATTGGTGGAATGAACTTTCAAGCTTCCTCGTCATGGACAGAATGACAAAAATGTCATTCTCACATGAATTTTGATATTAAAATATTTCATACTAATCTATGATCCCGACACAACAATAACAGTGGGGTCTGACTGTGTTACCTGTGTTTTTGTTGTTGTGTGTCAGTGTAATTTTGTGATTTTTCTTTTCTTTTACTTGATTCTATTTTGTCTTTTTGTGGGAAGCATGAATTATGAGGTGTGAGATTTATGTATGTATATTCCCTTCCTTTCTGTTTGTAAAAAATGAATAAAAAAATTAAAAAAAAACATGTATCCACAGTAAAAATCATGAATTTGCAGCTTAATGCACAACTGCAGTAGCAGTCTCTGAAAAATAGAGTATGTGACAGTAATGTCAGAGAGACGCTCATAAACTTGGTGATTGTTATGATTTAACAACTGTTCAGCTCACAAAATACATCGCTAATCATGCTGATAAAAAAGACTTAAAAACACATAAAAGACAAAACTGGCAGCTTTGAGCAGAGACATTCACCTGTTTCTACTAATGTCAAAGACATATATGTTGCCATGGTGATCTCCAGCCAGGAAGGAGTCTCCTGTGGTGTCAAAGGCCACGTGAAGGAAACGCACCGTCTTTGCCTGCTGAGCGGTGCGGATGATTGTCACCAACACACTGAGGAAGAGCATAAAACAAAAACATATTCAGACAGGTGGAAGATGAAGCACACAGTGCAATAAGTAATCGCTGCTCTCTAGCGGTAACTACACACCCTGAACAACGACAATGCCCAAACATAACTTCAGGCTTTACAGCAACACGGAGCACAGTGGAACTAAGAGGAGCAGGTTTATGAGGAGGATATTTTGTACTATTGTCCAGGTCCTGATGACTATTTTTGGTTGAGAGGTTAGTAAAGGTACCTTTATCATATTCAATATAGAGGACAGTGCACAGTTATAGGGTACAAAACATGTAAAAAGCACTTTGAATCCAAGACTTGGTGCAAAGTCTTATGTTTCTTTAGCCTTAAGATGCTTTGGGGAATCGGGTCTTGAGTGTTTGATTCTTCCAAACATTACTGCTGCGTTATATAAAGAGGGAATGTGCAAATGTTTAAAAGCTTTGCATATATCCTCTATATTTGTCCTTGGCCGTTACGTGAGAGCAAATAAGGTGGCAGCACTGTTGCTGTACAATGTGTTGATGGTATAGAGCCAAATCAATCCATGATCTTCTGGGGGGGAAATCAACTGTTTGGATCACTCAGGTCATTTGAGACAAGTTTGTTTTCTGACCCTTTGAGTCAGAACCAACAATGCAGAGTTCATTTTGATTCTCTGCCTTCCAGAAAATGTAATTTACACTGAAGCTTAGAAATTGGCGGAGTACATCTTTCTTGAGGTTACTTGATTGAAAAATCTTTACAGTCCTTGTACTGAAGGGCAATTTGGTTTGCAACTAAAGTTAAAACAAACACTCTTACAATAAATACCATCACAGTAAAAGCAAAGACAAGTAAAAGATATAAGTTACCATAGAAAACACAGTGACTACATCATATACCACCCAGTGCAGTTTGTATATTAAAGTGTTTGGACCAGGCTGTGTAAGAGCAACAAGTGACAAACACAGCTTGTTAGGAGTGTTTCTCACTTTGCAACACTTTAAGGCCCAAAAGCAGATCATCCAGTGGAGAAACCCCCATGAGCAGGAGGTCTGTGTGTCCTGGGCGTCCTTTTATTGAACAATGCCATTTCTCAATACAACACGTACCCTTTGCCTGCTGCTGGTTTTCGATGCCAGACTTTCCCATCCTCTTTGTATCCGATGTCTGTCACCTCCATATTAAAAAAACAGTTAAAATACCTCCAGGCATAAGTTCGAGGGATGAAAATACCCCCTTTAATTAATCTGAACGTCACCGCCTCAGTAATGAGGATAACATGGCTAAGTGTCTGGCTAACCAGCTAATCCGTTTACAGGCGGAGCAAACAGCGCGAAATTTGAAACGGAGACATTCAGTGTTTGTGGATTTTAACGACGCAAACAAAAGCCCTGGAGCTCAGATAGGTGAAGCTATAATAAAAACACAATAAAACCAGATTAAAACTATCAATGCTCTCGGTTGGCTTCAACTTCTGTGTTGGGGTTCTTTTAATGTTTTGAAGACGGTTATTGTGTCGCCTGAAGTTGACGTAGCAAGTCTCTCAACCAGTGCATTGTGGGAGTTGGAGTTCCTCAAAAGATTTGTCTTCAATTTCTTGAGTCTATAGTGCTTCTGCTTTTGCGTACATTTACTTTAACACACACAAACACTAAGCTGTGGCCTGATACTTGCATGTAGACCCGTAAAACGATTTAAAAAAACAGTAAAGTCTTCTTCTTTGCATTTTAATGATTTTTGTGTTCAAATTTCATCTATAACTTGACATTAACAATAGTAGCCAACAACATACAATCAGTCACCATAACTAATAAAGTCTTCAGCGTTATCGTAGAAAAAGGCTTAATTAAGGATGGGGTGTGGGGGGTTAAAAAAGAAATAGACAAACAAACAAACAACCCCCAAAACATCATAACATGATACGAGAATGATTCAAATGTCTTACAATGCTTACATTTCATATAAATTACAACTTTTTGTCTGTTTTATAGGTCCGTTCTTGTAATGCTCTCAACCATACAGACTCTCTGCTCTTGAAATAACACAAAACACTGTTGCCATTTATGATTATATTGGCCTGTAAAAGAGCTCATTTACTCAATTTACAAAGGCAGAACAGCCCTGACCATTTCCTGAGTTCACACAGGTGAGCAGCATGAGTGAAAACTTCAACTATGTCCCCCAAATTTAACCTGTAGCCCCCTTAATACGATTCCCTCCGTTCATCCTTCCATTGACTGACACAACGCATGTGAGGGAAGACAAGTTTATTCTGTGTAGATTAACATAATGATGCATAATGTTATTTTAAAGGGACACTCCATTGTTATTTTTTTCTATCTGTTTTTGATTGTTTATGAAAATGGAACCATGACTAGCCAATTTATTAACGGGATCCAGTATATTAAACTTAAAATGAGTGCTATGGTGCCGAAACAATCAGAAGTTTTAATCACAACATGTATATCTTTCATCACTATTTTCTCTCTTTAAGTTAAAGCTCCCTCACAACCATTGTTTCAGCTGTGAACTCACTTAAATTACTCTTCTCTCTCTCATTAGGTTTCGGTGTCTACTAAATAAAAATAAACTGAAACATATGTCACGCCTCTTCACTCTGCTGGCTGCCTCTCAATGGTCAAGTAGGAGCTTTTGCAAATCAAACAGGAAGCGTTGTTACAAGGATAACCAAAATATGATGAAGGGAGACATTAAAATACATCCGGTTTAAGTGTTATCCTTCAAATTAAGAGCAGAAAACAAAAGCCTATGTTTTCAAATGGGCGATGAATAATAATATTCTAAAATCATAAAAAATGGTTTTCTGTGGGCTTAATCAAGAAGTAGCTTATCTATCTATCTATCTATCTATCTATCTATCTATCTATCTATCTATCTATCTATCTATCATCTATCTATCTATCTATCTATCTATCTATCTATCTATCTATCTATCTATCTATCTGTCTACTTTATTTGGATTACTTTTATTGATAAAGTTACTTAATAATGCCTATAACATTTTCTGTCTAAATAAATGTGAGAGCCATCACAGTGTCCCTTATGGGAGGTGTGATAACACATCAAAAATAAAACCATATCACACAATTCAAAGGAAATTAAACAAACATTTAAAGCAAAATAATAATAATAATAATAATAATAATAATAATAATAATAATAATAATAATAATAATAATAATTGTATACATATGAATCAAAAAAAAATCTATATTGCTCATTACAGTTACTATTCAATCCAAATTTCAGTCTTTAAGTGGGAAAACAAATATTGACACTTTAGGAGTTCTTTTAGTTTTGTGTAGTTTTCTTGAGGAAAAATGGCTATGAGAGCATGAAATGAAAGTCTGCCCTGTTCATTTAATTTTCAGTCTATCTCAGAATAGATGATAATGTGTCCAAGGGTTTATCTAATTTCTAACAATCCATAAGGGTATGAATTATCAATAACGGAGTGGTTATTACCTATATCATTGTTGTTTTTATGAAATCTTTTTATGAAATCAACAGTAAAGGGAGGTATGTCTTTGTTTAACTTTGAAATGACTAACCGGATGTGTGCTGTGATAGCCGTTGCTCTCTCAGATTAGCCACGTCATGTAAACTTAGCAGTGGAGCAAGTCTTACTCAAACGTTACACGGGGTCCTCTGTATTTAGTCTTGTTAGTTTATTTTTTAATTAAAGCCCTAGTTTTTGCGAAGTCTCTTGGTGGTTATCGTATGGAAAGATGTCGGACATCGGAGACTGGTTCAAAAGCATCCCTTTGATCACCCGGACCTGGTTCGCTGCCTCCATAGCTGTCCCCTTCATTGGGAAGCTGGGACTGGTTGATTTCAGGAACCTCGTGCTGGACTCGGGGCTGGTCTTAAACAGATTTCATGTAAGTAAATCTACTCTCTGTTTACCAGCGTTTAAATAAATAATAAAATGTGAAACAATAAATGCTGTGGTTGTTGGGTTTCTGGTTTGGTGGGGTAGTTAGCAGGTGGCTAACACGGCTCACTAAAAACAGGCCTCTCTTCAGCCAATCAGAGAACGAGACGTAGGAGGCCACGACTTCCGGAAGCTGTCAAAATGAGACTTATTTTTGAAACTGAAAAAAGGGGGTAAAACTAAGGCTGGGCGACCTGTAC
Source organism: Scarus forsteni (assembly GCA_036419115.1). Lineage (NCBI taxonomy): Eukaryota > Metazoa > Chordata > Actinopteri > Labriformes > Labridae > Scarus > Scarus forsteni. The sequence continues at coordinate 6,810,629 of JAZDUH010000040.1, read as the reverse complement.
CAAAATCACTCCTCGATGTGAATTAGCATTGTAGCATTGTTTATGTCTGTGATTTTCTTTTTTATATTAATGGAAAAAATAGTTTGCTGCAGGTTTTCTGTGTAAACAATGTTAAACACATGACACTCATTGCAGTAATAAATTAACAAAGGTTTCAGCATGTTTGCTCAAAATCACAGAACTACAGACTTTGTATGTTATGCTATGAACATAATTTTGTTCTAAAGTAAGCCACATTCAAATACTTAAAGGTGTAGTCAGTGTCGTGGGAGAAAACGAGTGGAGAGGTTGTTTTATAAACGAATTTAGACCCGCCCCTCGAAAGCTGATGGACGTGCATTGTCATGGAAACGGCCGTAGAAACTGCGTAGCTCACCAACTTAGCTAAGGTAACCCTGACTCGTCAGACAACTCGACTGCCATAATTGATAACATCACAACAACAGTACATTCTGGCAGATTAGACAATAAGATGAATGCCTGACAGCTGTAACTGTTTTGTGAAGCACCACAAAGCTAATGTTGTTTACCTATCCAGCAGAAAGACGGCGACATCCGCGTCCGTTTTCAGGTCTTTCAGTTCGCGGAGTTCCCTCCACCGTAGGAAAGCAACACCAATGTTGACCCGGGTCTTCGCTCTTTCATGGTCATAGCCCTTCTTTTTCACTTTTCACCCCTCTGAACTTTTTCTTTTGGGCTGTTTTTCAGCCATTGCTACTGCACATATTGTATCTCTCCCTTACGCTAACTGCGCACGCTACGCATCCTACGACTCCCCCTCCCCCCTCTGTCTGATCTGCGCATGAGTATGATCGCCCCCTGGATGTGGGGGTGTACCCTGTTTTGGTAACTCGGCCCGAGCCACAGTATTTACCTGCTGAAATTCAGAGCCAAGGCTGTGTACAAAAACCGGACTTTTTTTCCAACATGCTGTCAGTGGTGACATCTTGTGGATGGAGAGGAGAAATACAGAGATTTTGACAAATCGTGCATTAGATTAGAAGATTAGAAGATTGCTGACTACACCTTTAAGTGTAATTAGTAACTACTGATTCTGAAACATGATTCTTTTTCAATTCCCATCCCAACAATGATCCTTGATACCAGGGCAACAAAAATCCTCTTTTACATCACATTTGTCTTTTATTGTCTGTAATGATCAGAAGTGGCTGACAAGCTCCTGTACACTTGTGAAAAAGTATTGAAAGATACTCATACACAACGTCTGTGTGTATAAGAATAGTTTACTCTCCTAAATTTCACAGTTTAAAATTGTAATATTTCCCAACTGTAATGATTATGACACTGGAAATTCGAAGGTTTGACTTCTTTAGTCATATTTTGCACCCATAGAGAAGGGAAATTGCAGGTTTTTGAAAATCTCAAGATGCTTTCAGTGTATTTGTCCAGTCGGGACGATGTGCAGGATTTTTTTCTGACTTAACTCGTAAAATCACAAAATTGTTTAGGTGTTTGAGACTTCTGTTTTTGTTGCCTTTGCATCAAACAGATATCAGGAATATTGTTTTTTTTTAACCAATATCAAATGCTTTATGATTAGAATGAAATAAATTAAATAGCAGTACTATTTTAGACCTAATATTTCAACATTATCTGTTGGTTAATACACATATTTCTAAAGTGAGTCTCACAGTAATTAAGAATAAGACCTGACCTCTGTCCTCCCTCCAATGGTAAATGGACTTGAGTTTATATAGCACTTTTCTAGGCTTTGACTACTCAAAGCTGCTTTACACTGCAGGTCACACCTACCCATTCGCTCTCATATTCACTTCCCTGACTGCTCTGAGTTTCTATGTTAGTTATGCATCTGTATCTCTAACACATTCACGCCCTTTCATACGGAGTTAAGTGGAGTGAAGTGCCCTGGAGCTGGGCTTGAACCTGCAACTTCCCGATTACTGACCAAGCGCACTATCCAACTGCGCCACTGACACCCAATAACACCAGTTATCTTTGCAAGTCAGATAGATGGAATTATTCATATACTAAATTAACTAAAGTAACAAAGTTAAACCCAACACTAAACTAACCATATTGATATGTACTCAGTTAAAGTATACTACTTTATTTTAAAAACTCGGTAAACTGACCAGCCCTGTTTACTTACAAAATTAAATTAATTATCAAATTAAGTTTATTTGCATGTCTTTCACACAACACAGTTAGAATGCTCTTCACCTCTCGAGGCTTCTTTAAAACGTTGATCATATTACTCTGACCTCGGCTTTTGAATGAAGTGGTGAGTTAACAGACACTCTGAAGCTGCTGTGCTTAGAGGATAAAATTAACATCCACATGTGATTTCATGTGCATTTCAAGTGCGGCCTGTTGTCTGGATCTGTGAACAAACTCAGCTTTGTTAACATCCCACCACATGACATTTACATCAGAGTAATGTCTCCCATGTTTGTTTCAGCTCTGGAGACCAGTGACAGCCACCCTGTTTTTCCCCATAACACCTAATACTGGCTTTCTGTATATGGTCAACCTGTATTTCCTCTACCATTACTCCACACGGCTAGAAACAGGTGAGACACACTTACTGATTCTCTCAGGGCTGTCATACAGGTGAGAAATACACGTAACCTTTGTTTTTGTTTTCCAGGAGCTTTTGATGGCAAACCTGCGGACTACATTTTCATGCTTTTGTTCAACTGGATCTGCATTGTCGTATCCTTTGACCACCATAAAGTAGATTTGGTTCAATTAAATGCCACATAAGGTTTCCCTAACAAAGAATGTACAGTCACGTGACTGACCAGATTTGAAAGTAATCGTCTAATACTCAAAAGGTTTTTGTGTGCTTATTGATCCAAATTCTGCAACACAGTGGAAAATGTGCAATTGGACTGTTTGTGTTCTTGACTAGGAATTTTTATATGATGGTGATAGGTTCATCCTCTCTTCCTTCTTACTAGGCCCACCATGGTAACATGATGATTTGTGTTATAACACATGTACCTGTTTGCAAAACATGAGACTCAGAGCTCATGGTTGAAATTCTTCCCTTGGTTGCTCACTCCATCTTTTCATAATATATTTGCTTGAACAGCCAATTCACATGATGTGATTGGAGGATATGCCTCCTCCTCCAGACGTGAAACACTCTGAGCCAGGTGTCTGTTTACCCCATATCTTTCCGTAGTGAAGAGAGCATGTTTAGTGCAGACACAATAAACATTAGAGCACAGCAGCAGAGGCTGAAGCTGCATTGAGAATAATATGTGACCTTTAGAGTAAAGTAGTTTTTATCTACCAATTTTTATTAATGCTGCACAGATTAACAACTAGAGTATCGAACAGCAAAAACTTAAATGGGTCCTTCTTTGTCAACAAACATGTCAGACAAGGTGGTTTGTGTTGACGTTGCGAAATGAACAAAGAATACAGACTTGAATTTAGGGGTGGGCGATATGGCAAAAATATCATATCACGATTTTTTAAAAATAAAATCCCGATCACGATTTTATCACGTTTCTTTTTTACGTAGATTTTTCTAGACTAATTTGCATGTTTGACCATTTTTTCCCTGTGTTTAACATATAAAACATGTAAAACCCTAAAAGAAAAAAAATGGCAATTAAAGTCAAAGAAACTTTCTGAACAGGTTTTAATTTAAATAGTGCAGTTTTATAAAAATGTACAATGAATATAAACATATAAGTTAATGAACAACAGTATTAACATTATCGCTTGAAGTGCAACAATTTCGAACAAATGTTATCTAACTGCAATGTTTATAATCTGAGTGAATAATACAGCTGCTTTAGAACAGATTTTTGTTCAGACATCTTCAAGCTTTTATCTCCTTTTCTCTTTCCGCCATGGCTTCACGCTACATAACCAAACAGGAGATACTACCATGCACTGCGCTTAATGTGCTCCGATTGACTAGTCGGGTGCGTGTCAAAGTCTCTGCGCCCACACAGACGATCTGACGATCTTTCTGCTTTATGAGATCATCCCCACGTTATAATCCTTAACGATTTAATATCGTCATATTGCACACCCCTACTTGAATTTTAATCATGTTAAGATATGCCTTTATCTACAAATCAAATAAAATACTTAATCGCTAATGAATTAAGAGATTCTCTATCACTAATACCCCTTTCACACTTGCCAAAAATCCGTTAAAACCTGGTAACAGTCGGCTCCTGTCTGCAGTTTGAAAGGGTTGAATAGGCATTTAGACCCAGGTCGACTGACCCAGCAAGCGACGCGGGTCTTTATTGGCTCACCTTCGATCGGCTTCAGTGGGTACATCACACCCTGGTCAACCCACTAATTTAGGAGATGACATCGGCGTAATGTGCAGGGCATAATATCTCGCCTGTCCTTTCTGTCTGTAACTTTATCGTGACTCTTCGCCATTTCAGCAACAGATGTCACCCACCTTTGTAATATCAGCTGAGTTTGTACATTTTTAAAGAGGGACAAGAGTACAAAGAACAGAAAACAGCTGATCAACATGTTCACGACCTCCATGTTCCTTTACTTGGGCGTGTTTCATCTAGCTGATGAAATGTGACAGCAGCTTGACGTACCAGAAGAAAAACCCAACCACGCAGCTCATCTGTTGACGATTACACCCGCATCTGCTGGCAATAGAAAAGGTGTCACTTGCCGATTGTTAGCAGGTTAACCTGCGTTGAAAAAAACTGTGTTGACCCTCTAATTTTAGTGTGAAAGCGGTATAACATCATCCTTTATTTTTCTTTTCTTTCCTTTCTTTCCATCTGATTTCTCTGTAAAGTAAGTGTAAACTAAGGTCAAGTATATATTATTTTGATAATTTAGTTAGGTTCAAATCTTTGTCATTGTCACATTAAATATAACAATGGAATTTCGTTCAGAGCAATCATACACTGCATAGAAAAGATTAAGAAAGATTATGTTCAAAAAAAATACCAAATGTTTGTACACATACAGGAAGACAATGGAGTGATTATTAAAGGCATGTGAAGGATGCAGGTATGCAGTTGATGTTCTCATTGTTTAAGTTGATTCATGTAAACCTAATTTTGACAGCTGCAGAGCTCAGAGCCTTGTGCTCTAGAGATGTAACCAGTGCCCTCAGAATTCCATTATTGATTATTAATAAGCTGATAGTTTTTCCCTATAGCGGCTCGGTGATTCATGATGACTTGGAGAAAACAGACAAATACACGCAGGACTTCACATTGAGCACCCCCACACAGCTGGAATGGATTGATCCTTGTTTAATATGCAGGTATACGACTATGAGATCAGCAGACTACTGAGACCTTTAAGAACAATTCGTTAGCTGTTTGGGTCACCCTAAACATCACTGAACCATAACTCCATTCTCAAGGTCACCTCTGTAGGACGTTTTTTATTCCTCCTTTATTCAAGCTTAAGCTGCAGTGTTTGCCTCTGTGTTCTCTTTCATCTATCTGTCCATCCATTTCTCCCTCTCTCTCTCCTTGTCCCTGTCTATCTTCATGTCTCTCTCTCTCTGCAGCACTGTACCATGTCAGGGTGGCTCTGTGCCAGTGGCCCAGTGTCAGTCTCCCCCTGCAGAGCAGAGAAACCTAATCTAGGTCACATGCAGCAGCAGCAGCAGTGCAGCCCAGCCCACATCGCAGCACTGTGTACTTCTGTCTGGAGTTTAGCTCTGACTTTATCATCCACATTTCTGCCTCTCCTCATCTCTATAAGAAGAGCTGTCTATTTACCAACTCAGAAAAATAGTGAGAGTGGGTGTCTGGGGTTCCATGGCATTCCCATGAAAGGGGAAATGGCAGATCAGAGACTGTCTGCATGGGGATTTGATCTGGCAGCTCTTCAGTAACCCTCCGTGATAATCTTAAGGTTCCTGCTGTGCTTGTGTCATGTTATTCTGTTTCTGTCCTTGACTTTAGCTACAGATAGTTGGGATGATGATGGACATGAGGGTAAGGCTTCTTTTTTTAACTGGACATTCCTCCCAAAGCATTTTATTAGAGAGCAGTATAAAGTGTGCTTTAAGCCTAAATATCAACGCATTTGCATTTCAAGATCAAGATGAACTTTATTCCCTCACAAAGTAAAACATTTGTCATGGGCTTTTCACTCATGCTGCAGCCATAAAAGAGCCAAAACCGACGCAGCTCCTAAAAAATCCTTATTTTTATTTAAGGTCTTGAAAGTCTTTATTTTACAAGTGAGAGGTCCTAAATATTAGATGGCACATTGATAGTTACTGCATTTAGCAAATCTATTCAAGGGCTGCTCCAGAATTCACCAGGATAAATACTGTGGCGGCAACATGACAATTAAACATTAAATTGTTTAGCTTTGGCACCTCTCTCATGTCTGCTCGCCTGTCCCTCTCCTGGAAGGGAAATACTACTTAATATCCTGTTGTTAAATTCTTTCAGTGCAAAAGGTTTTCACTTTCAAATACCGGTATCTGTATTTTCACGTTTTGTAAAAAAACTAGGCAAGATGGCAAGATTCTGCCAAGCTGATAAGTATCACTCTATGTAGTACTAAGTATTAGTATGGCTGATGACATGAAATATCCAATAATATAATACAAAAAGTATATTATATGTCACAATTTTACCTCCGCCAAGGTTATGTTTTTGGGAAATTCTGTTATGGATGGATTTTGATGAAATATTCAGGAAATGTTCAGCATGGGAAAAGGAAGACATGATTCAATTTTGGTGTTGATCCGGATCACCGTCTGGATCCGCCATGACGAAAAATGTGATTTTTGTGAATAACTACTGAACTAAAATAGATATCATTATGAATCCAGTTGCTAATGGTATGTTTTCATGGTCAAGGAATCTAAATATTTACACGAAATAAAGGTAGGACTAATATTTATGGTGAAAATCACAATATGGGTGAGAACTGTGGTGCTGGCGGAGGTCTACGCTCTCCGAGTGCTTTTCTGGTTGCTAAATGTGTTTCTTTTATCACATAAAGAGCCCACACAATTGTAGGCATAAACATAGGTTTCTAAATAGAGTAAATAGAATAGAACCCTGCCAAGGCATTTCCAACACTGACGAGCAAGTTGTCAAAAATTTGGAAAACATTATCGCACTGTCAAAAAAATATTTAAAGAGGACATATCATGCTTGTTTCTCCTTTTCACTATGCCAGACTAGGATGCCTGTAAAGCATTTCTGCCCTCAGTACAAGTCATTTAGTTCCTTCTTTGCCCCACAATAGCATTCTCAATATCCTTATTTTAGGCCATTATCAAGCTCTTGTTGAAACGCTTGGTCTCAAGGATGACCTAAAGTTACCTCGCAACGTCACAGCCCTTTGTGCTCTGATTGGTCAGTTCTATCGGGGGTAGAGCCAGCCTGTCCTTCTTCTTCTACTGTATTTTCCAGCAGGCTCAAAGCAGCGTATTGAGTCCCCCTACAGGCCAGAACTGGTAATGGGGGAGAGTGAGCGAGGGAGCTTTATACCCCTGCTGCTGGATGTGTTCCTCGGTGAGGGTTTGGGGCTAACAGACATCACAGAGGAGGAAGTGTTTTATCAGATTACTCCAATAAAAAGAAAGGTACCTCGTGTCGTCATGACGTTTGAAATCTCGCGGACATCTCACAATGACCTATTTTCAGAGGCATCAAATCTCGTTCTAGGATATCAGAAAAAATACAATATCTAATTTTTTGAAAATTAAGGGGGTGTAAGGTCTTGTTTTCAAATTTATTATATTATATGTAAGTATTAAATCATGCATCAGCATGATATGTCTGCTTTGAAACAAAATTCTGGATCCACATCTAGTCAAAATCCAATCAGTTCTCCCTTGTGCCACGACCAACATTCTGTGAAATATTTTGAGACATCCTGTTCACAGACAATCTCACAAATGCCTGCAAAAACATAAACTTCATGGCAGAGGTACTAAGTATCATCTATACAGCATTGTCCCTCCAACTTTGCTAAACTTTGGTAAGGGACAGAAAAAATGTCAAAAACAGACAGAGGGGAAAGTCATTTGGCTGAATGTCTCCCCAAAGCTTCACTAAAGTACACAAGAAATTATCAGAATGTATAAAGAATATTGCATAATAATATATCAACATATTGCACTGAAAATATCAGTACAATATTGTTGTATCCATATGTCTGTGCACCCCTAATGAAAGTAATTGATATAATGTTCATGTATCTGTTCTGTAGTTAAAGGCTGGTATTCATTTCTCCCATTTTACGTCACTTATCAACTATCAAGTCCAAAGAGTGAGGCCGCCCACAGGATGTGTACACCTCACTTTCTTGCATTTCATTTTCTGTTTTTGTTCGGGATGCACAGTATTGTATTCAGGATGTGATTTCTCAGAGGTTTCCATTACAAGGATACAATGAAGCTTATGTGTGGTTCTAAAACAAGACAGAATTAAACCCAGCTTCACAGCTGACTGTGTGTTGAGGAGGTCAAAGCGAGCAGAAAATGTGTTTAGCTCATCTGGTAACGTGGCTTCACACGGTAGGGGTGATGATGCTTTCATAGCCTGTGACACTTGTGAGCGCCTGCCACATGTGTTTGCTGATGTTGGTGTTGAGGTCTCTCTCCAGCTGAGGCCTCTGCTTTGCCTCCTTGTTGCCAGATTTCAGTTTTGCTCTGGCAGTGTTGTAAGCTTCTTTGTCACCTGTCTTAAATGCATTTTTTGAATTTGAATAGTTTTCCAATCAGTCCTTAAGCTTTAAATGCACTTTTCATCAGATAAAGGTAACACATGTTCTGACCTGTGCCTTATTGAATAGACAATCAAAACATCGTGGAATAAAGGCCGAGCTGCTTTGCAACACTCCAGTCTGCAAGTTTTAGCACCAAAAATACAAATAATGATTTAACTTCTCACAGGTTACAATAAAATGAATAGCACACTTGACTGATGTGATCTCAGTGGCCCTGAGATGGATTATTAAAGAGAGTTAAGGCTCTTTCAAGACTTTTCACAAAACATCCTCTTTGACGAGTGCCACATTGTTCAAGAAGCCCTTGGATATTCTTTTTTTCTTCTTGTAAAGTTAAAAAGATGAGCACAACATAGTCAAAATAATACTGAAGTTCTTAACTCCAAACTTTGAATATATTACTGGAGAATCTGTGAGCACAGCTGTGATGTTTGTCTGGACTCATATTTTGTTTTCTTTAATCATATATTATTTCTGTTGTTCTCAGTTGCTGATGATCCCTCTGATCATGTCGGTGCTTTATGTGTGGGCTCAGTTTAACAAAGACACCATCGTGTCCTTCTGGTTTGGAACAAGATTCAAGGTAAGTCAAAGTTTAATCACTGCCTGTCACATTATATCTAATGGAGTCTGATCTAGTGCCATTAAATGATTATACTGTCCTAAAGAAATGTCCAGATTTATAACAGTGACTGTCATCGTGCGATCATGATACTACGTATTATTCATTACCAGCATTAAAAGTTTCTGTAACTTATCATGAAGATCATTCAAGCTGTCATGTTAATGATACTTCTCTGTTCTACCTTCTATTCAAGGCACATTACCTGCCCTGGGTCATCCTTGCCTTTAACTTTATCATTGGAGGCTCGTAAGTTACTGCTTTTATTAGTTCAATTAATTTAATTTTTTTTTAGGAATACTGGAAACACACAAATCTGCGAGTCACGTGTGAGTAAGTTAAGCTGAGGTTGGACTACACCTTTTTTCAGCTGTAACAAAGTTCAGTGTGTCAGACTAGGCGACCACAGAGCCATATGTTCGCACAGGGACTTGCCCAATGAGCATGATAGACAACACCACTGAGACGACTGCACGTAACAGCTGATGTGATGACAGTGGAAGGATGAGGGGCGACGCTGAAGACCCAAACAAACAGACTGTATTCAGAGCAAAGGACTTTACTTTCTGTCTACAAAGGTTATGTCAAATGAGATGCTAGTTTGCTGATAAATGTAAGCAGTCACTCACCATTGTGAATCTGCTGTTTCTCTCCAAAATTTCTCTGTTTACAATCTTTGGTAGCTCCTCTTAAACACATTATAAGGGCTGGGATGTTCTTTTCATACCTCAGTTAGTTCACGTCTGCAGTTGTCAGAGCTCTCTGTGCTCTCATTGGTCAGCGTCAATAGTTGGAGGCAAGACAAAAAATCAAACATGCAAGATCTTTTGTTGCGGATTCCTGTGGCATCCCAGACTGATCTGTTGTCGGTCATTTGGACGCACTACATGGATGGAACGACCAATTTTAGTGGCAGACGGATCCTGAAACCCTAAGACTGTCTTATGCCATGATAGTGCTTAAATTGTGTAGTCTGTCCCCAGCATTAGTGGTTCTTACTGTTCATGCACTACAGAATAGAAAAATAAACTGCAATGAAATTTCAACATGAGACATTTTTGTGTATTTCTGTTCACTAAGTATTTTCTCTCTGCTGATGTTTTTTTGCAGGTTTGTAAATGAACTGACAGGAAACCTGGTGGGTCACCTTTACTTCTTCCTCATGTTTAAATACCCCATGGACCTGGGAGGACGCTCCTTCCTCTCCACACCAGAAATCTTGTAAGTGTTACCTTCTTTTAAGGCACATTTTTCAGGTTTTATTTTCAGTTTTGTAAATAGAATCACAAGCCCTAAGAGCCACAAAGATGTGATGAAGGGTCGTAGAGCTATTGAATAAACACGCCTGGTCTTCACTTTATTCATTGTTCTCTCAGAAACTTAAAAAAAAGGCAAAACTAAAAAAGCACATCCATTCTCAGTTTAGTACAATCAAAAGTTTTGCTGCATCATTATAAAGACATCCACTCTGAACAAATGGCAGCCTCTGGTGATTAAACATGGAGTCAGTGCAAAACTACATAGACCACGCACATCTGTTTGGATTTTATGAAGCCTCAGAATTAATCCAAAATGTCATACTTAGGTTTCTAGCCAAGTTTACTGACAGGTGGCTTAATCCTGCATCAGCTCTGTCTGTTTGCTTGTTTACTACTTGATAAAAGGTCAGGTTGAGATTTATTTTCAGCAGATATAAAACACAGTCCTGAGGCTTCAAAATGCCTTACCAGAAATTAATGGAGGACATCACTCAAACTAGCATGTGTTATTTAGTCGACTGGTATGAGGCGTATTATTACCAATAACTGTTGATTGAATGCTGAACTCAAAGTTAACTTTGTGCTGTCCACTGCCTGTTTTTAAACTTGTCCTGAAATGACAGAGTTTTATTGTCTAAAACTGTTCTGTTAAGACTGTTTACAACTTAAAGAGACTGTGAGGAGTTTCTAAGTGATTACAAAAAGTCTCACTTTTAGATATATGCCTGATGGAAATACACACTTTAAGATGAATTTCATAGCATCAAATAGGTTATCTATAAATGCTATTCCTGAGCCTTCGGTTGTGTCGGACAGAGCTGGTCTGGCCTGGATACTCAACTTCGGGAACAAGACAATTAAAACTAGAGCAAATTTATATTATTCGGACACGTCTTAGAGCACCGGGCTGTAAGCAGCGATATATAGCCGGCTACAAAACTACCATACTAAGTTTTCCAAAAATTGCTTGTTGTCACACATCCAAAACTACCGCTACGTAACTAAAAAGAGATACATTACCTCGTCGCTTTGCATCCTGTAAGTTGTTGAAAAAAGAAGTTGAAAAGCAATGCAGAGTTCTGAGGAAGGTCCGAGCTGCATTTAGCATCACAACAAACACAGGCTTTGGCTTCGGTAACGTCTTTTGGTGCATTCCAGTTGTAGTCAGAAGTAGGAATTTTGAGTTCCGAGTAGGAAACTGCAACTGGATCGCCCCCCCAAATGAATTTCCTACTGGGAACTTCGCCACCCCCGAGTTGACAATGGAAGATGGATGCCCCCAGTGTGAACAGTTATTTAGCTCCTGTAACAATCAATTGATTTGCACTTCTGACTGGAGTGTGTCGCTCTAGATCAGCTGTATACATAGTATTGTTAGTCTTCTATTGACAAAAAATGCTGCCATAGTGATAATCATATTCTTCATGTGATATTTGTGAACAACAACGCAGGCGTGCTAACAACAGCTAACAATAGCCTGGTAGATCGGCATGTTTTTTTCAGACTTCAACTGGAACGCAGATAAGTCGGGGATGACGTCACTCCCAGTTCCGAGGTTACTGGAACGCAGCATTACGACAATCGCCGCGCATGCTCATGGGTGGCAGAGTCTTTATGTTGCCGATAATGGATTCTCCTCACAGTCCCTTTAAGTGGTTGCTGATAAGATTCAGGCTACTATACTGTACCGCTGGGGAGCTTTGTTCTGCACTCAGTGAGATAGTTATGACACAAAATTAAGGTGAACTGCATAAGATAGGTTTTAAATGGCAAAAAGCTCAAAGCTCACAAATCAGGGCATGCAAAAAAAGACAAATATCAACACCCCAAAAACTAATAAAATTATGAAGTGCTAACCCCTCTAATTTAGTTTAGCTTAAGTGACTTTGGCTTGCTTCAAATTGTGGCACAAACTAGTGCAACTACACAACCAGACCAGTTTAAGGTGGTTAGATTGTTTGTTAGACAACTGATGGACAATAGAGGGAGAAAAAAAAGTAAAGATAGAAATATTGTATGATAGAACTGTTGAGAGGTACAGGACAATACTTGAAATATTAAAATGATGGATGGATAGATTGATGGATCAATAGATAGATAGAAGGAATAAGAGTGGAATAAAGATAGGTTGATATGCAAAACAACGCCTAGATACACAGACAGAGACATGGGTCAGGATTTGCAATCATTTTGAAAAATAGGAAATTGAATAACAGCTTGTTATCTTTTACAGGAAACTGTTAAAAATAACAGGCTTCAACAAGGAGCATCCGGGTTCAAACACTGTAATTATGGAATCTGGTGCAAAAAAGTCAAAGATGAGTCAAAAAAGAACAGTTTTCACAAATACATGAACAACTGGGTAATACTTCATCCTGTTGCAAATTAAATCAAATAAAAGGTTACAGGTGATAGTAGAAGTTAAAATCTAAAGTGGATAATATCTTATATAACACAATCCAAGTCATTTAAAAGTAAAAAGTATATTCATGTTTTCATTTATTAAGAGCCCAGATAATATGCACATTTCAGTTGGTGTCTTGTTATTGTGTAAGGTTTGTCAATTCAGCTGAAAATCTTCCTTTAAAAGAGAAATAAGTCATTGGAAAGAGAAATATTTATCACATCTATTAATTTGGCGTGCTGAGTGGTTTAACAAACCACCTTTATCCTGTGCTGTTGTGTCTGTACTGTACAAGAGAATAAAGACACATCATATGCAAACTGATGAACATTAAAATAGCTTCATTTGCTCTCCACTCTCTTCTCCTCACCATTACTTTTATATTCTCCTCCCTGCAGGTATCGGTACTTCCCCAACAGGAGGGGTGGCGTGTCAGGCTTTGGCGTCCCTCCCAGCAGGCCGGCGCAGCCTATGGGAGGAGGAATGGGCGGAGGTCGACACAACTGGGGACAAGGCAACCGCCTGGGGGGTGAATGAGGAGAGAGCTCCACCCTCACACCCCTCCTGATCACAAAATGGCTGTGCAGATGATGAAACGGGTTAAAATGCTTTGAATTTCATGTGGTAATTTAACTTTAGTTCACACTTATGTTTAGGTTTAAGATTAAAAGATGGAAAAAGCATTTTGATCAAGACTGCGCTGCACAGCAGGACTCCAACTTTGCCTTCAGCTCCACTTTAACAAACACTACGATGTGTTCATGTGAAGCAGATTAAAACACAAATGAATAAATAGATTTTTTTATGCAAGGATTTCTTCTCTCTGCTCTTCTGTTTCTGTCTTCTTTCTGTCCTTTTCCACCCTCTCTGCTGTTGTCCTGTCTGAAAAAAGGGGACGCTGCAGCTGCACACCAGCACACTGTTGATTTAGACTCTCTGGTTCCTGCCATTTCTTTCTTTCTTTCTCTCTGTGACGCCATATCAGATTATGTAGTAATTACAAACACACCAGGAGTGTGTTCTCAGCCGTCTCGATCAGACCATGTCAGAGCATCACTGTCTCCAGGTCTGAGTAAACACGGGTCTAAGATGTTTTTGAGCCACTGTGGCACTGAATGGATCTTTTTTCTGTCTTAATATAATATTTGAACCAAAACAAGGAGATGATGGGAATTTTCTCTTTTTTTTTTGTAAATATAACAGTTGTTTATTGAAAGGACAAATGAGTTTGAGTGTTATTTCTGTCCGCAATGATCAACTTAGTTTGACTCATAACAAAATAAACATTTGAGAAAGTCTTTTAAATCAAACAATATACAAAACCCAAAACCAGTGAAGTTGGCACGTTGTGTAAATCGTAAATAAAAACAGAATGCAATTATTTGCAAATCCCTTTCAGCCTACATTCAATTGAATACACTGCAAAGACAAGATACTTAACATTCGAACTGGTAAACTGCTATTTTTTGCAAAATATTAGCTCATTTGGAATTTGATGCCTGCAACATGTTTCAAAAAAGCTGGCACAAGTGGCAAAAAAGACTGAGAAAGTTGAGGAATGCTCATCAAACACTTATTTGGAACATCCCACAGGTGAACAGGCTAACTGGGAACAGGTGGGTGCCATGATTGGGTATAAAAGCAGCTTCCCTGAAATGCTCAGTCATTCACAAACAAGGATGGGGCGAGGGTCACCACTTTGTGAACAAATGCGTGAGCAAACTGTCAAACAGTTTAAGAACAACATTTCTCAATGAGCTACTGCAAGGAATTTAGGGATTTCATCATCTACGGTCCGTAATATCATCAAAAGGTTCAGAGAATCTGGAGAAATTACTGCACGTAAGCGGCAAGGCCGAAAACCAACATTGAATGCCTGTGACCTTCGAGCCCTGAGGCGGTACTGCATCAAAAACCGGCATCACCGTGTTGAGGATATCACCACATGGGCTCAGGAACACTTCAAAAAACCACTGTCCGTAACTACAGTTCGTCGCTACATCTGTAAGTGCAAGTTAAAACTCTACTATGCAAAGCCAAAGCCATTTATCAACAATGCCAGGCCTGAGCTCATTTAAGATGGACTGATGCAAAGTGGAAAAGTGTTGTCTGGTCTGACGAGTCCACATTTCAAATTGTTTTTGGAAACTGTGGTCGTCGTGTCCTCCAGACCAAAGAGGAAAAGAACCAGCCGGACTGTTATAAGCGCAAAGTTCAAAAGCCAGCATCTGTGATGGTATGGGGGTGTATTAGTGCCCAAGGCATGGGTAACTTACACATCTGTGAAGGCAGCATTAATGCTGAAAGGTACATACAGGTTTTGGAGCAACATATGTTGCCATCCAAGCAACGTCTTTTTCATGGACGCCCCTGCTTATTTCAGCAAGACAATGCCAAACCACATTCTGCACGTGTTACAACAGCGTGGCTTCGTAGTAAAAGAGTGCGGGTACTAGACTGGCCTGCCTGTAGTCCAGACCTGTCCCCCATTGAAAATGTGTGCATTAAGAAGCGTAAAATACAACAACAGAGACCCCAGACTGCTGAACAACTTAAGTTGTACATCAAGCAAGAATGGGAAAGAATTCCACCTGAAAAGCTTCAAAAATTGGTCTCTTCAGTTCCCAAACGTTTACTGAGTGTTGTTAAAAGGAAAGGCGATGTAACACAGTGGTAAAAATGCCCCTGTGCCAACTTTTTAGCAATGTGTTGCTGCCATTAAATTTTAAGTTGATGATTATTTGCAAAAGAAAATAAAGTTTCTCAGTTCAAACATTAAATATCTTGTCTTTGCTGTGTATTCAATTGAATATAAGTTGAAAAGGATTTGCAAATCATTGTATTCTGTTTTTATTTACGATTTACACAACGTGCCAACTTCACTGGTTTTGGGGTTTTGTATAAAGCATGCATGGACGCCGTGGTTACTAGGAGGGCCACATTGAGATTATTCTCACAGTCAAAGATCTGCAGTGTCTTAAACCGTGGGATACTCAGGAGAACACGTTTGTAATTATTTGTAATTTTTGAAGGTATAATTGAAATTTTCATCTGACATTATTTTTGGACATTTCATGTTTTGAAGCTCAAATGGAAGTTCTTAACTGAAAGAGCCAAAGAGGACTTCCAAGGTCTCATGTCATGCAAACTAAAAAACAAAAAAGCGTTGACTGCCTGTCTATAAAGCCCTGAAACAAGAGGGAAATCTCTCATTTTTTCTGTTTCTTGATCAGTCTTCCGGAGAATGTATGTACAGTCAGTTTAAATTGTCCCCTAATGATGCTATGCCACTTTACCAGATGTGAGACACTTTCAGAGCAAGGGGCTTGTTAGACACACAGGCGGCTCCAGCTGACAGAATGTGTCTTGACATGTCTGTACAGCCACAATAAACATTAGAGCACAGCAATGAAAAGC
Organism: Scarus forsteni; assembly: GCA_036419115.1. NCBI lineage: Eukaryota > Metazoa > Chordata > Actinopteri > Labriformes > Labridae > Scarus > Scarus forsteni. The sequence continues at coordinate 6,794,224 of JAZDUH010000040.1, read as the reverse complement.
TAAATCTAAATCCACTTTTGGAGTGTGGTGTTATCAGAAATAGCTCTTGAGTGTATGCATCAAAAGGGCAAATACACAGGGGCCTTAAAGTTAAATTTTCCAAAACAGAAAATTTGTTCCTCAAGAATAACCAATGACTTTGTTTTGTTCTCAGCATGTAAAGATAGTGGGCAGTTTAAGTTTTTGTCAAAGAATCAAATAACTTGAAACTCACACAGTGCACTCTCACTGAGGGAGAAAAACCTCAGCATTGTTGCTGTCACTGTCTGTCCCTTTAGGTCCACGGTGTACCCATCCTCTGAAGGCTGTCTCAAGCAGGATAATGTTTCAAAGCTAAATCTCCTCAAACTCATTTCTTAAATATGACAGTGAGTTCACTGTACTCCAGTGGTCTCCTTAGTCACCAGAGCTCAATCCAGTAGAGCACCTTATAGATGTGGTGGACGGATGTGCTGTTGACCAGTCTGCAGCAACTGCATAATGTGGCCGTGTCAATATGGACCAAAATATGAGGACAGTTTCCAGCATCTTGGTAATGCCTTAAGGTTGCCATGAGATGGATTAGCTGAATCACTGTCTATGATCCGGCAGATCCATTTTGCCATAATCCAATCTACAACTATTGTGAGCAGCCCAAAGTGGCACGACCCAATCAGTGACCTTTGAACCAGGAAGAGGTGGAAGTTAAGAAACAGATGATAGCAGGAAGTGACAAATCTTAGGCCATTTTTCGAAGTCGCCTACTACATACTGTGTATAAAAGTAGTATGTAGTAGGCATTGCATACTGCCTACAACACTTGAATGTAGTCTGTAGTATGACTGATCTGTTAGGTTGATTTTGTAGCATGCTACGCTGGTTTCCAGTTTGAGCAAAGCAGAAGTAGGCTACAGCTGATTTATTTCCCAAACTTAATTTAAATTGTGCAAAACAAACAAACCATGATTACATGTTGACATTTCAGTTATTAATCTGCAAAAATACTGCCAGAAGCAGCATTTTATATGAAACATATGTATACGTATTATTTCGGGGAGGAATTATTTTGTAAATTGTGTGACGGCTTACGACGGCGTATTAGGGCCACTTAAAACAAACAAAAAAAACACATCAAGAATAAACATCACACGCACGATACAGTATTAAGAATGAGGAGAAGCGGGAAAATGTATGGTACTACAGAGGAAAAATACAGAACGTAACGGTAAAAATGTCAGACTTGTCAGTGGTTTACAATAATAATGCCGCAGGTATAGGACAGACTTAACACCACCGTCCGGCTGTTACGAACCGTTAACGGAAAAAAACAACAATCAGACCTTTTTACAAGTTATTACACACTATTTGTAATTGTATTTATTTTGATCTCCATTAGCTGTAACAAGTACAGCTACTCTTCCTGGAGTCAATTCAACATGCTCCGTGCAAAACATTTACACCAGTGCTCACATCACCAACAAAACACATACAAAAAAAATATAAACAAATAAATAAAACCCACATCCACCCACCCACCCCCTCCCCCTCACTATCACACACACACTCACACACACATCTACATATAAATGCACATATAGTACATAGACATACACATTACATACATATATCCATATACATACCTATATAGTACATGCATGTATATATACACATGTACATGTACAGAAAGGACCCAGTCTTTGCTGTTTTTCCTGACATTCATAGAGATTGTCAGGCTCATGGTGGTTAGTTATTTCAAATTCAGAATTCGTTACCAATAAAATGCCTCTTCAGAAGGAACTTAAACTGTTGTTTACTGTTTGCAGAAATTATTTCACTTGGCAAAGTGTTCCAGCTAAACATTGCTCTATACAATACTGTACTTTTTCCATAGTTTGTTTCCACATTAGGTAGTTTGAATCTACCCTCCGTGGCATGTCGTGTTTCATATTGATGTTCATCAGAACGTAGATATAACTTTTGGAAGAGTACATTTGGTAATTTAGTTGTAACAATATTTCTAGTAAAATTAAGCAATGAGGCCGTAAATCTTTCTTTAACCTTTAGCCAAGACAATATGTTGTGCATCCAGTTCACATTAGTTCTGAGTGGACAACGAAGCGCACATCGAGCTGCTCACTATGACGTGTTGAACGGGTAAAGATAACAAGTAGTGGCTCTTATATTTGTATTTGTGTGCTACTCCGGTTGTTGATGCTCTGCTCTCAGTCATTTTCACGTCAGACGCTTTGCAATGTGGGTAACAGTAGGCGAAGCAGACTGGTCCAATGCATACTGTGAATTTTTTTCCCAAGTCAGTATGTCATCCGGGTATTTTATGCATACTGCAACTTCACTTTTATTTGCATACTGTATACAGTATGCACTGCTTGTATAATAGGTGAATTCAAAAACGGCCTTACAGAGATTAGCATAGATGCCAACAGCTTCAGTAGCAGTTTTATCAGAGCTCAACAGCATTTCTTTATTGAATGAAAAACAAAGAACACTACAAACCTCTCAATAGAAAGGATATCTTCAGTCCACTCCTCACATGTTTTGATGAGAATTGGTCTTCTAAGAGTGGTTTCTTTTACACTGCAGCAGTAGATCCCAACTTCTACACGGTCTAATTGGCCCATTATGAATGTGATTGACAGAACGATTGTCCAATCACACGCCTAATGTGATTTTGAAGGTTCTGCCCATTCCCAAAAAGTTTCTATGGGCGGTTGACCAGGTGGACCGGTGAAACATTTAGTTCCATCTAGTGGGTCAAGTTAGCCACACTATGCAAAGAAGAGGAAATGCAGTTCTGAAAGCAAAAGGGATCAAACCCAGTACTGGAAAGTTAACATAAAACAGGGTGTCCAAGGAGTCTTTAAAGTATTCTCAGTTGATGAATCAATTGTGGTAAAATTAAGGCCCTTAAAAAGTATTAAAAAGTCCCAATTATATAAAGTATTACATTTTTTGGTATTCAAGCTGTGGCTCCAAAAGTGACCATGAATATTTATTTCCAAGAATTTAACAAACAACGTGTTGGTGTGTACTCAGAGCTAGATCTCCCCGGAGTTGCTCACGTAGGTGTGCAATGTCACGCAACAGTGGATGTTCAAGTCCAACATCTTGCGCAGAAAGGCACAAAGAAAAGCTCAGAGAGCTGATGGACACAGAGAACCTGAGTGAAAGCAAATCACACAATCTCAGGCACATGTTCTACATTTTGATCATGATGTGAAAAGTTCTTGTTTTCCACAACTTGGCCTTGAATAACTTGTCAGTTATTGTGACCTGAGGTTAAGGTCCATAAACCTGCCTTTAGTTTAATTTATTCTTTCAAGCTTTATTCCTTCTCAACTTAGCTCATTTCTGCTATATTGCAAACTATGACTGTTAAAGATGTGTTGCTAACAACAGCTTAAAGGAATGATGAGGTCTTGAATGAAAGTTATTTTTAAAGTCTTAAAATGGTATTGAAATAAGCTCAGGGTTCCTGTAGCCCCACAATACGATACGTATCCCGATACTGAGGCCACAATACGATATGTATCCCGATACACATAAATTGTGAACACTGACTATGCTTTTGACAGAATTCCCAGCAACTTTTGTTTTTATTGCAAGAAGAAAAAGAACACGTCTGGCTTTTAAATAATTCTTCAACTTAAGAACTTTAATTCAGATCCACAAAGATTGTAGACCGAAGTTTAAATTTGGAAACTGTGTTTTATCATGTAGCTTGGCTTCTACTTTCAACTGTGCCATTGTTATTGTTACCCAAAGTGTATTTACAACAACTGTCAAAACATTGAGGCCGTATTGATACTGTAGAATCCATATCGATACACGTATCCCCAAAAAGTGCATGATGATATTCTGAGCACAGGCCTACTGTATATACCCTGTAAAAGGATGCCTGTTGAGTGTATATACTGAACGTATAAACTTTATGACCACTTACACATTTTAATTCGGTAGTGATAATGTTTAAATCGAGTTTCTTATCCATAGCAGAGGGGATAACACAATGCAGCCTTCTTAGTTATCCAAAGTTGTTCAACGATGTCCTAAACTAGGGCTGAACGATTTGAGAAAATAATCTAATTGCAATTTTTTTCCCCAAATATTGCGATTTACCCTGCTGTTGTTTTAATGTTCCTCATCTTATGTATTCTTAAACAAACATAAGCAGTAGATCTTTTTATAGTAAAACCAATATGATATTAAATTAATGTAAGGATAAAAGATTTGAGAAAAGTGGAGAAGTGAAGAACAGAAGCAAAATAGGTGTGAAATTGTAAAAACTGGGTAAAAATGGTATGAAAGCGGAAAAAGGTTAACAAATAGGTGCAAAATAGGTATGAAATTGCAAAAAAAATTGGCAAAAAAATCCAGAAGTGGCTTAGGAAAATTGATTATGGCAGCAAAATTGGGAATTAAATTTGAAATTAATTTTCAAAAACCATGTAAAAATTCAAAAAGTGGTTCCGACAGTAGCCAAAAAAAGAGGAATGGGGGCAAAATAGGCATAAAGTTGTAAAAACAGGGTTAAAAAAAAGTAAGAATGGTCCAAAAGTGGGAAAAAAAAAAAGAGTATAAATAGAGGTTGAAAAATAGGCATGAAATTGCAAAAAACTACATCACAAAGCCAAAATGTTCAACACATTTTGGGCTAAAAATATTGAACCTTCTGCGATTTGAAAATTGCAACAAGCCATATTGCAATTTAATCTAATTTGCAATTAATTGTTCAGCCCGACCCCAAACTACACCAGATTTGTTAGGTCATGTTCCATTATCTCTGCCAAAGCTGTTTTCTGACGTGTGTTTGTTAGCAAGATTGCTCAAAAGCAACTGGACAGATTTTAGTGACATTTTCAGGACGTTTGTAATGGCCTAACTTATAAATGATAAATGATTAGATTTTGGTGGTGATCCAAATAACGGCCATTAGAGAATGATCGCTTTTGGTCAATAACTGTCAGACTAATAGTGGTACCAACATGATTGTGAGTGCTAGGTGTGGATCTTCAGGGTCAAGGAGTCACATGATGGTAGCTTTATCATGGAGCTATTTCTTTTAGATGTAGCAGCAATATTGAGCTACCTTGGCAGGGGTTTGTGCTCTCTGAGTGCTTTCCAGTTGAAAAATATGCAGGACAGACATTTCTCTTCAGAGTTAACATCCTGTCCACTAAATCAACTTAAAGAGAGTCAAAGGGACTTGATAATCTGGGTGCAGTCCAGAGGAAGCTCTTTCACCGACTGTACATCTTTCTCTTTGCTTGACTTGGAAAACTATGCATGTATTCACATGAGACAAAGCAGGGTTTTACAGTTGGTTGTGTTTTTATTGAGTTACAGCTGACTTAAAGTACAAAATGAAAATGCAAGCGGTTTCTGAAACTAGCCAACAGAGTGTACAGTATCCCAGATACTCGTCTGAACATGAAACTAAAGCAGCAGCAGCAGACATTCAGCCAGCAGACAGCAGCAGTACACCTACTGCTAAAAAAAACAGCTGACACTTCACCTTTTGGCTTGCTGAAATATTGCAAGCACTTGCAGTTTGAACACAGAAATCCCTTTTAAATTATTTTTGAAAATGAGTTCTTAAAATGGAAATTGTTGAAGCGCATGCAGGCAGTTCATGATAGCTTCATCTGTTGTGATTCTGCGAGTGCTGTTTGCCGTTTTTGAGGAAATTGTCAGAGTTGATTGTGAACATCTGATGCTGGGAGACTCGTAAATCATTTCAGGTGCTCTGGAGTGGCTGCATGAATCCAGTGAAGACGCCTCAGCTTTGATTGGGATGATTTCCTTTGTGTTGACATGACTACAGAGATGACAAGAGGTGTGTTAACAGATCACAGCTGAACAGTGAGAATGTGACATGGGCCATAAAAGGAGTTATTCAATCATGCATGAGACACTTGCCAACATGTTCTTGTCGAGATCCTGTCATAATGCAAAACCTGAATACCGTAAAACTTCAAATAGCCCGGGCTTACATTTTCACTTCAGTCTATCGTAGGAGCCTGCCCATGAGAAGTGTCCATACTAAGCGGTTTCTTAAAAATGAAGCTGGTATTGAAGTGCAAAAAGCTGCAGTTCTTTAAGTGTCCACTTGAGGCTGGCTGCAGAGGCACCGGACAACACACACACTCCACTTTACAGACATAAACATGTTGACAGCCTGGGGAAAATATGGATCTGGTCAAACATATGTCTTTATTGGATCAGTGTATATTTGTTCATAAATCTATTTTATCTTTGTGAAGACTATGCATTATTATGTCCGACTGCAGGTTAGCAGTCAGAAGGCTTGAGATTTGCTTAAATTTCCTCGCACTGTTTATGTTGACCAAAGTAAGTTTGTGACAGTTGTCTATAATTTCTCCATCTATCCTAAATATGTGACCAACCCTAAATAATTTAGCAACAAAACGTATGGCCTCCAGAAAGGGAAGAGACCATAAAACAACAAATTTTCAAAAGACTATTTAAATTGTGCAAAAAATCAAAATATTAGTAAACTAACTGTGTATAAGATCTTGCTTCATAGGACACAGAACCAACCTGCAGCACAGCGAGTTCACATACTTGAATATTACTGTTTCTCCAATTAAATTTGGCAGCTGTTTCAGATTAAATCTTAGTTTTTAGATGAATATCATCATGTTTAAGACAAATTTTACTCAAAAGGTTAAAAGTCTTATTATTGGCCAATGTGTATGATTATAAAACTGTTACCCACTAAACCATCAAAACTTTAATATAATATACGCTGATGACAGTACAGACTTCCATTAAATAAATGACTTTTAACTCATCCGCAGTTGATTATTTTTTATTTTTTATTGATGTTAACACCCTTATGGACAAAAATCGAAGATGATTATAATATTGATACTATTCTGTAATTGGATTAAAAAACGAGACTAAAATATATAAGTAGGGGTGCACAATATTGGATTTGCAGATCAATCCAATAAGCATTTACAAACTCATGACTTTTCAGAGACCAATATTTTTCAAGAGTACAAAATCTTTCCAAAAACTGACTTGTTGACTTAATGTGACAGTCTACTTGTGGAACAAATGTGGAAGGAACAGATATTAAACAAGAACATTTAACTCTTAAAATATATAACTCTTGATTTTTATATGTACCCATGCAGCGATAAGTTAAAGCATTTAATTACATTTGTGGATTTTGCCAATATGACAGCCAATATGCTGGGCATACAATGCTTAACAAATTCAATGGACCACCATCTGAATGTAAAGTTTACGCCACAGCTGTACTGAATTTACAGTGTTGGTAATATTCAAAGTCATTAGTATGTTTCTATGATGGCTAATACACCAGTATGTATAAGGTCTTTGACCAAAATGACATTTTTGATAAATATTATTGTTATCCATAAATTATCAAATTTATTTTTACAAAAGCAATTGTAAAGTACATTATCATGTCTTGATTAAGACAGTTTTAATGGTTGAATGAATGCTTTACTAATTTCTGACTTCTCAAGTGAAGCCCAGTGAGCTGGCACACATTTGGATCCAAAAACATAAATTCAGTTTGTATTTCCTCATTGTTGTAAAAAATGTATTTCCAATAACGACAGTATTTTCAGTTTTAATTAATTTTTGAAAGATTTCTAAAACTGTTTTCTCGTTTTTATGACAAATTACGTCTAATAACTTATAAGCACATGGCTGATCTATCTGGTGGCAAATCAATATCTGCTGAAGCAAACATTTACTGATAATATTGTGCATCCCTAGTTTTAACCAATTTTAGTCTATTTGTACTATTTTTTTTTTCATTTTTGTGTCTTGGTGCTTTTACCATTATATCTGATCCAAAAACCATTCACACACTAAGTGCATCAGACCTTAAACTGATATCTGCCTTTATGGATCAAATACTGTAGGCTTGTAAAAAGCAGCACATCACGATCTCACATCTCTCATCCATGACATTATGAAGCACTGAGTCCTTGGACCTTGGCATTTTAGTCATTCCTGTGCCACCGTTTCAAAGTCTGCAGGATCTTTGAAGTAATTCTGTTCAGACACCTTAAAAGAGGTCTGAAGTAAACACAAGATACATCCTAAAATGTTCCACATGTAGACTTTAAAGCATTTTTATGTCTTTCAAAAGATGGATTCTAGCAAGTAGCTAACTAGACCAACAGAGTTTATGGAGGGCATTTAAATTAATTTTGATGGTCTTAAATAAAATACAAAAAAACCTTTTGTTTGACACAGGCATGCTAACTGACTTGATCAGGTCACAATAAGATTAAGACTTCTACAGAAACAGGAGAGATGTTCATCAAAGTTCTAAGCTGTGGAGACCATGGGTCTGCCGACTCGAGCTTAGTTGCTTTTACAGTATGACATCAACTTCTTACTTTGTGTCTATTCTCCAACATTGACATAAGTAGTTTTCACTCATATGGATTGTCTTGATAAACAAAACTTGTGTCTGAAATATCTATAAATTTAACTTAAACATCTATAAACCCACAGGAAAACAGAGTGGGGCTTCTGTCAGTGCTCACTGTCAGGCTGGCCTAAACACCTTATGTTAAATGTGTGGTTACACAAAGCTGGTTAAAGGGACTGGGCCCTTAGTTTTGGGTGGGCTTTTAGTTGAAGTTTTACAGTATTTTAAGATTCAAAAACAAGGAATAGAAAAACTTCCTGGTCAGTCAGTGCTGAGCCCACTCCAGAGAGAGACGGCGAATGTTGAATAAGAGAGTTAACAAGGCAGCACGGTGCGATCAGACAGACACTCCATCTTCAATACATCAGCCATCATCTCTACATCAGGACAAAGACATTCTGAAATGTTCAGGCCCAGACACTGATACAGAAACCCGCGCATTCCTTTCTGAAATTCAGGATATATAGTGCATTAATTCATTCATGTGTCTCACTCCGCTCCTGTGGATGATTGTGTTCACTCTTTAGTCTCCCAGGAGAGACAGTAAAGTTGTGCAGTTCTCCCAAAACTCTCTCTCCAACAGCACTTCAGAGTGATTTCTGTCTTCAGTGTACTTCTCTGCAGAGCTAAGGTGACACTGCAGGAGAGAAGAAAGTCCCCGTTTTCAAACAGCTTGAGATGAAGTGACCTAGCGTGTAAATATCTATCGCTACCAGGAAGATATATGCAAGTGCCATCAAACACTACTCATACTGAGTACTGCAAATGTTTGCTTTTCAAAAAATAGGAATAATCTTCAGCAGATAACAAACTATCATACATTTGATCTTTAAACAACAAAACAACAACATTCCAGGTTTTGGGGCTCCAGACAAGTCGGACTTTTTTCTTAAAAATGTAACAAAACTCGCCCTCCCCGTAAAACTGTACAAACTTTTTCTCTTTTGTAAAACAGGAAAATATTTACAAGGGTGCTTCTTCTTCTTTTTTAAAAAAAAAAAATAAAGCGTAGTAGTAGTAAGAACAATGCATCAAGTCCAGCTTTGGCACTCCTCTTTACGTCAGCATCTGAAACACATGATCAGTGCTTTGACTCCAGTCTCTGGCGCTTTGTGATGACATCACAGGCAGACAGCTTACTCGCTGGTTCCACATCGAGTCATCTTGAGTTTGAAGACACAGCAGTTCATGGTTAAGTTAACCTGGAGGGTGAAAAGGAGGAACAGAGGTGGAATTTAGTACATTAATAACCATCAGTCCTTTTTTTTTTTTTAACAAAATAACTTCCTTTAGAGGATTGGATTTTAATGTTTTTTTATTTACAATCACATTTCCTAAATACACAATTTAATAACAGTGTGTACTCTGGTAAAGCAATCACCATGCTGCCCTGCCTGCAGTAAAAAATGAAAACTAACCAAAAAGATATTGTCTCTTAACAAAACTGATGAAGGTGACATGAAATAGTACAAAGACAAAATGTCTTATGATTTTGTCTTTGACACAAACATCCTGACAGATGCAGACTATTTTTATAATCTGCCTAAAGCATTTTGATTTGATTTTACATAAATCCACGACAGCACTCTCTTTCCAATCACACATCAATAACATCACCCGGTCTGCTCACATCCATCTCCGTAACATTAACTGCCTCCGCCCCTCCCTCACCCCCCACAGTGCCTCCATTTTTGTTCACAGCCTCCCGAATCGATTACTGCAACTCACTCCTCTTTGGCCTCCCTCATAAGTGCCCCCATGAACTCAAACTGGTTCAGAACTCAGCTGCCTACATCATCACCAGAACCCCTTCACACCATCTCATCACCTGCACCCTACAGCACCTCCACTGGCATCCTGTTAAGCAAAGAATTGAATCCACACAACTCCTGTACACCTTCAAGGCCTTGACAGCCTTGCCCCTCCATATCTGTCCAACCTCCTCCACATCACCAGCCCACTCCCTCAGATCCTCCTTTACCGTCCACCTCACTGTGCCCTCTGCCCGTTCCAGCACCATGGGGAGCAGGGCCTTCAGTCGCTCTGCACCCCAGCTCTGGAACTCTCTCCCCTCAGACCTCAGAAATCTGAACTCTACGCCTTTTCAAATCCCGACTCAAACCCACCTGTTCAAGACAGAATATTCTATGTAACAGCAACCTGCCATCTACATCCCCACATCAGTTTTGTCTGTTGTGTAGTGTCTTGAAAGGCACTTTTATTTATATTAAAAAATGGGTCCCTTTTTTAAAGGGGTTATGATCAAACAGGCTGATCTATTTAGTGATACAAGCTTGAATCAAACTAAAACAAAGCATTCTCACAAATTAAAACATTAACCAACAAACCATGGGAGCCCCAAGCAGACCTTTTGTGTTGACTTAGATCAGTGATGTCCAAACGTTTTACATCGAGGGCCACATAAAGAAGAATGCATGGGCGACTAAACTGCGCCTCACTTTTATGGTATTTAAGTACGAGTTTTAGGGTTTGGGGTGGGTTATCACCTGTCAAGGGGCCCATGTAGCCCCGGCTATCACTGGAGTCACACCTAGTCAGAATGATCTTATAAGCAGCAGAGATGGGACACACTGCTTATCTTCACTGTCAGACACAAAACAAGAGTAAACTGCAAGAATGTTGACGCTTCAAGATTAATATTGCCATATTTACTTTGTAAATGAGACCTTGTAATAGGGATGTAACGGTTACCGGTAAAATGGTAAACCGCGATAAAATTTCGCACGATAATCGTTACCGTGTCCAATTAAAATTACCGTTATATCGTGCTTGATCACCACACTGCCTCAGTAACACATGGTGATGCTACTCTTTGCCTGGGAAAGCCAGAACTATGTATCTGCCCTCAATTAAGGAGCCTCACGCGAGGTGCACATGCGCAGTTTGCATTGTTTGGCCTCTGAGTCTGACACATTTATTGACAAAAAAGACAAAAGAACTGTTATGAATATAACAATTAGGGATGTGCGCGACTAGTCGTTTAATCGGTTAACCACCTACTGATTTATTAATCGTTTAGTATTTTACTAGTTGGTTAAACGCTACATTAAGCATCATGCATCTTGTTCTTCACGCCTCTGCGCATAGCTGTTAAGTCTCCCGTTTTGGCCGGGAAACTACCGTATTTTATCCCTCTTTCCCGCTGTCCTCCCGTATTAATACTTTCCCGTAATTCTCCCCTATTACAAAAAAACATTCCTCTGCCTCTTAATGCCACCTGCAGTAGCCTGCATGTTTGTTTTCCTCCTCTTTTACTACCAAAGAGGCTGAATGACAAGATGGCTCACTACGTCTATCTTTCTTAACACCAGGGTGCATCGGTTCTATAGCGGATTTAGCGGATTTATAGCCGAGTGAGCATCTGTCAAACATGCGATCTTTGGAGTGAAGACGGGGCCGCTCGTGCGGACACACGGAGAGAGCTGAAGTGAGCGCCCTGTGGAGTAACGAGGAAACAAACGCTAATATGAATGATGGCACAACAGATACGGTTCTTAAGCCGGCTGCCCCAGTGTGAGAATGTGTTGGTTTTAAACAGGATGAACAAGGTGTGAGCTCATGAACACCGACGAGCTGATATGTCGTATTTGTTTGAAAGTAGTGGAGACGAAGATGTGCAGGTGCAGCAGAGCCTTCATCCCGACAGTCAACACTTACTGAGGTGTTTGGTCGGCAAAGAACATATAGATAAAAACCCAAAATGATGCGCTCACAGACAGTGTCGTTCGCTACATTGCGAAAGAAGTGCAGCCCTTCAACACGGTTGAAAAGCCAGCAGTTACAAACGTTTGACAGATAGTACGAATTGACTGGGAGAAAGTAGGCCTACATGTTACAATTCCTGAACTGTATAAACTCCATTTCATTTAGGCCATAGTTTTTATTGTTGTGTGAGTTTTGTTTTTTCTTTACAGAGACAGTCTATTTTTTTTGTTTTTGACTAGTGTAATTATTTTTATTTACATGCAATTTTGCTAAAAGATAGGCCATTTCATTTTCATTGCTTTTTTTTCTCTTTTTTGTTTGTTAAAGTTACAATATTTTTTGTTCAATTTATTTTATTTAAAATATCCTGACCTTCCAATTACAGTTAAATATTCTTAAGAAATGAAAGTTTCTTGAATCGTGCACTAGTCTTAAGTGCCAGAGATTTCAGGGAAATTCTGTTCTAGGCTACGATGTTGTATGTTTGGAATTGTCATGCTGCTGCATCTAAGTTTCATACCAAATCAGTATTCATAATAAATGCCAAGCATTGCATTGGCAAACGTATCAGAAATGTATTTCTCTTTAAATTGTTCAACTTTATTCAGTCAGTTGTTGTTACATCAATAGAATTTAGATTGACAGTTTGTCCTGAATGTTTGGGCTAAATAGTTCCGAAATACACATTTGCGTGTTAAACTTTTAACTTAATATGTGTATTAAATTGCGAGTTTTCTTGCTTATAGACTAGTCGACTAGTCGCAAATAAAATTTGAGACTAGTCGGCGGGGAAATTAGTCGAAATTCCCATCCCTAATAACAATAAAGGGGTTAAATGATTTCAATTCTATGTAAAAATACTTTTAGAACATTTTGAGCACACTGCAACAATACCGCGATAATAATGATAACCGTGATAATTTTGGTTACAATAACCGTGATACAAAATTTCCATATCGTTACATCCCTACCTTGTAACAAAGTAAATATGGCAGAAAATTTGCATTATTGATGGTATTTGCTGCCGTAATCGAAATGTCTTTATTCATTCAACTAACTGTGACAGGGGCCAATTCAAAATGGGTAGAGGGTCGCATTTGGTCCCCAGGCCACAGTTTGGACACCCCTGACTTAGATCATTGAATATCTACCGGTATTTGTTAGATCAGACAATACTGGTCATATTTTGTGTTTTGTTACTTCAATTGGATGTTTCTTCAGTGTACAGCAAGAAAATGCAACGAGTTAAAAACATGAACTCTGCAAAATCATGTAACTAATGGAAGATTTGATTTTGGAATTTTATTCTATGTCAGCTATTTTCTTTTCATTATTCTACTTTAGCTGACTTTACTGTGCATCTGGTGTTATCTCATTTTTCCATATTATTTATTTTAATTGTATGTTATTAATCAATTTATTCACCTTTCTCAATAGTTCTTATCAGGATTTTTAATGATCATTTTAGTCTTAGCTCCTGTGTTTTCTGTGAAGATAGCGCTTCCTTAGTCCTCTAATTCTGTATCCTGTCAGAATTTGTTTTTTTGTTGTTGAGTTAGTGAGTGTGTGTACTGTATTTGTATTGTAAGAGCGGGTGGGGTCTTATATTATCATTGTATGCAATTTTCTACTTTTTATTTAATTTATTGTCCTTTTGTTTTATTATATTTTTTATGTGAAGCACTTTTTTGTAAGAAAAGTGCTATACAAATAAAGTTTGATTGAATGACCATTCACTTGAATCACTGAAGCACTGTTCAGGACTCCTCACAGGATCATTTTATCATGGATAAAGTTTAACAGGTTGGGCCAAATTAAATAACAACATCTAGTTTTTGAAAAAGGAGAGGGGACAGCACAGTGGTGTAAAGACACTAAAATGGTGCGACATGATTAGATGTGACTTCAAGCCTTAACTGCCGTGAATAGAAATATCAGTCCAACATGTTTCCTTCAAGTATGCCTCTAGTAATATCTACCAGCCTCCCTTAAAAAGAGCAAACCATTGGATTGTTACACCTTCTTTTGAATTTATATGTATCTGTTGTCAGAAAATAGCTGCATCAATTTAATATCATTAAAACAAGCCTTGTATTTCACATCAGATCACAAGTTGACCTTAATTTCACATCCCTAAATAAAAACGCCCCCATGCCTGCATGCAACGGTAAAAATGTTGCCTTTGTGTGTATTTTGTGTGCGTCATTGTCTCTATCTTTGATACTAATGATGGTGTGGTCCAAGAGTCATCCTGCCTTCCCAGCATGCCGCTCTCTTGACGGGCTAATCAGAGGTAATGACAGTCTAATAACTTCCTGGATAGCAGGGGGCTGCAGCTGTGGCATCTTAGAAAGGAGCAGTTCCCCATTTATTTACCAGCTTAGTAGAGCCAAGTCCCAAAGTGAAAAATCTTCAAGCTCCAGCTGATCATTTAATTCAGACAATTATTTCTGATCAGGGTCAAAGAAGGCTGGAGTGCATCCCAGCATGCTTGAGAAGGAAGGACACACAAGAGTATTTAAAGGAGCAGCTACATGTATCTCCTCCCCCTCCTCTTGGTTTAAGCTACAATTTAACAAGCTGGGTCTCGTTTTTAACTGTTAATAAAGTCTGCATGTCTATTTATTTATTTATATTTACAACCAAATGGATATTAAGTCTTTCTGATTTTTTTATTCATATTTAGTCCATATCCAGTAGGCAGGCATAGTAATGATGACTTTAAACCTCTAAACTTTGTTTATTTTTCAATTTACAAATAAAAAGTGAGTGAACAGAGTAAACTGTGTCATTCTCTTGCACAAAGTCAGGGACTGTGTAGGATTATAGTCCACTGTGTAATTAACCAATGGCAATCATTGCTTGTGGGTCAAAGCACAGTCATTAAATGCAACGGAAACAGATAAGTGGGAGGCACAAAATTGGGTGGTACTCTGCTACTGGTACTCTGTGAGGTTGTGAAAGACAGTTTCATGTTACAAGTCACCTACAAAAGAAAGACTGAGCACAGCAACAAGACACAATGTAGATATACTACATCAGCAAAGTCTCTCCCAGGCAAAGATTTCAAAGAACTGCTGTTCAAGCTCTATTGAAGAAGAACACGAAATGTTGAGGACTGTAGATAAAATGGTCGGTCAGGAGAGTTCAGTGCAGCAGATGAGGGACACGACATGCTTAGTTCCCTTTGAAATCAAAAGGTGTCCAGCAACAACATCAGCTCAGAACTGACAGACACCCTTTCAAACATAGCCACAGACTCCCTTCCAAACTGCGTACAGCTGCACAGAGAAGAATTTATGCTATTTTGAAGGTGCAGGGTGGTCAAAGCAAATACTGATTGGGATTGGGATCCACATTCAAGATTTCCTGCTGCTTAACAGAGGGTTTTTTCTTGCCACCATGATGGAGGGATCCATGATTGGTTATATGGATTCATGTTGGGTGTTGGATGTATATATTTGTATATATATGTACATGTGTATTTATATGTATATATGTATCTATGCATATATGTGTATCCATAAAATGAAGAGCTTTATGCTCCATTGTAAAGTGCCTTGAGATAACACTTGTTATGAATTGGCGCTATACAAATAAAGATTGATTGATTTGATTGATTCCCCAAAAGCAAGCAATTGTTACGCAGTCAGATTACTTCACTTCTAAAACTCGTATTGTCAAAAGGTGTGCCACAGGGGTTTGTCCTGAGGCCACTTCTTTTCATCCTTTTTTCTAACAACATAAACAAGGATGCATCAAATGCACATTTTAAAGTATATGGTGAAGACACTGTCACATACTGGGCAGCATCCAATCCAGCCTGTCCTAATTACAACTTGCTTTAAACCAGGGTCTCAGAAACAAGGGGGCACAAACTCCAAGGGCTCGGGAATTGTCTGGACAGGGGTATTGCCAAATTGGGGGCCTGTGCCCCCTGAATTTTTAATATGCCATCAAGGGTGTCAATCCAAGGATCTGCACTGTGATTGGGCATTTGCCGTGTTAGTGGTGGAATTCATGTAAAAATCAAAGTGATGTGGGCTGTGTAACAGCAGGCCTCTGGTGGCTTTTGTTAAAATTGTTTAATGTGGACAGTTTTATTTTGTTTGAACTTTATATTGTTACTCTGGATCTACATATTTTATTTGAGTTATCACAAGACATAAGCACATAGTTGTCACTTTGTTATTTTTTATTGTCATAAAACATGATGAGTGTTATAACATAAATCATAGTGATAACATACTTGGATGTATTTAGAGAAATCCTAACTTTGCCATTTGAGTGACCTTGTGGGTGTTTGGGCATGGTGGGAATGAGGAGGGGAGGGGGGATTAACAAATATCAATCTTGTAGGGGAGGGCGCAACAACAAGTCATTGGGAACCACTGCTTTAAAGACTTCAGCCAAGTTTTAATGACATATAAAACTTGCATGTATTCAAGCTGCTTTTTAATCCAAATCCAAGCCATATAACAAGCCTATCTGCTTTTCTCAGAATACTCTAATCGAGTTTGTTTCAAACTACAGATATCACAGTATTTTAATTGTTGAATCCCTCTCTTTTACCCATCATATTTAGTAGCTAAAGTTTAAAATTTTAACGGGGTTTGTTATTTCAGGAATAATCTGTCTTGCTTTTACCTTATGCCTTCTTACCTTCCGTCCAAGAATAAAAGCAAAATACACATAGAATTCTGCTGTTTTCACAAATTCAACTTACCATCAACCAGTGACTCTCCCAGGCTGCTCCAAAGTCACAGCATCGGTGTCTGCTGCCAGTTTCTGTCTCTCCACTCGTTCTTCACCCTCCTCCTCCACTGCCACAGTCACCTTTACCCACCTGCCAGGAAGATATCATCACATGATCGACACACACAGACAATTCCTCAGAAATTAGAAGAAATTAAATGTTTATATGCTGATTGCCAGGTTTTTAGAGAAATGCATTAAGGTCCAGTAGATGTAACAAACGGCAGGAGCACAGTGTGATTCATAACTTGCTGTGCCCATACAGTTCAGTATTTTTAGACTGTTTACAGAAAAAAATCCTAAAATAACTCCTCAGATATGCCTTAAAAACCTAACATTGGCAGGAAGGTGATCTTTTTTCGTCTTTGTCAACATTAAACTCCCACAAGAAAACAAATATAGGATAAAAAGGTGTTTAGATCTGTGCACCTACCGTCCTTTGTCAGCGGTGTTGGAGCTGGTGTTTTCAGGTCCAGCTCGGCTCAGATCAGTCACAGCTGGAGTTAACCTGTCAGTCAGCCACTGGACTCTGTCTGCAGCTGCTGCTGTGTTCTCACCTGCCTCCTCATCTGAAACAACACACATCACAACAGAGAAACTCAAAGTGTTAACAAGCGTAGAGACATTTTGCAAGATGCTAAAAATAGGGAAATAAGAGTCTCTTAAACTCACTTTTCACGGCCTTGACTTCCAGGGACGCAGCCTGTTTCTTGTCAGAGCTCTGTCCGTTCTGTTCCTGGCTGCCTCTCTGCTGCTCTGCAGGGTTTTGATTTTGGACTGTTTCCATCCAGTCCAGAGTTTCACCATTCTTAAGTGCTGAGCGGTGGTCTTTAAACCAGCGAACAATGTCTGTGCGGCCAAGGCTGGTTTGGACCTCCAGCTGGCTGTACTCCTCAGGTGATGGCCACTGAGTTCGACAGAAAGTCTGAGAAGACAAAAAAAGAGAGAAAATACAAAACTTTCAAATGAAAAGCATCAGGGACTTTACACAGTGCTTTATAACTGATGGTTAAAGGCCAAAGTACAAATGCTTCATCTGCACCATCAGACATGAAGGACACAGGAGCAGACATATAAAACAATACCAGCAAAGAAAGACTGGGCCTGCAGCTCTCTTTGTTTCAAATGTTAGATTTTCTCAAGTTATAGGTGAAACAGACCTCCATTTTATCATCATTAGAGTTCATAGCATTTTAGGGATGTAACGGTATGAAAATTTCATGTCACGGTTATTGTGACCAAAATTATCACGATTATCATTATTATCGTGGTATTGTTGAAGTGTCCTCGAAATGTTCAAAAAGTACTTTAACACAGTCTTAAAATCATTTAACCCTTTAATATTGTAATTTCAACAGTTATTTTGTTTCTTTTTTGTCAACAACTGTGTCAGGAAATGTCCTATAAGTAAATTTGTTCAAACTTTTTTCATTAGAAATAAAAGTAAAAAATTCTGGCAAGTATTTGTCATTATTATGTTATAAGTGCTTAAACTGTGTGTAATTACTAGAATAGAAAAAAAATGAATATGTACTTTAAACAGGTTTCTCTTCATAAACAATTCTAAATGAACATGTTTAAAATTTTGAGATGGCCAAAAATAGCTGCTGAGGCCAAACATTGCAAACTGTGCATGCACGCCTCTGTTAGCGACACACGGCTGCTTCATCGAAGGGCAGCCGCACATAGTTTCGCCTTTCCAGGCAAGGAACAGCATCACCGTGAGTTACTGACACAGTGTGGTGATCAAACACGGTATAACGGTAATTTTAATATGACACGGTAACGATTACCGTGGGGAATTTTACCGCGGTTTACCATTTTACCAGTTACCGTTACATCCCTATAACATTTATATTCAACTAATGAGACAGTAACTTAAAGGTCCTATGTCCTGCAAAATCAAATTTCTTTGCTTTTAATGTTGTTAAAGGGGACTAAAGAGGGAGAGAAACATGAAACCTTTTACTAAACTCTCAGTTCATGGTGATGTCGCTTAAAACACTTTTTCTTCCTGCGGTCTTTTCTGTCATGACTGCACAGTCTTCACCTACATGTGTGTTTTCTGCTCATCACAGGCAGACGTCATGACTGTTTTGAAAGTCTTGTAACCCCTCCAACCCTCTCCCATCAGACATTGTTTGGGCAGCCAGTCAGCGATGACCTGATTATTACAGAGATACATAAGATTTTCTGGCATATGTTCATGATTGGCCCAAAGTGCTGCTAAAGCTTACCTCTTAAATTTACTTTACTGACATTATTTAAACTGTCTCAGTCTTATAAGATGAAATACACAAACAGCTTTATCAGTTTGGGCTTTTGTATTTGTTTCTTAAATCAAAAACTGTGGAATCCCATTGGTCGGCAGGACACAAATATATGAAGTCAGTTTTCGTAATACAGCAGCATAGCAGATCAAAGCTTTACGCAATTATCTCAGTTTATGTCATAACTTCAGAGATACACGTTAAAATGATGTAAACAGGATTAATGAAAGAGTTGAGAGGAGCTGTAGCACATGTAGGTATATTTTCAAGCAGTGTCACTACATGCATGATGATTACACTGGAGAAAGAAAGCTGCAGTGTTTCAGCTCTGTATCCAACAACAGCAGCATGACAGCTCTTTGGATGTGTGTGAGACCCTGTGGTGATTGTTTTAGAGAAGATACTCTACAGAGCTATCAAACGCAGTGGTAACAACATCTTCAAATGTCCAGATACACATTTGAATTTGCGTTGCACTCCCTCCAATCACACACAACAGTTGTTTCAACCCGTCCTGTCAAGTCTCCCTATTCCAGTACTGGGACAGTCACTCCCCGCTCAACCTCAGAGAATAACTTGGGCTGTTCTCTGCTGCACCCACACTTCAGCTCACTCAGACTTCACACCGATAGAATACTAGGAGGGGTGCTAGGACATTACCCCAGGTAAAGTCCAGATAATTTCAGGGTTTTTCAGCAACTGTGAAGGGAGTTAAATGAACACTGGCAAACTTCCCTGGGGAGGTAAGAATTCTCTACACCTGCTACAATTCAGCCAATTAGATGATCCTTTAAGTTTTTTGTTCGATTGAAAAATTTGCAGATGCACAATTAATATACACAAGTAACTGATGGAGTAAGTCCAGGACTCATGCATGAGCTGTCAAATCGAGTCATGATTGGACAGAAGCAGTGTGTCCTGCTACATAATTTAAAAACCAGTGTGCTAGGGACATCGAGGTCAGTGCTCATTTGTTCACTTCTTCTCTATGAACAAATTAACTACACACTAATGGTTGTAATTCAGTTGATATTTGTCTCAAATTACCTTTAAATTGATTACGTAACACTAGACGATACATGTAAGAACTTTAGGACCTGATGTTCAGTGAGCTGATTCAGGTTTTAAAAAAGCGAGCAGTACCTGACGAAGGTCTATAAGTCATCTTTAACTGACAGCCTGAGCTTATGTAATCTGCTACATGGTATAAAAAAAGAGATCTCTCTTGGATATATGATCCATTTATAGGCTCTGCGATCCTCTGGGAAAATGCAGTTTTTTATAGACGCTTCAACAGCAGCTTCTCTTTACATTGTTAGAGCTGACCTTGGCATCAGCCTCAGTATTTCACTTCATTTCAATCTCATCATGAGCTGTCACTCATACAGATTCTACTTATCAGACCCTCGAAATTCATCATTTTCAAACATCTTCACTTCAGTTTAATTGAAAAGATGACATCAAGTATTTTCTTTAAAATCAGGATGAATAAGTGTCCGTCTACCTTTAACTGTGATTTCAGGACTAATCTTCTTTTTGTTGTCACAGCTTGCATTTAAGTGTCATCATTAATTTGGGTATAATCTTCTTAGTGTTGATGTTGACGTGTTTCTCTGCAGATTCTCTCACCTCTCTGAGCAGGGCGAGCGAGCGGCCGGTGATGGGAGCTGGGCTGGCGGAGGCCGACAGGATGGGAGGATGAGGAGAAGAGGAGGAGGAGGATGATGTGAGGATGGGAGGAGACGCAGAGGCGGAGAGAGCGGGCGGGTGAGGGGAGGAGGCTGCCAGGACGGGAGGGGAGGACGAAGACGAGGACGAGGAGAGGACGGGCGGATGGGGAGATGAGCGTTTTCCGTCCTGCTCTCGATGCGACGCTCCGTTCAGCAGCGCGCCCGGCCGGTCCGCTCTGTCCTCGGTGTTCTTTGAAGCCATGCTGAGTAAAGCCTTCTCCATGTTGTCCCTCAGCGCACGCCGCTCTGAAAACCAGCAGTCCACCTCCGTCTTGGACAGACGCGTCTCCTGGGCCAGCTGGTCTGCAGCAGGACAGAGTTCATAGGATCAGAGTTACCTTGAAGATGGGGCTTATTTTAGTTTTCAGGCTCTCAAGGGGGGGGTTATAAATGGGCTCATTAAAACATTTCTGCTATTTATGTCATGAAGAAATCCACCAGAGACTCTTCTGTGACTTCTTTTAGGCGACACAAAATGAAATCACATAGTAAAAATCAGGATAAGAACAACTATTCTTATAAAAATAATGTAACACTTAGAAAACTGAACACTGCAAGAGTATCATGTCCACCCCAAAAAAGTATCTGTAATATTGTGTAAAAACTGTTTTGTGTTAAAATTTATGACTTCATAATCGCAAAGTTTTTTTTTAGATTATGAAATCATAAATTTGAGACAGCAAACTTAGAATTTTCATTTTTAAAAACATGAACATTAATGAGTAAACAGACCAAATACTTCTGTAATTTCAAAGATTTAAATTGTCCTTTATGGAAGAAAATCATAACAGATGAAGCTATTTTCCTTGTATAATGTCTACAGTTACAGGGCCAATCAAATTATACTTTAAACTTGGAATGAGTGATGAGGAAATATTCGTGGTTTTAGCCCAAAATCCTCATAAAATCAATAACATCAGAACTTTAAGAAGACACTTGTGGATTAGGACAGCTCACTCTTACATTTACTCTTGATCTTCAAATTTTCAATTAAAGTTGTCAATCAGTGTCAGTTAACCCAACCAAGTCTAACTTTCATAGCCCTATGAAACATACTTTAAATTATACATTTCAGATGATTATAAACATTCATAGCATAAAAATGAATGTATCTTACTTATATATATATATATATAATTATGACTATTATTTTGGTTCTTTTTGGATCTACAGTTATATATATAGTTTTCTTTATTCACATTCCTCTATCCCTCCATCAGAGGCCAAAAAACGTATGTTACTAATTTTATTATGAGAAATACTTTTTTTTGTTGTTACTCTTTCCTGTGGGCTGAGAAAAGAACCAGAAAACCAAAAGGAAAACACAGTATGAATATGTTTTGACATCAGGAGACTGAGAAGTCTGCCGCACCACTGTACACTTTGGGTGTTTTTTATTTATGTTTGTACTTATTTATTTTTCTTTTCCTTTCTCCTTTTTCTGCTTAGTCGTGAATTTGTGTTTATGCGTTTATGTGATTTAAGTTTGGTCAGAAATTGAATCGCTATACTCTGGGACAAATGAAAATAAAAACTAAACATTGCTACAAAAAATGAAAAACATTAGAAGCCAAGCACCCTCTTATATTACTGTATCTTAACTACTTTTGTAATGGTCAGCCTCTCTGCTAATCTGATCAGCAGCTAACATCATGAACTCACTCCCAGATTAAAACAGCGGAGACTGTGTACTTGCAAAATTGCCTTTGTATTCTGGAAAAGTCTTTTTTTTTATTAAATCAGATGGAACTGTGACTTCTTTGAAAGAATGTTAAAAGCTTTTTTTTCATACACTACCTTTTGTACAATGACATACTGTTTTACTTCAGCTGTTTCTTTAAAAATGCAGCTTTTTAAAGCCTGGATATGATTTTCAGGACTTTGTTCTCCATATGTCTGAATCATTTCTGCATATTTTGTGTGAATGTTGCAGGTGTTTGCAGGTGACCTGGTGAACTTTATGACGAAAGTTAAAAAGTTCCACATGTAAACTTCATATAGTAATTAATATCAGGTAGGCTGGGTTCACAGACCAGCCTATATGAGGTGTTGTTGTGACAGTTCTGCAGTTGTCTGATGTGTTTTGTACAAGACTTAGAATTTAACACTGGGACACATGTAAAGAAATCCAGATAACCATGGCTTTAAATTGGATTTCAAATGACATTGTTTCCCCACAGGGGGCACCAAAATCAATACTATACCATACTTAATGATATATTCTTTTCTTCACCTTATACTTGGCAAGGCATACTCTCTGTTCTCTTGTTTTTTTGTATTACATAACTTAGTTCATGTGCTTTGTGTTGTCAGATGTGCTGTCCTTCGCTGAGTGGGTGTTTCGTTGTATGTCTAGCACCAATTTTATGTGAGACTACTGATGAAAAATCACGGCTCACTGCTCCAAATATTTCTTCTTTTCTCATTGTCATTGCACACTGTCCTCTAACAAACACAGAAATATGAATTTTCCATTTTGGAGATCAGCAATTGATGCAAGTAAGAAGACGATATGATTTCCAGTTTTTCTTCTCCGTAAATTCCACCCTCGCTCCCTCCAACACTGTAATTTTTCTTTTTGACAAAAACAAGATTTTCTATGCCTTATTCCACCTCCGCCTGACCTTTCCTGATCCTGAGTAATACTCTGAAGTAGCCAACAACAAACATTTCCATTACCGAGATCTGCTTCTGATGGAGAGCTGCTCCTCTGGAAACTCTCCTCCAGCGCCTTCAGCTGCTCCGATGATTTCCCCTTCACTCTCTCCAGCAGGGGGAAGTGGCTGGGCACCGCTTTCTTCACAGGAGCATCTTTAGGTGCTGATGTGACCTCGGCTTTCACAAGTACAGGAGGAGGAGGAACACCTGCAAAGAGATACAAAAGAGAACTTATGAACTAAATATAAACAGTATGTAATTAGACAAAAGTGCTCAAATTAAAGCAGCTGGATGGTAAACTCTTTTGTAATCAATCACAGTTTGATCACATATTTCAAGTTATATACTGTGGCATTTCAAAACATTTTTAAAGTCCATGTTAATAATGTGAAGCAGTAGTTCATATAACTGTTCTGATGTTGATCTGATATATGAGGCAGCTTCAAAGTGCATATTCAGTGTATCAGTGTTGAACATAAGACGAGCAGACCTTCAGACCTCAAAATTGAGACACTTTTAAAGCAAACCTTTAAATATGAGCTCAAGATACGAATTACCTCAGCTAAAAAGTTACGGATGGATTTCGATGACATTTTCAGGAAATGTCTGGATTAGGATAATCATCAATCAATCAATCAACATTATTTGTATAGCGCAAATTCATAACAAATGTTATCTCAAAACACTTTACAATAGAGCATAAAGCTCTTCATTTTATGGATACACATATATGCATAGATACATACATATAAAAATACACATATCCATATATATACAAATATATACATCCAATACCCAACATGAATCCATATAGCCAATCATGAATTCCTTCATCATAGCGGCAAGAAAAAACCCTCTGTTAAGCAGCAGGGAATCTTGAATGTGGATCCCAGTCTCATGATGAACAGCAAATCCACAACAAAACAAATGATTAGATTTAGGGAGTGATCCGGATCTGCGTAAAACCGCCATGACGTGAATAACTACTTAACTAAAATAGATATCGTTATTCATCCGATTGCTAATGGTATGTTTTCATGGTCAAGGAATCTAAATATTTAGATGAAATAAAAGTAGGACTAGTATTTATGGTGAAAATTACAATATGGGTGAGGACTGTGGCGCTGGCGGAGGTCTGCGCTCTCCGAGTGCTTTTCTAGTTGATTTTACATCAGTATAAGTTTAAACACCATCAAGTCAGCAGATAATCAATCAAACCTTCACATAAACAATTCAATAATGTAATCATCTCTCATTATTGTTCTTATTTCATGCACCATGTTGGTTAGGAATAACCACTGATGAATAACCATAGTCTTCTTTTTCCTATAATGTTTCTTAATGTATCTATCATGTTTCCTATGACAAACTGCACGTTATTTTTCATCAACAGATGCCAACGTAGGGATTACATTTGTCCAGCAGAACACATACTTTGGATGTCAGCATCATTTGCTCCATTACAACAGAGCGACTTCCAGCCTGTACCTCCGTTAGTGTTTTTCTAGTCTAAATATGGCATTGTGTATATGTTGGCGTTTCCTCCTTGGGGGATTAAAAATTAGTTCTTGCAGTGTTTGCAACACAAGACAAACAATTTATGGTATTTGCAGAGAACTGTGCCTCACCTGAAGCTCTGTAGAAACTTCTGCCATCCTTTCAGAGGCTTCACTCTCTACCTGAACTAACGCAGCTGTCAGTGTGACAAGCTCGACAAGCTACAACTGCACTGAGATTGACTGATGCCAAAATAAAAGTGAAAAAGTACAAATAACTTCAAAATAATGACATGGGAAAAAGGCAAAACCATTGCATCATGTCATGCGGTACATTAATCTCGATTCTTCAGTTATCATAATAGTGGGAGGCAGAATTTACCTCCATTATGTAAGCTATGTTTTTGCTGGCATTGTCTGTTAGCAAGATAAATTTAAAAGGCATGAATACATTTGAAAGACATTTTCAGGTAATGTTTTTAATGGCACAAGACAGAAGTGATTCCTTTTAGGAGCTGATATGAATCCAGATGCAGGAGTTTTTAAAGATTTGCTTACAGCGCAAGATCAGCTGCTTTCAACATTTTTGCCAATAACTCCCTCTCTATATAGAAAACACGTTGGTGGAAGTTTCTACTCTGGAGCACCTGTAACTGAATTCAAAATCTGATTAGTTGACTTGCTCTATATCACAGTGTAAGTAGCTCAGTCATCCCTCTGCATTCAGAAAGAACAACATTCTCCTGTACACTTATTTGCTGGAAAAAAAAGGATTACCTGAGCTACATCAGTTACACTCATATAACGAAAAGCAAATACATTTAAATCATTATTCAGATCACAGGTCTTGTTTCCTTTAGAACAGCAATGGGGGTCAACAGTGTGGGGCATGAAGGCAAGCAGGCGGCCAGCAGACACTGAACTCAACTGAATTACAGCCAAAGTTTTTATGGGAAAGAACTAAACTGAGAGACAGAAAAATTAACAGTGACAATGCCACTGAAAAAGAGACAGTCGAGCATGTGAGGGGTTTTTAGAGTTTAAAGCTGTTATGCTACAAGGTGTCATGACTTGCAAGCAAAGTTTTGGCATTGCTGCGGCAACACCTGAAACATTACCACAAAATCCACTCACACCTCTCTTCCCTCAGCTCCCATTAGTGACCCTAGAGCCACAGATCAGCTGACTGCTGTCTGCTCACTCCTTTTACATGCAGCTCCACACTGCGATCATGCTAAACAGGTAAGACAGATTGTCTCTGATAGCTGCCTGAGTGTTGTCTTTGTCTGGGCAACACATCGATTAAAGTGGTTTGTAGTGTTTGGGGAGCAACTTGTTTAAACTTGTTTATGTCTTGGTTTCATGTATGGTTTCGCCTTTTTGAACTAATTGTTTTCACTTATCTTTTTTTTAATGTCTTTCCAAATAAACAACATATTATTTTCAAGAGTCAAAAGAAAATTGTGACATCTCTGTCTTGTCTCTAATGCTACTGTCTCTAAAGCCCTGTTTCCACCAAGTGGTTGATTATGGATCAGCACAGTTTGGCTCAGGTCAGGGCGGTAAAGCCTGATCTTGTTGGCGTTTCCACAGCCAACCGAACCCAACTTTGTAGGCGGCGTCTAAGCTGCATAATGATAGCGTGACGTCATAGCAGCGTGACACAGTGTACTTGGCTATTAAATACAAGGAAGGAGAAAACATGACAGTAAACAAAGAGCAACGATGGAAGACATCCAGCAATTCTTCTTCTTTGTAATCAACATGTGGCTTTTTGTTACAAAGTGCAACCAAGTTTTGTTTCAGAGAAGGCTGTGTGCCGCGAGAGTTATCTTCACAAAGACGACTGGAGATTTAAACATGGCATGGTTATGTGTTGTTCCGCTGTCACACGGGAAGTGAGTTCTTCTTCGACCAGTCAACGGACTGCAGTGTTTCCAGCTCCACCTTCTGGGGTCGGATCAGTATGCTTGGCACCCCAACAGAAGGGTCTCAAAAATTAGGCGGTACGGTTTGCTTATAAGGGGTCCTGTCCCGGTTTTTGGCTATGGAAACATCACACAAAGCGAGCTGTGCCGAGACGAACCCTCTGGTGGAAATGGGGCTTAATGCAGCATGTGATGCGTCATGACGTATGGGTGATGTGAACAAATCTTTTAAAGGTTAAGAAACGCACAAAGTTGTAGGAAAAATGTTGTTCGTCTATGGCTAGTGGCTGTAAGTTGGCTGCTAACTGGCTGGATTGGGAAGATGACGCAGCTGCACCTGTATGTTAGTTTGACCTAAATATTCATATCATTACGCTGTTTTATAAATCCGGCCCATGTAACACCTGTCAAATAAAAAACACAGCCCTTGTTTTCCAATGTAGTTGATGACCCCTGCTCTATGGCATTTAAAAAAATTCCCTTTAGATTTTACAAAACAGAGAAAGAAAAAGACAATATACTATTTTTAACAGATATATTTAAGTTCAAGTCCAGCACTTTGTTAAAAAAATCACTGAAACTTGATAAATGAGTGTGATTTAACACAGCCTGTGTCCCTTCCATTACATGTTTTCCTGTTTTTAAGGTTTTGTTATGAAAAGCCATCCCTAAGGACACATCCTACTCTGTTTACTTGTTTACTAAAGAGGGTGACATGAATGATTAATCACAGTCTGTGTTTTATCGATGGATCTGTGTGTCACTAATCACACCACATACCTTTGAGATTAAGGAGCCTCTGTTCGCTGAACCACTTCTTTATCTCTCCTCTGGACAGCCCGGTGGTCTCTATCAGCCTGTAGATCTGGCACATGACAAGAAGCAACATGAAATAAACAAGTCTGGTGTTTATCAGTGACAGTGGAGTGTTTGTAGCAGAAAACTGGAGAGTCTATGCAACAACTTCAACCTCAGGAGAAAAGGCTCTCCAAAAGTCACATCACTCACTAATTCTTACCTCATCTTCCTCGGGGAAAGGACACTGTGTGTAGCTGGACCTCAGCACCGAGAGCTGCTCTGAGGTTTTGTTGTGGTCGACTGTGAAGCTCAGAACTTTGGGCGACGACAGCTTGGATGGTGTTAGAGGTGCAGATATGGTCTGAATGATGGAGGGTCTTTTACTCTCTGAGGTGATCGCAGGCGAGGGCAGGGGACGTTTGAGCGACTGCGCCACCTGTGGACAAAGGTGGTAAAGATGCATTCAGTTCACTCAAGCAGAGGAAAATAAACTTAAGTGGCACTACATTACTACATTTCCCTTGGATGGTTTCATATTCACTCTGCAGTATTTTGACACAGGCCAGATCCAGCCTTGGGGATATATAACAGAGATGAACATTTTATTTAGCACACTTGGAGACAAAAGAGTAAACAAACTCTGTGCACAAAGAGGAGGGGCTTTTAACAGTAGACCACAGAGAACACCAGATAGCATGATAACGTATTACACTGAAACATCCACAGAGAAACTGCAGTGATGTCGAAAGACAGAGCACAACTTAGGAAATGATCCATTCTCCTGCTCGAATGAGCTAAACTAAATTCTGGCTCCAAACATGGTTTTGTATCAGCCAGTGTGGTCCAGTTCTGTGATGACCTGTAGAGAGGGTGAGTAATGTTAACCACTTGCTATTTTCATGGTATGTTGTGCCTGAGCTCAGAAAGTTACTTTATCAGATCACAAACATGATTATTAAGAAGAATTATGTCAGACATTTTTCAGCCTGGTTGCCCACTAATACGATTATTTTCTTGCTTCTACTGCTTACACTACTACAGCACTGTGATGAGTTAACTCATCGCCTTGTTTCGATGTTTGCTGGGTCTACGATGTCCTCACTACAGGGCTTCACTGACACTGAGACCACCTCTTTTAGGTGAGCCCACTGAGGTTGTTTCTACCAAAACAGGGATCCACTGCTTTGTTCATGCACAGAGCTAAAGAAATGTATTTGATCACCTGAAAAAAATTAAAACAATGTTTTAGACATCTTTCAAAAATTTGTTTAAATCTGAAAATGTAATTCATACATATAATTCAACCACCAAAACTAATGTTTCTGTTCAGGAATACAAGTAAATCACTGTAATTTGACATCTTAAATAAAAATAATATCTGCTTTTTTTATTAAAACAGAACATTTTAAAATTCATGGATAACAATGAAAATTATATTTTGGCCTTAAAATTTCATTTTAGTTTAACAGCCTCTGCGTACTGGTGTATTAACCATTACAGAAGCAAAGAGACTTTGTTGATTACCAGTGCTGTTAATTAAGGCAGCTGTTGCATCAACTTCACTTTTTTTCTTACGTAAAAACGATTTTAATGTTGTGACTTGGCAACATTTTTCAGTCCTTATGGGGGTAAAACTCACTTTACTCCTTTATTAAGTTGTTACACTAAACATGAGGTTATCATATAAAAAAAAAAAAAGTCAAGTGTGGTAAAATTTTACCATGTTTTGCCGTTTTAAAGTATATGACACAGGGGCCTATGCCAAAACAGCTGTAAGTAAATTTTATCAACTATTTCTTTCCAATAACAAGATCCATCCATCATAAAAAATAAAGTCCATGCATCCAGAGGCTTGCCCACTTTTCGGTTTCAACATGCAAAGAAATTTTAACATTTCCAAAAGCACATCAGCTTTCAAAGAATGCCAAACAGAAAACGCTACTTGTATAGGACCAACTCTCCAACATGATCTAGTGCTCATGACCTTGGACTAAAAAGACATTTCAGAGGAGTGAATAAACTTAAGAACTTTAATTCAGTGAAAAATAGTCAAGCAGAAGTACTTGCCATAAATGGCTTTAAATAATCCCCTGAAATCTGATGCTTAAGGTAAATAATGGTGAAAATAAGACAAATTGAACTAAAATTAAAAATACAAAAGAACGTAATTCAGACTTTATCCCCTGATGAGAAAATCCGTCACTTGGAGATTTTTTTTTGAGCCTGCTGTGACATTGTCTGCAATTATGGTTAGATCAAGTCCCCCCAGTTGGAAACAAACTCCATATTTATGGTGAATCTTTAACCTTATGTCAGACCTTTTTTATTGTCCGTCTGTTCTGAATAACTGGTAAATGATAAATGGACTTGAGCTTATATAGCTCTTCAGTTTTTCTGACGTCCCCAGTGCTTTCACACTACAGATCAGATCCAGGCATTCACATCCACATTCTCTCACTGATGGTTCTGAATTACCTTTTATGATGTTCATCAGTTTTAGCTAACATGTCCACACCCTCTCATTACTATTTACACGCCACTGACGAAGCACTGAGAGCAACTTGGTGTTAAGTGTCTGGCCAAAGAAGGAAACATCGCCGTGTCACTGCTGATAGTGGACCGAACTACCAGGCAAAGCCCCCAATGATACGTTTCTCCTGAGTGATACGCTTTCATGAACAGTCCCTGGAATATTATTCTATTCTTTTGAATGATCACACATAAAAAAATGTGTGGACACAAAATACAAGATATTTTTTTTTTATCCCAATTCAATTTAAAAGGTTTCCTTTTAGCCTTAGGCAGGGCGATACAGCCTTAAGGTAAAATCTCAGATTCTTTTCATGACAAACCACATCACTACTTTAATCTATTTTCTCCCCTGCTTTAAAAAGTGCAAGACTCAAACATTTAATTAACTCCGAATAATGTTGTCAATGGTCCATTTCAGAAGACGTCAGTGTCAGCCAAACTAAATGATGCAGCATATGTTCTACATTTTGAATTCCATCTCACTTATTTGAGGGCATACAATTTAAGTGCCTTGGTTGCAGAACCCTAATAACCTTGTTCCAGCTTTTTTTCTATTTGCAAAAAGGAATACAAGTTTCTGGAATTCTGTTAAAAGTGTTGTCAATGTCAAAAACGTCCAAAATCATATCATGGCCTCAGTCAGGATATGTATTTTATCATAAGATTTAAAAAATATCCAGCCCTGGTATTCTTACACACAAATAGCTAAGATGGCTCTTTGCTTCTCTTTTGAAACTGACAAGTGACAACATTTTGTTTGGACAAAAACTGGCATCCTCATGTTGTATGAAGAAGGTTTTAAAGGTTTACACTTCATGTCACGGGAGCTGTTAGCCTTGAAGGTCAAGTCTGTGCGCCTCATGCTCGGAGGCTCCACTCTATTATATGTATGCAAAAAACCCCCAAAATATCTTTGAAAAGGTTTAAATTCAAGAAAAAATAAAATCTGAAATTCTACACGACACTTGAAAATGTACATCCCTGATATGGAGTAAGGAGAACAGATATCAGATCTACAGATGCCAGGAAAAGAAACACTCAAAAGTACGGTGACAGTTCTTTACTCTTCATGTCTCCTTGTTTAAGTTTGACTTTAACTCGCCTCGCAGACCTAGAGTTTCTCCCCGTGATCGTTCTTCACTCATATATTCTTACCTGGTTAGCGACGGTGAGTGCCAGCGGTGCGCATGTGACTGTGGAGCCGTTAGCTACGGGAGTGAGGACCAGACTGGTTTGTCCCAGGAGCTGGCAGGGCAGGGACTGCAGGACGGAGGCGGCCTGCTGCATGGATTTGGAGGCTGCAGAGGAGGCGGACGATTGGGAGTTGATCTGAGGGGCGACCACAGCGAAGGTCTGAGGCACAGAGGCGATGGTGCCGTTGAACATTTTCTTCCTGGCTTCTTCCACCTGTAACAAAGGAAAGTAATATGAGAAGATTCAGTTTCATTGGATCATTCAAAATTACGTTCCACTTTTTCAATTTAAGGTCCTTGTCTACTAAATTCTATTACTTATCGCTCTACCTTCAAATGATTATCTTCTCAGTCTATTGCCTGTAAAATACCTTGGAAGTTGATTTTTAAGGTGTGAAACAGGATTTTTGCAAGTGGATAGTATCAACAATTAAAATAACTAATCAGTGATTTTTGAAATACACGTGCACTGAGGTGTAATTTGCGTCAAGGTGATACTAGATTCAACATGCAGCCCAGGCTAATTATTCTCATTGTCATGATCTGAGTACAGGTTAATGAAGTGCATTTCAAACCTAATGGTGATACAGAAAGTGTTTTTATTAACATGATTATTCGGAGTCTTGCAGAGAGCAGCTGATGGCTTTTTAAGCTTCAGTGTTTAGAGTAAGAAATGCATTAAACCACACTTGAGGGATTTCAGAGAGTGCTTAAAATGTTATTTTTACTTTAATACCTACCTCCTCAGGAGACCAGCTAATGCCCTGTTTGAGCCTCTGTGTGGTGAACCAGACTTTGATTTGCTCCTCTGGATGTTTGGAGGCTGCGGTGAGCCAGGAGAGCTCAGCCTGCGTCGGGTACGGGAACTTGTTAAAGGAGGAGATAAGCGTCAGGTTGTCATCCAGCGAAGGGTTGTATTTGGTCGTGTTGAGGGGCACTGCGATCTTCGGCACCTGGAATAACACAAACAATTACTTCAACATCATCCTTATCCATTTTAGTTTGGCTTTTTGGATACAAATATGTCAATAAATCATGATACATCAGTGTCAAATGTGAATGGGGCAGAACTCGATGAGCTTTTGTTTCATTTTGTCTCTTCACAGACTGGATTGATGTGTTAACAGCCATGGACATGTGTGTTCTTTTCTGTTTATTTCTTTGGATATGTACAGCAGTGTGGTCTTAATATGTATTTGTATTATTTTTTAAGTTTGAGATGTATAAAAAAAATCTTATCTGAATCAAAATAAATAAAAAAATTAATTAATAGAACAAAACAAATCTGCCACAAGAGATTTCAATCTTACTTTCCACTACAAAGACAAAATGCATAAGAGAAGATTAGGGGAAAAAAATTATAAACTAACTCTGATCACTGCTATTTTTTAATGTATTTTTTTGGCATTTTGTGCCTTTATTGATAGGAGAGAATGACAGTGGATAGGCTTGTAAAAGGGGGATGAGAGAGTAGGGCAAGACACTCTGCAAACTGGTCACAGACTGGATTTGAACCAGGGCCGGCAGCAAGTAATTACTACATAAAGCTGAGTATAACTGTTTCTATTAAACTCTGATTGTAAACATATGTGAAAAAAAAGTTGTATCATATATTAAACCAGCGAAAAGGTGGGAATTGCCTTTAAAAGGGGAGCTTTAATTTTTATATTTAGTACATGTACGGCTAAAAATGTTTTAGGTCTGACCTATACCTCCCTTTCATTTCATGTATGGTTATAAAATGTTGTATATTACGTACACACTTCTTCTGTACAAATAATGTGAAAATACACATTTGACAGAAAAAGATGCACTTAGGCCTGAGTAAACAGAAATGAGCTCCAAGTTCATTAATGCCATTTTTATTTCCATTTATCTTAAACTGTGTAACTGCCATACTGTTTGTGTTTAATTAACCTGCTTATGGATGTATGGACTCTCAAGTTGGCAATAACAACTGCAGTGCATCATGAAAACACTATCTCTTCATTCTTTGTGAAAAGCAAATTATTAGACAGCCTCCTTTGAAAATAAAAATATTAAAAAAGAAAACACCAAAAGCAATACCTGGTGTAACATACAGTGCCAAATTTGAAAGACACTTTTAGATGTGGAGGTTTTTGTTGTGGAAATCATACAAACACAGCAGCTAAGGAAAAATAAACTACACTAAGTCTATCCCATTTTAAAAACACTACTTCTCTTGCTATTGTATTGCACAGATATTTTGTCTCTTAATAATGATAATTATCAATCTATCTCTTCATCTATTTTCAGTCTTTATTTAACCTGAATGCTAAACTGTCTTAACCTCTGCAGAACAAGTCAAGTCTTTCATTTCCACAGAGCTTCAGAGGCTGCTCATAAAGCTGCTTTTCAGAGATGCCCATGTTGATCAGCAACCGATTTTTATGGATTAACATAAAAATGCAGCAGGGACCTGTTTTAAAAACGCTTGTTACCAGTTACCTAAACTGACTCTCCTGTGGTCAGAGCTTTGGTGCCGTGCAGCTGAGAGAAGCACGTGCAGTGTTGAGGAATGACGTAGGCTCCTTGAACTGCCAGCTAAAAGTTTTATGATATTCAGTTTTATAACCAATCATTGAAGTTTATGATGAACCTCAAGGATAAAAGTTGCTTAGCTGAATGCATGAGCATTGTTATATTACAATGTGTTTGTAGTTATATCATTAAGTTAATATTAGGTGACAGTAGATAAACACAAAAACCCCTGCCAAGGCATTGCTGACATTTTAACCGGGCTATTGCTCTATCCTGCAATATTTAAAAAAATCCTTTAAAAATCTCATAGACCTGCAGAAGGACTTGGATCCCCACCAAAACTAGTCCAGAACATTTTGTGTTTTCTTGCTCACAGGTAAACAGTCAAACAAACAGACAAAAACATAACCTCATTGGTGATAGTAAAACATTTGTTTTGGTGAAAAATAAAATAGAAACAGATGTATGGCACACAATTTTTATTCTCTTCATAAAGGTTTATGTCTGATATGTATTGCTTTAATTATTAGACTGTATGCACATTTGGTGTTTTAGATCTGCATGATCATTTTTGGTCTATTTAAATCAGTGTAAATTAATTTACAGAAATTACCATACGTATTTAGTGAATCATGACAGGGTGTAATTCACTTTTTCTGTCTCCAGGACACGTGTAGTTCCAGTAGATTTGGTGAGATAGTACTTTATTACCTATAGACCTCCGCCCACAGTCCCCACCCATATTGTGATTTTCACCATAACTTATAGTCCTACCTTTATTTCATCTGAATATTTTAGATTTCTGGACCATGAAAACACACCATTAGAAATTGGATTCATAATGATATCTATTTTAGTTCAGTAGTTATTCACGAAAATCACATTTTTCCATCATGTCGGTTTTACTCTGATCCGGATCAGTCCCAAAATCTCATCATTTGTTCTTTGTCCCAATCCGGACATTTCCTGGAAATTTCATCGAAATTCGTCCATAACATTTTGAGTTATGTCGCTAACAGAGAAACAGATAAACAAACACACAGACGCCAGCAATAACATAACCTCCTTGGCGGAAGTAATAAAAGCATATGGCTACTTGCTGGCTTATGCTCCTTCCCATCCTCAGTCTTCCTGTTACAACCCGACCCCCATGTGAGGGCTAGGAGGAGCTCTTTCCCTCTGCCTTGCCACAAAGACCTAACAGAGTGACATCCTATGCCATTGTTTTACAGTTTAAACCCATTGGCTTCAGCTGGAAACCCCAGTGCAGAGCATACACTGTAGAATAGATGTAGAGTTGTTGATAATATTGCACTGCATAGCAATGAACTGACCAATTATCAACGGGTAGACTGATCAACCAATCAGAGTAAACTGGACCCAAAAGGAAAAGGGAGCCATATGGCCCTTTTCCATGAGCCCTACTCTACTCTACTCTACTCTACCCGCCTCTACTCTACTCGGCTCTACTCTACTCTACTCGCCTTGTGCTGCTTTTCCATTAGCCCCAGTCGCCTGCCCAACGGCGTGCAGTGTCGCTGTAAACAGCTGAGTGGCTCTGCGGTGACATCATTTTGAGCGCGACACAACAATCTGTGGCTTTTTGTCACAAACCGAGTAAAAAAGGAAAGCAGAAGAAGGCTGCAGGTGGCAAGAAGAAATACCCCTTGAGAAGCACAGGAGAGTTTTGGAAGCTATACAACAGAATGAAGCCAAGGACGAGAGCAGTCGAGTTGCAAAGAAAAGACGTATGAGGGTAAGCTCATGGTAGCTAGCGCCAGCATGCTAGGTTGTAGCGCTCATGACTCATTGATGACGACATTGTCCGATCAATCAGTAGCCAGTAGTTGGTGATGTCATCGACTCAGCTCGCTTGGAACCAGAGAGGAGTAGGTACTAAAACTAGCTTGTTTTAGGACGTACCAGGCTAGTGGAAACATGCTGCAAATCAAGTAGGGCCGAGTAGAGTAGGGCCAAGGCGTGCTAGTGGAAAAGGGCCATTACAGTGCATCTCAGAAAAAGGGAGAATACAGCTGTATCAGGGGACCTATAGATGTGAAAACTAGAAGGTTTTGTGAACTTTAGTGAACATGTTCTAGAAGTCATCAAAATTAAGTAGATCAACCCAAGTTGAGGCAAAATCTGGCCCCTTTAAAAGGTGAAACCCCTCTATCCAAACAATCGTTTCCACTTCACTTTAAAATACGTGACACAAAAAGAGACATTTGTCTGTGTAGCTCACCTGGGTATAGTTAATAGGCCGCTGTAGAGAAGGCATGATGTGAGAAAGGCCGTCTGCTTTAAGTAAGGTTGTCTCGGGGATGATAACTGTCCCGTTCACGTTGACTGCTGTGATTGGTTTCTTGGACAGCTCTGAGGTCAGTTTGCTCAGCTGAGACTCTGTCCGTTTACTATCTGAAGATGTTATTTTTGGTTTACCGATCTTGACTGTGCTGGGCTTGCTGATTGGCAGAGCCCCGAGTTCGTCCACCTTCCCAATACCGGACGTGTTATAAATGGCTGCGTTGTTGCTGTAGCCCTCTATTGTCTGTTCCAGGATTGTCTGGTTGTTCATTTTGATCCGTTTGAATTTAAAGTTGCTCTCCCCTGGGTGACACTTCTCGTTGTGCTCTGTCAGGGTGTCAAACTTCTTTGTGTATAGGTTGCAGACGGCGCACAGGTACAGTGGGTTGAGGATGACATTGGGATGGTTGACGTCAACGTGCTCCTTGAAGGTGTTGAGGTTCTGTGTGGAGAAGGGGCAGTATTTACACTCGTAGCCCCCCTGCTGTCTGCGCTGAGGCTTGGAGGGGTCCGGCGGCTCGGCTCCAGGTTTGTCTGGAGTTGTGAGGGGGTCTGAGGCTTTTCCAGACAGGTCCAACTCCACAGGGGGCTCTGTGTCTGTGGAGACATCTGTTTCCATGGGGCCCTCCTCTGTGTGGTTCTCTATTGAGGGCTGAAGAATATGAAGACAAGAAAAAAAAGATGATAGGACAAATTAGACTAAAAGTTAGAGCTACAGTTGTCACAGTATCAGAATTTTCATCTTGCTTTATACCAGCAAAAATCAAACTACGGTACATCAACAACTGTTTGATGAACTATTTGCCCAACAGAAACCCTCAGTACTTTCTTATTCACTTTTCGTACTTTCTAGAAGAACAAAACACATGCACACACACGGGCGTACACACACACAGCCCTTAGTAATCATCCAATGAGCTGTTAGTATGCAAATGAGCCCAGACAGAGCCTAACTATGGTGTCAGGTTTCAGCACAGAGCGGTAACACTGAAGAAGCAGCAAAGCTCTGACAAATTCATCTTAGTGACTGTCAGATAATTCATAATTAACAACAATAACATGTAAAGCAAAGTAACATTTAATATAACATCTATATTTGTTCAGTCCTTTCTCCTGTTAAGCGTTTATATGTCACATCAAAGATTTACAATCAAAGTCCGTACAGTAACGGAAAGTTAAAGAAGTTAAAACCAAACCATGTGCAGTCCAGTGGAGCTGGGCAGATTATCACAGATGGAAAAGCTCCATGTTTGCTGTTCAGTGAACAGGGATGTAAAACACCACTTTAATTACAATAGGATATGGCATTGATTCTTTGCACAAGGATACAATATTTGCCAATATAACAACGTCTGCCATGACTCTATTTCGATTTGATTCAGAGGTATTCCATCAATTAAAGATGATACTATGTAGACATTTAACAAAATCAGCTACATTTCACCTAAAGCAATTTTGATGTTTTGACAATTTTAATACTGAAATGTGAAATGATGTGCTGATGTTTGGGTATGGTAGTTTACAGAGAATTACAACTGTATGGGCTAGTTGTGTTTTAAAATTACAATTGGGTTAATTAGTAGTGAGTTGTTTTTTTTGCCCTTACAATTACCTTATGGGTCTTATAGTTACTTTGTGATGTAAGTTTATTATATCAAGTAACTAGAAAAGCTAGCGGGCAGAACTCTGAGTAGCAGCTCATTTCCACCCTCAAACTGTGATTAGCAGTGCTTATTTCTGATAATAATACAAACTATTGTATTATTTTATTTTTATTATTGACCATGCTCTTTCAAACTAAAAATGTGCAATTTTGATTTTGATTAAAGCAAAACATTCCTCATGTTCAAAGTAGAACTATTAACTTAAGCAGGTGTGGATGAAGAACAAGAACATGCTCTTATTGTTTTCCTTTCGTACAGTAAGTAATTACATAAATCAGTGCACTACAAAATCAAATGATGAGATAACTAACTGTACTCATGTGATCAAGCACTCCTGATGTGTGCATGCTGTAAGCATCCTCTGCTGACAGATCGACCATATCTCACCCAGAAACAGCAATGCCATTTTCTGATTGGCTGATATGTCAAGCTCCTGTTTAGGTCTCTGATGCTCAGAGCATCTTGCTACACATTCCAAAGCACATACAGCGTTGCAACTTGGCGGGTGCTGCATAATAAATTTTAATGCGTGAGAAACACCAGGTGTGGTGCGTGAGTGAGTGAAAAGGTTCAAATGCGTGTGTCACATGCTAAAGACACTGAGACTTGAGAGCCCTGGAAACTTCAGAACGAGGCACAATTGAGGTGGAAACTGTGAAAATGATATTGGGTCAGAATTTCAAAGTTTGAGTTTGAGTTTCATTGATTTGACTCGAACGTTGCTTAGCCAATCGATGGATCGATCCAGATCGATGGATCATTACAACCCGAGTAGTGACCTGAACCTAGTCCACAGTTTTCATGAAACAATAAAAGCACAAGAAAACAGTGGATCTCTATTTCACTTGTTATTGTCCTTTTAGGCTGTCCCCTCTAATCAAGTTACACAACAGCTGAGTTTTTCAAGCAAATTTTACCCTGAAATTTGCCAGCTGCTACCTTTGGTCCCCCCCTCCCTCCATTAACTGCAGGGATACTTGCTATGAAAAGAGTATGAAAAGAGGGTCAGGGATATTCCTATGTCGGTTACCCAAGTATTTTCAAGGACATACATGGATGTAGACCTGAAGAGGGAATGAGGCAGGTCAATGCTCTATGCAGGACATGTTTTCTGTTGTAGCATTGAAACAGGTAAAGATATTATTGGATTTTTACCAATGCCACACTAAGTTCAAAATTCTGGTATCATGACAACTCTGTCTCTATCAAAAATGAATCATTACATACTTACTACAACAAAACAACAATATTAATTCATATATTAGACTTGTCTGGGAGGATGTGTAAAACCATCCTTATGCTGCTGGTAGTAAAAGTAAAAATTTGATGCTCTTGTCTGAGTTACATGTATACCTCCATTTTGTGTGAATCCTCTTCCTCATCATCCAGCTCCACCATGGTCTGCTCTGGTCGGATCATACAGGGAGTGGAGGCCTTTCTTCGACTTGACATGATGATTGCAGACCGCTGGTTTGTCTTGGTGGACAGCTGTCCTCACTTGGTGCCCGTGCTTGGCCAGCAGGGAAACAGAAGTGGCTGAGGTGCCCAGGTTTCAGGATACTGGGCGACTGTCACAGAAAAATGGTGGATGAACAGTCTGAGGTGCTATGAAACAGCTGACTAGCTCGTGTTAGGACCCAGTGACAGGCCTGAGGTGTTTTATCAGGACAGCATAGGACTGTTTCTGGGTTGGGAGTGAGCAGCCAAGGAGTCTGAGGATCAGTCGTCCCCCGGGGTCGGATTAAAGATGGAGAGAGTGGAGGGCAGAGGAAGGTGAAGGTCTAGTGGAGATGGGACTGCTGCAGTGTGCTGAAGGCCAGGCTCGCTGACAGTGTCAGCTCCAGTGCTTCACAACCTCCTCGAACTGCATGACAGGAAGCTACCTGGAAGCAAAACAAGAGGAGAAACACTTTAAGGAAAACTGCTTATTAATATTATCACACTATTGTTTTGTAAAATTCTGATACACAAAACAAAACTCTAACCGCAACATTCTAATACCACAAGTTGTGAATACCCTAATGACAGGTCAAATTTTTACCCTGAATGGGTCGCTATATATCAGTTGCTACTTTTTTTTTCAGTGTGCACGTCTACCTGCTTGTTAACTTAAAGATGCTATGAGGAGAATCTATTACCGGTGGCATAAAGACTCTGCTACCCATGAGCGTGTGCGGTGACTGTCATAATGCTGCGTTCCAGTAACCTCGGGACTGGGAGTGACATCATCTCCAACTTATCAGCGTTCCAGTTGAAGTCGGAAAAAAACATGTCGATCTAATAGGCTATTGTTAGCTGTTGTTAGCACGCCTTGCATTGTTGTATGAAGAATGTGATTATCACTATGGCAGCATTTTTGTAAATATAAGTCTAACAATACGATGTATACAGCTGATCTAGAGCGACACAACCCAGTCAGAAGTGCAAATAAATTGATTATTACAGGAGCTAAATTACTGTTCACACTGGGGGCATCCATCTTCGATTGTCAACTCACGGGTGGTGAGGTTTCACCGAGTTCCCAGTAGGAAATTCCGACTTCGGGGGGCGTTCCAGTTGCAGTTTCCTACTTGGGATCCAGAAATTCCTACTTCTGACTACAACTGGAACGCACCAAAAGACGTGTGCAATCCAAAGCATGTTTGTTGTGATGCAGCCCAGACCTTCCTCAGAACTCTGCATTGCTTTACAACTTCTTTTTTCAACAACTTACAGGATGCAAAGCGACGAGGTAATGTATCTCTTTCTAGTTACGTAGCAGTAGGGGTGGGCGATATGGCAAAAATATCATATCACGATTTTTTAAAAATAAAATCACGATCACGATTTTATCACGATTCTTTTGATTTTTCTTGACTAATTTGCATGTTTGACCATATTTTTCCTGTGTTAAACATATAAAACATGTAAAACCCGAAAAGAAAAAAAAGGAAAATTAAAGCCAAAGAAACTTTCTGGACAGGTTTTGATTTAAATAGTGCAGTTTTTATAAAAATATGCAATAAATGTAAACATAAAAGGTAAAGAACAACAATATCAACATTATCTCTTAAAGTGAAACAATTCAAAACAAATGTTATCTAACGGCAATGTCTATAACCTGTGTGAATAATAAAGCTGCTTTAGAACAGATTTTTGTTCAGACATCTTCAAGCTTTTATCTCCTTTTCTCTTTCCGCCATGACTTCATGCTAGATAACCAAACAGGAGATTCTACCATGCACTGCGCTTAATGTGCTACGATTGGCTAGTCGGGTGCGCGTCAAAGTCTCTGTGCCCACACAGACGATCTGACGATCTTTCTGCTTTATGACGATATTAAATCGTTATAATCCTTAATGATTTAATATCGTCATATCGCACACCCCTACGTAGCAGTAGATTTTGATGTGTGACAACAATAAATTTTGGAAAACTTAGTATCGTAGTTCTGTAGCTGGCTATATATCGCTACTTACAGCCCGGTGCTCTAAGACGTGTCCAAATAATATAAATTTGCTCTAGTTTTAATTGTCTTGCTCCCAAAGTTGAGTATCCAGGTCAGTCCAGCGCTGTCCGACCCGACCAGAAGGCTAAGGAATAGCATTTATAGATAACCTATTTTGATGCTATAAAACTCATCTTAAAGTTTGTATTTCGATCAGGCATATATCTAAAAGTGAGACTTTTTTATAATTATTTAGAAACTCCTCATAGTCCCTTTAAACAGCTGGTCAATTATTTACATGGTAACCCCTTAAATGCAGTAGACATGGTCAAATTGTCTTTAGTCTTAGCTCCAGTGTTCCCTCATTTTAATCAAAGATGGTGTCTGTATCGGTATCAGCAATGATATATTTGGAATTATCAGCAACATATTGACCCCCACAAAGAGCAGCACTTTGATCACCTTACAAAGTTTTAAAATTTACTTGTCAGTTTAAGGGTTAAAAAGGATGCGCGGGTCGAAAACACCAGATCAAACATTTAGGAGGCCGAACCAAAATCAAACAGTGGGACAGAAAAACCACGGATAGCCGTTTCATCTGCCCAGTTCAAGGGCACCAAAGAGTCTGGTTTGAGTGTGTTGAGAAATGTGGCATGCTGGGATATTTAAACTCAAAAGCGTCTCATGTGGATGTGGAACGAGCTTTAAAGAGGTTGAGTCAACAATCTGTTGGTGGGCACGAAGGGCTCTAACAGAAAAAAAAAAGGCTAAGGGAGGATGACAAACAAACAGAGCAGCAGAGCAGACGGCCCACGGGGTGCCACTGCTACATAAGTGTGACTGGTGCTCAGGAGGAAGAAAGTGTTTAGTAGAGACTGAGCAATGCCCTGTAGAAAACTCTGGACTAATTGCTGTGAGCTGAGGAGCAGAAAAGCTCAACACTGGAGGTCTGTAATGGCCCTGCTTAATAAGTGTGTTGCTGGGTGCTGATGGAAAAAAAGATCAGTGGACATATTTGGCTTTAGGCAGAAAGTTTCAGAGTTAAGTTTGGGAGTTTAAAAGGCTCAGAAGTCTGAATTATTTATGGTCTTCGGTGTTTTTAACGTTGTAAATACCTTAAAATGATATAAAACTAGAAATACCCTTGGGCAGTAATATGCCTCCCCATGGTATATATCCGTCAGACAGCACAGGTACAGTTCAGGGTTAAGAGGAGGACTGGGGGAGCCTTTGTGGTAGAGTGAGGTCGGACAAACTATTTTTCAAAATTTGAAATATCCCAGAATTTTGCAACCCTGCTTGGAATAGCAGTGTGAAAGAGACTTTTAAAAGTGTTTTCTAAAATACTGTGCAGTTTAAGTCAGCTCATGTTTCTTCTTTCTTCTGCAGATGTGTGTAGGTGTGCGGTCAGGTCAACAACACAACAGCATTTGAACTTTGACCACATCCCACACACACCTGTTATAATAACTGCATATGATAACAGAGTCCATGCGGCAGCTTCACCTCGACTGATCTAAAATGATCTAAAAACTTGTTCTGCAGTAGAACTTCTACAGAACAGTCCTGTGGTATATATTTATCATCAAGCTTTCATCACCACACTTTGATGGCCAGGATTTGATTACAACGTTGATATGCAAATATATGCTGTTGACAGGTCTTTCCGGCTGTCAGGTTATCCTGTGAAATATTGACTAAATAAGATCATGTGTTGGAGTGTGAACAAACAGAGTGAGAAAGCACACAGAGTGCTGCTTCAGACAGATCTGAAAAAGCTTGGAGCAGCTTTGTTTGGGGTATTGTGGGAAATGACAAACCCATCAAGAAGTTATGAAAGCAAAGAGGGAGAGGAAACTTTCTGACGGTAATATTATAATGAGGAGAGAGAGGAGCTTATCTGTTTGAAAAAGTCGATTGGTATTCTGGAGGCTTTGTGGACAAGCTGCAAATTCACATGAGTAAAAATCAAATGGGTCGGTGCAGCGGCGGTGTTCTTTATCAGAACAAAATGAGGCTCTATAAAACCAAGTCAGCACACACGGCAAGGGAAAGTCCTCTTCAATTTTAAATCTCATACACAAATATGAGATACTTATGGGTAAATATTGACCAGAGGAATAGGTTTAACCTAATCAAACAGAGATCCTGTTCAACAGAGGAATCAAATTGAAGTTATATCAGAGAAAAAAGAGGAGGAAGACATTAAATATGTATGAGTCTAAACTTTAGTGCCTCTTATTTAGTCTGGTCGTCTCCCACAGCTCTGCATTCATCTGCAGCCGTCAAGCTTCGAGGTCTGTCGTTCGCTAGCCGACTCATTGTCCCGAGATATCTCAACTCCTCAAACAGCCCACCGAGGCATCGTTAGCATGCAGGCTCATTACCATGGAGTCGCTATAGCAACCGCGCACATCAGGCTTTAGTCAAGTAGCAGCTACAACCGTGACACAGGCGCTGTATAAACAGGGAGGACCCGCCTGCATGTGGGGCTGTGTTCGGTTTTATCAGAGAGGGGGATAGAAGACTGGCAGAATACCTGACAAGTGAGTGTATGTGTGTTTAAAAGCCTGGAGGATCCACTCCGTCGGGATGCAGAGTGATGTGGTGCATAAGTGATTTTTATTCAGCTCCACTTACAAGTGAAAGTAGTTAAAGAAAGGCGAGTAAAGAAAAGACTCAACTTCCGAGAGTAATTAGACCTAAAATAGCTTGGAAAAAGCATAAGATGTTCACTTCCAGTAGTTTTTTAAATGATAGAGGTTCTGATCCTTAACTTTCAAATAAGCTAGTATGGAGTACACACCAACATGTAACCATCCTAAAAGACAAGTTT
Organism: Scarus forsteni; assembly: GCA_036419115.1. NCBI lineage: Eukaryota > Metazoa > Chordata > Actinopteri > Labriformes > Labridae > Scarus > Scarus forsteni. Next base: position 6,749,965 of record JAZDUH010000040.1, on the reverse strand, counting down.
TTTGTAAGGTCTAAAAAAAGGGACTTAAACCCCCCATGTTGTCACACAAATACATGCAGAGAGAGATTACCCAGCATGACAGCCAATCAGGTCAGAAGAGAGCTCAAGTATGGATCTAGGAATAAATATCCTAATTTTTGTTAAGGAAGTTTTTGTTACAATACAGACATATTTTTGAAGAAAAACTGCTGCATCAGCTCTTTGTCTCAATTATCCTTCTTAAGGGTATGCATATGGGGTCAAGTCATCTGGACTGTAAATGTTTCATAACTAATAAAACATTAAGGCGCTGGTACCGTAATGTTGGATGCATATGGTAACATTATGTAGCATAAACACAACAACATTTAGGGTGCCCTAAATAAGATTTGAAAATGATTCCAGATTGAAAGTTCATAAAAAAGCATGTTTTATGTTGTACATCAATGGTTGTTTTCAATTTAAAGGGGTCATATACTTTTTTGTTCTGACGTCGTGTTTAACATGTCTCCTCTGTAGGATAGAGCACCTCTGTAGAAAACAAAAAGTCTGCAGCACTTACACCTTTTCCTTCTCCCCTAATTCACCCTGCACCACTGAACAGGCTTGAGATAGCAAGTTCATTTCAGAGAGTAGATGTCGGAATGAATACAGAGTTATTGACAACATGGTACCAAGCTGACCATTCACCGCAGATTAGAGCTGTAAACCATTTAGAGCAGGCCGGGCCACTGTAGGAAAGGAGCCTTAAAGGGGCAGGAGCTCGAACAGAGAATACAGGAATATCAGGGGTTCTCTGCCCCAAAATGGGACTGTTTTTTTGAACATAAGTGATGCTGATCATACCACAGCAGTCATCAAAAATGATCAAGTAAAGTTTGATTTAAAAAAAAAATCATGGGACTTTATAGTGAAACAAAGAATCAAACTCTGGTCTGCTTGAACATGGGGTCAATGACTTTAAAGTGAACCAGGCTACAGTCTACTGTTGGTGTGAAAGCCATCACAACAAACAAGAACCACGCTAGTGAAGAGAACCAAAAGCAGTGCGTTGTAGCTTGGGTTTGGTTGGATATCACAGTTAGTCAGTACTGAATGCGGTTACCCATTTTTCCTGTCCATACGCAAGTGTCCCCTGACGTGGCTTAAATACAACTTCTCTCTTTATATTATTTATTAAAATACTTCAGAACATCATCAAGTCACACTACATTATCCTCAGGGAATGGTTTCTGAGTCATGGTGCAGCATTAGGGGCGTCGGTAGCGCAGTTGGTTAGTGCGCTTCGTCAGTGATCGGGAGGTTGCAGGTTCAAGTCCAGCTCCGGCGTAACATGGCGACGTGTCCTTGGCTAAGACAACTTAACCCAAAGTGGCGTGTAAATGGGCATGAAAGGTTGTGAATGTGTTAAAGATACTGATGGATAACTAACATAGAAACTCTGAGCCATCAGTGAAGTGAATGTAAGAGCAAATGGGTGTGAATGGGTAAGTGTGACCTGCGGTGTAAAGCAGCTTTGAGTAGTCAAAGACTAAAAAAGCACTATATAAACTCAAATCCATTTACCATTCGACCACATGGCAGCAACCGCAGCGCTGGCTAGTTGCAGGTGCCTTTATTACACAACATTTAAAAAGCTACAGGCTCTTAATAAAGTGCATTGTAAAAGCTAATTAAACCAAATAAAACGGTAACAATGTAGCTACTTCACCACTAAATCAAATGAATTCTGCCAAACTTTGGTTGTGAAAAAGATTACTAGGGGCATCTTGGCCCTCAGCTCCCTTGTTCATGATTCATCTGCTGGAGAGCAAAGCAGTAAACTGATTTGTGTACTGCTATGCTCATTTAAATATTCTGTTCATCAAAGCTCTTACTAATTAAGATTTTCTTGTCCAGCTCTGCCCTTCTGCTGTTGCTAAGGTCTATGATAAATTACCTACAATTACATTTTTCAAGGGCTCTTAAAATATGAGAGAGCTATATCAGCTCCATGGTAGCAGCACAGCACAGACTGGAGTGGTAATTTTAACCAAAGTACAACAAGGAGAATTCTCCAGGACTCACCCGATACCTGATCCTCAATCTCAGGCTGCATCACAGACAGGTACTTCTGATACCTACATCAATATTGCAAGAACCCCTGCAGCAGAAAAGGTAATGGCCCCTGAACATTTTAATGTCTCAATCCTGGCTGCTGTCTAAATAAAGATCATCTCAGAGCACAAAGGGGTATAAGCTCCAGTGTACACATCGACTTGCACTCAAAATCTGCCCAAATCTTCCTGCATGAGCCAACATCTGTCAGTGGGAAGTTGGAAGCTGCATCTAAAGTGCAACTTTGTACTTCCTCTTTGAACTTCTGCTGCCTCATTGGCACCGCCTGAACAGAACTTGGACGAGCTGATGGGCGACGAGGATCTGACTGTGAGGAGAGAGGGAGAGAGCACAAAGCTGGAGCTGGATGGTGTTACCTCCTACTGGTGTGTTGAACCCACACAAGAGGAGGGAGAGAGGATGAGCAGCTCCATTTATGCAACATCCATCTCTGTGTAACATCTATACAGCCTCGTGAAACGTGTCTTTAACTCTCTGCTTATAAAATCTGCCTGCAGCTTAAGTCGCTGACTGACATCAGACACTGGTTTGCATATTGAATAAATGTCTATTGAGTCATTTGTGGAAAAAGTGTCCTCAGCATGACAGCCATTGAACACAGACTGACTCAGACTGAGTATTATCTTACACAGTGCAAACACGATCGGCTCTGCAGTTTGAGATGTTGCAGCAGAGTTAAACTTGTGTGCTCTGACTGTCTCAAACAAAGAGAAAAGCCTGGGTAAAGAGCGCTGAGAACTGAGGAAACACTGGCACTATAATCCTCTCCCTCCATCCACTCCATCGTTTCCAGAAGAGGGAGGGAGGGGGCTGCTCTCCTGCTGCCTTCACTAGCTACTTGGGAGCACTGAAGCAGTCATGAAAAAGATAATTGGCACAGTGTGTGATTAATATGGCGATGTATAACTCCATTAAACCTGCAATGAAACTTCTATTACACCATGTATCATAATCTTGACATCTGCGAGTTAAGACTGTAAAAAGTCCATACTTCAGTGTTTTTAACAACAGCAACAAAAGCAAGTTTTACAGAGTTCTGGGACTTCAAAAACTTTCCTTTCGTGCATGGTGAGGAGGAAATCCATAAATCTGCAGGCAAGCTCCTGCATATTACCTAAACCGTACAAACAGTGACAACAGTCGGAAGTGAAACACTGCAGTTGTGCAAATCAGACAGTATGCACTTGTCTGCCTGCAAATTTAATGATTAAAAAAATACATAAAAAGTATTGTTTATGCTACCACAATACTGCAATGAGACAAATTAACTGAAAATCTTTCAGTAACTGTTAAAATCACTACAATGACATTCTACATTGCTGGCAAGGTGCACTGCAGTATTTTTGTTACTACATCGTGTTTATATCCCACAAAGTTTTCTGGAAATTTGGAAGCGAAATGATGGGAAAAGCGAAATATGAGCATATTTCTGTCCTTCATAGGACTCCACATCTGCTTTTTTGGCAGAACATTAACAGCATCTTGAGGTGATGTCCCATTTCGTCGGGTTGTGATTTTGCCACCTCCACCTCTCACACTGCATAAAGAGGCAAAGAAACACCCAAGTTGCCACTGTGAACACCGGTAGATGAACAAGTTGAGCCCCTCTTTGCTCGTCTTCAGAGGTAGTAACAGAGGTGCATCAAAAGCCAGACTACTATGATAACACCGATACAGATGCAACCCAGCGTGTGATGCTAGATATTTTTCTTAACATCCACCAACATCCAGGAAATAAGAGTGCAGTGACAAACAAAATGTGTAACAGGAGAGAATTTTGCTCGAGTCTGCAGAATCTGCAGCATGAAAAAAGCACTGCAGGCAGCTCGTCTACGATCCTTGTTTCGATATAATATCCCCGGCCGTTCCTTCAGTGATGAAGCTGTCCTGGTGCACGTCCCACATGTACCTTCCCACTTTGGTTCAGCAATGCTGTAAGCACTTTAGATATATATGTTGATGGTCTTAATGGATTTATCACAGAAATAAGTCCTGTTTCTCCTTTAATGCAAAAAGTGGTGGGTAGGGGCGACCATCTTCTGTTCTTGATTGTGGAGATGTGCTGTACATGAATGCGTCTGCTCAGAGGCTTCACATGTTGGACAGTTTGTATCATGGTGCACTGAGATTCAACACAAAGATTTTTTTTTTGTGATTCCAAGTTATATTCTACCATGAGCTGGACTTCTCCAAATACATCTTCATTTTTAAAGCCATTTGGGAAGATTACAGATTACTTTTTCTCTTTTAATCCCAGAGGATGGTATGCACAACATGTATTCTTTGGACTCTTCCTTCAGTCCAAATTGAGATGGGCTTTTAGGTTCTCAGCTCCTTTTGCTTGGAATAGTCTGCAGACTGATTTTAAAATGCAAAACCTTATTACCCTGATACGTTTAAATATTTGATTAAAACTTGGCATTAGGGTTTTCAGTGTGCAGTGGTTCTAACTGATGTTTGATGACTGATGTCTTTATTTGATGCATACTATAAAAGTTTGTGTTTGTTGCAACGGTGTGTTCCTACCATTCTTAGTCAGGTCTCCCTTAGAAAAGAGATTTCTGATCTCAATGCGACTAAACTCGCAAAAAAGGTTCAATACAGTTTTTCAAAACTGGGCTGAAGATGCCAGTTTCACTCTGCAGTGGGACTAAGGGGCCGTCCACACAGAGATTAAACCAGGCATCCACAAAAGTACTTAATTGAAGGCATTTCATCCACATGGATTCAACATTTTTGGGGCCCGAAAATGCACATTTTGGAAAACCATCTCAGAGTGGATGAATCCTTTAGTTTCTGCATGTCTGCAGCAGCGTTACAGCACCACATACAGACATGGCAAAAACTGTTGGTACCCTTCTGTTAAAGAAAGAAAAACCCACAATGGTCACTATACCATCATTTTTGTCCAGGTCAGTTTCATTAGTTTGTTTTTTTCATTGATTCTGTTGAACCACAGTTCAAAAGCAATGTCTGATTTTCATCAGTTAATTTTCAGTATTTTTTTTAATTCTTACTTTTGTCAGTTTCAAGTTATTTCAGTGACCATGTGGGTTTTTCTTTATTGAACGGAGGGGTACCGACCATTTTTTCTACGCCTGTATATCCATATTCAAGACACATTTCTTGAAACACTGCCATCTTTAAAGGGAATGTTAAAAACAAAACCACTTTCATCTCCTATGTACTGGACCTAATATGAATCTCTGAATGTGCAGTGATGTGGGGACATCAGCACATTTGTGCAAATGCGTGCAAATTGTGCCACAGAAGCAAGAGGTAGGGGGGGAGAATAATAAATGAGACTGAGCATCAGTGGCCTTCATTTGACAGCATTAAAGATGACAGAGAATCCTAGATGCTATTCCAAATAAACATTCAAATTTGCAAGATCGTTAATCTTTTATTTGCATTCACATGAATGGACTGATTGGATTAAATAGTGTTATGAAATGCAAAATAACAAAACATTCAATCAAAACTGTAACTGAGTGCTTAGAACTAATCAGTTAAATTTAGAAGTTACTTGCAATTAGAAAATTTAAAATGACAATATCAGGGGTCCCTAACAACAGTTTTACTGTCATATCTGTATCATTTCAGATTTACAGGTATCTTGTTAAAGTCTAAAAGTCTAATATTAGGACTATCCTGCAGTAGGCTACTGCATCAGCTCTAAATTGAGTTATCTGAACCTTCCACATACTCATTCAAACTTTATTTCTGCACAAACACACATTAACTCTCTATTTGTGGGCTTATTCATGGCTGCATTGCGCCCCAGGTCGAACAGTCTCCCGCCGTCTGTCTGAGTCAAACCCATTCAGCTTGTTAGCTGGTGTGTGCAGAGTCAGAGCGAGCTCGGTGCAGGAGCCACAAACTCCCCGCTGTCTTGATGCTCATTAAACTTGTATGAATACTCAGCCTGGCAGTCCTTTACCCACCCAGCCGGTCGTCTGTCTGTCTGTCTGTACTCGCCTGTTGTCTGTCTGTCTATCAGTCTGATCGGTGCATTATATCACACTGGCAGAGCTGTCCATCTGAAGCAGTTAGCTTTAATGCTGGTGGGCAGCAGATACATCTATCAGCCCTGGAAGTAATCAGTTTAGGCAACATACTGGCATACATACTGGAGAGAAGGCAGGGGAAATCAATACAAATGCTCTGTACCACTGAGGCTGTCTAATGTATGAGGACAGACAGATGATCTAATAGAGCAGAAATGTAGTGCTGCTATAGGAAGGATATCTATCCAAACAGCAGTGGGAAGACAGTGACACTGAGCCGATGAGTCACAGCAGCGCATCAGCTCAGATTTCTCTCTATCATTACTGTAATCTCAAACAGGAGTATATGGCTCACAGCATACCCATAGGTATTCACGATTTGTAAAGAAAGGATATCGATCTAATGCAGAGGATATCCTTAAAAAAGGAGCTCAAGCCCATGAGACATTTTTGAAATCGTTATTATTACCAATTGTAGAGGGGAGGAATTTGCAGATAAAGATATTATCTAGCATTAACATAGCTTTTCTCTGACTTAACTCTGTTCACTTTGACGTAATCACTAGAAACTTTTGCTTGAATTTTTTGGTGCATAATCATGATTTTCTTTCATTCAATGTTTTACAGATATTAGTGAATTTGTTTAGTGTTTCGGTTCAAGCCTCTGGCCTCTAGTTGGCAGAGGAGTTTCATTTGACTTTCCCTAATTCTGTCATATTTACTACTTTTATTTCTACCACTTGGACAAAACAATTAAGTTCATTAAAGTTGTAGGGTCCATTCTTCATATGAATAACACTGGTTAGAAGCAGTATTTTGTATGCATAAAATATTGGGGTCTTCATTGGTAATGGGAATTGATTCGATTTTATTGATATCAATGCTATAAGTGATTCTGCTTATCAACACAGTTCTTTGATGATTCCCTTATTGTTTTCCACTTCATTTTCTGAGGGCAATTTGGATAGTCCCAGTTACTAATTAGACAACGTAACTGGGACATTTTGGTAAAAATTTCCACCTTTGTAGTCAGACACCCTTCAGGTACCCTGATTTTACCAGCACATAACTGGAACACATCTTGCTGGAATGTGACACAGCTTCTTCTCCCATCTTCCCATTTTTGATGTAAAAGAAGGCAAAATCATACTCATACCCATCTCTGAACATTGTCGTAGCACTTGGAACATGCATTGAAACTTTTGATCCCTTTTATTTTTAAGCTTTGTGACAAATTTTCAGTCTAACATTCGTTCAGATAATTATTACAATGTTTTAAAACACAGGATATCAAAAAAATAATTTTAAGTATCTAGCATCTGGTCAACCTTTAATCTATTATTCTCTGTGAAAACATACTGGGCTGCTGTGGATCAGTGGGTCATATCTTTGAGGGTTGGGGATTTCCTCCCAAACTCTTGAAGACTCTATAGACAAGTCTCTCTATCATTACTGTAATCTCAAAGAGGAGTGTGGGACTCATACTACACCCATAGGTACTGATGATTTGGACAGAAAGGACATTGATCTGTTGTTGAAGATGTCCTAAAAAAGGAGCTCGAGATATTTTAGAAACTGTGATTGTTCCCAATTGAAGAGGGGATCCCTAAAGGGAACAAACTTTACCCTTGTAGCTCAAACTACTGTGCCACTGATGAGAAAATGTGCACAAATGGGGTTAGCAAAAACTGCTGCACACCTATTATAGCTGTCCCCTCTACCTGAGTGTGATAGAAGTGTGAATGGAACACTGGCCTGCAGTGTAAAAGCACTTTGAGCAGTCAGGTGGCTGGGGAAGAGCTCAAACTCAAGTCCATTTACCTTTTTAAAATGTTAAAATACAGCATTTCAGAGAATTATAAGATGTCCATTATATATTTATACAAACTGAGTTCTATATAAAAACCATATAAGGTTACCTACGTGCCAACAATACTGCATGTTCCTGCCTTCACTTGCCATTGCAGATGCTTTGAATCGTGGTATTATTGGTAAAATAAACTTCTCCTTGATCGCTATGGTAACTGCTATAAGTGGGAGGTAAAGGTAAAAGGCTGTATTCTTACTGAAACAGTATAAGTTGAAGCATATAGAAGGTTTACAGCTCGTCTCTGCAGGGAAAGTCCAAGGCAACACTGCTGATCTGAAATGCTGTGAATAAAACTTATCCTGATTCTGCCAAACTGATCAGGTGCATGAGTCTATTGCAAGGCCACGCACTGGCAGAAATAAAACAGCATGTGTTGTGGCACAGCTTTTCCAGGATGGATCTGGCAGTTTCTGGTGTGGTTCATTTTTGTTGCTAAAGGAAAGAAAAAAGGCTGGAGAAAAGAACAAAAAAAAAAGGATTCGATTGAGTGCCAAAGTTTTCAGGCACGCAGTCAGCACAAACACAACAGCATATGAGCGGCAACCTCTGCGGCTTCGAGCCATGCATGAAGTACAAATACGGCCAGTTAGACTTGAGATCTAAAATAAGAACAAGACAATAAAGCAGAGAAACGCTAACAGTGAAATGACTTTGCCTTTACCTTGTTTAACTTCGGGGCTTTGTCACAAATTTCATATCACAGATAACAGAAACACATTGCTCAGTGGAAATGCAGACACAGCTTTGTGGGCATTGCTGTATAGGATGTGTTTTCCCTCCTGACCGCTTGTTCCACAACAAGTCATCCACTGCAGTAAAGAGGACAATGTGAGTGTCTGAATTGTGTGGGTGAAGAGAAGCACCGCCATCATTAATACGTGTCCCAGCAGGGGTGGAAGAGGCAGAATTTCGGACTGTCGCAGAATTAATTTAAATCTCATCACGCGGCTCCTCCAGAGCAAAGCAGTGCTGCACTGTGTTTGAGCTCTTGGTATGTTCTGCATAGCAACAGAGCAGGAAGACTTCCTCTGGGCTGGGATGTAGACTTAATGTGGGGAAATGAGGAAAATGCTGTTTTCTTCACAAGTGTGCAATGTGTGCCGGATTCCTGGGGTCAACTGTGGGACAGCCAGTGGAAATAAGGGACACTGACAAATAAGAAAAGTTTGATGTTAAAGAAAAAAATACAGACTGTAAAGAACATGGATATATTATAAAGTGAGTGAATTCATGGAGTATATAAACCTTTAAAATGTGTGCTGATATTAGATGCCTGAAATGGTCAGATGATCAAAAGTTACCACTACAAAGTATATTGTTTTTCTTATTTTGAAACTCTGCTAGTTTTTGTCTCTCCCTACTTAGAAATAATGCTGTTCTACTGAAATCTCTTGTTTCAAGCATTGGATTCTTGGGTATAAGCTAAACTTGAATAATTTTTTAACGTTTTCTTCTGTTCTGGAGGTGTGGTTTGAGCAATTATGCAGGGCTTGTTTGGGATATGGTGGTAGGGCCCCCAAAGATTTATCTTCATGAGGCCCACAATTCCTAGACATATCCCTGCAAGCCTATCAGAGGTGGTCATCACATCAGAAATGCTGCTGCAGAAGACTTCCTCTGGGCTGGGATGTAGACTTAATGTGGGGAAATGAGGAAAATGCTGTTTTCTTCACAAGTGTGCAATGTGTGCCGGATTCCTGGGGTCAACTGTGGGACAGCCAGTGGAAATAAGGGACACTGACAAATAAGAAAAGTTTGATGTTAAAGAAAAAAATACAGACTGTAAAGATGGATATATTTATTCACCCTGGAACCGTTTTCCATTTCTGTTAACGTATTATTTTCGTCATAGTTTCCGTCAACAACCTTTGTTCCTTTTTGACAAAAACTAGACAGTATCGAATAAAAATAGTGCATATGGACAAAAACTAAATTAACTGACATTTTCGTCAACAAATTTTAACTTAAACCAATCAGACCTAATTTCGTCATGTAGAAAGTAGGGACAAGTCAGGAATATACCAAATAACAGCTATTTACCCACACAGAAATCCACAGGAAGAGATAAGGTAGTGTATAACCCTCTGATTGTACTTATCTGTCTATTGACTGACTAATCTATCAATTTTATTTTGTTTTAATTATATGTACACATATATTTTTTGTTTGTTGATTTATTGATCTATTAATTTACTGATTTCAAATGTCTGAATATTTACTTCAGCAATATGCTTGTGCTAAAACAGCTCGTTTGAATTGAATTGGTAAAGAATCTGATAGATAAACAGAACTGATCATTACACTGGCGTCAATAAAGGCCGTCACCTGGACTAGATATTTGAACTGCTGTTTGAGCCCAGGGGATAGAACTCTGTAATCTAACTGCACAGTATACAGGAATGGTAAATGGTAAATGGACTTGAGCTGATAAAGCGCTTTTCTAGTCTTTGACTACTCAAAGCTGCTTTACACTGCAGGTCACACCTACCCATTCACACCCATTCACTCTCACATTCAGTTACTGATGGTTCAGAGTTTCTATATTAGTTATCCATCAGTATCTCTAACACATTCACGCCCTTTCATGCCCATTTACACGCCACTGACGCAGCAGTGGGAGCAACTTGGGGTTAAGTGTCTTGCCCAAGGATACATCGCCATGTGTCGCCTGGAGCTGGGCTTGAACCTTCACCCTCCCGATCACTGACCAAGTGCACTATCCAACTGCCCCACCGACGCCCCGACAGGAGCATATATGGAGCAGTAAACAGCGCTATCCAACAGAGGGTGTCTGTAGCCCAATCAAACCATCCATCGCTCTTTTTACCTTAACAACAGGAAGTCCACCTCGAGAAAACGGGGGCCAGGCAAAGTCACTCTGTGGAAGCACTTTGGGCTCCACTCCACCAAATGCACAATATAAAACAAATTAGGATTGTGTGTCAATAATGTGCAAGCAGGTAGCTTACTCCTTATCCACTGCAATTCCATTTGTCAGCCTTGACAAGTGCACCAGCAAAGGAGTGCTCAGCCCTACCTGGCCATATCCGTCTTCCAGAGGTGCAGAAAATGGCCATCACGAACAAGACTGCAAGATTCATATGCAAGAACACGTGGCCCACCGGTGTTGCCTCAATACACAGCCCTAGTTTCAATGAAATCATATCAAGTTTCATCCCTTTCTATGATCCACCTAGGTTCTCTGGGAGCAAATTTAAAACTAAATGACTTTAACAAGCCTCAACATCTCCATCACTTCTTTAAAGAAACTTGTTTCATCAGCAATATGGTGCTACTGTTTAATTATGTTATGTGTCATGATTTCTGTGTTGTCTTCAACATGTTACAACACCATATTTGCAGATCCTGCTTTTGCAAAAGCAAATTCACAGCAGCTTTAGCGTTGTTTAACTTTCACATGAAGTCGCTGAACACCAGGATGGCCCATTATCTCTGCTGTGACCCTATTCCATCTACCAACATAGTAAGAGGCACAGTGGCCTATATACAGTACAGTATGATGAACACAGTCCTGCAGGATACTCCGCGTGTTTGATTAAGAATCTGACCTGTTAATTTCACACTGTGTGATAAAGACCACAAACACTTCTCTCACATCAACACACCTCTACTGTCACACAAACACACACAGGCACACTGTCACACAAACACACAAAGGGCAAGCCATAAAAATATCCAAGTGTAACCCACTCTGCAGATGATGGTTATGTTACTATGGCAACAATATAACAGATGAGAGTAAGCTCTTGCATCTAGGAGCAGAGACCATGCAGAGGTCAATCTGTCACAACAGCAGTGATGTTTTTCTGCATGATGATGAGGTTTGCTCTGCTCTCAGATTAAACATATACTGTAGGACTTTGACCAAAACAGTGAAGTGTTACGTACGCCACTGTTCATTTAAAACATTGATAACTGCATCATCATCTAGAATCAGGCAGGAATACTGCCCAACATCTGATTTGGGGCAGTTAAAGATGACATGGACTTTTTTCGATGCAAAACATCAGGAACTAATTATACAACCAGTCGCCATTTAGTGTGGTTACCTAACAGTAGGCTAGGGATGTCAATTCCCCCCAATGTAAAGTCCTTTTCAGGCATACACAGTAATAAGTAGGGGTGTAACGAAATTTTGTGCAACGAAATTTCGCGAAATAAAATATGACGAAATAAAATTCAAAGTCGCACGAAATAAAAAACGCGAAAGGGCGTGTGCACCACTGAGACGGTGATTTTTTTTTACCCTCCTCGCCAACCATAGCAAAACACTCGCTTCAATATGGAGGAAGAAGAGGTCGAGGAATTAGCTGATGCTCCTTCGTCAAATAGGTAGTGTGGACCTATTTTAGACGAGAGAATGGTGAGAAGACTACGGACAAAACAACAACCGTGTGCAAAATATGCCGCAACAGTATTCTGCGGCGAGTATAACTGCCAACTACCAACTACTCTGAACTGGAGACAGGCAGCAACTGTATGTTTGTGTAAGTCTGCATAAAGAACACTATTTGATTTTTGCATTTCCTGTTGAGTTGACAGAATTTGATCATACCTGAAGATCAGAAGTATATGCACTGTTATAGGCTAAATATTATAGTTCACAGTTCAGACATTTATAGGTCTAAACTGCAGCTCTGAAGACTGCTATTTGTTTTCCTTTTCATTCAAGAATGTACTTATCCTGATTGTTACAACAACAAAGCACTTTTTATTGAGATTTTATGTTTGTATTTGCACTGTAGTCTAAATAAGGGGAAAAATGCAATTTTGTTTTTTTTTTCAAAGAGCATTTATTTTGTACTGATGCAGCAATATTTTCTGTATGTCTGCATTAGGAAAAAAAAGAAAATGAGATTTCTGCACAACTTCCTACTGTTGGGGGTTTTCTATAATCTTTATTCTGTATTGTAAGTATTACGTATCGTGAGCCCTGTTTCGTGTTTCATGTTGTTTCGTGAGTTGACCATTTTGTTACACCCCTAGTAATAAGTGAAGATATTTATATTCCATGATGCTTTGATTCAAACCATGCATTTATGTGTGTGTGTGTATGTGTGGGTGTGTGCTGTGGTGGGCACTGCTAAAGAAAGTGCAGTAACTCAGGGCTGAGCACTTCAGAAAGCACCACTAAACTGCGGTGCTTCTTCCTCCACCATAAGGGTAGAAGGCTGACAAATGGGCATGCATGTTTGTCATGGATTAGGAGTAGGGCAGCTGCTTTGCACATGATGGACATATAACCTGTTCTTTGTTTTTTTTGTATTTGTTTTTCAGTGGTTTGGAACCTAAAATGCTTCCACGCAGCATTCCACAGATGTCTAGGTGTAACTGTTGTCTGCTTGGGGTGCATTTGATTTTTTGCTATATTTTTTTAGGTGTATTTCACTCATCAAGATCAAGACAGTAGTATAAGTGTAAGGAGGGTCCAGCTGCAACGGGAGCGACTCTGTTGTATTAGGCAGGTCACTGCTCATGACACCTTAATGTGCTGCTGCAACGAATATTTTCAATTCTAATGTTTTTTACAGTTTGAATGCAAATTCAAATGAAAAACAAAGATAAGTGCAAGTGTATGTGTTAATTTATAGAATGGTTTAAACTAGAAATAAAATGGTGTGTTATGGAATAAACACATTTAAAAAATACTTCTAACAGAAGATGTTTACTGAATATAAGACAAATTAATGAATGCCTGAATTAACAGTGGTGTGATCAGTTATTTGTGTTGAAATATCTGTGGTTAACACAGGTTTTATTTGTAATTTATGTTAACTTATTTCCTGATCTATATAAATGTAACAGAAGCTGATATATGAAATGAATTCAAAAAAGGTCATAACTTGTCCCTACTTTCTACATGATGAATATGCTGTTGTTTTCCTGTTAATCATTTGGTTGAAGCAAAAGAAAGCATCGCCTTCATGTTCATGTATTTATGTCGTTTGCTTTCTAAACAGTAGTGTATCTGGTACAAGGGCTGGTGACCAAACAACTTAATAAAACTATACTAAACTAATTTTGAACCCCAAAGTTTAATGTTATATTCTGACAGAAAGACAATCTCTAATTGTGGCCTTTTTGTTTCATTGTTGTAATTTTAGTTTACTGCAAAAAAAAAACCCACTGGGTTTATTAAACTGGGCATACTTCAAAAGATGACTAATACTTGGATCAACAATTGTATGTGTGACTGATATGCTAAAAGATATTAAATACAAAATAATCTTACCACTGACAATGATCCAACATCTTTCGACCAACTTTTGGAGGTTGAGGCAGCCAAAAGCTTTCTGTTTTACACATCTCATGTGGTTCTGGACAATTTGGACCACTACATGGAATGCCAACGAGCTTGTATCGTCCCTCTCTTTCAGCCTGCAGACAGACCCCTCTCCATGCACTACCACTTTCTGGCAGTATAACATTACAACCAGATGCTTTTAAAAATGAAGGATTTTTTATCTTTTAAATTCATATTAAAATTGCACAAAGTCCTTCACTTTGATAACTCGAAGAATTGTTGTTGGTTTCTGATCTAAATAAAGTCTGTTGCTGAAACTCATGCAGTGACGGTGATAACAGACCAACACTTTAACAGGCATTCTCTAAATTGGCTTGGAAAGGGAGTGAAAAGCAGATTAATAGCAGGGGCAGATTCTGGCTTTATCAAACAGAGTAATTCACTGGTTAACTATCCCTCTTCAACAGTTTTATTCAGCCTCCGTGATAATGGCCACCTTTGGTGTGATTCCTCTGCCCTATTTGCCCTCTCTCTGCGCAGCCCTACGCTCCTCTCTCTCTCTATCACCCTCGTGGCCTTGGTGCACATTCAGTGAACCAAACACGCTGATAACAGAACATTTCTCTCTCACTGAAACCTTCAGCTCCACACTGTTAGCTGTAAAGAGCTTACCATGGAGCCTGAATTATTTCAAGTTCTCTAAGCGAGGTAAAATGTGAGATTTTAGCTACATTAAGAGCACGATGGAACATGAGAGAAGTAGGGCAAGGGTCCTCTTGCGCCATGGCAGCAAATGGCAAATTAGGTCAACAATGACAGGAGGCATGGGAGGGGCTCTGCAAAACTTCAGTCCTGTGGTCAGCATACACTTTATCGCACTGTGGTAAATGTTGTGGAGTGATAAATGGATCTTTGAGAAAATCTAGAGCTTTTCTTTTCTCTGTATGCGTAACACGAAGAGGCAGGATCACTGTGTTCCTCCGTCTTAATGAGAAAGCCTGGAGACTTTGGCACTCCTAATGTTGTGTTTTCTGGAGTCTCACTGGGCTTTTCATGTGTCCAGACTTCCAAACTGTCAACCTCAGCCTCAGCTTTCCTGCAATGGGCGTGGCTTAATCTTCATTTCCAGACTCTCCTGATTGGTCTAATACCTGCAGTAGGGCTGTGCATGCTGACACGGAGCAGTGCAGACAGCCCTCTGTTTTACCCTGCTTTCTTTTTCTCTAAACTTAGAATTTGGAGGACACGGTGGGTCGAGGAGAAGGGGGAGCTGCTCCACACACAGGCTCCCACACGGAGGCTTCAATAGCCTGCATGACATGCAGACAGACACTGTGTGCAAAGGCATGAAAATAGCGTTTTAGACACTTTGCATGCTCCAGTAGGGGTGAGAGTAGGGCTGGGTGAAACTGACAAAAAGTCATATCCTAAAATACATTCAAGAGTCAAGAGGCACACAGAATATCTCTGTATTATTCTCTCTAGATACAAAAAATAATGGTTTGCACAAAAGAAGAATTATAGTTTGATTCTAAGAAAAATCCTCATATAATATTGAGTAGAGATACACACCGCATTGGTTCAGCATCGGTATTGGTCAGTATCAATCATAATATGATTTCAATCATCTGATTTCCCAGAGGTGATGATACTGACACAGTATGTGCCTCACATGACCACAATGATGGACTCAGTGAACGCACTTACAGAAATACATACAGTGCTTAACAAATCTGTCAGACCACCACCCAATGTAAGGTTTATGCTATAGCTGTCTTGATTTAAAAGCACTGGTAATTACCAAATTAAATTGTTTCATATCTCTTTGGGTTATTAAACCAGTATGCAGAAGCTCTTTTACTGAAATATTTTGAATGCTGAAATGTAATTATTATCATTTATGACATTTTCTAATGTACTGTTTCATAAAAGAAAGAGAAAAATAGTTAAGCAATTTTTTTCCTAATAATATGTAAATTAAGTCATTTACTTGTGCTCATAAACAGAAAAAAAATGGTTTTCGTGGTTGAATTTTTGGGCTCTGAGAAGCTCAGTGAGCCAGCCCAAAGTTGGAAATTAAAAGGTGCATTCGGTTGAATTTCCTCTTCTCTGTTCAAAGGTATGTCCAATTACAAGAACATTTTCAGTTTTTAACATTCAGTCATTTTTGACAGGCAGTCAAAAAAATCATGTACTCATATATAGTTGTTGTAGGTACTTAAACATCTGATACATAACAAACTAGAAAAGCACTCGGAGAGCGCCGACCTCGGCCAGCGCCACAGTCCTCACCCATATTGTGATTTTGACCATAAATATTAGTCCTACCTTTATTTCATAGAAATATTTAGATTCCTTGACCATGAAAACATACCATTAGCAACTGGATTCATAATGATATCTATTTTAGTTCAGTAGATATTCACAAAAAAAATCACATTTTTCATCATGGCAGCCAGACGCTGATACAGATCAACACCAAAATTGAATCAGTTCGTCCTTTTCCCATGCTGAACATTTCCTGATCATTTCGTCAAAATCCATTCATAACTTTTTGAGTTATTTTGTTCACAGACGGACAAACAAACAAACTCTCCCGAAAACATAATCTCCTTGGCGGAGGTAACAAAAAAAAAACCTACACAAACTTGAGTGCATCACTAAAGAACTATTCACAGTTCTCCATAAAGATGCTGAACCCTCTCTGCTTTCTTTGCTTAGTAGGTCATCTGATACATAGTCTGAGGCTAGAATATGTTCATTACAGGCAACAGAGAACTATCTGAAAAAATCAAGAAACAAAAATCATCAGTGCTCTTTTTTCTCTTAAAGAATATCAGGAAATGTTTCAGCATTGCCCAAAAAGGCACTATTTTAAAAGTATTTGATTTAGCACTGTTCTTAAGTATTAATTATTAGATTCTAAATAACAGATGAATTCTACCAGCCTTTTCCCAAAGCTCAATTATATAAATATAAACACTGAAAATCAAAACTTCATCCGTCTCCAAGCCCTGGCACAGATTTTCATCTGCAGAAGTGGTCTGAAGTTCTCAGAGACTGCAGTGCTGTGATGAATGAGTCTGACTGGAGACTGAATGATGTAGACTGAGTGGTTTAATAAGTGCTTGCCGATGCAGAAGCACACCGCTGTCCAAACTGCTGTACCCCAAGACTTTTAATAATCAATGCAGCAATGAACAGTGTATAAAGTGAGTTTCTGCAGATACTGATGGTGGGGTCTCTGTACCCGCTTTCTCTCCCACACACACATCATCAGACTCTCACTGCTCAGCGGTTACTCATTCACACCACTGAGACATTCTGCCTCTCGTCTTTCCCTTCTTTGTCCCTCTTTTTCTCTGACAGCACCACAAGATTTCTTTTGTGGACCTTCACTTTTGTTAATGCCATGACTGATACTCAAAGAATACTCATAGTAGTACCTTGAGTTTTCGAAGCACCACTGAAGTCACTCAATTACGGTTTTCAAGGACACATGACATGCAACACATTCTTCAGAAATAACATATTAAAGTGGGTCTCTCTGAGAGCTGCTGTTCCAAACTTTTTTCAGTGGTGTATGTACTTTGACAATTTAGCAAAGTATTCCAAGACTGACGAAGGTTTTTCTGTTTCAAAAAAGAAGCTATACTAAATATTTGCCGGTTAAAATTGCAGCAACAGTGTTTGATTAACAAAATCACTTACTTTAAATAGCATGAGATACAGTAAGCTGGCTATTTTCTTATCACAGTATAAAAGCAAATATTGTGAAGATACTTTTTAGTATTTCATGTCTTCCTCAGATTTTCAGCCATGTTTTTTTTTTTTTATTCATTCATTTATTTCGGTCACGTCAGCACACTTATTCAGCATCACACATTGTCAATAGTTGATCAAATTGTACATGTGCAAAAGGGAAGACGGGAGAAGCAGAGCTTATCTAGTACCGTCCCCATTTTCTCAATATTTAGTCTCCTCTTTTCCACATATCATCAAATTATTATAAGTTTTTATTCCATTTACGTAAGTATGACATAATTCTTTAAGGCATAATTCATGAGTGTCTTTTTTTTTTGTTGTTGTTCGTCCCGCCTAGTGATGTTGGGGTGGTGTGTCCGCGTTGCTTTTCTATTTTCCAGGTTTCAAACGTGTGTTAAACGTGTGGAAAAAAGAAAAGCAACGCGGACACACCACCCCAACATCACTAACCGGGACTAACAACAACAAAAAAAAAGACAGTCATGAATTATGCCTTACGGGGAACAAAGGATTGGACTCTGCCTTACATTGCTGCTAATTTCTAGCCTAGCTCCCGTGTCAGTCAAGGCCATTTTCTGTAGAGTTTGCATGTTCTCCAGTTTCCTCCACTGACCAAAAACATGCAAGTTTGGTAAATTTGTGACTCTAAATCAGAGGTCCTGAACCACTTGGTTGTGGACCTGGATCATTGTTACTAGGGCTGAGTTAAAAAAATCAATTTAATCTATTTAAATCGATTTTCCTTTCACTGGTTCATAATTGATCCATAAAATCCAAAGATCGATCTGTTAACTTGGGTAGTTTTTTCTTCTTTGGGCGTGCAGAGAAGCAGCCTGTGGTATCAACCCTGGTAGTCTCACGTGATCAGCGTTTAGCTTTGCTTTCTACTGAACAAGATCTCAGAGATGTTACAGCAAACAAACATGGTGGAAGCATTATATTGGCACCACTGGCAAGTTTAAAAGCTGATGTTTGAATGTACATTATTTTAGATTTAACAAGTACAAAGGAAAATATGAGTTGGACAAAAAACAAATAATATGCAGAATATGCATTAATGCATATCATTAAACTAGAAACCACTCGGAGAGCGCAGACCTCTGCCAGCGCCACAGTCCTCAGCCATATTGTCATTTTGACCATAAATATTAGTCCTACCTTTATTTCATAGACATATTCAGATTCCTTGACCATGAAAACATACCATTAGCAACTGGATTCATAATGACATCTATTTTAGTTCAGTAGTTATTCACAGAAATCACATTTTTCGCCATGGCGGCCAGACGCTGATCCGGATCAACACCAAAATCGAATCAGTTCTTCCTTTTCCCATTACACCGTTGGCCGGTACTTTCATGTACCGGTCCCGGTCAGTACCCGAATACCGTTAAGAATCTGGAAAAACGGTACTGTTATCGGTACTTAAACGCCTCTTCAACTGTTAGTAGTTATTACACTACCGTCGTCCGGCTTAAGCATATTGGTCAGGGCTAAGAGCTCAAAGGTTTGGGCACACTTTAGCAAAGTTAATGAAAACTCGGTCCGATGCAATCTTTGTCAGAGAGAAGTTGTGTCCAAGGGGGGAAATACTAGCAACATCACCACACACTTGGAGCATGCGCATAGTATAAAGCTAAAGGAGTGCGGGCTGTTTGATTGCTATAGCAACACGAGTAGTTAGCAGCCCGGCTAACACTAAAGACTGCAGCACCGACAGAGACAGAGACTCTATTATCCGCCCCTTTGGTAAAAACACTGCCGAAAACAACACAGTCACAGGTTTAAACTCTTGACGAAGCACCGCTGCACTCGGCCGTATAACTTGGATGAAAAGTTGACGGCACAGCTCTCCTGTGCTGCCATGTTTGAATTTCTATCTCTTTCTTGCACAATGATCATCCTCTCTGCTGACTTCACCAGCAAAATATCAACACCATCATTGCATGGACTGACAGTGACATAGTAATTGATTTTAATAATATACTCCCAAAAATCTTTTTAAATGTTACAAATTAAAATGGTAAAAACACACTCTTAGTGGCCTTTCATTCATATAATAAAGCCATGCCAAATATTGTGTCTTCATTAAGACAACAAAAGTTGATAAATATTTGAAAAATTGAGCATTTGTGTGTAACTTTCTAAAAACCAGGGCAGAACAGGTGCCTGCCTTAACATCAGTTACATATGTAGCTTTTTACTCACAGGTCTTAAGACATGGTTGGTAATGGAGACAATAATGGTGCATAGGAACCTTCTAGGAAGCAGCTGTAAATAAAAGTCTTGATGCTTTTGTGGAAATTCAGCCAGAAGAGGTCACTGATATATTGTTTGCTTGAGCTGGAAATTTCTCTTTGTAGTTAAAGGTTGTCAGAGGTGCAATTACACTGAAAAGCAGAAAATTGCTGCCTTTACACCAAAATTTACACACATTATACATTACTACAGCTCAAAGTGGATGTGAGACTTTTTCTTTCAACTCTCTGCTCCTTCCCTTTTCTTCTCACGCAGTGTCACTTCAATTGTCTCTGCTTCAGTCTCTCTCAGACATCACACAGGCCTTCACACAGTGTTGATTTCATGCCCCCTCTCTCTGTCCTTTGCAACTCCTGGCTTTGCCTTGCTAATGGTCTCCTTCCTCCCATCACGCTCTCCCTCTCAGCCCCACCTACAGGTGATGAGCTCATCCCTGTGGTTGCCTTAGTCACCTAACAACACGTCTGAGCAGCCGGCACAGGCACAGCGCCGGGAGGGAGCGAGCACCGGAACCGACAACACTGGAACAAAGCGCAGCGTACATGATGATGTCATCACAGAGCCGAGGCTGAGCACGACGGGCCGAGAAGACAACAACCTACGTCCTCCAGCCGTCCATGATGACTCACTCCAATGTCTCACTGGCATGAAGCGCGTCATTATACAACTCAAGACTGGATGCGGAGGGGTGAAGTTCAATCAAGACTTGATTCCTGCTGAAAGTAAAAAAAAAGTGTTTACAGCCACAATAGGTGAGCTGACGCAATTCCAAACGGAACACATTATTCAGAAAGGTGGGAGCTCAAGAAAACACAACAAAACTTAGAAGATTCTCCAAGTTTCAAGCTCACTTTCATCACACTGTATTGTTTCCAGCAAAACAAAATCAAAGACTCAACTTTAAAAAAAAAATAAAGGAACTTGGTCTCTTGGGCTTCCAGAACAAAATTTTATTTCTACATAGACTTAACCACAAATCAGACTCTAACGAGCTGGGCTTGAACCTGGAGTTACATTTCAGCCTAGTTTTACTGGAGCAGTTTTTCTCCGCCTTCATGAGAAGGGCATACAGTTCAACACTGTTATAATCCTGAATGAGTTCCAGGTTAGATGTTAAAAATGTATTGTGGGTGCAGATGGACAGATGGTTATGTCCATGTACAGACATATGTGTGGTGAGGCTCTCTCCTTGTGTGGACGGCTGGTTTTGGTTTCAGCCCAGGGCTTGTTTAGTGTGCACCTCCCCCTGCTATCTCATCACTTTTCTGGCTCTATCCATAATCTATCAACACAATCAATAAACTTCTAGATAGAAGTGAGCTCTTGTTAAATGACATTTCTCAAGAGGGCTGTGACCCGATCAGTTTGGCAATATCTACATTTTTAAGCTTTGACTGTCAGACACAAAGGGTGAATCTTAATTCTACCCCTTAGCCTTCCCCTTTGCCTTACTCCTTCCCCTTTAGCCCTCTGTTTTCACGGTCTGTCTTGGTTTCAAGGGGTGTGTGGCCCTTGGTCTTAGCCCTCCCGTTAGCCCTACAGAGTATTGGAAGGGACACCACTTCCCTTGACATGAAGCCCAAAACCAAGGGGCCTTGTGTTTTCATTGAAATGCTTTGCGCTTTGTCTAAAAACGGTAACTTTTGAAAATGGGCTCCAGAGTAGAGAGTTTTCAAAACACTCTCCATGCAGCTCCATGCAAACCCGAATCAGAGCGTTTCAGGGTGAAACGCTGACATCCATACAAGCGCAGTACTCCTTCACATGAAGGCTGCGTGCGCATACCAGGAACAACAACAGCTTCGGCCGTCTTCCAAGTAATGTGTGTGCCGCTTAACGCGCTTGGTTTGTTATCCAGACAAAACTGGATTTGTTGTCTGAGATTTGTTGTCCAGAAAAGAAACTCCTGTAAACCTACATCGCCATCTACTGAGCTAGCAAGTACGCTACAGTGGCCTCGGTCATTTCAGCGTTGTTGTCTGATTGCAGAAGAACTTGAAAACGCAAAGGAACAATCTTTTGCGTTTTTAACTCAGGAGTGTCCGTGTAAACGTAACCTTAAACCAACAGGACTTTCAGCAACATTTGGGTGTGCTTCTAACAGCCTGTTAGGGCACATCAGAACTTTTCCTCCTGGGGCGTCGGTGGCGCAGTTGGATAGTGCGCTTGGTCAGTGTACAGGAGTTTGCAGGTTCAAGCCCAGCTCCAGGCGACACATGGCGATGTGTCCTTGGGCAAGACACTTAACCCCAAGTTGCTCCCACTGCTGCGTCAGTGGCGTGTAAATGGGCATGAAAGGGCGTGAATGTGTTCGAGATACTGATGGATAACTAACATAGAAACTCTGAACCATCAGTGAGTGAATGTGAGAGTGAATGGGTGTGAATGGGTAGGTGTGACCTGCGGTGTAAAGCAGCTTTGAGTAGTCCAAGACTAGAAAAGCGCTATATAAGCTCAAGTCCATTTACCATTTACCATTTCCTCCAGCTGTGGCCAGTATGTTATGAGTCACCAGAGTTTTGACCAAGGTCAGAGTGAAAAGGGTACATTTTACTTGCTTTATTTGTTGCACAACGCTGTCTACTGATTTGGCAAATGCTTAACTATCTTCCCCTTACTCACTTCAGATTAAAAAAAGCAGTACATCCTCATATTGCAAGTGTGGGTGTAGTTGAGCCTTTCCAATAGAATAGTAGGGTGATATCTTTGCTCACTGATGCTCACAGCAGGAGTTTCCTAACCCCTGCACACTGACTAACAGGCTCACTCTCAGGAAAGTCAATACAGAGAGAAAAGGCCAACAATGAAAGACAGCTGTTGGTACTGATAACACTTGGGTACTGATAAAAAAACATGATTTTTTTTCCAATAAAGTAACTGTAAAGCTGGCTGTTACATCTGGAACTTAAAACCTCCAGGGGAGAAGAAAACCCTGATAAAATCTGATGGGCTTTAAGTGAGCCCCTGATTCACGGGTTTAAAATATCCAGCAATTGATTTGATGGTTCTCTTTTCTTCTTTTTTAGTATTTTGGAATTCACCTGCACCAAATATCCATATTTTCCTCAACCCCATGAAAACAGGACTTCCCACCTCCTGCCCACTTTAATGTTTCAACATTTCAAATAGATTTCATGTTTCCCTGAAAGTGTTTGGTTTCAGGTAACATTCTATCATCAGAAACTGCTTTAGACAGCTCCCAAAGCTCCAACCAAAATGATTGACATGTCCAACATCTGGCAGCATGATGACTGTCAACAAAGAGATCTCATGCCGTTTTTACACATCATTATTTTTTGACTACGCTGCCCCATCTCTGCTGTCAGACCTTCCCAATTGTTTCCATTTAAATATGACAGACATTGTCTTGTTCATTTTCGCGCATCTCACTACAGCGAACGAGGAAACGCCTTGAGGAAGACTGGTGCAGATCAGCTCACAGCGGGATGTTTTGGCTGTGACATTTTGAGAGGTCACGGTACACCGAGAAACATGAATCATCAGCAATTCAATAAGAATGGACTTGTTTCTTTTACAGCTTCTCAAGAAAACTCTTTAGTCAATAAAGTAAATGATTTTTGGCATAATATAAATGCACTTTCATTCATTCTGCTGCTGTCAGTGTACAAAGGGAGGCACAGTGATGTTTGGACAGCGAGACAGCATCGACATCTGTGCATTGCTCTAATCCTTTCAGCAATCCAGAGAATGACAATTCCCTAAAATTATTTAAAAAGATTTAATCTTACATAAGTAAAAGCAATTCACTAATGCTGTGTAAACATGTACATCTAACTCTGGACAACAGTCGGGGTTTTACATCATCATCCTCTATCAAAGGGAATGAGAACTGACAACCTGGGGAGCACACACACCCCCAACCCCCACCCCTTCTTTCTTAATATAGCTGCTGCGTCAATTTCAGTATCAAAACGATGTACGAACATGATGAATAGCTGACCAAAAAAATTACCAGAATGCATAATCAGATAAATGTAAGTGATTTTTGATGTCTTGATGACCACCTATTAGTATGAAGCAGCTATGTTCTTATTGTTTAAATGGCATTAAGTTAATTTAAGTTAGATGCTTTTAAGCCCAGACAGGCAGAGAGAAAGCAGATTAATGCTTACAGATGTTCCACTGTCTTCCATTGTTCCAATAGACACAAATGGGTTTGATTCCCAGCTGAAGTCCGTTTCAAGAATGTCCTACCCTTCTGTCTCTGTCCCTTAAATGGGGCTATCCACTGTCCCTACCCTCCATCTATGAAGGTATGAACACCCAAAAGCTGATACTTCAATTGTTTTTTTTTTAAACATGTCTTTACTTTTGTAGACTTTCACTCTGGCAGCTGTACAAGAGTTTTATTCTGTATTATCAATTGTCAACAGTGGTGGGGGATGTCCTGGTGAGAACTTTGCTGTTTTTAGCTGTTCAAACATGGATCCATGTGTTAAAAAAGGCCACTATGTGCTTAAAACACAAGATCTATTTTAATATCTTTGTTTTCATAGGTTTTCCGAGTGATGTAAATGTGTAGCCCTTAACAGACTTGCAACCCTGATAGTATCAGGATAATGTCAACACAGCCTACCCCAATAATTTACTGGCATGGTCGTTCACACATGCCCCTCTAAGCAGGGAGGAGGTGGTAAGGGGATGTGGGGGTCAACGACAGGCAGCAAACAGCATCTAAAATACACAGTGGAAGTCATTGCTAATAACATGAGAGCAGACAACTTATTTCACTACTTCAGTGTTACATGTTAAAAAGTGTATCATCAACATCAACTACAGAGTTCAGAGAAGCACTGAAGCGAATATGAAGCAGTGCCACAACATGCACGATGATTACATCTGAGAAGAAAGCTGCAGAGCTTCAGCTCTGTATCCTACAGCAGCCTAACCTTGCAGAGTAGATGTATATGCCAGATTTATTGCATAAAATCATACAGGACCAACTTGCTATCCTCCATTGTCCAACAAACTCATAGGCTACATGCTTAACGGCCCAATCCGGGGAAAGAGGCGGGATCTGCAGACATGACAACAGCAGGAAGTGACTGCATGTTTGAAAACAATGGTGACTAATGGAGTAGTCACCGTAGATGTGGCAATATCTGCAGTTCTATCGGAAACTGACTCAATTTTTTCTTCTGCGAGAAATTGTGTTTTTGCTCTTCTCCTGACCAGATCACTGCTGGGAAACTGGGAGGGAATGTGAAAATCCTCCGCAGGCGATGTTGGTCAGTCCATGCTAGTCATGGTTATATGTGGCAAAATATCTGCTCCTCAGAAGTTCACCGGGAAAACTTGGTGGGGACTATTGTTGACAAAGTTTGTGTCACATATAAGTGGTAAATGATACATCTGTGTGATATAATTTAATGTTAGATAATAGTCAAAGAACTGAAACATAGTTTATGCTAACGGCTAACAACAGGGTGTAGCTGCTATGTCATACTGTGGCTTGATATGATTGGTCTATGATGAGTGTGACCAGCAGAATCGTCCAATCACCAGCAGTAGTATTTTCAAGGTTTCCTGATGGACTAGTGAAATATTTCTGTGGCAGATATATGAAACTGACCATCTGGCGTGTCAGGTTAACAGTGGCTAAGACAGCTGTTTGACTGCATGAGACACCTGGTGGTGATTCTTTTAGGAGCAGATGTGCCACAGAACTTTGATGATATGTGGTGGAAACAACACTTCTGATGTCCAGAAACATATTTGAGTCTGAGATCCCCTTACGATCAGATCAACTGTAGGGGCTGTTTTTATCGGTCCTGTCAAGTCTCCCTTTTCCTGGTTTGCGTTGGTTGCACAGGCTGATGTTATCAGTCCTCCTCACTTGCCTCAGAGAATTTCCATGACAGTTCACTGCTGTGTTCAGACATGAGCTACTCAGACTTTATGTGGTAAAAATACTAGGGGGGGTGTGAGATATTAATCAGGATAAAGTGAAAAGCTTTGCTGTTTGTGTTCACAACTTTAGTTTTTCAGTCTTTCAGGGGGTGCTTGCTTCAGTAAACTGTCACATTCAAAACAAATAGAAATGTGAGTAAAACACACCATAGTAGCTTTTAATCCCTTTATTGTATTGACAAAAAATCTTCAATTTGCACTAATTTTGTTTTGCTCATCAAAACAGGCACCGTTCTTTGCATTTGAGTTAAAATGATAAATATTGTATTGAACACTTATGGTGTAAATTACAAATGCAGTTGTGTCATCACAGCACATGCTATGTCAGTCATTACAACTAAAAAGTTACAAATTTGATTCCTCTGAGATTAGTTTAGAGGTGTCCCAGCTGTCCCTCAGAACATACAGTGGTATTTCAGTGGTCTGTCTAAGCAATAGTCCATACAAAGCAGTGGCGATTGCTCTAAGACTGCAAGGGAAGCTCAGCTTCCCCTAAAATGTCCCCAAAAAAAAGTGGTGATATGTCCTGCTGTGTGTACATTTCATTGACTAAATATGTGCTAGAATACCTTCATCTTCAGTTCAGAATCTGCTACTTATCACTGGTAACTGGCGCGACTTCCTTCTCATTCATCCCCGCAGCGTCTCAGCGCTTTAACACAGTCGGACGCTTTGTCCTGCCCATCGGACGCTCAGCGTCTCTGGGGGTCTATGAGGCAGTGGGCTGGCCTGGACGCTCGGCTTCTGCATGATGATTGGATGAGCTGTCTGAGGCCGAATCCCTTTTTGATGACAGTGAAATGAGCCAATCAGCGATCTTGAAGTATAACCCTGGGGGTTCCGGCAAGATGGTGGAGTGAGAAGTCAGAACTTTTCGAGCTCTCGGCATCAAACCTGCTTTAGGGCACAAATTGACTTTCAATTTCGACAAAAATAGCTGTTATAGCTTTCATAAGAGACACTACACAAAAATGCCCAGGAAATCCGGACAAAAACGACCTAATGTTAGTGAGTCCAGCGAAGAGGCTAACAATAGTTTCTTAGCTAGCGACCACGATTACAGCAGTAACGAAATGGACTGCAACCTGCAAACAAGCTTCGAAGAAGAATTCCCGCCCCTACCTGTGACACCGAGTAGGCCTCCGGTCCCGAAGAAGCCTACTCTAGTCACAAATAAAGAAACTGGACTTAGCTCAGATGATGCAGTGCGCTCCCTGGCTGATCTTATTAATAACCGAAGTGACACCCTCGAAGAAATGCTGGAATCTGTACGTGGCGAAATCAAAGTTTTAAATGTAAAGGTTGCACACATTGAAAAGAGGGTGGAAAGAAACGAGGATTCTGCTTTGAAAACCATGAGCCGGGTCAGCGAACTGGAACGTTACAGCCGACGGTGGAACCTGCGGCTCCAAGGTATGCCAGAGGACAGGGAGGAGGATGTGCGGGCTCGAGTGACCAGTGTTTGTCAGGCGGTTCTACCGGAGGAAAAAGAAACGCTACCAGCTGCTATAGACATCGCACACCGCGTGGGAAAACTTAAACAAGTCAACACGAAACCCCGAGGCGTCATCATGAGGTTCATCTCCCGCAGATGCAGGGATGCGGTATGGAAAGCTGCAAAAAACAACCCTTATCTCCAGAATAAGGGTCTTCGTTTCACAGAGGACTTAACTAAAGAAGACAGAGAGAACAGACAGAAACTGTGGCCCCACATAAAGAAAGCTCGAGATGAAGGGAAAACAGCGTACTTCGTTGGAGGAAAAGGATTTGTGAACGGTTCGGAAATTCACCCGTGATCTGTTGGAGTTCAGATATAAAGGTTTGCCAAAAACATGTGCCTTCTGCTCAGGCAATAGTTACTCAGGTTAATTTCTTCGAGATGTTTTTGTGCCTTGCACTTAAGATTAAGCTCCTATACGTATTGATCTGTTTAAATATCAGGTGGTTTACCTACTGTTCCAAAAAAGGGTACAATGTTTACATAATTCTGCCTCTTATTTCGTGCGTAATTGTATATGCACTTTATGAATGAGAATTTATTATAAATTTAAAGAAATGTAACACCACGTTATTGTGCTTAGTTACTACACTATTATGATGCTGATCTCGACAGCCTTTTGCTACTTATCCAAAGTACTGATTTATATTAACCAAGGCCTATCGAGGTTTTGGTTTTTTTTTTTTTTTTTCTTCTTCTTTTTTCTTTTACACATAGTTCTACTGTTTACTAATGTTGTCATTTGTTTCACTTAATGCCAGGGGGTTACGTAATAACATTAAGAGGAAAGCACTATTTTTGTTTGCGAAACAATTCAAATCTGACTTTTTCTACTTTCAAGAATCTCACTCTACAGAAGATAATACTAATTTCTGGAGGTCTCAATGGGGTAATACTATCTGGCTCTCCCACGGGACAGAGCGTTCAGCTGGGGTGGCCTCGTTAAATGACAGGTTTAAAGGAAATGTCCTGACAACAAAATGTGATCCAGATGGTCACTTTATTTGCCAAGTTATTGAACACAATGACTCAATCTACCTAATATCCAATATTTATGGTTACAATACAAAGAATGAAAATAAAAAACTTCTACAGGCTATTGAAAATATTCTTACAGGATGGCTGGTTAGATTCCCTAAAGCATTTATACTGTTAGGAGGGGATTTCAATAGTATTTTGGATGGTTCTGTAGATAGAATTCCACCCTCTCAGCAAATTAGAACAGAGTCATATTTAACTGATTTCATAAAAAGATTTAATTTGGTAGATATATGGAGAGAGAAGAACCCTACTAGCAGATTGTATACTTGGAGCAATAAAACTGGCTCTAGGCAATCACGATTAGATTATTGGCTGGTATCTGATAGTTTAAACAAGGACAGCATTGATGTGCGCATCTGCCCTACACCTTTAACTGATCATAAAGCTATATGTATATCTGTTTATGTCTCTGATAGTCATACACCCACTACACATTCAAGCTATTGGAAGCTTAATTGTTCTATTCTACAAAGGAATGAAGTTCAATGTAAGATTAAGGATATGATTTCACTCTATTGGACTAAAGCTAACAAGGAAAACTGTTTTGGGCTTAACTGGGAACTTCTCAAATATGAGATAGGAAAATTTCTAAGAAGGAGTGGTGCACAAGCAGAAAGATAGGAAAGCAGAAGAGCTAAAGATTATCTCTAGCATAACTAACTTAACCAGCAAAAACCTAGACTCCCTAACAGAAGAGGAAAAAGAAGAACTATCTTATTCACAGATTAAACTTGATTTAATTATATCGACAGAAAGCAAAGGGTGCCTTCATTAGGTCTCGCTCTAAATGGTTAGAAGAAGGGAGCAAAACTCTCGTTATTTCTTTAGTCTAGAGAAACATCACTCCACCATCAACAATATCAGTAAACTAAACATTAATGGAGTTATTACTGAAGATCAGCGTAAAATAGCAGACTTTTGTTCAAGTTTTTACAAAGAGCTGTATAGCTCTAAATTTAACCCAACTGCAGCTGAAAATTTTTTAAACCCCCTCTCAGTCAAAATGATAACTGAAGTAGATAGAGAGCACTGTGACAGATCCATATCTCTTCAAGAAGTACAACAAGCTATAAATCAACTCAAAAATAACAAATCTCCAGGCTCTGATGGCCTGTCCTCTGAATTTTATAAATTTTTTGTTTCAGAATTGTCTCCCTTTTTACATAAAGTCTTTATTGAATGCATTAATAGCGAATGTCTTCCCACTACTCTGACCCAAGGAATTACTGTTTTAATTCCTAAATCAAACAAGGACAAACTACTTTTAGATAATTGGCGCCCGATATCTCTACTTAACAATGATTATAAAGTAATGGCTCTCATATTGGCCAGAAGATTAAGGTCAGTTTTAGACTCTATCATAGAAGAAACACAATCAGGCTTTATGAATAAGAGGCATATAGCAAATAATGTGAGGCTTGTTTTAGATATTTTAGATTATCCAGAGCTGGTGGAGGATGGTGGTCTAATACTATTTGTAGATTTCTACAAAGCATTTGACACTGTTGAACATCCATTTATTCTACAGTCTCTCAAGAAATTTGGTTTTGGAGGGTATTTCTACTCGGCTATAAAAACTCTATACAACAAAAGTAATAGCACAAATAAACTAGCAGGTGGCATGTCTCCTAGATTTAACGTATCTAGAGGCATTAGACAAGGCTGCCCGGCTTCCCTTACCTCTTCCTACTGGTGGTAGCTCAGCTTCTGGCTGATCATATCAAATCAAGTGATATAAATGGCATTAATATTTTAGGTAGACAGCTTACCATCACTCAACTGGCAGATGACACAACACTCTTTCTTAGAAATGAAAACCAAGTTTCTATTGCAATAGAAACAATAAACGAGTTTTCTAAGGCCTCTGGCCTAAGTTTGAATCTCAGTAAGTGTGAAATCATGTCCATTAATGACTGTTCAAAATCATCTATCTGTAATATCTCAGTCAAAAATGACCTAGTATATCTTGGTATTACAATTACTAAGGACCAACAAAAAAGAGCTTTAATGAACTTCAACCCTATCATTGAAAAACTAAAAAAAGCTGAACCAATGGCTGTTACGGGATCTTTCTCTCAGAGGTAGAGTCCTTCTTTCTAAGGCAGAAGGTATATCACGCCTAACATATGCTTCTCTATCTTTGTATATAGATAAACTAATTTCTGAGATTGATAAGCTTCTTTTCAACTTCTTGTGGAAAAATAGAACTCATCATGTGAAGAAATCTGTTATAATGAATGACTACGAAAGTGGTGGACTAAATTTTATAGATTTTTATACTCTAAACAACACATTTAAGATAAACTGGCTGAAAAATTTCTTTAAAAACCCTAATTCCATATGGAATATCATACCCTTCCATATTCTGTCAAAACTGGGTGGATTAAATTTTTTCTTAACCTGTAACTATAACATTGATAAAATCCCTATAAAAATGTCGTCCTTTCATCGCCAGGTCTTCCTGTCATGGTCTCTGATTTTCAAACATAACTTTTCACCCCATAAATATTATATATGGAACAACAGGGACATATTGTTCAAACACAAATCTCTGTTTATTGAATACTGGTTTGATAATAATATTATATATGTTGCTCAATTATTTAACAGGGTCGGTCGTCTCTATTCCTATAATGAGTTTCTAGAAGAATACAATATCCCTGTGACACCTGGAGACTATGCAAAAGTATTTGGAGCAATCTCTTCTGGTATTTGCATGTTATTTAGAGCTCAGCCAAGAGTCGAAATCCAACAATTACCCCTGTTACCTTTGACTGACACTACAATTGGTAAGATTTGCTTGACCTGCAACCATGGAAAGAACAATAAACTGATCAGAACTCTGTTTAAAAGGGATCTCACTACTATTCCATATGTGGTCTTATATTGGAATAAATACGTGGATCATCTTGACTGGAAGAAGGTCTGGCTCTTACCCAGCCGATACCTGCTGACAAACAAAGTTAGAGAAATTTCCTTTAAAATTATTCATAGGTTCTACCCAGCTAATGATCATATTGTAAAAAGATTCAAAAGAGACATTGATGTGAAATGCACTTTCTGTTCTGTGAATATCGAAACAGTTACTCATTTATTTTGGCACTGCCCCTTTGTCCAAAGCTTCTGGATCGATACTTGTAATTTTATTGCTAACAATATTGAAAAGGATTTTAAACTGTTTTGGAGGGATGTGTTGTTTGGTCTCTCTGACTACAACAGAAATCAGACAAAGACTAGAGAAACATTTATAATTAATCTCATTATTCTTTTGGCCAAATTTCACATTCATAAGTGTAAATTCACACATAAAAAAACGTCTTTTATTGCCTTTCACAGTGAGATCAAGCAATACATAGAATCCATAAAGTCTTCTCTTAATCAGAAGGCGAAAAAAACCATGAATATCTGTGAACATTTTGACATTTTTGTGTAATCTTATTCCCCCTGGCAAGTTATATGTTGTTATTGTACTATTTCTATAACTTCTGTTGTTCAAGATCTGCAATTTAATCTTTGCAAACTGTGATACTCTTATTCTGTATCAAAGATCTGCAAATTTGTGAAGTCATTTCAAATGATAAATAAAAAAACAAACAAAAAAAAAAAAAACATAAAACTGAAATTATATAACCAAAAAAAAAAAAAAAAAAAAAAAAGAAGTATAACCCTCCACTGTAGCATCTTGTAAGTTTTACATTCAGTTGTTCTGGAGAGGCGCTTCTCCTGTTTAAAGCGGCTCAAGTCTTACACCCGCAACACAATGGGCCAAGGTCGTTTAAGCAGTCTAGCTCTGCTGGCCATTGAAAGAACACTGGTAAAATCCCTGGAAAAGACACTTAGTTGGTACGACAGGGTCACAGATCATTTTCTTGAAAAGGAACGGGGTGTAGAATTTACATTAAAATAAATAAACAAATTTATGATGTAGGCCAGAAAAAAATGAGCTTCCCCTCCTTGACTGACCAGCAGCCGCCACTGATACAAAGTGTTTTGAAAAGAGAATAATCTATGTAGAACAAACTATCGTAAATACGTGGGAAACGCATTGAAAATATCTTTCTATCAAGAAGCGCTTTCAGTGATGCTTTTTATTGAATAAAGATTTGCTATCCTGGTCTAATAAAACGTCTACTGAAATGTTAACATACATGCTATACAAGCAGTCACTTCCTGCTGTTGTCCAGTTTCCTGCTTTAAAGGATGCTAATTGGACCGTGCTGATTTAGACCGAGCACAGTTGTTGTAGATTGGAACTTCGCAAAATGGATCTTTCTGATTACATACATTAAACTGGACAGATCCTCCAGCCCTGCAAGATTAGCAAAGAAGAAAATTAGATGTGGCATAAGGTTTATAATACTGTGCTGTACAGATATGCCGATGCAAGTTACTTGCCGTAAAGCCATCTGTGGACTGAAGAAACATCTGGCTGTGGTTGTTTCTCTAATCAGGTTAACACAGATAGAGTAACAATACTGTTGAGTTGAATAGAATCCAAAAGTATTATGACATGTGACCTTGAAAGAACATGCTGCCGTATTCCCGGGTATTTTTTTTTCTTTAAATTGGTACAATTTGATCTTTGTTCCTTTAGCTAACTTTCCAGAAGAATTGGTCTTAAAACTCTGTTTAGTCAGAGAATTCACCATACAAACTCTATATGTCCCATACATGTAAAAATGCACATACTACAGATGTACTACAGATGAAATAACAACAAAATAACCATGTGATAAGACTTCAGCAAAAATCTGAACAAAGAGACATTTCAGCTACGCAACAGCTAAGGACACTGACAGTCCCTAAATAACACAGCCACTCTTTCCATCAAAACACCACTATGACGCTCAAGGCTAACACTCAGCAGCACAGCATGATGAGATGAAGTTGCTTAATGGACCAAAACATGGGTTAGATCATCTAGACGAAATGTGACTTTACACTTTGTTAGAAATAGTTTGTGACAGGGGCTACTGGTAACAGAATCACAATTACTTAGTTAAGTAAATGAAAATGTGTTGTTCTACCTGCTCAAGCTCAGCTATCTGTACTCCTCTATGTGTGTATTAGTTTCACTGTCAGTAGACTGCAGTGTGTGCTGACAGTAACATCAGTCATAGATTTGAGATTTAAAAAGATTAAGGTTAATAAAAAACATATCATTTAGTTCAAATATCTATTGATTTGCATCCAAGAAATCAATTGGTGTATTTTTGCCAAATCAACAAAAATTGCAGGAAACAAAGAAACTGCTGTATAATTTTTCCAATATTGTTCTGATCCAGTACCAGGTCTACTGCTCAGTGAAAAGGCTGTTCAGAAACATTATTAGCAATATATTTACTGACCATAGGATAAACAAATTGAAATATTAGGGGTACTTGCAGAACAAAAATTTCTATTTCACCTTACAAATGGTTAACTTGCTTTTTTTTAATATGCACATTGACAGAGAGCATCTTGGTTAAACAAGTGCCACTGAAGCGTTTAGTACATTTGGATTTGATTTAAAGATTTTTTTTTCCTTTAAACAATGTTGATTTTTGTATAATGTATTATTTCAAAAATATGCTGAGATTATTTGCCTTGCCCTCATTTACTACAGGTAACCTGAGATTCAGTGCAGTTAATCACAGTCAATTACTGTTTATTATAATCGCTCATTGTGTAGATATGAAAAGGTACTTAATCTCAAGCTAAGTGCTGCCTGAATCAATATCTGATTGTGACTGCTGATGAGAGCCAGCTGTTGTCACTCTGCCCGAGTGTCTCTGAGATAAATGTCCGTCACAGGCTATTTGGGGTTTGTGTTCTAACACCTAGCACAAGATTGTTATGGATACTAAAAAGAGTACATTTGTGAACATCTCTACACTGAATCCTTTCAATCTTTTTCATGTTCTGCAGTAGTTGCAAAAATGAGGTGGGCAACCTTTACAGAAATAAAGAAAATTAACAAAAGTAAAGAAAGAAAATGTCTGCATCCAAGGCAAACTACAGTAATGCTAAAAGAGGCCCGTTTGAGCCCTGGTAATGGTTTAAGACAGTTACTTCATAATTGTTTCAGTTCTGTTGGAGTATGTGGGACCTTCATTACAATTAACATCCCAAAAAGCTGTAAGACATGAATAGGGTTCATAGTAGGGCTGGGTATTTCCAGCAACCCTACAATACGATTCGTATCTCGATACTGAGGCCACAGTACGATGCGTATCCCGATGCACATAAATTGTGAACACGGACTGCGCTTTTTACAGAATTACCAGCAACTTTTGTTTTTATTACAATAAGAAAAAGAACAAGTCTGGCTTTTAAATAATTCTTCAACTTAAGAACTTTAATTCAGGCCCCAAAGATGGTACACACCTAAGTTTAAATCTGAAACATGTTTTTTACCATGTAGCTTGGCTTCTACTTTGAACTGTGCCATTGTTAAAGCTAGGGTCTGCGATTTGATTTAGATACACTTTTTTTAAATTCTCGTTAAAATGGTCTTTATGACCCGATGGTAATCAACTCATAATGTGTTCTTAAAACAGAGCGAAAAATATCCGCTAACTACAGCAGGAGCAAAACAGGGAAAACCCCAACCAATAATCATGCAGGGATACCTGTTTTTAAACCAATCAAATCCTGTCGCCATTCTGCCCGCCTGCCGCGCGTGCATTTTCCTGGCGTGCACAGACTCGGTGTGTGCAGCCGAGCTCATACGTATCAGAGTCCGCGGGAGAATGCTTACCTTTCAAGTTTTGGTTTTGAAAATAAGGGAAGCCCGCCGTGAGCCGTCCCACATCACCAACCAAGCTCCAGTATCCCTCACATTTAAGACAGATTTACAAGAAATCTAAAATAAACTCTTTGCTTTTCTAAGTTTGTTCTGCTGCTCTAATCTCGCGATAGCTGCCACCCAGGCTACTGCAGGTGGACGTTCTCGCGAGGCTTTTTCTTCTTCTTCGGTTTTACGGCGGTTGGCATCCATCATTTTGGAGCATTACCGGCCCCTTCAGGCTAGAGAGAGAGTTCAGTTTGGAGAGGCAGAGGAATGTTTTTATCATTGTATCATCACACGGGAGATTTACAGGAGAATACTGACACAGGAGGACGTAGGAAAAGAGGATAAAATACATAAAATACAGTAGTTTCATGGCCAAAACGGGAGATTTGACAGCTATGTGGAGAATGTCAGAGGAACTACCTATACCCAGATCAACATCAGCTGTGAGTACTAACTAACTTTACATGTTTGTTTGGTGTTTTCTTACCGCTGACTGAGACATGACTTGGTGTAGTGTAAAACAAACACGTTGTGCTGAGGGTTTGGAGTTGAATCAGTCTTCTGGATATATCAGCCGCGTGCGTGCCTGCAAGCGGGGGGGCAGGGTTGGGGGGACTAGGCGGAGCCCTGAGGAGATGCTACTTTCAAATTCATGCTAGTTTTCCAAAATCGCCGACCCCAGCTTCTATATTATCCAAAGTGTATTTACAACAACTGTCCAAACATTGAGGCTGTATCGATACAAGTATCCCCAAGAAGTGCATGACGATATTTTGCTGTATCGATACTTTGAGCACAGGCCTAGTTCATAATAGGGCTGCAACAATACCATTACCCAACAGTTTGCCAGAATACTAGCATTCATCAGCATCAGTGCGAGTATTCACACTACAGCAACAAAAAGAGGACATGAGCAACCAATCTACGCATTGTTATATTTTGACATGTTAAAATTGGGATTATTCAGTTTTCTCCAAGCAGCCATCTTACCAACTTCAGCAAGGACTTAAAAACCAAAATGAATATTTTAGCAAATGTAAAGGTAAGGTGTGCTTGTCACAGTCTTTTTAAGCAGATGAGGAAGATGTTTCCTGCTGCAGAGTCCAGTCTGTTATGGAGTCAGAAGAGATCTTCATTCAAGCCCGAAGTGAAAACTTAGAACATCTAATAATTGATTTGATGCAAAATGCTGATGTTCTTTGACATTATGTCACATAACCCATGAGTCCCCACAGATATAATGATTAGCTAAAATGTTAGTGACTTTTTAAACTGTATTAAACTACTTTAAAATCACAACAATACCACCAAATTATCTTTGGTTATGCCCATGCTCAGGACAATGAATTTGAACTTCCACTGTCAAACCTAAAATGCAGAGTCTTGTGTGTTAATAACTTACTGAGGCACACTACTTCATAACAGTAAATTCTAAACTGGATCAGGGAAAATCCCTTAAATTAAAAATGTGTTAAAGGTTGTGCTGTCTCTTGTCTTTAAATTGTATTGCTGGAAACAGAAGTGTTGTGATGCAAGTCAGATTCACACTTTGACAGAATGGTAAGCCAATAAATCAGTCAGCTTTTACCTTGTCAAGTTTCTTGCACCGTTGTTTCCTTTTACTTTTTGTGTAAACAGCTGAGCCATGTTTAATCCTCCTGCTGTATCTGTTTGTGTCATACCTCTCCTCAGTTATACCATCTCATTAAGAATGCATCACCATGACATAATGAGTCAACATCTCCATTCACTGGGTGCTGTAAGGACACTGGTAGCAGCAGAGCATGCTCAGAGTCACACACAGCCTGCCTCTGACAGGGGCACTGGGTTCATAAAGAAAGTTATTATGAATATGAACCACGCCTGAATTTTTCATTCAGTGGTTACAGGCCTGTTGCGATACAGTGGCAAGTAAGAAAGCTGCAGCTAGGGCTGGGAAATGCAAAAATGTTTTAAGATTAAATCTACATTTCTCCAAATTACCTCTGAAGGTCAGAAAGTATTATTCAGAAGGATATAGTTTGTTGCCATATATGGGAAATAAGTAGGGCAGGGCTAATACTTTGCAAATTAAAAAGCTGAGAGCTTCCCTTGCTCTTCCACAGTTCCTTTTCCAAATGTGGCCGGTATATGAAACTAGCTACATTTTGATGTTGTTTCCATGCTATATTTCAGTAGTGCCTTCTCTGTTAGTCCAAATTTCAG
This sequence comes from Scarus forsteni, assembly GCA_036419115.1. NCBI lineage: Eukaryota > Metazoa > Chordata > Actinopteri > Labriformes > Labridae > Scarus > Scarus forsteni. Next base: position 6,712,252 of record JAZDUH010000040.1, on the reverse strand, counting down.
CAGATAATAAAAAAGAAGATAAAAAGGCATCAAACTGTCAAATGCTTGGTATCCAGAACTATAATTTGTTACTGTGGAAACATTGTTTGATAATGGCAAAAGTAGGAATCAAACTTGTTGTGATTGCAGTGGTTTCTTGGTCAATCACTCGAGGAATAATAAGTAGACATTACGTTTAAGCACATCATAAGAATCTTTGACTTGTCACTGGCATATTCAAGTTCGCCTTTCTCTTCAGCCTTGCTGCATACATTCAGCAACCATCAAGGTTCTGGTCCGTGACAAATTAACTTGTCATAAACACAGGACTGAAACTGAGAAGACGACTTTTAATGCCATCAGTGGTTTAAGGGGGTGCCATCCAATTATTCAATACAACCGTTGTGTTGGCTTGTGAGGCAGATACAGCAGCATGATAACCTCTGAAAGTCCTTTTTCTAAACTAGTTTAACTCAACATCAACACTTTGTTGGATTTATGCCACTGTGGTCTGCGCTCTCTTCGACTTTTCAATTTATAAATTGGTATGTTCCTGCATTATTCCTCCAAAACACTAGTAGGCAATGTGATTTGTAGACAGATCCTGACACACTCTCTGCTTGTTTGAGTACAAGAAACAGCAGCAACAGAAACAGAGCCTATAATGTGTTTGAGTAAAAGATTTTCATGAGCAGCAGCAGAAAATACAGAAATTACAGAAGAGAAGAGAATTCATCAGAAGATTTTACATCTATAGATCCTTAATCAGTTGAAGCAGGGGACAGGGATGTATAGCACTTCCTTGACCACTTAATAAGACAAGACAAATATGGAGGCTCTCCTCCTCCACCAGGAGGTAAATTATACATTTCTGTTGCCTTAACACAACCATGCAATCACTTTTTGAAACATAAAATAATGAGGTACTCAGAAACTGGCAGTCACCAGATGGTAGCAAGTGCACCAATCACCATGCTAGTGGTCTGCACTGTTATGATGCCACATGCAGCAACATTTTCAAGGTGGAGCATTTCAGACTAGGTGCAACGTGTCTGCAATCTTTTCCCTTAGAGGGCTGATAGCAGGGCTGGGAATCATGTCACACCTGAATAAAGTTCATTCCAATTAAGAGCTCGTAAACTCCAGGAACCAAAGATTCTCAGGCATCCAGAGTATGACTTTTGGCTGGAGGGGCATGTTCCCAGAGACAATTTGCGACCCAGTCCTTTGACTTGTGAGATAAAATGGAACATGGTGGCATGGGGCTGAATGCCACCATGGGTTTAGGTTTCGCTGCACTGCAGTGGGTGGGAGGCCAACAAATGGGCCTGCTGATTTGTCATGGATGAGGAGTGGGCCAGCTGCTTTGTTGACACAGCCTGGTCTGGAAACTCAGAGCTCTTCTAATTGGTGCTCCTTATGTTTTGGCATCATTGCTGTTGCCTTGGAGTGGCTTTTCTTGTCCTTCACACTTTGGCTACTGAGATCAGGAGAACACTATGAGTGCATGGATGGTTAGGTTACACTTGGAGCAACCTTTGTTGAATGAGGCAGTTCACCGTTCCAAGGCTGCTGCAGTCACAGTTTGAAAACACATCCCCCCCCCAAGTTCAAACAGATATTTGACTATACAGTATATAACATAAGAGTTGCTTTTGTTGTACTTACCCCCAGATGCGCACTGTTTTGGACAAAAGCATCTGCTAAATTAGAGTCTACTGAATTTAAAGTGACAGCCCTATGTTCCCCCCTACGGCATGCTCAGAATGTCTGACCCTTCCTTTTGCAAAAAGAAAAAAAATGAAATAAAGTGAAAAAGCAGTGCCTGAGCAAAAAATAGCAACGAAACAGACAAAGTGCTGTGGCACCCTCTGCTAAATCAGCTCTCACTTGAATTCAAGTGAGAGCTGATTTAGTTGACAATATAAGCAGTTCTCATTTTATCCTTAATATTCTGTTTTAATGATCAAAGAAGAAAAAGCAATATTGAAATTTATGACCAATTCTATGTTTTATCCAACAGATATAAGTATAATTTGATTTTTGCTACTATCATTTCATTAATAAGACATTTTGTTAAGTATTTGTTGCTTGTGAACAGACAGAAATATGCCATCACTACATATTAGGTATCACTACTGGCTAAAACAATATCGAGAAATGTTTTAATCCATCAAGCCCAGCCCTAGCTGCTAAGCTAAAGCACTGTCTGACTGTCTGTGTCTGTCTGTCTGTCTGTATGCAGAGGGAGCAGTCAGTGGTCTCTGAGGGGAGGAGGCATCTCCAGGGGTAACGTTCCGCCTCCATCACAGAGTCGCTCAAATCAAAGTCTATAAACAACCCCGGACTGGAAAAGTTGCACTTAAACCTCGGCGCCGGTGATAGTGAGCGGCTATCCCGGCGGCAGTGAGGACTTTCTAGGCTGTGCTTTTTTCCAGCGGCCAACCCGAGCTGTGACAGAGGGGCGCAGGAAAACACTCTCCCCAAATGTTCCCCCCCTCTCTCGCCATCGACGTAACAACATGTCGGCAGAGGACGGCCATGTTTTGCTGGTTATGTCGACACGGGGAGGAGGAAAAGTAGACACGATCTCTCTGCTCTCTGCCTCCTCTCCATTCAACATAACAAAGTGAAACTCAAACAGAAGAGGCAAAATCGCCAAGTTGGCGGCCACACTGTCTGGACGGACAGGTGTAAACGACAGACGCAGGCAAAGTTCATGCGGCGAGACAAGTTAAAATATTTATACGGAGGCGTGTGGGTGTTTGGGAGCCACGCAAGGGCTGAGCACGCCGAGAACAGGCTCAAAAACAAGTCTGCAGTTTTAACTTGAGGGAGTTTGACGGTCTGGGGGCTGCCTTTGGAAAAACACAACAAGACTTTTCGTGTTTCTTACCTGCTCATTGTTTTGGCGCGATGCTCCGGTAGTGCTGTACAATCCAGAAGCAGCGTAAAAATAACACAAATGTGTTTTAGACTCTCTCACGGCGCTCCAATAACCGAGCAGACAACAGGCGACAGGAAAGAGAAAACTGGCGATCACAAGGAGGATCTACGCCAAAAGCCACATGATCGCCGACGTCAGAGTACGTATTTGCATGCCGTACCGAGGCGCCCGTGTCCGTCCACAGCGGGTCCATGGTGCTGTAGCCGGGAAAAGTTCAGCAGAAGATGGAGCAAAGTGGAGCAACTGCCCGTCCAGGCTGTGGGAGGAGAGTTGGTGGCTCCATGAAGCATGCCTGCTGCTGTGGAAATGAATGAACTGCGTGTTGTTGCAGGCAACTTGTCCCTGTGCTGATGCCTGCCAGCCTCAGGAGTCAGTGCTGATTGAATATTTAAGCATCAGAGGGGGCGTTTGTTACCCCCTAAAAGCCCCACCTTCTTCGTATCAAGTACCCCGCCCACCCTTATTCCGCTCTCTCTCCCCATGTCCTCGCTGCATGTGAGGGGCTGCTGCAGTGCTCTCCACAGCTCTGCAGAGGGGGACCTGAATGCATCTCTGCCCTTCACCACACTCACACAAACAGGCTGACAGCTGGCTGCACAAAGGTAAATCTGAGGTCAGCTGATAATCACAGTTTTTACTGAAACTGTCCTGAGGTGACACAGATATCTCAGATAGCACACGCACACAACAGTGACCTCCTCTGGATCCACATGAGAACTGATCCTGACCTTGGCCCATGCGCACACTGCAGCCTATTCCTCCAAGCATTCACTGTACCAATAGGGTGGTAATGTATGAGATAGTTTCACTAATGCAAGATACTAATCGAACAATATCAGTACTGGCAGATTACTTATTGCTTTTACTACCCTACAATTTTATTTTCTCCAAGGAGCATATGTGTTAACCCTGTAAGGTCCAAGACCGTAGATTATAGCCAGAAAATTCTAATTCTTTGGAGATTAAATTTTTATTTCACTTTCTGCTAAAAACCTACAAAAATAAAAATGTCCATAAAATTCAACATATAGATTTTTCGTATTTCATTTGATACATTAGGTGTTTTTGGCAACTGATAATCCATTTGAGGACATTTTTATCATTTATCTGATTGTATTTGGATGTTTTTTTTGTAATTTGTTAATCATATTGAGTAGATAGAGGTATTATAAAAGTATGTATCAAATATGATACAATTGGCTTCATAGGATTAAGAGAAAACCAACAGATATTACAGTTTGACAACACAGCAACAACAACTGGAGTTCTAGACACACAGTATTTGGTAATTTGTCATTTAAAAAATCAGAACCAGATGGCAAACATATTCTAGGGATGGGAATCAGAAACCAATTCCAGTTGAGAATAGATAATATCTTTCTTAAGGAATCAATATCACTGGCCATTTTGCTTATCAATTCCCTTCTCAGTTCTTTCACTTTTTCTTTATGTCTTGCAAATCAATAATTCATTCTCTCATGAGAGGCAACAAGCAGAGACGACAAAGATGTCAAAAATCCTTATGGAAAAGGTTGTCAAAATCGTTTGCACATTGCACATTACCATAAGGGGGTCGCATCAACAAATGCAGAAGCATCTATCTATGCAGCACGGTGTAGAATATCAGGAGTGTCATGTGTTTGACATTGTTGCCAATAAACACTTATGTAGGCCAACTTTTGCCCACACAGAATTAATCAGGAATCCATAAGTGAATCATTAAAGACGTGCCTCACAGCAAGAAGGTTCCCAAATCGATTCCCAGATCGGACAGGGGCCTTTCTGTGTGAAGTTTGCATGTTCTTCCTGTGCATATGTGAGTTCTCTCCGGGCACTCCAGCTTCCTCCCACAGACCAAAAACATGCTCATTAGGTGAATTGGTGACTCTAAATTGCCCTTAGGTATGAGTGTGAGCGTGTTTCTCTATGTGGCCCTGCGATCGACTGGCGACCAGTTCAGGGTGTACCCTTCGCCCTTCGCCACATGACAGCTGGGATAGGCTCCAGCCCCCCCCCCTTTCTCTAATTATGACTTTTACAACGCAGTGAACAGTGGTGCTAAATTTATCATAATAGTCTGGAAGAGTTCTTGATTTTTCATGTTCACAAGTGTAGGATGATCAAGACGCTACTTCATCTTAACATTGACCTTTTACCTTCAGATGAACTAAACCACCTCTGACTTTGACTTAGTTTGGAGAAGTACATAAGGTTGCATAAACAAGCAGAGGACACACATGAGGGTCTGTGACCTTGTCTATTGGCCCATGACCTTAAAGGTGCTATGAGGAGAATCCATTATCGGCGACATAAAGACTCTGCAACCCATGAGCACGCGTGGCGACTGTCGTAATGCTGCATTCCAGTAACCTCGGAAATGGGAGTGACATCATCTCCAATTTATCAGCATTCCAGTTGAAGTCAGAAAAAAACATGTTGATCTACCAGGCTATTGTGAGCTGTTGTTAGCATGCCCTGCGTTGTTGTTCACAAATACCACATGAAGAATGTGATTATCACTATGGCAGCATTTTTGTAAATATAAGTCTAGCAATATTATGTATACAGCTGATCTAGAGCGACACACCCCGGTCAGAAGAGCTAATAAATTGATTATTACAGGAGCTAAATAACTGTTCACACTGGGGGCATTCATCTTCGATTTTCAACTCGGGGGTGGCGTGGTTTCACCAAGTTCCCAGTAGGAAATTCCGACTTCGGGGGACGTTCCAGTTGCAGTTTCCTTCTCGGAACCTGGAAATTCCTACTTCTGACTACGACTGGAACACACCAAAAGACGTGACTGAAGCCAAAGCGTGTGTTTGTTGTGGTAAATGCAGCTTGGACCTTCCTCAGAACTCTGCATTGCTTTACAACTTCTTTTTTCAACAACTACAGGATGCAAAGCGACAAGGTAATGTATCTCTTATGTTACGTAGCGGTAGTTTTAGATGTGTGACAACAAGCAATTTTTGGAAAACTTATTATCGTAGTTGTAGCCGGCTATATATCACTACTTACAACCCAGTGCTCTAAGACGTGTAATATAAATAATAACATAATATAAATATGCTCTAGTTTTAATTGTCTTTTTCCCGAAGTTGAGTATCCAGGCCAGTCCAGCCCTGTCCAACCCAACTGGAAGGCTAAGGAATAACATTTATAGATAACCTATTCTGATGCTATAAAACTCATCTTAAAGTGTGTATTTCGATCAGGCATATGTCTTAAAGTGAGACTTTTTTGTAATTACTTAGAAACTCCTCACAGTCTCTTTAAATACTGAAATGATTCATCTTTGGGTCAAAGAAGTCATTTCTCCTGTATGTTTTTATGATGAAGGCCTTAATGGCTGAAGCATGCTGACATGATTTTAGGTCTATAGCCCCGATGAAGTAAAAGCTTTTACCATTAATTCTTCTGAGCGCCTCAGACCTTTTCTGTGCGCTTTGTGTTGGATCCCTGAGGAGCATCGGAAGACTTTTTCAACAAAATTTTGAACATTTTTTCACAATTTACCACACCTGGGTCACACTCCATGCATCTTTTTTGTGACTAGTCATTTATTCCCCCATAGCATCCTTGATCTAGTGTGTTCAGAACTAAAGGATGACCACAAGACAGCACATACTTGACCACATGAAGACCACCCTGTTGGTCTTGTGAACCTCTAATAAACTAGAACAACTCCCTTGGTTTGATATACGATTGCAGGATAGCAGAAGCTGAGTGGTGGTTTGTGATAAAAGACTGCAGTGGTTTTCACCTTGAACTATGACAATGAAAATCTGAAAGGTCATCAGGGCAGTATGTTGATTACATATTTTAAATAAAGTTTCAGTTGGGAAAGATTAAAAAAATCAAGATGATTTCTTTGGGACTTTTTCTACAGCACCCTTTGCCCTCCCTGGGCTCACGTGTATTACACCTCCCCCTCAAGTTTCTGTCCAACAAAGACACAACATGACCTTAAAAGTTGCTGCATTGTTTGAGGGTAGAGATACAGGAAACATTCACCTTTTTATTGTAGGACTGGATTACTATTTTTTGGCAATGTAGACAAGCCTCTACATTTACCTTTACATTGTAAATCACAAAGTGATCTACAAGTTTCCAACATCATCTTGTAAGTTTAGGCTAAACTGTCGTGCAACATGTACACATTTTTGAAAAAGCTTGGATCCGCATCCATATTCAGATCACCACCAGAATTAAACCACTTCCCCCTTGTGCTGTGACTTAAAATCCCTGAAAATTTAATCAAAATCTGATGAAATGTAGAACAAATCTTTAATATAAACTCCTGGATCACCCAAAAAAATCCAATCACACATTCTTTGTGCCATGAACAACAGAGCTCAGAGCTCTCCAAAGGTATTACATCACAGGCAAAAAATGATTGAACATTAGGCACTATGATTCTGACCTGATAACCACAAACTCCACAATTTGGTCAGTTATTCTTGAGTCAGATCAGACATACTTACAAATATTTTGTAGTATCACTTTGACAAGCAAAAGATGAATATGAGAGCCATGGGCCATGACCTCTGAACCATGCAACAGCAAGCAATGTTTGTCCAACCAATGTTGGGAGCCCTAGGGTTTATACATACAAACCAGGATAACAGTTTAAAAAGCACCTTGAAAGTGAGCGCATCAGACGTTTTTGTTCAGGTGTAATCATTTTGCCGTTGTGCTTAGTGCTGTAGCTCACACATCACTGTTTCATACAGTTTTGTGGCTAAGTTGGATTCTGGTGCTGCCTGTACTTGGGGTTAAGCTGGTCTAAATATGTCAGGTTTTCAGCAGCATTTTGCAAACACATTTTTTTTTTTATTGCAGAGTATTTTCTCCTTCCATGGTTTTATTCATAACACAATCTTTAATCATATGACAGTACACTTAAAACAATCGGAGGTCCTACAAACCTTTTAACCAACATCAAGCATCATCGGGTTCAGGAACTGCACACAAAAAGGCAGTGGCTTCAGAAATGGGTGCCATCTTTCTTCCCTTTAATGCTGCTACAGCTATTATAATCCATGTAATGATTGCCATATTCTTAAGTCTATCTAAAAAGTTGGAGGCAAATACAGTATAAGATATGATTCTTCAAATAAAAGATGAAATATCATATAAAGTGCAAAATATATGTCAATGTCAATGTCAGTTTTATTTATAGAGCACGTTTTATAGGACAGGCCAGACAAAGTGCTTTACATGAGAAAAATATAATAGAGTAAAAGCTACAAGTAAGACAACATTAAAAGAGAAACATACAACAACAATAGTAAAAGAAAAGCATACACGAGTAAAAGCAAGTGACTAACTTAACCAAAAGCTAGGGTAAACAGGTAGGTTTTAAGGTGCGTTTTGAAGGAGGTGAGGCTGGTTGCAGAACGCACAGACTGTGCATTCCACAGTGTGGGAGCAGCAACTGTGAATGCCCGATCCCCTCTGCTTTCAAGCTGAGTTCTCAGCACATCTAAGACCATCCGGTCAGCAGACCTCAAGGATCTGGCTTGTCGGTGCGCCTTGACAAGGTCAGATAGATATTCTGGGGCCAGCCCGTACAAAGACTTAAACGCAAATAAAAGAATCTTAAAATCAATCCTGAACTTGCATACAAATGATCCAACTTTGGGGTGAATTCAGGAGAAAATGCATTCTGAAGGACTTTTTTGTATAAAAAAGTTTGGCAATTGAGTTGTGCAAGAACTTTGTGCAAAAGCAGCTCCTCTTTTATTGTTATACTGATTCTTTATAAGTTTAAAATGATTTAATACAAATAAAATTGCATGTCTCTGAAATTCTGTTGCAGCACTATAAATACTATTTATTGCACTCTATCCACAATGTCAAGGTTAATTTTTCCAGATAAAAACAGTTTATACAAAAGCCTGATAAAATTCATTGTGAAGCAATAATGTAATGAAAAATGTTCAGACATTACGAAGCTTGAGGGCAGTGTCTTTCTCCAACCTTGTTTTGAAGCAGTGCTTCACATCCAATTTGTCTGATACAGGCTGTCACATCTCTGCTTTCTTTAGTGAAACCTCCTATCACATTTAATTTAAGCTCGATTTGGTCAAAGACAACAGAGATGAATGTGAAACGTTTATAAAAGAGCCGTGTCAGTTATTAAGCTATCCTGCAGGCTTCTCTGATCCTCACCCACTTCAGTCCTTTACAGGCTACTTCAGTGAGTAAAAGTGATGAACTTATTTTATAAACCTAGTTATCACCTCCTGTTAATTCAGTCCAGTGTTCGGGGGTCAGATTGAGTATTATTCATTGGTCCCTCTTATAGTTTCACATTTATTGCATGGTCACTTACTCACGGAATATGAATTACACCTCCTCTCCTGTTAAGCCTAACCCTAACCCCATGGTCAACCTGTGCAAATGTGTTAGATAACTTCACATTACCTGTATGACACAAAAATCTACTTACTCTTACATTAGCAAGCTCAGGGTTACAGGTTAAGCCATGTCTTTAGAGCAGGAGTCACATGTGGCATGTGCAAAGTCAATGCAGAGGTCACACGTTTGCCAAACAGGTTTGATGCTATTTAAAACATGTAAAGCTCCCATCCCTCCAGCCATTAGGTTAAGGAAGGCAATTGCCTGGGGCCTCATGCACCATGCAGTCTAAAGATATAGATGTGCCTTAAATGTCAAGTATAAATTAACATTTATTTCAGGTAATATGAGAAGTGTTTAAGTAAATAAAGCATTCAGATCACTTTAAATAGCACAAACACTTGAGATAAATACTGTGGAGTATGTTTTAAAAGTGAACTGTGGCAAAAACATTACACTTGAAAAAATATTTGTATGAACCCCAATTCCACTAAAATTGGGACGTTGTGTAAATCAGATAAAAGCAGAATTCAGTCATTTGTTAGTCTCTTTCAACCTATGTTGAATGAAAACACGAAAAACACAATATATTTTATGTTCAAGCTGGTAAAATCCATTATTGCTGTTGTTTATTTGTTGTTATAGCTTGTTCTTATTATTATATTTACAAATGTTAATTAATTTGAATTTCATGCCTGCACACATCCCCAAAGAAGCTGGGACAGGGGTAAAGTAAGATTGGGAAAATTCAGGAATGGAAAAAAAAATCACCTGTTTGGAACAGTCCACAGGCTAACAGGGTAATTGTAAACAGGTGAGTGTCATGATTTAGTATAACAGAAGCATCCTCAAAAGGCTCAGTCATATACCAGCAAAGATGGAGTGAGGTTCAAAACCAAGAATGGTATCACCCACAGTCCATAATATCATCAGAAGATCTGTAGAAATATCTGCATGTAAGCAGCAAGGCTGAAAACCAACACTGGATGCCTGTGACTGTCAATTCCTCAGGTGGCACTTCATTCAGAACCAACTTCATTTTGTGAAGGATATGACCACATGGGCTCAGATACGCTTAAAAAAAACAATGTCAGGTAACACAGTTTGCCTCTGCATCTAAAAGTGCAAGTTTAAACTTTACCATATGAAGGGAAATGAGGAAAATATATCAACAACACCCAGAGACACATGTCCTCCATGCTAAATGGGATAATGACCATCCAGATTGTTTTCAGTGCAAAATTCAAAAGCCAGCATCTGTGAGGGTATCGTGTGCTAGTGCCTATGGCATGGGTAATTTGCACATCTGTGAAACCACCATTAATACTGAAAGGTACATCCTGGTTTTAGAGCAACATATGCTGCCATCCATTCAAATGAAATCTTTTTCAGGGACGTCTGTGCTTATTTCACCAAGACAATGCCAAGCCACATTCTGCGTGTGTTGCAACAGCGTGACTTTGTGGTAAAAGTCTGTCAGTACTAGACTGACATGCCTGCAGTCAAGACCTGTATCCCATTGAAAGTGTGAGGCACATTATAAAGTGAAAATATAACAACAGAGATCCTGTTCTGCTATGCCACTGGAGTTATACATCAAGCAAGAATCGGACAGAATCTAACCTACAAAGCTTCAACAACAAATGCTCTCAGCTGCCAAATACTTGTGTTGTTAAAAGTAAAGATGATGCAACACAGTGGTATTCATTCCCCTGTCCCATTTTCCTGGAACATGTTTCAGGCATGAAATTCTAAATGAGTGAATTGAGTCAACTGAAGATACAGTATGTATGTATAAGGATTTGAAAATCACTGTATTCTGTTTTTCTTTATGTTATGTTTTAAGTTATGCAACTTTCTTGGAACTGAGGTTTGCAAATCATTAGTTACTCATTACCTGGAGATGTTACAGTATGTTGGTGGGGTGACTCTAACCTATGTTTCTTGTAATGTAAATGTGATACTCAAGCTCTTCCTGCTCTCATTTGAATGTGTCCTGTAGATTCGTGAAACTATGCCACATCACCACTAAACTGTTTTCTCAAATCAAATCTTTCTTGTGGATAAATACTGTGAATTAAAAGCTATGATCATGGACATTTACTTTTGATTTAAACTCCACAGAGCATGACTCTTCCTAAAGATAAGTGTGATGCAAACAAAAAGTCACTAGATGGTGCCAAACAGCTGTTAAATCCCTTGTGTTAAATTCATACACTCTGCTGCGTAGGACTGCACTGAATACTGCCTTTTTTTAAGTGCACACAGCGGAAGTACCACCATTATGACTAATGTAACACATCTATTACCTTTTTTACTCATGACAGTTAAAATTAACTTGAGGCTGTGGGCTGGACTTGAAAATGAGAAAATCCAAATTAAAGAGTTTGGGACAAATGTTTGTTTCAGAGGACATAGTAATGAGTGGAAGGCTTGCTCATGATGTTAGAATTCAAGGTACTGTTTCCTATTCATTTACTTTTAGCAGAAACTCACCTGTAGCAGTGGAAGTATATATATGGATCCATCAGACCCAATATTTTATCATCCTTTGGAATTCACAAAATGATAAGACAAATAGTAAATGGATGTGTTGTTTTCTGACAACTTTCCTCAGATGATAAACTCTTGTCTTTTCTGGTGCAACAGTGTATAGAGTACATGGCTGCAAATCTCGCCTCAGTAGCAGTTTTAACCAAAGTAGCAGCTGCTGCCCCCTTGTGGAAGAGAAAGCTACTGCAGAGGCTTCATGATATTGAAAATATACGACTATCAAGTTTTCTTTTGTGATGTCAAAGCTCACCTGTTTTTGTCTGTTTTGTTGCTCTAACATTCCCTGTCTTTACATTTGTGACGCTTCAGAATGTAGGGCATTATAAGATACATACATCTAGCTTTTATATTCATATTTTAAGACACTATTAGAGACTGCTACCAACCTTAAAGTTTTAAACCATAGAGCAGTGATCATCAACAGGTGGCACACGGGCCACATCAGGTATAGCTATGAATGCAATGTAATCTTGATTATTACTACAGGCATGACTATGAATGCAAACCTCAAAACAACTGAAACTGTTCATCATGAATGACTTCATGTTTACACCTGAAAACCAGTGTTGGCCATTTTTTATCCAGGGGACCATGATGGTCAAAACATGACAGAAATGCCCAACGTAGCTGGGAGCAGTGTGGGTGACATAAACTAGTCTTTTTAAGGTATAAAATTGGTGGAAAAAGTTAATCAAATAATGATCTGTTTATGGTGGGATTTAGTAGTGGGGGGGATTCCTGATGGTTGGAAAGTTGTCTGGTAATAGGCTGAAACCGTGCAGTCACTTGGCTGGAAGGGGAAAATTGAAACAGCTGCATCTTTGCATTATTTAGATCTAAATATTCATTTTATTACATTTTTTTTAAAATACGGCCCTGAAAAAAGGCAGCATGAGTACAAGCAAAATACTTAAAATATTTTCTCTCGCCAACATTGCGATTGCAACACATCTGATTCAAAAAGCCAAAATATTCTCTTCTCTGCCAAACATTCACAGAAAAACTGAGTAATTCTTATCAAGCTGACTGTCAAACTGTTATAATCAAATATTTTGAGTCTTAATATGTTTTACTTTGTGTAATCATTAGGGGTGTAACGAAATCTCGAGCCACAAAATTTCGCAAAACAAAAAAATGACGAAATAAACACAAAATAAAAAAAAGTGAAAGGGCGCGCGCATGACTTGTGATTTTTTACCCTCCTTGCCTACCGTAGCAAAACACTCGCTCCTATATGGAGGAAGACGTGGTGGAGGAAATAGCTGATTTGGTCCTTCATCAAATAAATTGGTTGTGTGGACCTGTTTTAGCTTCCCATGTAATAGAAAGTACGGTGAGAAGATTGCGGACAAAACAACCCCAAGCAAAATATGCCACTACCAACTACTTTGAACTGGAGACAGGCAGCAACTGTATGTTTGTGTAAGTCTGCATAAAAAGCAATATCTAATTTTTGCATTTACTGTTGAGTTGACAGAATTTGATCATACTTGCACATCAGATCATGTGCACTGTTATAGGCTAAATGTTATAGTTCATAGTTCAGACATTTATTGGTCTAAACTGCAGCTCTGAGGACTGCTGTTTGTTTTCCTTTTTGTTCGAGAATGTAGTTATCTTGATTGTTACAACAACAAAGCACTTTTTATTGAGATTTTATGTTTGTATTTGCACTGTAGTCTAAATAAGGGGAACAAACTACAATTTTGTTTTTTTTTCAAAGAGCATTTATTTTGTACTGATGCAGCAATATTTTTTGTATGTCTGCATTAGGAAGAAAATAAAAAAATGGGATTTTAGCACAACTTCCTACTGTTGGGGATTTTCTATAATTTTTATTTTGCATCGTGAGTATTTCGTATCGTGAGCCCTGTTTCGATTTTCGTATTGTTTCGTGAGTTGACCATTTCATTACACCCCTAGTAATCATTGTTTATTTCTCAAGTGTTACCACTCACTGGCAAACACAGAGCGCTGCCATCTTGTGAGCAAGAAGATGCAAAATAGCTGTGCTGTGATTGGTCGAAGACATTGGGATGTTGATCGCTGCTCTCTGATTTGTCGGTACACTACTACTGCGCTTGCTCGAGCAGAAATCGAATAAATGTGCATGCGTGAAGCAATGCGTCTCTGCATCCATTTGAGAGAGATCATGTGTTTTTTTTTAAGAAATACTGAAGTTTCATTGATCAACACTTTATGGAAAGGTATTTTTGTGAGTTGTCTGAGAGAGTAAGGTTTGGCCAAAATTTGAGTCGTGTTATATTTGAGTACATTGTGTTTCAGGCAAAAATCATGAAATATGGAGTGACTGCTATAAACGAGTGGGTGTCATAACTGAGAAATTACAGTAGCCAAAACTCTAAAAGAATTCAGTGATAAACTTATTTCTGAATGTGTTAAATAATTATTTACAGTAAACTTGCCCTTCTTAAAATGACCAAACTGCCTCTTTCTTAAATCTGAGAGAAAAATGACAATAATCAAACATTTGGGAAACAAATCGTCAAACATAACTAAAAATTGAATATTTCCTGTGGCAACAATTTAAGGTATTGAGACTTTGCAGTTGGATGATCAGCTGCTATCGAATAATAATTTGTCATCTTGTTTCAATGTTACTGTCAAGCTTAAATAAAGTGATTGGGCTTATCGAAATGTATCATTCTAAAGCTGAAATGACCTTCATATCTATGAGATGTGTGTTTCATGAATGTACTCCTTTACCAGCAGATGTATCTGACTCAGGCAGCAGATAGCTGTAAAGATGTCAAGAAGCTGTTTGGTCTCAATGCATTCCCAAACAGTTTATGCAAAATGGGGTTTATGTATCCTGTAATCTTTACTGTAACCACAAACTTACTTCCTTTCCCATGTTGAGGTTCAACTATGACACACCTGATGACACAGCAGTGACACAGCAAATCGAAGAGAGAAGGGAGAATGAACTAGAAGGATAATGCCGAGTTGTGGCTAGAGCGACCATCTGTCCACAGCTGTGCTCCCACAGTGAGCTCTGGCAAGGACCCTTGATGTAGTCGGAGAGCAAATCCAAACAGAGCAGAGTGATAAACAGACACCAGATGACATGTAAAAAAAAGAAAGGTGCAAACTAAGTTAAACACTGAGAGCAAATCATTGTACAAATCACCAGGGATGCTGGAAATAAATTATTTTTAAATGCCAGCATGATTTAAACTCATTATTAAAGGGTGGTGTGTCACATGTCAGATACTGAAACAATCGGGGCCTGTTTCAATGACATCGACGTGGAAGCAAAAATGTATTAATGAAATGATAAAAGGTACACTGAAGCAAAAAAAGATGAGACAAAAAGTAGAGCAAAAATCAATTAATGGAAGGATAAAACAAACAAAGTCAGGAGCATTAGAAAACTAAAACAGCTATTAAGGACAAGTGGCTAAAAAGACAGTCAAATGAAAGTAGTTATATTACATCATAAAAGCAAGTCTGTTAGAGTGAGTTTTGAAAGTGATCTTACATATTATACACGTCCATTCATTGAAACACTTACAGGGAGCCGATATAAAGAGGTTAAAATCAAGATAATGTGATGATTTTTGTTGCAACCAGTGAAAAGTCTTGCTGCTGCATTTGGAAGCAATAAGAGATTAGAGAGTGATTTCTAACTGATAAGAGAGGTAAGTGAGTCACAGTAATGAAAAGCATAAGCAACTCTTCAAGCTCAGACTGGTTCAGAACTGACTTTCTCTAGAAATGTAGAAAGTATGACTTGGCCTTCACTGAGGTGTGTTATAAAGGTGAGATCTGATCCAAAAGCCATGCCTGACTTCCAGGGCTGTGAGTCTGATGTGTTGTAAGAGGGAACTATTGCTTAACTAAATGGCAGACAGTGGTGGAGTTTTGAGCATTGAAAAATAGGATTTCTGATATGAAATGATTGAGTTGTGCAATTTTTTATGCCATTTAGCAGTTCATATCTTTAAGACAGTCTTTGACAGAAGCCAGGCTCATTGAGTCTTCTGATCTCAGAGGTAGGTTCATGTGTGTGTTCTCTGTGTTTTGTATTCAGTGACAGCACATTAACATGGAAATGTGTCCCTGTCTCGTTAAGTTGTACAACAGTGAAGCCAAAGTACCACTGTGTTTGGAGCTGGTGGCAATTTGGAGCCAAGTCATGTGCAAAGTGGAGCTGAATGATGTTGCTACCATGACCTGTCCTATGACCTTGGCACACGTCAGCGTACTGAATTTCTAAGATCCTTCAGGTTCAATGTCCACAGCAGAGCTTTCTCTTGAAACAGAAACTCACATTTAAGTGAAGTTCAAAGACTGTATTGTTAGTTATTGTCATGTTTTCTCATGCCTTCACTCTGTTGCCAGATGCAGAAAGGGACCTCATTTGTCAACAAAGCTATCAATCATTAAATTATAAATAATTTAAAACGAATAAAACATAAGACACTTTGGACATGATAAAACCTTCAGTGACAGACTCCAGGTTTGGGAAACAGATACATGGCATGTTTTATTTCATAGTTTGACCTTCTGTATATTCCATCTGTTAACATTGAGAAGGTGAGGTGTATAACCAATAGCAAGTAGCAAGTCATCATCTGGGATCCCTCATACTTCATTCATATGTAAATTGGATTTTTTAAGTAGAAGTTTTTCTCCACTTTTTCAGAAATAATCTCATCAACCAAGTAAAGTTTTCAAAAACATTGTCATTCACAAAAAGGCACAAAAAAAAAGCACTGTTACGTGTTGTTCAGTAACCCAACATGAAAAATGTTCTCGTGATCACATCAGAATAACCTTTTCATTTAAAATAAGTCCATTAACCTAAAGTCTGATCTGTGTTTTGGCTAACTGTGACCATAGCATCTGGTGTTAACAGGCTTTACAGTTGAGACACAACTCATAAGAAATTGATAAAACAAAAAATACCCCTGCCTTGGATCCACATCTGGATTCCAGTCACCATTAAAACATAATCACATCCCTTGTGCAATGACCAAGGTTCCCCAAAAATGTCATAAATACAAGTGGAACATATTAACAAAAGTGTGGAGTACTGCCTTGTCTTGCAAGGTTAACAAGTAAACAGATCTCAGGTCAGGATCTCCACCAAAATATATTAATTTGACTATGGTCAATTTCTGAACAATTTGAAGGTTATGAAAAGTTAAGAGTTGTCCTGTTTTAAAATTAACAACACAGTAACAAATGTAACCTTCTTGGTAAATGTAATAAAAATAATTTAACACTGTCACTGAGTGCAAAAAACTTCTTCAAGAATGCCCTTATGGACTCTCTATATATATCCTCTATACACTACATATGACCACCAGGAAAAATGAATAGACTGATCAGAATTTGGAGATCCCTCCCTCCCAGATCACAACAAGAATAAATTATGACAAACGTCTTTGGTCTGACATCAGATGTGACAAGACAATTAATATGGACATAAATGTATATGCTGGTTCAGGTGGTTACATTAAATAGTGGTTGCTGTGACAAATTATTGCATTGAAATGTGCCTGACACTGTGGATACCTGCCAAAGTGTCAGGCACGTGGCAAGGTTTTGGTGTCGTGTGTGCATGCACATCTTTCAGCTAAATTACCACTGCACCAGGTGCGCTTCACCTGCACTGAGATTAGATCAGGTTGAAGCTGGCAAGCTTTCAGCGCACCTTCACAGTGGTTTGTCCTGAAATTGTCACTGCACCTACCTGAACCTGCCGTCAACTCCCCCTGGTGCGCCGCCACACCCATCTTGGCACAGCTGGTCTACCAAATTGACAAACTGGCTGTGTATGGTGGTGAAACTACCATAGCCTGGGTTGCACCATGCTTCACCAACCAGCGCCACTCTGCATCATGCTAGGAAATTTGAGCCCATAAAGTCAAGATTATAGAGCCTCTTAGTAATTTTAGCTTTTAAAGCAAATAAAAATAAGATAAGATATGATAAGATAAATCTTTATTAGTCCCACAGGGGGAAATTCTGTGTTTTGGCTAACTGTGACCATATGACCAAAAATAATCATCAGACTTCTTTTCAGTAATTCTCCCTTAACACAGCTGTTTTAACTGAGCAGATAGATTATCTTATTACACAAAACAATCAAAGATCAAGCTCGATCAGCTCTGTAGTCATTTTATGTGAATGTAATATACTAAGAGAAATATTTTTACAAAGTTTTGCACAAATGTCTACTTGGATGCAAGGATGAAATTTGCAAAGATGCATGCACACACTGCCATGTTGGCCAACTTTTGCTGATTAATAGTGAAATGTTGAGCACTGTTGAGTCCTATTAAAGCTATAGTCTACGATTTGGAAGCTTGGTACATCTTAATAACAATGTTTATAAGGCTGTTATGGTCCTATGGTCTGATCTGCTCAATATAAAGACCAAAAAGAATGAAAAAAATCCATTCAGTATATCTGCTGCAAAGCAGCACAATAGTTGACCAATCCGAACCGCTGATTGGTCCATGAGTCCATCCATCCCCTGTCTCCTCTGCTCCGCACCATCTTGCCCAATGCTCGCCCCCTCTCCTCCCCACTGCTGGTTACACTATGCAGCGGTGAGCAGCTCGCTAGTAGCTGCTGGAGCTAGCTGCTGGAGAGGAGCAGCACTGCTGGGAGGCACGCTTCTGTTATCACCTCCAGCAACGAGCAGACCAGCAGCTGAAGTAAGGGAATATGGCAATACAGGTAATAACTGTTAGAGACTCAGCATTGGCTGAATAACTCTGGTTAGTCTGTGCCTGGAAAAAACGCTGGTCTGCAGCGGGTGAATGATCTGGGATTTTAGCCAGCGTTAGCATTGTAAACTGAGCTGGTGAAGACACGAGCAGAAACATAAATCTCGCCCACAGCAGCTCAGCTAATGGCTAACAGTGGCGACGCCAGCCACTTCTTGTATACTCAGAGCGTCCAGATGACCAGCCAGCCCCTGGTTGAACAGGTAATAGCTTTGTTTACTACAGTGGGAGATGTCTGCTGAATAACTCTGCTGATATTTGCTGCCTAATTGACTGCGTTGTTGGAGGGTAGGCTCTGTCAATAGATTTTAGCCACGCATCGTTAGCATTGTAAACTGAGCTGGTGAAGTGAGTGAAGAGAAACATAAATCTCGCCCACATTCGCTCAGCTAATGGCTAACAGTGGCGTAGACGCACTCGCAGTCAATTGAAAACTGTGTGTTACAAGGGGATGACATGGTTTGTTACTTCCAGCTATGAGAAATCTCATTGTTGTTGCTGCTGATATTAACGACTGGCTTAACATTGTTCATGCTTGCAACTTGCTGCAGATACACAGAAAACTATGAAAAATGTGCACAACTTACATTCAACACGCCTGCATTCAGATGCTTAGTCTAGCATTAATAGAGATAACTATGGTTCAGCAAGTCACCAAACTTTTGAACACTGGAACCTTAAACTGAGAATGACTTGCATCAACTTAATGCAACACTTTGACACACTCAGACAAAATTGCAGAGTAGATTCACTTGCTATAGTTAATGCTTTGCAAACTTGCTGCAGATACTTAAAAACAACTCCGTTTTTGATTGCGGACCTTATTTACGCTATGGCGTCATCCTACATCAGTCAGCCATCATTTCGGATTGCCAGAGTTCCTCCGTCTCTTCTCTGCCAGCAGGCGAACGGGCGCTCCATGCGCTCTTTCCCCGCCCCTCATTCTGCATACACTCAGGCTCTCTGCTTGTCGTTTCGAAGCTCCACATCAGCAGTTTATGTTCCTCTGCCAGCTTCTCTCAGTCTCTGCACAAATCATCGCTACCAGCTGTCTCTCTGTCTGCAGATGGATCAAACTTTCATCTGAGTCTGACTCTTCTGCCATCACAAATCCGCCTCGCGAGTTTCCTATACATGCTTTATTGGGGGATAGATGGACTGAGGGTGGAACAACGTAAGTGTGAGCTTCAGGAGAGGACCTTGAAAGAATTTGTCAAGAGGATTTGCTGGAAATCCTGAAGCATTAACAGCAGAATTACATCTACATCGGCAAAAGTTTAAAAACTGCATACTAGGTAAGTGTACCTATTATACACAACAAAATTTGACCCCGGCATTGTACTTTTAATGAATTTCTGATTTCTCAATGCCATCATCAGCTACTATTGACCATTTGAAGACATGTAAGTAATATGATTTCAGTGCTGCGGATGGCTGAGTACCAATGATATCAGTGGAGTATCATGCATTTTAAGTGGGACTTACTGCAGAGAAGCATTTTTAGACACTGAAGTTGTGAGTCACCTTAAAAAGACTTGCAAGCAGAAAAGCAAACATAGACTGGA
Source organism: Scarus forsteni (assembly GCA_036419115.1). Classification (NCBI taxonomy): domain Eukaryota; kingdom Metazoa; phylum Chordata; class Actinopteri; order Labriformes; family Labridae; genus Scarus; species Scarus forsteni. Next base: position 6,692,078 of record JAZDUH010000040.1, on the reverse strand, counting down.
CTAAAATAGCAGCTGCACAACAATCAGGCAGCATGTGGTTTGTCTGTTTACAGTGAGACTTAAAAGAGGAAAAATAACCACTGCTCAGCAAGACAACTAGGTGATCTTTCCAGGGATTATGACGATCATATGTTTTGGATATGTGGGGAGACTTGTACAAACTCGGCGTATATACAAAAACCTCTGCTGATGGAGACTAAGCAGGTTTGAATGATAAAAGGCATTAACCTCAATGGGAAATGGACTACATGAGAATGTGTAGCATTAGAGCAAGAGTATACATTTTTGGCTTTTATGTTGTCAAATTCTGTGAAATACCAGTGTGAAACGTATAAAATTTCAGGATGTGGTGGGATCATAGGATACTGGCAGCTAACATGTGTAAATCTGCAGTCTTTGGCACTCATCATGCAGATCCCTCTTGTTGTAATGACCATTTAGACTTTTACAAAACCAAATCAACGTTTTATAAACTCAATAGACAACCAAGAAGCACTTTTTAATTTAGTTTTAGTTATAGTTTTGGCTAAAATATCTTTAAGGTTTAGTCATCAATTAGTATTCTAAATTACTTTAATTTTGCCTAGTTTTAGTTGACAAAGTTTCACAGCATTTTAGTTGACTTAATCTACTCTAAATTTAGTTGTCTAACATCTGAAGCATGCAGGGTAAGGTATTTTTTATTTTCCTTGAATTTCTGATGACATGTTTTACACTTGGATCCCAGCACCACGAAGCGAAGGCAGCTTTGACTGGATGTCTCTCTTAACTCATCCAACCTTTCCCCACAACCAAAGCATCTTTAGGTAGATATATTCCCAACCTGTCCCTACATTCTACATGACAAAATGAAGTCAGATTAGATTTAGGCTCTGTCAAATATTTAAGTCTAGTTTTTATCTGTTGATGAAAATGATTAATTTAGATTTTGTTTTAGTCCATGTGCACTTGTTTTTTTTAGTTATAGTCTAGTTTCCTCATGGGGAAGAAAGGTTATTGACAAAAACTATGACAAAAATAATTTACAAAAATTAACACTGTAGCCCACTGTTGCAAATTCTATTGAAGCTTCATAAAAAAATACGTTTAAAGCTAGGGTAGGTAATTTTGGAAAACTAGCATGAGTTTGAATGTAGCATCTCCTCAGGGCTCTGCCTCGCCCCTTCCACCCCTCCTCCAAAATGACCCCCGCTCACATGCACGCGTGGCTGATTCACTACCAGGAGACTGATTAAACTCCAAATGACCAGCACAGTGTTTCTGTTTTACACTACACCAAGTCATGTCTCAGTCAGTGGTAAGAAAACACCAAAACACCAAAAACAAACATTGAAAGTTAGTTAGTACTCACAACCCGATGTTGATTGAGGTATAGGTAGTTCCTCTGCCATTCGCCACATAGCTGTCGAGTCTCCCATTTTGGCCATTAAACTACCGTATTTTATGTATTTTATCCTCCCAGACGTCCTCCCTATTAGTATCCTCCCATAAATCTCCTTCTGTCTCTCTGTCTCTCCAAACTGAACTTTGTCACTAGCCTGAATGGGGCGGTAATGCTCTCAAATGATGGATGCCAACGACCGTAAAACTGAAGAAGAAAAAGCCTCGAGAGAACGTCCACCTGCAGTAGCCTGGGTGGTAGCTGTTGTGAGATTAGAGCCAACAGCGGACAAACCAAGAAAAACCAATGAAAACGAAGTGTTTATTTTAGATTTCTTGAACATCTGTCTAAAAATGTGAGGGATACTGGAGCTTGGTTGGCTCATAGCAGGCTTCCCTTATTTTCAAAGCCAAAACTTGTCAGGTAAGCAGTCTCCAGCGGGCTCTGATCCCTCTGAGCTCAGCTACACGCACTGAATCCGAGTCTGTGCACGTAGGCAAAATGCACATGCAGGACGCGGACAGAACGGTGATGGGATTTTATTGGGTTAAAAATATGGGCTACAAAGATATGATTGGTTGGTGTTTCCCTGTTTTACTCCTGCAGTAGATAGCAGATATTTATCACTCTATTTTAAGAACACATTATGAATTGATTGCCATCAGGTCATAAAGGTCATTTTAACCAGTATTACAAAAAGTGTATCTAAATCAGATTACAAACCCCAGCTTTAAAGCTTTATTAGAATGGTCCACTACACAGCAGTAGATGATTATGGTTGAAGTTCAAGCTGACCACAGGGACATTTGTACTTATTAAGCATCAACTCTTATTAAGTTACTTGCTGTATAGCATTGTTTTTGGTGTCCAGATGAAATGCAATAAGGTGTAACAAGATGTACAAATGGTCAAATGTTGACGTGTGAATGCCTTATGTGTGAATTTAAAAGGTCTTAGTACAAAGACTGGAATAAAGCAGCACTCTGTAGTTCATTCAGGAGTCTCTCTTCTTTACACATTGGGATGAGGAGGAAAACCTGTTCTCAAAATGAACTACATGTGGACATGGCCTGAATGTGTCCATGGGATTTAATATTAAAGAGAAGCAAAGAGATGGTGAACAGTTACGTTTTATTCAATCAGTTGTAAGGGTTTCATCTGAGCCAAAATGTCCAGATCAAAGTTTTCTCCACAGTTCAGAGATATTGTTAGATTTGTTCTTCGGGGTCCTATATGCATTCACATTCCCTATTCAAGCCAAATACCCTGAGGTCATAAGAGTTTGGACTGTGGAGGTCTTATGTGTCGACTATGCCTGTGAATTAACTGGATCTATGAAGTTCAGTTTGACTGAAAATGAACAAACCTAAAGATTTGTCCCTGTGTTTTTGGAGTCATGTTAACATTTGTGTAAATTGTCTGTTATCTCAGGCGAAGAGCTTGAGTCCTGCTCTTTGGTGTGTCTCTTTACTGTAGTGTTCAAAGAAGCTATGTATCTAAGATGTTACCCTTTAATGTGACAATACACTAACACATGATCACATGGTCTTTTGATACATCCCTTCTCCTAGTTTCTTGATGAAGTCAAATTTTGATGTTTAGCCTGTAAATGCTTAAAGTCATTACACAGAGGAAACCAGATCTCTGTTCTTCTCTCCTCCTGCTCCCTCCGCTCTGACTTGTTTGCCTCGGCTTTCTTTGATTCCAAATCTACGTAATCCCTTTGTTTTCAGAGACAAAAACAGCATTCTCCATAATTGAGCGAGGCAGCGGCACAGTACACAGAGCTTGGCACTATTTTGTTTTCCCAAGGCACACAAAAAAAAGGGAGGAAAAGGGCCATTTACCAGATAATTCATCACCCAATTTCCATTTCTGTGAAGCACTTATCCCTGCGGTCTAGAACTCTGACACTTCACAAACCATGATATGAAAATATTTACCACAATGACATGAATTTGGAGGCGTTTCTTGAAAATTGCTTCCTCTCTTTGGCATGATGCAAGTGTATGCGTCTGAACATACGTGTGTTCGCGTGTGTGTCACTGCCCCCTCTGAGTGTTATGGTAACGTTTCTCAGAGTCCGACAGAGCTACCACTGTACTTGTCAAACACACACATGGTTACAATTCCAGCATATGGCTTTGAGTAACACAGAGGAGGAAAGCTGCGAGAGATAGCAGAGGGGAAACAATCCGGTGAGGTTAGAGAGGACGGTAAGTGGGGTAAAAGGAAAAAGAGTGAAGTGGAGGCGTAAAGATGAAGACATGGGGGATGGAGCTATAATAATATACACAGAAAAGGACAAGCAGGGGGCAGATTTCAGGAAAACAAGAGAAAATGTTGAGAAAATTTAAACAACTAAGAGTTTCCTAATGCTACTCTTTAAAATTACTGTTTTGCTCTCTGATGTGAGTTGTTTTTATGTTATTTTTTCCTGTATGACACACCTACATACAAAAAAGTTGAGCATATACAAATGCTGAATCGTTTTTAATATAAGATCTAGTAGCCTCGCACTTTTTTTCCCATTTTCTAGCTTTATGTACTTTCCATTAACTAATCAATCTTTGTTTATATAGCACCAAATCATAACAAATGTCATCTCAAAATGCTTTACAATAAAGCAATCATAGAAAACCAAGCCATATATCTAATTTCTTTATATACAAATGCAAATATACATATACACATTATAAACATACTTGTACATCCGTACCCAACGTGACTCCACCATGAATCTATTAAACAATAGAGTGGTGCAGAGACAAAATAGTTTTGTATGGTAGCCTGGAAGTTAGCATTGCACCAGTTCCCCTAACTAAAATTCAATGGCCATTTTAATGGTGCTTTGATAAAAAATTAGATATTAAGATCTATGGCAAACAAACATTTTTGAAACTTCCTTGTTTGTTCATCATGATAACCTCCATAAATGTTAAAAGCTATTGTAGCATCACAACATCAGGATTTGGCTTTGAGACAGCCAGACTTCAGACTTGTGACGCCATCTTGTAGCCTCTTGGTTAAGAACTTCCTTGTTAGCTTGGTGGCCATGTGTGCAATAATCAAAAACCAAATAAATAAATCAAATAAAAAATCACCAAAAATGCATGATAGTCCCAGGCCATGATTTGGTCCTTGTTAGCTCATTAGCAACCTTCTAACACTTCAACATTCAAAAGCCAGGCATATGAGATGTATTTTTTTAAGCAAAACAACATGTTAAATCTCATCTGCATTGCATTTCAGGTATTTGGCATAAAAAGTTACTCTAAAATCCTACTTACTTTCAGTTTGCGAACCAGAAATGCTAACGTCCTCACTCACTTGGACAGGACTCATCCTTGCACCTTTCTATTTTTCCTTTGCTTTCTTTCCTTCAGAAGGTTTATTGCTGTCAAATATATGGGACAATGGGTTGTACATATACCACCAGACAGGAGTTTGTCATGTTTCTAAATCTTTAAATAAAATAGGCCATGGTACAGTGATGAGGGACGTAAGGAGAAACAGGGTTTTGTCATTTTGAAGGTAAACTCATTGTCAAAAATAATTGGATGGCTTTATGGACTGTATAAAACATGGACATATTGACAACACCCATTGATTTCTGAAGCTGACGGCTACATCATACCCACTTGTCGCTCAGATCAGCAATGCACGCAATTACTGTATATAAATCAATGCAAACTCCAAGCCCCAAAATATTTAAAACGTCACCAAACCTTATACAGTGTATTGACATGAGGATGAATTAAAAGTAAATAATTGTCTTTGTGAGAGGCATTGTTTGATTTCTCTCTCATATAGGCTATATTTATACAGAATTTTCAGTTATGAATCAGTGGTGGATTTTAGGCATCAGGTTCTGGGAAGTTGCCAAAGGTTATTCAAAAACACATTTCAGAACAAAGCACATCTATGAGGGATTGTGTAAAGCTCGGTGTTGAAGTGCTTATTCTTTGTGTTTAAAGGGATCAGTTTAGTTGGTGGGGGCATCTCACTGGGATCTTTCCAGGACAGCCTCATGTAGAGATATTCCAGGCACAGCAGACTGGAAGGAGACCCTGCAGCAGAGCCACGACATGCTGGAAGTATTATATTTCTCATATGCCCTGGGATTGCCTTGGGATCCCTTAGGAAGAGCTGGGGGATATGTTTAGGGAGAGGAACCTCAGTTCATGACCTGGAGCAAGATTTGGCTTTAAATGAACCAACCATCAGTAGTGTCAAGGCAAACTGTGAAGGTAAAGAGAAAAGAAATAAGGAAAATGAAATGCAATCAGTACTTGAAAACACAACAAAATCAATAAGGATTATATACCATTGGAAATTCAGATTGCTCTGCCTTTCTTATGTGATACTTCACATGCTTCCATTGGTAGACAGGACTGTAAACAGAGCTGTGGATAGATTCAGTAAATAGTTTAGAATGAGTTTTTATTGCAGGGCCTCAGAGTAAAGCAATAATCTTTCTCAGAACTCTACATTTTTATAGCTTTTCTCCATCCTCTCACTTATAATGCAGACATTCACTCAAATGTTTTCCTCTGCCCCCTCTGTTGTATAGAGGCTTCAGCAATCTTTATGTTTTAAGTACTTTTCTTTGATAGAATTCTGTTTCTGAGTACAGATATTGACCTGATTTGACATTTCCCTCCTGTTTTTGTGGTGTTCTTTCATTTAAAGAAAAAAATAATGTTGTGATTGTGGTTTCCACTGGGTGGGAAAATGTCTGAACACACATTAAATGTCTCTCATTTTTAGACCTGGTCCACACCTCCATGGATAATTTTGAACACTAAGATTTATGTGTGTTAGGGTCTTTTGTACAAACAAAAAATGCATTTGAGGTCAATGAAAACACACTTTTAGGAAAACTCATGCCTGGAAGGTCTGTTTACAGGATTTCTGTGGACAGAGATTACAGCGTCCTGGGCTCCCATGCAACGCTGTAACTTCTGTTTACATTTGTGATGGGTGGACACTGTCAACAGGACTTTTCACATGCTTACACACTGGCATGCTTTCCTACTACGGTAACAAATAAAGAGTGGACCAAACGGTCACTGCTGTTTCCTTCAACACCCTGAGGTCACAAACTAGGCGGCTAACAGCATTTTTGGACAAGACCTGGTGTTATGGTTAAAATAGTGGTTGTGTTAACTGACAACCCTTTGGCGCCTGTATGAGGGTGGGTAATTAAAGCGGATGATGAAACCTGGAGGGAAAGCTCTTTGTTCATCACAGTGCACTAGCTGATAGAATTGGCTACTCTGAGCTTCACACAGTGGAGAAGACTATGGTCTTGGCTGCCACTTTGATACTTTAATTCTGTTTTAAATTATAGGATTTTTATTTCCTTGGACAAAAGAAATTTGTTTTTCAAATGATGTCCTAATCGCTGAGGGAATGAGCCTGGATTATACTTTTCAAGAGCCCTCTCTCAAAAAGGAAACCAAGAAAAGAGTAGATAGTGGATAAACGTTGTTCGATGCTTCTATGGGGGTAAAAGTGGTATTTGTAAGTAGGGCTGAAACGATTCCTCGGATAATCCCGATCATTCCATGACAAAATATCCTCGGGGCAAATTGTGTGCCTCGAAGCCTTGTTTAATACATAATTAGAAAGCACTCGGAGAGCGCAGACCTCCGCCAGCGCCACAGTCCTCAGCCATATTGTCATTTTGACCATAAATATTACTCCTACCTTTATTTCATCTAAATATTTAGATTCTTTGACCATGAAAACATATCATTAGCAACTGGATTCATAATGATATCTATTTTAATTCAGTAGTTATTCACAGAAATCACATTTTTCACCATGGCGGCCAGACGCTGATCTGGATCAACACCAAAATCGAATCAGTTCTTCCTTTTCCCATGCTGAACATTTCCTGATAATTTCATCCAAATCCATCCATAACTTTTTGAGTTATTTTGTTCACGGACGGACGGATGGACGGACAAACTCTCCCGAAAACAAAACCTCCTTGGCGGAGGTAATTATACATATAAAATATATATCTGGACTACTATACAGTGCACGGTGTTTGACACGGACAGTCATTTCTGTGGTACAACGCACCTGCTACCTCCGCTGCTGCGCGGCTTGTAAAGGAAGAGAAAAGAGAGGGACAGAAAGGAGAGAGTCTGCAGAAGAAATGGCAGAGTGTGTGGTCACTACAAGAAGGGACGAAAAGAGAACACAGTGCAGTGTGTCTGATGTCAAACGGAGTTAGCTTAGCACATAGCTTAGCATGATAGCACGTCGTCAATGCTGCAGCACGTCAACAGTAAACATCCGGTCTGTGCGTCAAGTCCTCAGAGCGACACAACAGAATAATCATGATACATCAACAGAAGCAGCTAATGTGATCAATTATTGAGATATTGGCTAGTAAATAACCTACTTTGATTATGGCTCTGTGTAAAGGCTGGTTCAGAACGTAAATCAATGCAGAGGCTACTTGCCCAGGATCATGTGTATTTTGTTCACATACTTTTCACATCCAATAACTTTACATTTAATTTGATTGCAGAGAGTAGAACAGAAAACACTGACAGTGAGTAGAGGAAGCAGATGTAGGGAATGCTTTCATATGTTATAGAAATGTACATTAGCTAGTTAAATTATCTTAGTATCTAAGTATGAGATTATTTGGTCCTAGAAATAAAGTAAGCAAAATAAGATCATCACTATGGTACAGTAGTAGCGGCAATAATTTAGCAAAAAGAAGCAAGCATGAATACAATTGAAATAAAAATAACCAAACTTAAAAAAAATATTAAAAAAGCAAGATATGGCCCAGAGTGAAAGTAAAAGTATAGATTTTGATTTTGAGATCCCATTAATGCTCAGAATGTTCAAAATAAGAAAAATAAGTTGTTAATTTAAGTGACCTTGCTTTACTGTTTTGTGTGTTACTTATAATAATAATGTGTAGTGATTCAATGTAAAAAAAATAGCAGTGAGCGCAATGTAACCGTTATTCGATTACTTGATTAATCGCCAAAAATTTAATAGAGTAATCGATGACAAAAAAAATCGATAGTTGCAGCCCTATTTATAAGTTACAGTAGAAGCTGTGAAAAAACAAGGGATAGGAGTATCAATATTGAGAATCAAAGAACCAATACTTTCACAAATACGCTTTTATATCAATTAATCCCATAAATCATCCATACCAAAGTAGTACTCCAACAAAACATATATCTGCTAAGTATTATGGGCTGTTTGACTGATAAAAAGGAAAAAGGTGAGCAAATATGTGGAGACATTTTGGAACAAGTTGAGGGAGACGCAATTTTTTGTGTGTAAGGACAAATGTGGCATCATATTAATGCAAAAACATGCACTTCTGCCAGTGACTAGCAGTGAACTAAAGACGTCAGTTATTAGAAACTTATCACAGTTGTGCGTGAGTACGACACTTTTGGTTAAATTAGTGAATTTTGTCACTGTGGGTGTGGCTTATATAGGGACGGGATGCTGGTGATGGACTGGCTTTCCTCAAATCTCCGTATTTTTCATTTCCACATAATGACAGGTGTGCCCTCACACATTGGTTTTAAGAAACTCCCTTCCCTTCTTTCCCCAAACAGCAGCATTATTGATTCTTACAAATCTAAAATACATTAGACTTACTTTGTTGTCAAGACGTTCATTCTGGCTTCAGTATAAGGGACATCTATTCTCCACTCTTACAATATGTACGTGTAATTGAGGTAAAGCTCTGGTAGAGATTTTGCTATTATAGCTATGTAAATATTAATCAATATGGGATAAGGGTCCAGTGTGCCTTAAAGTGAGACCTGAGATTAATTCCTCTGTCTTTCAGAGTTTCTGCATTGGTCAAAAGACTATAAGGCTTCAATGTACACCCTTAGACTTCCCATAGTTTAGTTAAAACATAATGAAAAAGTAATTCTGAAGAAAGTTTGGTCAGCTTCAAATGATAAGACTGTGAAAAACCCACAAGCAGGACTGATTATGTTGCAATGTACCATGGAATACAGGATGAAAAGAAAACCAAAAATCTGCTTTAGTGCCTTGCTTCCTCTCCTCCTCTTTTCCCACTCCTCCCTAACTTGCTTTACCTCAGTTGACCTCTCTGCTCTTTCTCTTATTATTTCTGCCTTTTTCTTCATTTTTTTGTCTTTCACATCCAAAGCCCAACAGTAAATATGATACTTTTTGCACAAAGTAACATCATTCTTAGATTAGTGCGCCAACAACAAACTTAGTGAATGTAAAATTGAAAAGTCCAAAACCAAAATATTTTAAAATCTCACTCTCCTTTTCTCTGAACAAAAACTCAAACATGCACCTTCCGGCTGGGTGTGTTGCGTGTAAAGGAAATTTAATTGGCTTAAAGTGGCTTAACAACCTTACCGGCTAATGGTGTCCGTTTACAGCCATGCCAAGCGCAACCCAGCAAATGAGCGAATGGGGGCACTGCTGTGACCGCCGCCTGAGCTGGTCAACTTGAATTGGGCTCACCTGGAAAGTAGGATTTATTCCAGCTCAATTCTCTCAGATTTACTGGTTTAATTGAATGGCTGACCCGTGGTCATAGACGTGGGTTAAACAGCTTCCTCAAATAATGGACTGGAACTGGGGGGAATGGGCACATGTTTGCTGAGGGAGAAAATTGTTTGAACTTTGAGAGCAGCGTTTGATGTCCAGTATGGGATCTGGAGTGCTACCTGATTTCACGCTGCTTCCTCTTAGTGTTTTGTAACAGTTCAGTTTTGACTGAGTGTTTAGTAGGTCACCACAATGCTGAAATGGGTGAATGCTCTGTCCTGTTCAGGAGGTTGAACAGTGGCTGTGAGATTACAAAAAAATGCATACCGACAACACTCTGCATTAAAGGTTACATAATTGACTCCTTTTTAGGAATTATTCTGAGAATAATTTAACTAGATCGCCTGTAAGTGTCTTAACATTTTTCAAAGGACTCTTGCAAACACTTCAGTCCATTTAGCATCTTAAACCTCATATAAATTATTGAATTTTTTTCCCTCTCGTCAACATGAAGTATGCATTTTAAGTCAAAAACTACTGTTATTATTCTAAATCAATTTACAACCTATTAGCTTTTTTTTTTTAATTCAATCTATCAAACAAGCATGTTTTTGTTCTCTGGGAGGAAGCTGGAGTGCCTGGTGAGAACCCCTGCATGTTCAGGGAGAACATGTAAACTCCACACAGAAAGGCTCAGACCAACATGGGGTTTGAACCAGCAATGATCTTAAAAGGATAAGTTCGGTTTCTACAGCTTTCACATTGTTTATAGAATGAAGTAGAACAATATACTCATCCTGAAGGCTTTCCTGATCCAAACAGTGCTTCAGGAGATATTCAGATCCAAAATCGAGCGGCGGACATCCGTATAACGGTAGCTCACGGGGCATGTGTAGCGCCGGTCCTAAAGCTGCGTTAATCATCCAAAAACTCATTAGTTTCACCAATATTTCATCATGGTCTGCTCGCGCTACTCCTCCAAGACAGTCCGGGGTCGCTCCACCCATGTTTTCGTGACTGTGCTGACCTCTGAACTGAAGACTGCTCTCTGGCCAGCTGTTCTTCTCTTTGCCTCCGCGTCCTCTTTTCAATGAGCTCCTCATCTGTAAACTCTGGCTCGAAACTGTAAGGACACCCATCATATTCAAAGTTCTCGTCCACAACATCTTCATCCAACAGATATTCAACTTTTGCACAAAACTAGAAGAAGAAAGTTGTTGAGTAGCCGGCGGTCTTCCCCTGAAACAATGAGCCATACGGCGCATGCGCGGCAGCGGTAAAGAAAGTTTTCAGTTCAGAGGTCAGCACGGTCACAAAAGCATGTCTGGAGCGACACCGGACTGTCGTGGGTGAGTAGCCCGAGCAGACCATGATGAAAAATTGGTGAAACTAATGAGTTTTTGGATGATTAATGCAGTTTTAGGAGCGGCGCTATACATGCCCCGTGTGCTACCATTATACGGATGTCCGCCGCTCGATTTTTGATCAAAATATCTCCCGAAGCACTGTTTGGATCAGGAAAGACTTCTGGGTGAGTATATTGTTCGACTTCATTCTATGAACAATGTGCCATCATGCTTCCCGTGGCATTACTAACATCCCCATAAATTTCATAAAATCTGTTGATCCAATCTCTCCAATCTCTTTTGAGTTATCTTGCACACTGACAGACAGACTGCTGGACAGACAAACAAACCAATGCTGGTATAAACATGAACTCCTTGGCAGAGGTCATTATCATTGTGTACTTTATTTGTCCTAACTAGTTGCTCCTTGGGAGCTTCTTTTTACTAACTAACTGAGCAAAGAAGCAACCAGCTGATCCTGAATTTAAAGAGGATCTGTTTTGGCACAGGCCACACTCAATAAAAAGTGATAGATGATAAGTGATCAGTTTCAGCAGCAAGAAGCCTGATCAAAATACCTAAATATGATCCATCATAGTAAAACCTGACTTTTAACCTTTGTTTTATGTATTTTAATGTTAACTCACATGACAAACCTTTCTGCTCTAAATGTGTTGAGATTTGCCTTTTTGTGTGTTTTTAACTAAGCTTGAGAGCAACCATTTTTGGACAAAAAATGTGATGGTAATTGAGATCTTCTGGCATCTTAACATATTTAGTAGAACAGTCATTAACCTTTCACATCTTTCAGGGTCTGTCCAATTTTAAGCCTTCGGAAACACCTCAGGTCTCTCAGCAAACTCATTACTGTCACTTTCTGCTGCTTATCTCTCATTTTTCTCAGATATCTCTAACTGAGTTCAGTTTGAAGAGCAGATACAATCAGAGTGCTGGATATCCACAAACCTTAAACTGAAATCTAATCCCTCATAAATCTGCCTGGGAAGCTGACACTGTAGGCCACTGTTGAGGCTTCTTGTAAATTTGGCCCCCTCCTCATGGAGTCACCCCCTTCCTCATTGCTTTAAAGTGGTGTGTATGTCACTGACTGTGCGTGTGTGCTTGTGTATGTGTGTATGCCGGCTGGAGGAAGCTGAGTGGCACTCTGGTTTCCTTTCCACAGCTCTATAAAAGCTGGGAGACCATTTGTTAGCTGTCAGTGGGTAAGCCTCTGTCCCCACATTAACCCAACATAAAAACCACATCTGTACCAGCTTGAGAAGGTGAACCACACTGCTGGACCTAAAACATCTGCAGACTGGAGCGTTTATGACATTCGGTGGCTTCTTTGATCCAAAGTTTCTCAACATTGTGTTAGTGTTGTCTCCTGACAATTCTGCAGTTTATGAATGTTGGTAAAGAAAACTGAACTGAGCTCTACAATGGAGACTGAAACACATCTGTATTTGGTCAAGGGCAGTCAGTCTCTGGATGTCCTAGGGCACTCTGTCCGTTATCTAAAGTGGAGCACACACTACAAGATAATCAACCCAATTCCTGTCTCGAATACCCCTCCTGACAAAAATCAGCAAAGGCCTGATTATTGGATGATTAGATTTTCTGGTGTCAGGTAAGTTAAACATGATTTTATCCTCCATAACCATTTCAGAAGAGGATCCATACCTTCCTGACTTGAAAGGTTCAAAACCATCAGAAGTCCTGATGTATGTGGAGAAGACTGAAATGAGCAGAGCATACAGCTGATAATAATAGCCAACCAGGAGGCAGGACGGCTAAAGCAGGAAGCACAGCAAACACAGCCAATGATAGAGTGTGAAGCATAAAGTCACAATTAGCAAGTTCTAAAAAACATATTTTTGCATTAAACATTTCCCCTAAAAACAACAAAAATGAAATCAGTTATAGCACAGCCCACATTAATTAGTACTATAATGTAATGTAAATCCCATTTTATTTTATTTCCTAATTTTAAAATTTCTAAAATTTTGCAACCCCGTTATCTCCAATTTAAATTCTCTGTTGCACAAAAATGACAAAAATGGAACAGCTGACCGTGGCAGAAAGGAACCAACAATGCACTGAAAATAAACCGTGTTCTTCTTAAAGGTGCTATGAGGAGAATCTATTTCCGGCAACATAAAGACTGTGCTACCCATGAGCATGCGCGGCAACTGTCGTAAAGACGTGACCCAAGCCAAAGCGTGCGTTTGTTGTGATGCTAATAAATGCAGCTCGGACATTCCTCAGAACACTGCATTGCTATACAACTTCTGTTTTCAACAACTTACAGGATGCAAAGCGACAAGGTAATGTATCTCTTGATGTGTGACAACAAGCAATTTTTGGAAAACTTAGTATGGTAGTTTTGTAGCCGGCTATATATTGCTACTTACAGCCCGGTGCTCTAAGACGCGTCTGAATATTTGCTCTAGTTTTAATTGTCTTGTTCCCGAAGTTGAGTATCCAGGCCAGTCCAGCCCTGTCCGACCTGACCGCGAAGCTAAGGAATAGCATTTATAGATAACATATTCTGATGCTATAAAGCTCATCTTAAAGTGTGTATTTCCTTCAGGCATGTATCTAAAAGTGAGACTTTTTTGCAATTACTTAGAAACTCCTCATAGCATCTTTAATTAACCTCAATAAAACAAATACCATGATTGCACAGATGCAGAACAAATATCAATATGACTGATAAATGTTGAAACTTCTCATTCTGGAAGTATGTGGAATAACAACTAAAGTAATACTGACTAGATACAAGCTTTTGGCCCAAGTACAGAAGCTTATACCATTCCTAGGTAGCTTGCCAGTCTGTGTGGGATTGATTTGACATTACAGCCAATAATCAGTCAAGCAATGGAAGCATGGGCCATGAGATGCTGTGGTTGATGAAGATGTGATGAGGGAACATGTTGCCATGTCTCATCCCCCCATTCACACACACATACACACTTCAGGATAGCTACCCATTTGCCAACCCTCTGATGTTTAATCACACACCAAATAGTCCTTTAATGGCAATTTTAGTCCTCATTTATTGATTGGCACAAATTGTTCTTATTAGCAAGGACAACCTAAATCCTTTTGCTGGACACTTTGGCTGCTGTTCTGCAAATGTTGTCAGATGTCTTCGATGACAGATTAGTTTTTAATGGGCTTGAAAAAGACTTGGCCGCCAAGGTTTTACATCATCTGAATCTCACCAGAGCTTAGAAAGGTGTGGCTGATGCCATCGTAATTTACTCTTACGGGAAAAAAAAATATTGGAGTTGGTTTTTTGCCTAAACCCATAATTCAAGCAATGGTGCCTATGTGTCTGGAGGGAACTTTGACTTTGGTAGAACATATTCTCTTTGGGAGCTGAACCCTGAACTCTGGCATCAAAATAACAAAATCCCCCAAACCAACAAAGAACTGAGCAGATTTACTTTATCAAAACATCTGAAATGTCTTCAAAGCAACATTAAGTAAGAAACTGGAGCACTTTGGTGCCAGCTGAAGATCTCAGAGTGAAACTGCACTGCCATAAAGCACACAGAGGGCTGTTGTTAGGCCGTCCATTCAATGGAAATGTGCATTTTATGACATTTGGGTGGTAAGACAGAATATCCTGCTTATTGTACCCCATCTTACTCAGTTGCTTTTATTCTCTTGCATACATCATCCACCACAGTCCTTTTTAGATAAGAAATCCAAGATAAGACATACTATATACTTAAAGGAACACTACACCCAAACAACGATTTGGCCTCATTTTCTACTCACCCTCATGCTGAACAACACTGTGGAGTAGTTTTGGAACATCTAGGATGCAGCGAGATCTGTGGGGATCCTTCGCTGTGTGACATTGATATCATGACTTAGATAAGAGGGGTCCGCAGAATGTGGGATTTCTTGTGTTCCACAGTCCTCCATACGCCCTTAGTGTATTGCAGAGTGTCCAATTAGTCGCTCCACCATTTAGAAGCTCATCATTTAGCACATGTTTATAGCCTAAACAGTACTACTTGCATTTCTATGTAAATATATAGGTGCTAAATAGCGATGTGCACTCTGATTAACTTCAGTAACAAGTCCTGTTCTGCTGTAGAGCAGAATATGAGGCAGTATGTGCCGATTTCTGTGGATTCTTATTAGGACACTGTTCGCTCGGCTCTTATCTAAGTCATGATATCAATATCAATAGAGATGGACAGAGAGATTCCCCCAGATCTCCAGCTGCATCCTAGATGTTCCAAAACTACTCCACAGTGTTGTTCAGCATGAGGGTGAGTAGAAAATGAGGCCAAATCGTTGTTTGGGTGTAGTATTCCTTTAAGGGAAATTTTATTTGTAGTAGCTTATAACAGAGGGTAAAAGTGATCAAAATTGCAGAAAAAGAAGAGCAACTGTAGTAATTACTATCAATATGAGAAAATTGAAGAAAGGCAACAACAGGTATAGAAGGTTTGATCTTATAGTGCTATTTCTTAACCTAAGATATTTCTATAGATATAGATATATTATGTCCATAGATACTGTATATTATAACTAGTTTACATTGACTTGATAAATATATCTCAGAAAACTAGCCTGAAATTCCCTGTTAGCATTAGGTTACAGGCTGTGACTTTGTAATCTGAGGTAAAGTATGTAATTCGGACTGGCTCATCTACATCGACACTGCACTATGTTCACAAAGCATGAACAAGTATGAAAATGAGTTACAGATTAAGTCAGGGTAAAATTAATCTAGATTTTCACCAAAAAAAACCCTACAAAAATTGAAAAGGTAACACTCTACATTTATTGATTGAATCAATTTAGCCCTGCCCCAGTCTATCTTAGATCTTAGTAACCCATAGACCTATTTCTAATAAGTCTCAAAAGATTTAAGTCCTGAGTCACAATTTCAGTACTTAACAAATAATTTTTGAGCTGCTTCATTTTTTCTATATTATACATTAACAACACAAATAAACAACAACAAAAACTGTTGTGACACAGCCCACATTGATTATTACATAAATCATACCTCTGACATGGTAAGTAACGACTTACAGTGTAGAATTTTGCATTGGCTTGTGGGGTGACCAATCAAAATTCCAAAGTGCCAATGCCCCAATTTTGCCACGCCCCTTCCCAGACAAGTCGAACACCCAATGGGATGAAGCCACACCCCCTCAGGACCACATCCCTCTATCACCGATGTAGGGTTTGGTCAATTTTGTAACTACTTTGGGTGGAAAAATTTTATGTTTCCTTAGTATTTGCCATTACACTTTTGTTTCTTGTTGTAGAGTTTGTTGCGCTGCTTAGGACCTTTTTAAGTACAAAGCACAAATAAAAGGAAAGGCAGCTGCTGAAAGCAAATTGTTCCCCATAACATGTTTGTGTACAATCTTGACTTCAGAAAATAACACAAACTATGAATTGTTAGTCTATGTTTTTTATTGTTTTCTTGTTGTTGTGTTTTTTTTTTAATCTCTTTTATACAAATGGACCTTGAGTCTGAAATAAAGCCTATCTATCTATCTATCTATCTATCTATCTATCTATCTATCTATCTATCTATCTATCTATCTATCTATCTATCTATCTATCTATATCCTCATGAAACACACATACACATATAGAGAACGTAGAACATACTCATTGGAGGTTAAGAAATTCAAGGAGGAAAATTCATAATACAGTCATATATACAATTATACAGTTTATCTAATCCAAGCATTTGTGTACAACTTAGCATTTATCCCTCTGAGTCACTTTAGGAGGCAGCGTCACAAAACTCCTGCCTGTGTCAAACCTACTCAAACTTGATGTACTAATTATGTTTTTATTAGCCATATTTCCTCAAACTTTGTGCTCCTCCTAAAACAAGCAACAAGGAAAGACTTGATTATACCCAAAGTCCCAAACCTGTCACACTAAAACAGGAACTGAAGGTCTAAGCTGGGATACATTGTGACTGAACACAAAAACAAACACTTAAAGGATAACTTCGGTTCCTGCAGCTTTTACATTGTTTATAGAATGAAGAACAACAATATACTCACCCAGAAGGCTTTCCTGATGCAAACGGTGCTTCGGGAGAAATTTAGATCCAAAATCGAGCAGCGGACACCGATATAATGGTAGCCCGTAGGGCATAGATCGCCGCTCCTAAAAACTGCATTAATCGTCCAAAAACTCATGTTTTTCACCGATATTCCATCATGATTCGCGCCGAATGGACGGCCATTGTAGCCTGTGTCTCTCCACACAGCGCTGTGTGGCTGAACTAACCTCTAAACAGACGAGTCTGTTTGCATGCCCTTCGCGCATGCGCAGTACTCTCTGGAGCGTTGCGATCGCTTCCTCATTTCTATCAGCTCCTTATCTGTATAATCTGGCTCCAAACTGTAAGGACGTCCATCATATTCAAAGTCCTCCTCCACAACATCTTCATCCCATAGATATTCGTCCATTTTGCACAAAACTGGAAGAAGAAAAGTCGATTGTAGCTGCCCTGAAACAATGAGCCGCACTCGCTGAAGAAACATGTAAACAAACTCGTTGGTTCCGCCACACAGCGCTGTGTGGAGAGACACAGGCTCCAATGGCCGTCCATTCGTAGCGAATCATGATGGAATATTGGTGAAAAACATGAGTTTTTGGACGATTAATGCAGTTTTAGGAGCGGCGATCTATGCTACCATTATATCGATGTCCGCTGCTCGATTTTGGATCTAAATATCTCCTTTGCATCAGGAAAGCCTTCTGGGTGAGTATATTGTTGTTCTTCATTCTATAAACAATGTAAAGCTGCAGGAAACATGTTCAGCCCTGTAAGTATGACAGCGGAAATATAATTAACTTTCTTTGAGAATATTGTTACAAGAAGGTAAAACAGAGTTAAAATGCCACCCTAAGATAGTCTAGAGGACATTTGAAATAGCATTTGTCATGATTTGGTGCTTTATAAAATAAATGGTTTGACTGATTTCCAAAAGTCTCTACAGTGCTGTTGAAATTTACTATTACATGAGTGTTTAATATATTTATCTAGCTGAAAACAATAATCAGTTATGCAAATAAGGTTTTTAATGGCCTTCAAAACATTATAAAACATACCTAAAATGGTTTGTTTCATTTTTTAAAGGAAAAAATGGCCAAAGGTTTAAAAATTGAAATCAATAAATCACAAGAAACCCTTCTTCAAATAAGACAGAAGAAGATATGTATTACACAGTCCATGAATGTTCAGGACCAGAATGTCAAGTGTTTTACGGTTGTTGCCACAGACAATGTTTATGGTATGTTTTTTCTTCTTCGTTTTTTTATTAGATTGCATTTGATCACACAAGATTTCTGCCTTTGAGGACTAGATACTACATCAGTGTTGGGACAGAATGGTCATGTGTGTGGTTGGTTGTGTTGAGATTATTGGAGCACACCACACACAGTACCATCAAAGTTTTTCAGTACCTGATTTTTTTACTTTCATGTGTGGGGTCTCTAACTGATAAAAAAATCTTCAGATTTAGAAAATCCTTTTGTGGCCTCCGCTTTAGGGAGATTTACTATGCAATACAAAAAGCTTATGGATTGGATTATTCTCCAACAGGAAATGTCTATAAAATGCCCATCACTACCAGAGTACACACATTGGAAACTGCACACCTGACTACATCTGAGATACACTCACACCCATCTGCTCTGTTTTCCAAAGCACCTTTTAAAAAAGGTTTATTGATTAATGTGTCATAGTTTGAAACCCAGAAAGCAAAGAAAATGACTCAAGGACAGATTTAACAAAAAGGGTTTACCGGTAATTTAAACTGAAATGGATAAAGATCCAAAACAAATCCTTTGCAAGAAATGTCCAAACACCAAACAAAATCTCTAAAAGGTATCAACTTAAACAAGCTAAAAAAATTCACTGGAGGCAAAATCTCAAAAAGAGAAAATCCAAACTCTCAACCAAAATGCTCAACAAAAAACAGAAACTACCTACAAAACAGGAGGAACACTGAAGGAACGCTGGAGGAAACACAGAGACGCTGAAGATATCCACATGGAGAGAGATGGGGGAAGACCAATGATCCAACACAGAGACTAAGAATGAATCCCAATTGTACCCCTTAGCCCTTCCCCTTTGTCTTACCCCTTGTCTACGCCTTCATTGCCCTCTGTTTCAAGGGCCAATGGAAAGAGGTGGAAACACACTCCTGAGAAACAAGACGCCACTTGATCCCTGTTGTCACCCAGAGCCACTCGCTAGCTGATGCCACAATAGCTGTAGCAACAGCTGTGAAACCGAGCTCGTTGTAACAAAAAACTTTAAAACACAACCAACAATTCAAAACATGATTAATATTTACTTGATCATTTAATAAGTACTTACAATTATTTGCTTCCTTCAGTCTCTGCTCTGCCTACTTGTCAGTGGGCGCAGAGTATTACGGGAAATTCTCATACCCCTTTGTTTCAAGTGAGGTCTGGGTATGTCTTAGTTTCAAGGGCTGTTTAGCCCTTAGTCTTAGTCCTTCCCCTTAGCCCTAGGGAGAATTGGGACAGGAAGGGAGGGCAGGAAAACCCCACAAGGGTTTCAAAATAAAACAGGAAACTCAAGAGACGTGGGAAACAAGAGGACAGAACCATACAAACTTAAACAGAAACAAGTCATATCATAACATAATAATCAATCAGAAATGGAAAATTTATGATTGCACGAGTGTTTGATATATTTAGCCCTTTAAGGTAACATGTTTTAAGGTAAACTAATGACATTTATAGCTACAAATGGCCTTTTCAGGCATCAGCCTAAGGTTCACACATCACCTATGACCGTAAAGGGACTGGGAGGAGTTTCTAAGTAATTACAAAAAAGTTTTATAGCATCAAAATAGGTTATCTATAAATGCTATTCCTGAGCCTTCCGGTCGTGTCGGACAGAGCTGGTCTGGCCTGGATACTCAACTTCGGGAACAAGACAATTAAAACTAGAGCAAATTTATATTTTTCGGACACGTCTTAGAGCACTGGGCTGTAAGTAGCCATATATAGCAGCTACAAAACTACGATGCTAAGTTTTCCAAAAATTACTTGTCATCACACATCAAAAACTACCGTTACGTAACTAGAAAGAGATACATGACCTCGTCGCTTTGCATCCTGTAAGTTGTTGAAAAAAGAAGTTGTAAAGCAATGCAGACTTCTGAGGAAGGTCCGAGCTGCATTTTTATCAGCATCACAACAAAGGCACGCTTTGGCTTGGGTCACGTCTTTTGGTGTGTTCCAGTTGTAGTCAGAAGTAGGAATTTCTGGGTTTCGAGTAGGATACTGCAACTGGAATGCCCCTGAAGTTTGAATTTCCTTCTGGGAACTCGGTGAAACCTCGCCACCCCCGAGTCGACAATCAAAGATGGATGCCCCCCAGTGTGAACAGTTATTTAGCTCCTGTAATAATCAATTTATTTGCACTTCTGACTGGGGTGTGTCACTCTAGATCAGCTGTATACATAGAATTGTTAGACTTATATTTACAGAAATGCTGCCATAGTGATAATCACATTCTTCATGTGATATTTGTGAGCAACAACGCAGGGTGTGCTAACAGCAGCTAACAATAGCCTGGTAGATCGGCATGTTTTTTTACCGACTTCAACAGGAATGATGTCACTCCCAGTTCTGAGGAGTCGCGTGCTCATGGGTAGCAGAGTCTTTATGTCGCTGGAAATAGATTCTCCTCTTAGCACCTTTAAGCCATGAGTGTCAGCAAGTGATGTTCTTCGTAGAGGTACAATGCTTATGCTACAGGGGTACACGGCTACACAGAGGCCCAGGTGTCTGACCTTGGCTCGAATGGCTGTCGTAGGTATCAGCTGTTTGGGTCTGGTGTTCCTGAGATGTCTCCAACTCTTTGAATGTTGTGTCTCTCACACCCACATTCTCACGGGAGCTCACATACCCTTATACAGGCCACTCATAGGCACACTTCACATACACACATTTACCTCACAGGCACACTGCACATACACATCCATATACTTCTTGTCTTTGGAATAATGTGATGCTGTGTTGAGTTTCAGACTTTCCTCTCAGCTGATGCTGATCATTCTGATTGTCTCTGTTCTTGCAAGATTGTTAATTTTCTTCTTGTAATAAAAACTCTCAAAGACAGTATTTTGTTTAAGATCCTTTATTTCATCTTTTTGGGGAATACATATAAGCTTTTTCCATAACAACACTTAATTATGTAACAGTATATTTACCGTAAAAAGGCATCAGGCCTTTACCAGATTTCTCGATGATTACTGAATAAGATTATAAAACAGCAGTAGCTGTGTTAATACTTTTGTAAATGGTATCATAAATCTGTTATCAATATGTTTTATCCTCAGCAGCAATCAATGGAATAAGGGATAAACAAATGAATATTTGAATAGATAACTGAATAAATGGAAGGATGTAAATCTAAATATATGGATGCATGTGGGTGTTTCTGGATGAATGCATGCATGATGGCTGAATGTATGAACTGATGAATGAACGGGTTTTTCATAGTTAGATTTGTTGACTATGGATCTATTGTTTGATAGCCATAGATAGGGAGATGGTTAAATGGACTGATGGACAGATGCATGGATATGTGAATTGATGGAGGGAGCTTTTAAAAACGCAAAACCTACCCAGTTTCTGGTGAGAACGTACTTTTGTAAATAGGCCCAAAGATGATTGATGGTTTGATGGATCGATGTTTGGACCATGCCTGGATATCAGATGGATAATTGGATTGGTATCCATATGTCTTGGATGATGATTTGATTTTGTCTCTGTAAATCTTTTCAGTATTTCATGCTGCTTTTCTGCATTGTATATAAATCTTTATAGTTTTTGTACCTCTTACCTGGCATTCTTTGTGGACAGCAGAATAGAAATTTCATTGTGCAGGAAAACATGTTTCTTAATGTGCAAATTATAATAAACACTTTGATTCCTTGAATCTTGAATCTTGATAGATGACTGGATGATAACAGTTTATCATCTATAAACATGGTTTACAGATTGATGGATGGATTAAAATATGAATGGATGAATACATAAAAAGGTGGCTGGATGGATGAAAGATGGATGGTGGTATGGTTTGGCTGATTTTAAACTAAAGTATTGTTGAAGTTTTATTTGGATGAAGGAAGCTATATCCTTACAACACAGCTTAAATAATAAAATCTTACATTTTGTGCTTAACAGCTTCCAAAAGTAAGAGGCTACACAAAGCTTCTGGCATGGCATGATCTCTGAGACAAGGTTTCGAGGAAGTGACCACTCTTTACCTTCGAATAACTCCAGATCATATATCCTCACAGCATACCTCGGATTCCCTGTTGCATTTTTCCCATGTGCGAGGACTGTTTTGCTGAACCTCTCTGTTTATATTAAATATTGATCGCTAAAGAGATACAGGAGTGCGAGACAGGGTGTAATGTGCAGCAGGGGTCAAGGTCATGTGCAGCGTTCATCATTGGGTGGTCTGAAGGTGTGAAGAGTCCAAATGACTCAATAGGAGCTCGTCCTGAGGGGACCCCGGACCAATCGCAGTGAGAGCAAACACAGACAACCAGGAGGGAGAAAGTGAGTTAATATCCCGACCACAGAAGTGCGAGCATGTGCAAGATGATGTCATACTTATACACCAGGTCAATGCAGTTAAAACAACCAATTACAGTGTCGCTGACGGAGTCACGTTCTGCTAACACAAACATAAACTCACGTGGAGAAAGGCATTTGATGTTTAAACGCCGTATGATGACATGATGATTGACCACGTGCACAAACATGAAACTTAATGATGTGAAACTGCAAACTTTCAAACAAAGCTTTCACAAGAGGAGAAATTAACTAAATAATATGTCATTCATGCACATTTGTATTGGACAGATCCTCAGTTATAAATGTTCTATAATTTGACAGAGACAGTGTATGGCTCTTTGTCTTCCATGGGAAAGTGGATCAGCATTGAGCCATCTTTTGATCTAACATGTTGAAATCGCTGTAAGTGCTCATTATCCCCGCAGCCGAGGGAATATGTAACCATTTACAAACCCAAACCATTCTGCAGCTCAGCGGACTCCCTGACTAACTGTGGGAGCTTTGTTCAGCCTCAGAGTGAGTGTGCTTACATTTTAAAACAGACAAGGGGGTCTGCCTCGGCGGTGGCCTACCATGAAAGACAGCGGGGGGCTAGGTACACACACAAACACACACAGTCACACTTGTGCACACACATATGTACGTCAAAACAGATGCATGCACATGTGGATTCATGCACAGACTTGTTCTTTTCTGGTAAATAAGAGCAGCCCGATCAGAAAGGCTACTGGAGGTAACTGTGTCAGAGATGTATGTGGAGGCAGGGTGGGAGAGGGGATGGAGGGATAGAGGGTGGGGTAGGGGGGCTACAAATAGGGAACAGAAGAGGCTGAGAAGGAGGGAGCTGTAGTCTGAGGGGGTTGCCTGCTAATTGGAGCCAAATGGGCAACAGATGAAGTGAAGTTGTGTTCATGTAGACTGGACACACACTGTTTTTCTCTGCCCCCACACACACACTCATTCATGTTGGGCTTTAACTAGTTACCTGTGATGTATAACTGTAGTTGTATTTTCTTTTTATTAAGGTTTAGTGTAAAGAGTCATCTGTGCCTGCGGCGGACCAATGGTGCAACAACATTCCATTCCATTTTGACTGGAAGTCAACTATGCTGTCATCCAGCATGCAACTTAATGGACGTATGCGCTAAATTAATATAAATGTTCCCATAGTCAACTTAAACCTGTATATCCAACCATAACTATAAACTGCTGTGAATTGTTGACAATCTTAACAAGGTATGAGATGTCACTTCTATGTTAAGAGTTATAAATGTTGATTACAGCAAAGAGGATCTGCATGAAGAGTGCCACAGAGTGCAAGTGTAAAAACATCAGTTAATGGCACCCCCTAATCCTAAAACATCCTGAACCATCCTGAAGGATTTACCAAGTTTTATAATCCCCTGAATCTGACAACAAAATCCTAAAGCATTTTTACCTGCATCAACAGGTAACCTGGATGTTCTCATGTCCTCCAGCACCCATTTAGGTTGCTGCATGTACTTCCAATTTATGCAAGCGTCCCCATGTATCTAAAACAAATAGCGGCCATAAACCTTGGAATGTTTGCCAAATTAACTTGGTGGGCAGTAGCTATATTGAGCCTCTCTGTAAACGGCTGATGGACATGCATTCTGGCTGCTGTTCAGGGGCTATTTTTGTCTAGTCTGTGCTCTTGTTTCTGTTTGTAAGGCTTCTTTAGGTGACCAGAATCATCTGACAGACTCAGCAACATTTTTGTTCTGTATTATGATACTTTCTGTTACTTAAGTGTTTCCAAAATGTGTCTCCCTGTTATAATTGGCTAAGATGTGTTATAGCCTATTGAAGACAGCAGTTCTTCCACTGTCCACAGAACTGAGAGACGCCATGTTAGTCAATTCTGCAAATGGCGAATATGTGTAAAGAGGAAATGCAACCCAAGTCATCCTTTCCTATGAAAATCCATTTGATTCCAGTTGTACTTGTGACATGTCTTTCATGTCATATTTTTTGTCTGAAATGCACCTTGGTTCTGTTGAAAAATTCCAACTTGGTCAACAATTTTAGAAAGGCTGCACAAAGGTGCACAAACTTAGCTTGCTAACAGATTATATCATTGAATTAAGCTGCTGGTGCCCATGATATGTGATTTTCCACCAAAAAAGTAAACTGCAATTCCAGATACATGTCTCGACAATGATAAAGAGGAGAATGGGTAGTTAGAGGAATATGAATTGTTTATTGTTAACAGAATAAATAAAAAGGTGAGGGTAGGTGCTTTGTATTTGGTTAGAGCCTTGAGATGTAGCCAGGTGAAATATATGTCAGATACCACATTTGAGTGTGTAACCATTGAAGCCTATATGAAGAAGTCAAAATATGTCATCAACACCTGTATATATAGAGCTCCAGGGTCATACCTTGATACATTTATTGAAAAATCAGCTGTCGTGTGTTGTGATTCAACTGACACAGTGCAAATAATCCATCTGCACTGCAAAGCTGGGGTGGATGGGTGGGGAATAAAACACACTGAAGAGCATAATATGGACTCTTTAATAAGGACCTTGTATGTTTTTGTACTATTACTGATGAAAAAAGAATTCAGTTGACTATGTGAATGCAGTCTAAACTACCCAAGAATTTACAAAATTGGTGAGGGTTAAATCAATCTGAGCGAAGGTTATTCTAATATCTCAGAAGTTTGTCCTTATGCAAACAGAAATATGTTAACAAAGAATCTTGAAGATACAAGTTACAGGAAATGACACCTTAACATTTTTAGGAATGACTGGATTTGATTTCCAAACTATGCCGTAGCGTCATATCTTTTGTCCACAAGTACATGAATATGCAAGGGCCTGTAAAAAAACACGGCAGTCAGAGAGGTGGTGAAATATCTGACGTGAAAGTTTCCCAGCACACAGACTTAAGTTTAAACAGAATTTCCTTTGAGCTCAGGTTGTCAGCAAAGTACTTAGCCTGTCTTTATCTTAACTCCCTTTGAATGTATACTAATGCCACATATGAATTTACAACTCTCTCCAAACAGCTTCCAAATCCTTATCAACAACCTGGGGAAATATCAACATCATATGAGAGAGAGATTTAGGCCAAGGATAACAAGAACATGTGCATGTTAATATGTGAGACAACAAAGAAATGTTTTCATGAAGTTTTGAAAAAAATGTGTTAGTTTTCATAAGTTTTGATAAAATCCAACTCACAAGGTGGCACTTTCATCTGGTGGTTATATGTCTATAAGGTATTTATATGTTAAACATTACAAACAGTGCTGGGTCAACAATAGGGACTGTGTTCTTTATTTTTTGTTGCTTTCTTAGTTGTATTGGCTGAATGTACAGGGTCACTGTTTGTAACAACGTCCAAAATAACAGAAACCTTGACCTTTGACCAAAACATCTACCGAGGTCATTATTTAGCTATGGTACAGAAATGAAAGATCCTATATGTGCCCTGAATCAGGTTCATAGATTTATTTTCATGACTATTAGTGTAAGTTCACCATCATAATGCTCCAATAAACCATACGTTTTCATACTGAGTGCCCCTGATAGTGCTGCATTCTCTTTGTGTCTGAGACGCTCTGGGCCCTGTCTGTTAGGATCAGCATTCAGGTCAACCCTGTGGTAACTAGTCAGTTCTGTGCTGCTCTGTGCCATGTTGTCAACAAATCTACATTGATTTTTAATGTCATGGCTCTACAAAAGACATGGTCCCGTTAGCTAATGGGCTTAAACTGCTGACAAAAACAATGATTGGATGTCACTATTCAGGGGGGCAGGGTGAATGAGACATTACTGCACCTACTGGTGTCATAAAGATGGAAACTAGGAAGCCCAGATGATGCTGACTTTCTATGCTGTATCACAGAGGAGACATGTTAAACTCACTAAAAGGCATATAAATCTACAATAAAACCCCTTTAATAAGTCCAGTTAGCATTGTATGCCATATATCATTGGAAAGCCTAATGAGTCACCTTTATGATGAGGTACAACTTTTATGGTTCATGCATTTGTGGAATGAGCAACACAGCTAAACGTGTACTGGAACACCAGCTTTCAGTTTCAGTGAATTTTGGCTAATTTTTTGAGGGTGTTATGAATGCTTTTAGCTGTGTTGCTCTTTCCACAATCTTTACAAATGCTACGTTGTTGCAAAGGTAACTGATCATCCTTTACAATTATATAAAATGCAGTACCACTTGGTATTGTTAAATTTGAGAAGTAATCAAATTAGCATTTCCAAACTTTCTTGAGATGTAAAGATAGAAACAACCCTAAGGTCCTGTGATATGTTTCTAGAAGAATGTGTTGTAAAAGCATTGATATGATGTGCCTTGAGGTTTTGGTTAAATAGTGGCTGTGCCATGGGCAACAAAACTATAGAATCCATTCCACTGGATAGTAAAGTACAGACAGATTATGTTCATAGTGCACCACAATGCACCTCATGCCGTCAAAACAGAGCCAAATGCTTTTGGCCCTGACTACCGCCCCCATAAAGACATGAAACTCTTAAACATGGTAAGAATGTAAGTAACTATGTTGATCCAATTATCCACTGGCCTGCAGTTTCAGAGCCAGTAAGGGCACAAATCACCATGGGGTTGTTAGATAAAACCAAAGGGCAGATACTAATTAGCCTGCTAGCTTGTGGCGGTGGTTGACTTTGTGTGATGAGGAGGAACAGGCAGACATACACACAACCAAGTAACAGACACACACCTCCTTCTTCACAGACACACTTGCACACACCCACACACACACTGACTCACTGAATTTGCACACTCAGCAGGTGAATACCTTTTGCTCTCTGAGACGCACGCATAATCCACCTGTTCATGCTCTGATGAATGATCGAGGTGAACATTGGACAGCAGCCACCAAATCAAACATAACATCCACACAAAAATACCCCACTGTGGGAACATGAAAAATGTCACAATTGCGAAAAAGAAAATGAGCTTGTTTTTGTGTTTGGTTGAGGTTGAGGGCAAACGGAACAGACCTTATTAAAACTAACACTCATTATTACATAATTCCCAGTCTCGGTCTAAATTCGGAGAGGAAATTCAGATACTGTGGACACGAATCCACAAAAACAAATCAAAACAGTGTAGTGTACATGCTAGGCTACAGTTAGCAAAGTGATGACATTGTTCAATAACATGCATGTTCTCTTTCTTTTGTCTTGCTGGGTGTATGCATAGAATAAATGCTATGGCCTTAATTGTTTGTGGATGTACAATGAGGCAAGACTGCTACTCCAAGAGGTCATTAACTATGAAGTGAGGCATATTTGAAAATGATAACTAAAATAAACAGCATACAGGACATGTGTTTCAACATTTGGGTTGTATCTCGTCATCGTATCTCAGTGATGGGCATGTGCAATAGGTTAGCTTTTTTAGGTTGACTGCAGATCGTCACTGCATAAGACAAAATATTCAGTTCTGTGTTTGGAGTTTGCACTGTAGAATTAACGTCTCCAAGTTCTCAAAACTTATCTGCAGGTGGATAAAGCACTGTTTCCTGTGAATCAAACACAAAAAAACAAAAGAAAAAAATGTTGTCACATAAAACTGGCCTTAGTGGTGTCATGCGGGAGTTTAGAGGTGACATGCTTTGGTCTTGGAACTTGGATTCTACAAGATGCAGATAGATTGGTCATTCGGAGCGCCCTCTTTTGGTTGAAGTTTTCCACTCAGAAGTCATCAATCTCCAGCTTCCTTGACTTTACTGGTTCATAACTAAAACAGACCATTCCTGGGGTGTAACTTAATACCCAGTTCCCTGCCAAAGCTCAGAGATAAATGGGAACATTTTTAGATCAGCTTCAGTTCTTAAAGTAAACACCACATATCCACATATCTTTAAAAACTGGCATCCAATATGTCGAGTATCCAAATGAGTGAGTTCAATTTTTTACAAACATGCTTTTTTGCACATTAGCTTCCTTCTTCTAAATCTGAGGTTACTGAAGGATAACTACTGATATTTTGTAAATATTAATTTAGATATTAAACATTATTCATTAGTGCATAGGTGGACACAACAAATTTAAAAAATTGAATTAAGAGGGTATTTCATGATCCCACTTACCTGTCCAGCATTAATGTTGTCATGGCAATGATAAATAGCAATTATTCAACCAGGAAAATAAAATCCTGAGGTTGAAATGAATCCAGATAATTGAGTTTTAGGTCTTTATGTAGTTCCCAAAGGCCCATAATGTCTTTAAAAATTAAGAGGTTCTCTGTCGTTCAAGTTTTGGGGAATTATTTTAAAGGGACAATGCGTTGTGTTTTAAATAATTTATAAGCTCAAAACAATGTCTATATTGATGAGGAAGTCCATGTTCATGTCAAATTGCCTCTGTCAACAATCTGACTTGTCCTTCTGAGCAAATAATTTCTTGTTTGTATTTACATAGAAAAGGTAAGTCCTATAGAGGCTTCCATGTCCTATAAAACTATACGCTATAAAAACTATGAATAGCCGAGAGGGACATGAAGCAGTACGTCTTCAGTACTACTGCCTAAGACTAGAAACATTTTTGCTCAGAGCCAGAATGATTGAAACGGAGAAGGAGCACAGCAAGACGCACTTGCCACTGCCCTTGCAAATTTGAAAGCCTGACATTAATGATTAAATGCAGTTTGTTTGACATAATGAACCTCTTCCCCAGAAAGAAAACTCCATTAAAGGTGTAGTCAGCGATGTGGGAGAAAACGAGCGGAGGGTTTGTTTATATTCGAATTTAGACCCGCCTCCCGAAAGCTGATTGACGTGCATCGTCATGGAAACGGCCGTAGAAACTGCGTAGCTGACGTAGCTAAGGAAACCCCGACTGGTCAGATAACTCGACTGCCAATATTGAAAACATCACAACAACAGCACATTTTGGCAGATTAGACAATAAGATGAATGCCTGATGCTGCTACTGTTATGTGAAGCACCACAAAGCTAATGTTGCTTAGCTTACCTATCCAGCAGACGGACGGCGACATCCGCGTCCGTTTTCAGGTCTTTCAATTCGCGGAGTTCCCTCCACAGTCGGAAAGCAACACCAATGTTGATCCGGGTCTTTGCTCTTTTGGTCATAGCCCTTCTTTTCCACTTTTCACTCCTCTGACCTCTTTCTTTGGGCTGTTTTCAGCCATTGCTACTGCAACTATTGTATCCCTCTCTTACGCTAACTGCTACGCTAAACTTCTTCTGTCTGATCTGCGCATGAGTATAATCGCCCCCTGGATGTGGGGGGGGGTTTACTTTGTTTTGGTAACTCGGTCCGAGCCACAGTATTTACCTGCTGAAATTCTGAGTCAAGGCCGTATATTGAGACCGGATTTTTTTTTCAACATGCTGTCAGTGGGGACATCTTGTGGATGGAGAGGAGACATACGGTGAATTTCACAAATACTGCATTTGATTAGAAGATTAGAAGATCGCTGAGTACACCTTTAAGTGTTGGATGATATGTTGACATAGCTTCTGGTTGCAATGTACATATGAAAAAGCGTGGCAAAAGAGCACTATTCTTTTGAATGTAAAACACAGTTTGACCACTAGATGGGAGAACAAACTATGCAGTGTAACTCTAAGTAATAGAAACATTCAACTTAAAGATATATATGTTAGAGTCTGTTCCATTAGTACAAAAACTTAAAATATAGTTCCAGTGTCATAGCTTTGTCGTATTTATCATGGTGTGAAACAGTGTTATTATTATCTACAATTACTTTTATTCCTCCAATGCTACCTTTGGAGACAGAGCAATTGGGGGGTAACCTCATACCCCCCCTTTTTATATGAAGAATGTTCAGCATTGAAGTGAGGTGTCACAGCGGAGTCAATATAAAGGCCTTAAACAGCACTGTGAATGAGGCTATTGCCAGTTTGATTTGCCAAACTAACAGTGCGGTAACTGTTAACTAGGACTGGATAGCTTTTATTCTGCTCTGCTCTCCTGGTCATCATCCTCATGTCTATGCAGACTGTAGACCAAATTGGTCCAAATTAATATGCCAGTTTTACCTGGCTCTACCTGGATCAAAATACATCAGAACTGTGCTGCACCAACCAGATGCTATCTGTTCATTTTGCTTTACTTGTAGTAATAGAGCATAGACGCTTAGGCTAAGACTACAGCCAGCCTATGACGACACCCAGGGCCCCTGGCATCTGGCTACATTACAGCTTGGATAACATTGGACTGGCACAAAGGGCCTACATATGACTTTGTAGTAATTTGTTTTACAGTAATCTTTGTTCTGACTCACCCGGGTCATAATGTTTAACCATTTAGTTGGCTATTACACATCCCTAGTTTACAGCATATATTTCCCAAGCCTTCAATATCAGCCACTTAAATATTGGGCATTTCCCTACAGCTAAGTCAAATGTTTTTATTTTATGTTGCTCAAAGGACGGACAATGTCTCAGTTACTTTGGGCTTTGGAGTCAGCTGTTTTTATTGGAACTAATTTCATCAGAGGAAATAGTCCCCAAATCTACAAGCATGGCCAAACACTTACTGGAATAAGTGAGAAAATATGTTTTATTGTTTTATTTGGGAGAGGTGACCCTTGAAGCATTACTGAATCGATCCATGCAGTGTTTTACACTGCACCTCACTTGTGTGCGCATCTGGCTCAAACCTTCATCCGAGTTCACTGAGGTCACATAATGTCCACCGGGAGATCATTAGTGACAGTGCCAGTCCTTCAGCAGATACACTTTCACTTTTAACATGTCCAAAAATGAAACAAAATATATCACATTAGTTCAGCTTTCTCACAGATGCTGTTGCTTTTTTTTTTCTTGCAGGGGCCACAATAGAAAACACTGGCTTTAGGAATAATTAAATCCACTCTGCAACTGCAGAGGCAAGGAAAATCAGCCTCTGCTCATGGTTTTCTAAGTTGTTTTGGATACAAGTGCATTATTTTAAACACTTTCCCTTTCACTATGTCTTCTCCAACACTTTTATGTAATCAGCTGTGGTCAAAAGCCAAAGTTATCATAGTTTGGGCCATAATCCCAAGGCCTGTTATGTAATCTACACTTTTGATGCTTTCTTCTAAACTAGTACCTCATCTACTTTTATTCCTGCTTTGCTATCTCTCTTTCAGTGGTTTTAAATTAAGACAGGGTGCCGGACATTTCAGCCAATTACCCTCTTAGGGATACAGCCAAAGTGGGAAGTGTGATAAATCAAGATAAATTCTCTAAATTCTCCCTCCACAGCTACTAAATACTTTGTTTTGAAAATAACATTAGCGGAAAAAATCCAATCTGTCACCAAATCTGTCATTTAATGGAATTTGATTCTTTATTTAAGGCCATGGAGGCCACATCTGCATACTTTTGCTACTTAATGTCATGTCACGGTCAGTTTTGGAGAACAACAATCTGCCATTGGTCAAATAAAAATCTGTAAACCTTATCGGGTCATGAGGGGCAGCTTCTGCTGTTTGTAGTGTGGATATCTGAGAACTGTAAAGGTCACTGAATTGTGTGTGCTTGTCCACTTCATGCCATCACAAGAGGCCAGTCAACAAGATGCAATTAGTGGATCCAAACCTTTCTTACACTGCACACCAGTTTTATGTAAACCAGGGGTCACCAACCTATCTTCTACTAGTAGATCTTGATCTACTTGTAGATCTTTCAGACTATTTGAGTAGATCTTTAAGACTCGATGTTCCACCCTTTATCTGACACACAGGATAAACCTTTGTGCTTATCCATGACAAATCTGGTGGATCCAGTTGCTATGCAAAATAAACTGGCACTAACCGGTTTCTCTCTACTTCATTAGTTTTAGTATTAGAAAGATATTAAGATAAACTAAATTGTGTTTTTTGCAAACACTGTTCCAGTCCTTAGTGTCGAGTTTTATTTTGAATTAGACTGCAAACATTGTTAAGTGTTAATGTGATTTTAAATGCGCAGAATCTTTTTTCTGCCCTTTGTCACATTTATGGATTGAAGATTGCATCTTTGATTGTGAAGTTAGATGATGATCATTAGAATTTAAAGTTTTGTTTATGGTTCTCAGTGAATTTAGGCAAGTTGATCGGGCCATCTCAATTAGCACAATAGGTGATCTTCAGCTGAAAAAGGTTGGTGACCACTGATGTAAACAATAATTTTTGGACCAGCCACCGGGGGGAGCATTAAAGCCAAAACACATACTGTACATAACATACGCTTATTGATTATTTTATTAAGTACACCTTGTTAGAATCAGGTTGGACCCCTTTGCCTTTAGAGCATTCTTAATTCTTTGTGGAATAGTTTAGCAAAGTTCTAAAAAGATTGGGAACAAAAAGATTCAGTGATGTGAGCCTCAACCAACCCCACAGATGAACTGAGATCTTGTTAGTGTGGAGGCCATTGGATACAGTGAACGTATAGTCCTGTTCAAAAATCAGTTTGAGATTATTTGAGCTTTGTGACATTGAGTGTTAACAAAGTGGGGTCAGGAAATTTCACTCATACCATTACACCACCACCACTATACTGGACCATCGACACAAACAGGATGGCTCCATGCTTGTAGTGTTGACGCTAAATTCCTGTCCTACTATTAGAATGTGGCAGCAGAAATTGAAACACTTCAGACCAGGTAACATTTTCCCATCTTGCAGTGTAAAATTTTAGTGAGACCATGTGAATTGTAGACTCAGTTTGGCTGACAGTAGTGGCACCTTGTCTGGTCTTCTGCTGTCAGAGTGTTGCATGTCTAGGGCTGGTCTTCTGCATACCCTGGTTGTAACAAATAGGGATGGGAACTGCTAAGATGTTATTGATACCAATGCCATTAACAATTCTGCCTATCAGTCTGACTCTTCAAATATTCCATTATCATGTCCTGTGATTCTCTGTGAGGACAAAAGGTGGCCTACATGGTTTTCTGTGCCAACAATGTCAAAATTATACCATTCTGATATTCACTACCATCTAATTTCTGCTGTGTTTCCATCCAATATGCATGTAGTAAGCATCTTTTAACTGAAAATAAGCCACAATTTTGACTACTTCTGTTTCCTCTCTGCCATGATCACATTGTTGACTTCTTTGTGGTCATACCAACTGGCTGACTATTATGAAAGAGTGACATCCTCGAATTACAAGTCTTCCAAAACAAAGAGGGAGTAATTGATAAGGGAATTATTAAGTGAGAAGACTCTTGATACAAAGTCTTTGACAAAGTTATTATTGATCGTCTTCTGGAGAGCTCTACTACTGACAGTTTACCATCCTACAAGAGTGCTTATTTGAGTTACTGTTGCCTTTCAATCAACTCAAACCCTCCTGGTCGTTCACCTCTGACCACATTTAGACATTTTGTTACACACAGAACTACATCTAAATGGATATTTTCTCCTTTTGGACCATTCTGTGTAAAACCCTGATTCATATGAGATGGTTACACATAAATCCCAGTTGACAATCAGATTTTGAAAAAGCAGACTAGCCTATCTGTTTACGTAAATCACCTTTCTTTCCCATTCCGATGATCGGTTTGAACTTCAGTAGATCATCTTGATGCCTTTATGCCTAAATGCATTGAGTTGATGCCATTGAATTGGCTATTTGTTTGTTAATGAACAGTTTATTTGGTTTACAAGTAGACAGTGGGCTATACTTAAAGCACCTATTAAGCACAGATGCGTGTGTTAACCTGCAAATGGGGCAAAATGTTGGTGAAACTGGCACTGTAGACATCTATCCTGAACCACCAGATGGACAATTCAATACATCTCACTAGTCTATCTGGGAATCAGCCCATAGAAAGGGTTTGGAAAAGAGGAAGACCTTAAGGCACTTCCAACAGGTGATTGGATGATTGTTCTGTCAATCAAATTAGTTACGGGCCAGTCAGGTAACGTAGTAGGATGGTACTTGTGCCAAGAAGCGTAAAGAAAAACAAATTCTTGCCAAAATATGTTGGAACTGGAGCACAAATCCTGTCTATCGAGGAATGCTTTTATTGTTACCCCCGCAAAGGAGGTTATGTTTTCGGGAGAGTCTGTTTGGCTGTCTGTCTGTCTATGAACAAAATAACTAAAAAAGTTATGGATGGATTTTGACAAAATTTTCAGGAAATGTTCAGCATGGAAAAAGTTATGGATGGATTTAATTTTTGGTGTTGATCCGGATCAGCGTCTGGATCCACCATGACGAAAAATGTGATTTTGGTGAATAACTACTGAAGTAAAATAGATATCATTATGAATCCAATTGCTAATGGTATGTTTTCATTGTCAAGGAATCAAAAATATTTAGATGAAATAAAGGTAGGACTAATATTTATGGTGAAAATCACAATATGGGTGAGGACTGTGGCGCTGGCGGAGGTCTGCGCTCTCCGAGTGCTTTTCTAGTTGTTATATGTTTTTTTGTTTAATACAGAAATACAGTCCAGTTAGTCATAGTAGCAGATAGTTACATTTCAATTCCCAAATGTATTAAAAGGGGAAGTGAGAGAGGCCTTATGAAATATTTGAGACAGAAATTACATCTAATAGTGAGAGTAATACGTATGTGAGGCAAAAATGTTTGGGGGAATAAGTGTAAATATGTGAATAAATCGACAATGATATAAATCGGTGTGTGAATGGTATAAAGTTTTGTATGATTTTGGTTGCCTTTTGAATTTTTGTTTAATCTCTTAAATTGTACATCTTTGAAACATAAGTCTGAGATCAAGACAGCAAAAAAATCTGACAGCCAAGGTTGTCCTAAAAACACAAAGATGTCCTTGGTTTGAGGGTGTTTTCCCACTGGGGGCCCTGCCCCGGATCTGGGTGTGATTGAGCCCAAAGTCCGGTTCGTTTAGGTAGCGTGAATGCAAACAAACCGTGCCCGGGCACCAGGCCCGGGGCCCACTTGGGGAGATCCTCTCCAGTGCGATTGGAGAGGTTTCGTTCGGATGTGAATGCAAGCGCGCCAGGATACGGGACCGCTGCTCTGTGACATCACTGTTGTACGACTCCGTGAGTATATAGCTCTGTCTGTGTTGTGGTCACTGTAACTTCTAACAACTACAGGCTGTCCACACTTTTTTGAAAAGGTTGTCCGCACTTATTTGAAATGCCTTGTGGACATCATGAGACACTAGTCGACAAGTGGTCTGTTATCACTCACCTTAAGGAAGACTGCGAGTTGATGTGCAGGAGAAGCGACATGAAGGCAAGTTTCAACGTCTCCTGCCTCTTCAATAACCATCTCATCCATGCAGAATGGGCCCATTTCATCCTCTGAGCTGCACAATAAATGTGGGAGTGGGAGGAAGATCGCTGCTTGCGTGTCAAACTATGTAAAACACCCATAAAAGCACAAAGGACTCCATTGTCGGTGCTAAAACCCAGTCTTCGCTAATATAAAAACACCTTCAAAACTTTTACATATGCGTTTTGATTTACAATGAGGGTCACTGATGCCGTCTCAAACACGATACAAAAAAACACATAAGAAGGAAAAAAATTGAAGAAGACAGTGAGACGTAAACATTGGTTGTCTGGTGTGGGAATGGTAGCCTCTTCTTCGTTCTCCCCCGTAGCAGGTTTGGCAACCAGTTACGTGCATATCGCCCCCTGCTGTTTCACACTGAGTAAATACGCAGGTGGGCCCAGGCACGGTTCAATGTTTCAAGTGTGAATGCAAGCCAGCGGGGGGGAGGGGGAGGAGGGTGAATCGCGCCACAGCAAGGTTCGAAACAAGTGGCCCTACTGTGAATGTGCCCTGATTGTATGTGACAGGGTTGTGGTTATACCTGAACTATAGCAACAATAGTCCAGACTGACCAAAAGCAGGAAATGGCTTGGAGCTGCAAGGCTTTAAGTAGCTGATTGGATTGAAGCTTGGCAAGATGGATCTGTCCGGTTACCGATATTGAATCAGGGGAGTTCAACTGATGCTCAAGGTTAGAAAACATCAGTCACACTTAGCAGCCATTTCACATTGTTTTTCTTATATTTTAAGTGTCATGCTTACTTTTGACTCTTCTCTGAGTGTCCTCTTTACTTTGGTCAGTTATTGCAAAATTGCATCATCACATCTGAGAAGATGTATCTCATCTGTCACAAGATCTTGATGTTTAAACATCTGGATGTTGAAAGCAAAAAGGAAAAAACTAGATTCTGACATTTTAGTTTTCTGATGACAGCAGCTCTGGAAATAGAAATAGTCAGGGCTAGTGATGATGAATGTCTTATTTTTTGTGACAATGATGAATCAGATAATAGGAAGACCAAACTGTACACATGAATGATTAAGTTTTAGTCCAGAAATTTGAACTCCTGAAGTAAAAACAGAATGGTACTGTCCAAGTAACAACCCCAGGAGAAGAACTGATGAAGGAAACATAAAATAGTTACATCAACCCCCTGACCTACACATGCAATTAGTTCTTCTCGCCAAATTTCCAACTGGGGAAGCCATATGATCTCACATGTCAAACTTTGGAAACCTCTGGCCCTCAGCCGCTGTAAAAAAGAAAAAAAGGAAAAAGCAATGTTAGAAACTGTCCTCAGATTGTCTAGAAACCAAACCTCTTAGGAATAAGAACTCTCAGAAAATACAGGATGTGGTATATCTGTCCAGTTGGCACAAACGCAAACCAGAAGAGAGGTGTGCTGACCCTGAAAACACAGCAAGCTGATGAGGAGGTTTTAATAACAGATT
Organism: Scarus forsteni; assembly: GCA_036419115.1. Lineage (NCBI taxonomy): Eukaryota > Metazoa > Chordata > Actinopteri > Labriformes > Labridae > Scarus > Scarus forsteni. The sequence continues at coordinate 6,654,471 of JAZDUH010000040.1, read as the reverse complement.
GATGAAACTAAAACTGAATAAAACAAATGACATGATGATGGATATATTAGATTAGATTAGATTAGATACTACTTTATTACTCAGTTTCTGAATATGAATCAATTATTTTATTTATTTATTTAACCTTTATTTAACCAGAAGAACCTCATTGAGATCAAAAATCTCATTTTCAAGAGTGTCCTGGCCAGGACAGGCAGCAGCACATGTACAAAGTTACAGACATAAGACAATTTCAAAACACAGATACAAACATTTCAATCAGTTAAGTCAGAGTCACAGAGCAGAACATTTTCAGTCAAAGCATTTACAGCCTGCTTCATCGTCCTCTAAACCCTTTAATCTGAATTTAAAACGATTTAAAGAGACCAGCTCTCCAAGACACTGTTTTTCTTGTAACAGAAAATTGAAAGACCACAACTGAATCCTGATAGGTTGGGTAACAGCACATCTTATTATGCTCCATATTTCAATAATACAGCTTAATTTGGCAGTCATAAAGATAAACATAAAGATCATATACTAAAGTTTAGAACCAACAAAGAATGCCCGACTCAGGCTTTGGCTGCCATTAGAGGTCACGGATTCATAAGGTTGATCAGTTCTAACATGGATCATGTTTTGAGTCCTGTATAATGGGATGCATTGTGGGAAGTGTAGAGTGATGGGAGTGCTCCAGTATTTAGCCCTTTAATAAACCAAAATATCTCGCAGGCAGTATTGAATCTCATCAGAACTTGAGTTTGACACAAAAAGATGATGTTCCCTCCTTGCCTGTCACCAAACAGGTGGACAAAGAGTTTGCAAATGTATCAACATTTTTTAAAATGAAAAGAGTTGGACTGTGATGAAGTATTTCCCTGTGTACTGTATTTAAGTACATTTTTTGAGAATCTGTACTTTATATGAGTATTGTTATTATTTTTGGATACTGATGACTTTTACTCCACTACATTTATAAGACAGATGCTTTATTTTTAACTCCACTACATTTCTATGAAATGTTTCATTACTTGTTACTTTTAAGTATAGCTTAAGGATAAGTAAAAAATGAAAATGGCAATGGTCGTTCAGTTGTGTTTCAATAAGCATTAGGCTACGTAGTCTATTATACAAGCTTTTTATTCTACAGGTTCTTTAAGCAGGTCAGTGCATTTAGTAGTTTGTTTCAGTCATTAGGTTCTGTAAACTCATTGTGGCATACAATAATGCCGTCCATCTGTCTTCTCCCGCTTATCAGTGGTCGGGTCACGGGGGCAACAGCCTGAGCAGGGAAGCCCAGACTTCCCTCTCTCCAGCTACTTCGTCCAGCTCTTCCCGGGGGATCCCAAGGTGTTCCCATGCCAGCTGGGAGACACAGTCTCTCCAGTCTGTCCTAGATCCTCCACCGGGCCGCCTACCGGTGGGACGTGCCCGGAACACCTCGGCAAAGAGGCGCCCAGGAGACATCCTGACCAAATGTCTGAGCCACCTCATCTAGCTGTTCTTAATGCGGAGAAGCAGCGGCTCTACTCCGAGCCCCTCCCGGGTGACCAAACTTCTCACCCTATCTTTAAGAAAGAGCCCGGCCACCCTGCGAAGGAAACCCTTTCTCGGCCGCTTGTACTCGCGATATTGAGGATAGGGGTAAAGATCGACAATAATGCCTTGACATTAAAACAAAAGTGTACTTTTAATCCTTAAGTATTTCGAAAACAACTGAACAACTTTCTCTTGTACTGGGGTAATATTCCTCAGGAGTGTATATACTTTCCCTCAAGTACAGTAATGGAGTTGAGTATTTTGTCCACCACTGCAAGGGTATATTAGCTTAATATACAAACTGGAAGAGGCTTTTAATGAATGGCTACAAAAAAGCAGCTAAACCTTGCTTGCAAAAATGAATAAAGCAACATGAACAAACTAACAAACACAAAGTTCACCATCATAACAAATACGAGAATTTGGAGGCCAAAAGTGCTGACAAGCTGCTACAGTCAGAAACCTCATCAGCTGAATGCAGCCTGAGGCTTTCTGAATGGACATTACTTAGCAAACAAGCCACAAGTTACATGTGTTATTTGGTTGCCAGCACAAAGATGTGGAATGGAGGATGGAGAGGGGGAGAAGGAGAAAGAGCAGGATGGAGCCAGGACAGAGAGAAGCAGAATTAGGAAAGACCCTGGACAGATAAACAGTATTTAAATTACATTACATTGATAGGGAAACTTTTGTTTCTCCACATTTATGGTGAAGTAGGCCATGGCTCTGAGTGAACCATTATGCTGTACTCATATATGAATCTGCTCGGCCTCCTTGTTAGCCCCCCCAAAAACATTTTTTTAATGAATGTAATATCTTATTTTCTGGTCAAACATACTTTGTTTTTATGTCACAAGTGTCATTGTTTTCTGATGTAGTAAAATAAATAATTTTGGATCTCAATAAATTGTTTGTGCCTGTCATATTTTCTTTAAATAGTCCAAAAAATATGAAGCTAAGACATTTACCATTGTAAATGTTAGGATACATAAAACACAAAAATACACAAAATATGGTGACTCTGATAAATTTTTACACAATGGGGCTGAGAAATGTTGTGGGACTATGTTAAAGAGCTCAGGCTCCAGCATTGTAGTGGTGAGACAGAGCTGAACAATTTAAGACAAAAACTATTGTGTTGGAAACTTTTGGAAATGGCACTTTTACCACTTTATACCCCCAGAGCATCAAAAGAATTTCTCAGAAATTAATGTTCACATACTTTGGTAAAAGAAAAGAAGGATTCCACAAATTGCACAAATCACTGTAAAGCTTCATGGAAAACAGTGTACAATATAATACCACTAAAGGAGCTCTTTTAAAATGTACCAGCACACTTCATTCAGAAGAGAGGAAGGATTTTCCCTTTGTTCTCTTCTCTAAACTGGTCCTGGTTATTAAAGTATCACTGAGCTTTGCTGTTGATAGATACAAAAAGGTCTGAGTTCAAGATTTAGTATGTGTTGCTCTTTGCAGCACTTTGCTTCATATACTTTGACAGAAAAATAAGGTAGTTTGAAGGATGAAAAAGAGGAGGGAGAGGTTTCTGGTGATGCTTTCACAGCAAAGTTTCAGGAGCAGGACTACATCTCAACCTCTGGAAAGACACTGAAGTGTCTGGAAAAAACCCATAAGTGCACATGGAGAGCATACAAACTTTCCCACTTGGAGATGATCCAATAACCTTGTTTATTTGAGGCACCAACGCTTCCTGCTGTTCCACTGTGTCAACACTCCAGTGAAAAGCTGTAAAAGCACCTGTATCACCATGATGTGTTAGACTGCATGTATTTAGAGACAAAACAATATTTTCTACATTACATATATTTACAGTACGGACTAAGCTCAAACCTTAGGAATGGTTGCTCCCTTAAATGTAATAGTACATCTCTATTGCAGGAACCTTTCTTAACAATTTTTCTGCTTGTAACATAATTTGGTATTTCCAAATGCTTCATTAGCAGCTTCATATCTGAGTTAATAGATGGCCAGTTCACATTGGAAGTCGTATGCTATGGGAAAGATTTAATAATTTATTTGCATTACTTTTACAAAGGTCAGTTCATAGGGTTATTGAGTAGGAGCCCAGGCCCTATTTATACAATGCACCAACACTAATTAACACAAGTGTTGAGTTCTCAGATACCAAGCTGACTATGTGCAAAATGACCCTTGTGCATCTCTTACTGTTTGGTATTTTTACATTTGGTAGTATGAGGTACATGGCATTAGCATGAACATTAGACAGAGTGACAGAGATCAAGAGCTTTAATTTCGTAGACCAGGCGCAGGGACAGAGCACCTGCCTTGCACCATGCCACGCCAACAGGGTGTGTCCAGGGCATTTTGCTATTTTCATGCATGGCGCAGTCTGGTGCAGCGAGGCGCACCTCAAGTCTCAGTCCCTTCTACTGGTGCAAGGGAGTAGAGAAGGTGTGAGTGGGTTTAACACAGCTGAGTGTTTTCTTCACTGATCAAATGAACACCTCTCCTTGCCTTTAAATGTGCTGCAGGTGAGGCAGTGACTGATCAGTCCGATTGATCCTCACCACCGTGGCCACTGTGTGCTGGAAAGATCAGCTAGCGGAGACAGTCAGAGCCGCTGTCACTTTTACAGCAACTGGGAGAGCACAGGGCCATCAGGGTGTGCAAAGGAGGCCACAATGCATGTCACCATGTGGACCACCTCGAGGAATGGATGTATTCTGTTCCTATGTCATGAATAGGAGTACAAAATTAAAAGACAGTTACTTTTAAACACAGCAGCAGGTTAATCCATTCATTATGCTTGTGATCTACCTGCATTCCTGGTCTGTCATTGCCAAATACCAGAACCTTTGGTGGTATATCCTCTCCCTGTATCTCCTCCCCATCCTCCTTGCAAAAATATACTCCATATTTTTAGATCACGTTAAGAATAAAGATTAAAACATACAGAATAGATGATATTTGCGGCAAATATGACCTTGGACACTTGAACCACGTTGTGTGTTGATACAGGTGAGTGGATTTTGATGTTGTCAAACTGGATGAATTAAGAGTGTGACTGCGAAAAATCACTTCAGGATGTTTCAGGATTAGAGAATACCTGTGACTTTCATACATGTCTCTGATGTTTGCAGCTCTCAATGTGCAGAGCCTACCTTCAGAAATGAACATTTATACCTCTACACCTGTACAGACCAGATTCAGAAACTTCAAGGAAAACCAGGAGAGCTAAATGAAAGTTTATCTCCACATTAAGTATTTGGTTTATGCCGATTGTTCATTTTATAAAGACAGGAGCTGAAATTTGTGCTTGGTAAATAGACAAATGAACACTATAGGAGTTAATATTAACACCTGTGGGTTAATTCCAGTCCTACCCCTTAGCCCTTCCCCTACCTCTTCCCCTTAGCCCTCTGTTTTGAGGGCCAGGGGGAAGGGGGGGAAACGCACTGTTGAAAAATGAGACACCACTCGATTCCTGCCATGTCATGACCCAGAGTCACTCATACCCCTTTTCCACCAAGCTGGTTCCAGGGCTGGTTTGGAGCTAGAGCCAGACTTAGCACCCTCTCAAAACTGGTGCTAACCAAGCACCAACTCTTTGCTGGGCCAGCAGAAAGAACCAGGTTACGTCGGGGGCTACGCGCTTACATCAGGGGGTGGGGGCGGGATTAGCAGAGTAAAAACACGGAAGAGAGCCATTTTTAAAAAGACGAGGTTGGAGTAAACGAAAAACAGATCGAAAAGAATATATATCTATAAAGAATATTGGAGGAAGAATATAGGGACCAGAAAACCGAGCTGGGCTGTAGTGGCAAGCCACAGAGCCTGGTAAGTTTATTGTTTTGTTTATTGTTGTTACGCCAGTTGTTATGGGAAACTGGCGTAGCGTATACAGAGCGTATACATTGACGTGCTGACGTAGCTCTCTGGCCGGCACCCGTTTGTGGAAAAGCAACCGGTTCTTAACCGGTTCGCTCTTGAACCAATTGTGAACCGGCTCTAGCACCAGCACTAGCACCAGCCCTGGAACCAGCTTGGTGGAAAAGGGGTATCACTGGCTGTGACGCAGGCAGAGGTTACAATAGTCGTAGCTACAGCTGCAAAAGCTAGCTCATTTTAACGAGAAATTATAAAATACAACCAACAATTCAAAACATGATTAATATTTACTTGATGATTTAATAATAACTTACTATAAAGTGCTTCCTTCGGTCTCCACCTCTCTGCCTTGTGTCAGCGGGTGCAGTGTATTATGGGAATTTCTCATACCCCTTTGTTTCAAGTGAGGTCCCGGTATGTCTTTGTGAGGGCTGTGTAGCCCTTGGTCTTAACCCTTCCCCTTAGCCCTAAGGAGAATTGGGGCACCCCTTCACTAGAAGTGAGCAAATCAAGGGGAAGGACAAGGGCGAAGGGGTAGAATTGGGTTTCACTCTAAGTGTGTATATGTTTCTACACCGCAGTTGTTTTTACTCATTTTGAAGAATTGTTACTTAAACTTAAGTCTTTTGGAGTAAATGTTTAAAATTTAAGTCAACAGTCAGCAGTTTGACTTTTGACTAACTTTTCTATGTAGTATCAGACATGTATCTCTTAAAGTAAAATTTTCACTACTTAACTTTTGACTCTCTATTTACACTTGAAAGAATTTAATGAACTTTAAAGAATATTTAAAGAACATACATTTAAAAAAAAACTGCAGCTTTGATGTGGCTTATACAAGTGTTATATGTTTAGATTTCAGAGTGAAAAGTTCAGAGATGGATATCCTGCAGCGTCACCTATTGATTTAATGAAACATTGTAATTCTTCAACTGAAAGTACAATTTCAAGGGGTTTAACTCCATCCAGAATAAAATTAATCCTGCACTAAGTTAGAGTCTCCCCAATTTGCTGTGTATTCATGTAGTGCCTAAAATAAGTACAAGTAAAAAAGTAAGTTGTTGTAAATTCTTTAAATGTAGTGGGTAATCATCCCATATGGTTTGTTTTACCACAAATGACTTAAATTACCTGGAGTTGGTGGTGTCATCTGCAGAGGGTAATTCAGTGTACCTCATGCAGCTCCACTTCAAAATCCAGAACTATCCCTTTAAATAAAATCTTAGGCATCATTTTCAATTCCTTTTCTACCAGAAGGTGGCGGTATTGCACATAAAGCTATTGAGAAAGCATCATCAGCTGGTAAGACTTGAAAAATAGCCCACATTACTCATGCAAAGTTTGCCAAAGCAGTCAAAGAAGAAAATAAAGAGTCAAATATTTTGTACTGTGTCTCTGTCGTTATCACAATTTCAGTTATGAAGTTTCCCATTCTCACTTCATTTTATGATTCTTTCATAATGGACAATGCCAGCTAAGGCACTTAAAGATAATCGTGAGCAAAAGAGAAAGGCGATAGCTTTGGCTGTAGTTACAGCAGTAATGCCATCTGACCCCAGAGGAGGTTTTAGCCACATGAAAGAAATCAAGGCTGGCAGGACACACTTGTTGCTGGCACATCCACTATCAAACTTTGAGAGACTGGAGGCCACTTTAGAGGACATCCTGGCAGACCTCTGAAGTTTATGTCAGTGGACAGGGTGGTTTTAAATGTGTTTAAGAAGGTGTTAAATCAGCCCACTCAAATCAGCCCTGAGGAAAGCATCATAGACCACCTCAGTGTAGATTAGGGGCTGTCCACATAGGAGTATCCTTAAAAGTTTGTATTGTATGGGAGTTTCATCCACACAGATCCGACATTTTGGGAGACAGGTCCCAGAGCCAAAATCTTAAAACGCCACCTTTGCACTTTCATGTACAACAAATATGGCTATTTTCAGAAACAATGATCTCTTATCCCCATCTCTTCCTTAAGCTGCACTGTAATGTTGTCTACGTCGTCTGTTGAGTACCTTGGATACTGTGTCTAAAATATGATTGTTATGTCGCACTACTCTGACCATGGACTGAAGAATGTGATTTTGACTGGCACCAAGTCCATTTTCACCAGCAGGTGAATAGTCGTAGTTGTTAGTAGTTGTTTGTTGATGTTGCACATGTCTTTTGCGCATGCTCCATGTCTTCTTCTCTGAATTTTTGTATATGTCTGCAGCAGTGTTTCAGCGCCACTTACAGACATGCTATGTATACTCCATTGTTTTCAATATTTTAATACAGGCAACTGTAAACAAATGGAAGCAATGTTAACTCACAGAGAGAAAGGATGCTTTAAGGTGGGACTTTGGGCCGAGTGACAGCAATAGCAACCCTGCATTTACAAAACTGGAATCCTCAATAAATCCTCCATGTAAGAAAAATGGATGCGATATAAAAATATAACTCCACTCACTGTGAGAGCACATTGATGTGTCACAGTTTAAGTCTGAGGCTGTTTTTGAACCAGGCTGTAAATTATGATTTTATTTTTTTGCAGCTAGCAACAAGCAGACACTCAGGGTACTACAGCATGGGTCTTCTTATACAGCCCCAAAGTTTCTTCCTAAAGCTGCATTCAGACTGAACGCTACTTTGCGACCATAATTGCATCGGCCATTAAAGTTGCATTGCGTGTCAATAAATACCTCATTTTGGTCATCATCGCCTGTTGCCGTTGCTCAGTGATGTCACGTCAGCTCGAGTTTCACCGAGATCATATCATATGTCATGTAAAAGGATGTATAAGTGGACATTATTCCAACTGTATCCTTTTCACTGTCCTACCAACCACAAAACACTGCAGCTGATGACCCACACAGCCACACACGACATTGCCTGAAAATCAACTTTTTAGTTTTGGCAACGCGCAACAGGTGAAGTGATCACCTTGAATGCAGCCATCGTGTCACTGGAGGGTTAACCCCGCCCTATTGCAGCTGTACGTTAACTTCTTTAGAGGACGCTCAAGTCGTGTTCGGTGTGTAGGCACCTTTGGATGGACACATTTTTCTTGAAACAGTGACATCGTATTCTTTTTGTGGACAGGACCTTAAAGTATCTGATATTTTACACACACACACTGAAACAAATGCACATGAAGCAGACAGGGACAATCAATTTGTATCTGAGTGCTAAAAACTTTTGTTGATGCAATGTAAAAAACATTGTTAGTTTGTGTTGTTTGTTTTGTGTTTGTTTGCACAAAGATCTTTGTGTGTTGTCTTAATATATGAAAAATATTAAAATAAAGAAATCTACGTTCTATGGTCACCATCTTCTATGTTGAACTAGTCATATTAAAGTAAGGTACCCCACAAACATGTTCATGTAAGCATGTCCCCTTGAGGTCTCCTTCCATCTTTAATACTCAGCAGGGAAGAAAAATAAACAAAAAGGCCATTGTGTCATCTTAAAACTGTATTCATGTAATAACAATGGAATCATTATGACTGTTTATGTGTAACAGTGGTTCTACAAAGTCCCTGCAGAGACAAACAACAGAGATAATGTCAGTGTGACTTATTTTAACACAGAGGTAAATGGGTGCATTTGCTTCATATAACTACTTACTTGGCAGAAAGTATGAAAACTTAATCTTTTCCTGCATGCTCCCTGCCTCTGTGTTTGTGTGTATGTGGACCATTAAACACTTTTGGACTGGAGCCTAGTCAAATGTATGCAGCTATAAGAGAAAGAGAGTGAGGCTACAGATGAAGGGAGGGGTAATGAAAACAGTTCAGAGAAAGTTTTGGGACAATGAGGTCACATTTGGCAAAATTATGGCATTACTGCTTTTTAATAATCACTGTGATGTGACAAAGCTGTTATAGTGCGGCAAATGTTCACTTAATCACTTACATTATTTTTTTTTTATTATTATTTTTTACAATTAAGTTTACTAATGAAGGAAACCCCTTTATCGATTTTAATTTTGGGTTTTATTCTTTTGCCTATTATTTTTCAGAGATCCACAGAGGTGCAAAAGCATCATGGTTCAACCAATAACTTTTTAAAAATGTCACAGAAAAAAACGCCCTTGCAAAGCATTCATTGTTTGAAATAAGGCAGATCCATCCTGCCAGGCTCAAGTCTTAAACAAATTTGAGTGGTTCGAAGTGTCACAGCCCAATCCGGGTCCTTTAGAGCAGGAAGAGGTGAAAGCTATAAGAGAGACGAGAAAGAAATTGTTCACTTGTACTGTTACTAGCATGGATGCTTATGGCTTCAACAGAAGTTTGATCAAATCTTTTTTTTTTTTTAATTAAGAAATGACTCCCTTTCCCTTACATACTGTATGGTTTGACTTACATTTTGTATGTCACACTACAGGAGTGATGCCTGCCTACATCTACATCTGATTGGTTCACAATTAATGTGAATGATTGCCTTTTTGCTAGGTTCAGCCTATTTCCAAACACTTTTTATGGATTATTTACCAGATGGACGACTGAAATATAGACTGGTCCATCTGATGTCAGGTTTCAGGGGAGAGGCCTGTAGATGATGTGCACGGGGCATGTCCTCTATTGGATTGGGCAGTCCACTGCTCCAGGCGCCCTTATGTGATGCAAGACTGTAAATTTTCAATTCAAATGTTTATTTACAGTTTGATTAAGGTATTAAAGCCCCATGCATGACAGATACGCACAGATATTAAGTACAAGGTGACAGTCCCAAGATGAAGTGATGCTTGTTCCCTCAAAAATATTTTTTAAGTAACATTGTAGTGGCCATTTGATTTAATCAAATAGGAAACAACAAAACTTAAACTCAAAATGGCCACTATAGCACGGGAGAGCAGTTCTTGTGCAGAATCAAGAAATGTCAATATCTGAGCAATAAATACTTTTTTGTGTGCTTTAAAAAGACTCTTCGCCATATTATTCTCCTTCTAGCGTGGTCTAGGCTTCCTAGCTCCCTGGTAAAAGAAAGACCGCAAAACAATCACCTATCCTTGTGCGACCCTTCCTACCTTACCTGTGCGTCTATATCCACTATCACCCAGTGTCAAAACTACCATTCATACCACAATAAAAGCCTAAATAAATGTCCAAATATTCTACAAACCAAAATTAGCAACAATGACCTCTTTATCATACGTTTGCACATGATACAAGCAACTTAATTATCAAACAATTTTACATGGTTAATTAAGGCAAAAAACTTTTAATAGTTCCTTTATATGATATGTAGAAATCTACCACCAAACCCAAAGAGAGAGACCAACTGTCTGTCACCTCAGCCTGTCTACACTATTACTTCTGTTTCAAACTGAGGACTCATTTTAGAAGTACACCAAACACCAATAATTGAACAACTTATCAGAAGTAATGTGCATTTGTTATGTATATTCTTACGTGTACCAAGGCCACATTTTATTTGGATGAGTAAAAGACAGTATGAGTTTGTTCCATCTCAGCAGGTGATAAAGAGTCCGACCACATGTTGTAAAAAGACTCAAACCAGACTCTCCTGAGCTGAAGCTGTTAATGCAAATTTAATGAAATGAACAGTTGACAGACCAGCTGAAGTCAATTGACCAACAGAGACTCTTTTTGTCTTTCTTCCATGAGCTGAGAGAATGTTTGGCTGGAAAACTCGAGGAGCAACCCACGACAGAGTGCCAGTGCCTTCTCAATGCCAACAGCTTGTACAATTGTGTGAAAATGGACTTCAGGATATCAAAATCAACAAGGGATTTTATTAGGCAGAAACATGATAAGGAGGCAAAATGATAACTTGGACTTCATGTGAATAGTAAGAAATTTGGGTTATATTTTACTTTTCCTACTTTTGTTATTATACAGCCCTCTGCCTGAAAACCTGAATCTCATACTTGTTAATGCATGCGTTACTCTCAGCTTTAGAAATCACTGCAGATCCAAACAGGTTTACACGACACACTTCCTCTTTCTTGGTACTCCTCTTAGTGCACACAAACCACACTGCTGCACTCTGCCATCATTGCCTAATGATGATGAATTTGTGCAATAACACACAACCAGACACTCAGACTAGGACTGGCCTTTACTATGAACAATACACTGACTCATGCTGGCTCAATACAGTATAAAGAGCCTGAAACCACACTGTGTATACAGCCCACAGAGTGTGAAGCAAACGAGAGCAAGCCCAGAGAATAATGAGAGCAAGAGCAGTAGAAGTTTGGTTTAGGAGAGGTTTTAATGTCTCTGAATAAAGAAAGGATGTGTTTGTTTGTCAGTCTGAGCTAAGCTAAAAGTGCTTTCACATGATCAGCTGTGAAAAGACTATTATCCTGATATTCATTTTTACTATATTTAATCTGTAACACATCAGACCCCATTTCAATCATGTCAACATTTATACAGTCACATTTGCCTTAATCAACCATTTAACTCTGGTATCACTTTGGCATAACCTGATGTGTTTTGCTAGATTATAGATGTATAGAATATAGCTTTAATGGGCATTTTTACAACCATGACTAATTCCCGTTTTTTATTCGTTCACCTCTACTCTCAATCCCTCTATTAGTGTTCCTGTCACTTTAAAGCTCCCTTCCCCATATGGATCCAGTCCGCTCTCAATAATACTGGTCTACTATGTGTTAACTGATCATCTCAGTGCTGCCTTGCACCATGTTGTCAACAACTCTTCATTCTGTGTACAGATCATGTTTGCACTTGGCTTATACACTCAGCCAGTGGGTTTACGTCCTTTTCACACAGAGACAGACAAAAAGCTTCAGTCAAAGAATTTGTCCATTCACATGAAAACACTTAAAACACGATTAGTTATGTTGTATTTAGTATGTTTTTCCATTTATTCTTTGCTTAGACCTCTTGTTTTCCTTCTTTCCTGTTTTATTTTGAAACCCCTGTGTTCCATGTGTGCCTCTGATTGTGATTCCCTAAGTCCTTTAGTATCCAAAGTACCTTAACCCCGATAGACAATATCCCAGGGTCAAGGAAAGGAGAGGATAAGAGAAAAGGAAAGCAGAACTGTGGTAAAAGAGGAATTCGATTGCATTTTCACTTTGGTATCATATTTATACAATGATGACTTTTATGAGGTTGGTAAGCCATGATGAACTAAAAAGAAAGGCTTTAGAGACACAAACACCGGTGAATGCTGTTCTCAGTGCCCTGACAAGTCAGTTAATGTGTTTTGGTAACATGAAGGCAGTGTTGGAATCCCATAACTTGAAATGCTGAATATTTCAATGCTAAAAAATGATTATGGGAAAAAGATTTTAAAGCCAAAAGCTATGGTACTTCTTGAGGAGCACACAGATTTAAAAATGGCTAACTTGATATAGAAAATGTAGTTTGTTATAATTTTTTTAAAAAGAACTTGTATAACTCAAATAAATACAATTACAATTTTACTGACAAACATTATAAATCCAATAATGTACATGTCTGTTCAGGAAGAGCTGGAAATAGTGAAAAAAGGAAAATATACATTAGAAAAGACAGATACAGTAAGACAACAAAGACAATAATACTATGTTTTTGCCTTATCTCAAATTATACAACAACTAAAATACATAAAACATGAAAAAGCAAACAAACTAAAAACAGCACTTACTTTGAGTGCAGACTTGTGCACAGTTTTCATAGGTCAAGCTAAAAAGTGGTGTTATCACAATAAACAGAGCTTTAATGGTCCTTTTGTTGATGGCCTGTAATGTTGTGGTGCTTTTCATTGTGTATGGAACAAATTAAATATGTATCTTATTCATGGCTGCACTCACAAGCAAGGGATATTCTTAAGTTATAATTACTGTGAGTGGGGGTGGAAGTGTCAGAAACCCAGGCCACCTACTTTAAAGACAACAGCGTTTGGACCTAATCACAATGCTACCAATGCTCCTAAACTACATTTTAAGCTTTTATGTTTTGCCACATTTGTTACATTGGGCATAAATATGCTGAATAAGCTGTACACATTTCCCATGAATGTACAGACGACTATCTTAATCTGAAGAAAACCTCAAAAATCCTCTGATTTTTAGGGGAGGTTCAGAAGTTATGGTTTCAACAAGAGTCATGTGTTATCGCCTTGACATTTCACAATTTCAGAGCTGCTCAATAAAATGTACTTTCAGACTTTAATGCTACAATTCTATAGAACATTCACATAAATACTGGCTGTCTGGGAGAAAACCAGGTCTCTTCATTCCAGCTATTCCCTCATCCTGTGATAGAAATCTTAGCCAGAAGAAGACTCAGAGGAGAAGCAGCCAGGAGTCCGGCCTTGGCTACAAACTATAGATACTGTCTTACTGGGGTAAGTGACCCTCCAGAGGACTTTACAGTGATGATGGTTCAGCCGCCTTTAAGACAGCAGAACCTCTTCACAGAAAGATACAATCACAGCAGAACATGTTTATAAGTAGACTAACTTAACTGCTCTCTCTGTCTCTGCTCCTCCCTGGTAATTCAATCAGAGATTAATGTTGCAACACCAGCTTTGGATCTGGACTATATTCTCACTTTCACCATGGAGATGAGTGCCTGACAAACAAAGAGAAAGTTGGCTACTCCATTTTAAATGACACCAGATCGCAGTCACCTCTCTTGTTGGTAGTTAATGTTAAGGATGAATTTGCAATACTACTTAAGATGTACAAGAGTGCAATTACAAGTCATTAAATATTGACTGTGACAAATTGTATCAGTAGTTTTGTTTGTAAAGAGGTTTCTGTCATTATTGGAGGTCAAGTGCTTCCAATGTGCTGGGTGATGACGCTGGACTATATGGAAAAGTCGTATTAATTTAAAGCCTTATAATGTTATTAACAGGTGAAAATAAAAGAGGGTCGAGTCTATCCAGAATCTGCTCTGCCAAACCATTATGAGAAAAGTAAGACAATGAATACTTTTTTTTTTTTACTGACACTGTATTCAATCACTTGGTCATCTGGTTTCTGCAGGCAGCCACAAACACCTACTTAAGGTACTACAGGTTTTAGATCTTATGCATGCCCCCCCCCCAGAGGTTGCCACTTCTGAGATTGTTGACAGGGAGGACATATTTTCTCAGAAAAATCAACAATAGTCCATATTATGCTCTTATGACTTTAGGTAAAAGAAAAAAAAAAATTCTGGGGAAATAACAACATACAAGGCTGCAGGCGCACTATGAGGAGAATCTATTACCGGCGACATTAGGACTCTGCTACCCATGAGCACGTGTGGCGACTGTCGTAATGCCGCGTTCCAGTAACCTCGGAAATGGAAGAGACATCATCTCCGACTTATCGTCGTTCCAGTTGAAGTTTGAATAAAACATGCCGATCTACCAGGCTATTGTTGGCTGTTGTTAGCTCGGGGGTGGCGAGGTTGCACCGAGTTCCCAGTAAGAAATTCCGACTTCGGGGGACGTTCCAGTTGCAGTTTCCTACTTGGAACTCGGAAATTTCTACTTCTGACTACAACTGGAACGCACCAAAAGACCCAAGCCAAAGCGTGCCTTTGTTGTGATGCTACTAAAGCATGCAGCTCGGACCTTCCTCAGAACTCTGCATTGCTTTACAACTTCTGTTTTCAACAACTTACAGGATGCAAAGCGACAAGGTGATGTATCTCTTTCTAGTTACGTAGTCGTAGTTTTTGATGTGTGGCAACAAGCAATTTTTGGAAAACTTAGTATCGTAGTTTTGTAGCCGGCTATATATCGCTACTTACAGCCCAGTGCTCTAAGACGTGTCCAAATATAAATTTGCTCTAGTTTTAATTGTCTTCTTCCCAAAGTTAAGTATCAAGGCCAGTCCAGCCCTGTCCGACCTGACCTGAAGGCTAAGAAATAGAATTTATAGATAACCTATTTTGATGCTATAAAACTCATCTTAAAGTGTGTGTTTTGATCAGGCATATATCTAAAAGTGAGACTCTTTTGTAATTACTTAGAAACTCCTCACAGTCCCTTTAACTCTTAAAAGATATAAAAACTGATTCTCGAATTGAATGAACCATTCAATATATTTTGTGACAAGTGAAAAGTAATTCATCAATAGTTTAGTGTGAGAAAATAAATGAATGAGGTACAAGAGTAATGACTTCATGTTTTCAGGATTCTTAAAGATTAACAGAGGATAAAAAGTGTTGTTTGCCCATGAGTTAATTTTGAGTTCTTAAAAACATCAATACATCTAAATAATTTTAAAGACAGTTCTGTATAAAGTGCTGAATAATATGCTAAAAGAGTGTTTAACATATATTAATTAATTCCTTTCCTTGCTAAAAGTTAAGATTCAGTTGTGTCTATCTGTGTTCTATTAAGCAGGCTGAGCTAGATCATCTGAGATTGATTGCTTTTGTCTAGCTCCCAATACAGGGATATTTATTTATTCTATTGTTTTATCTTTTGTTTAATAAACACTCTTGATGAGTAGACATCACAGAACCATTTCATGATTATGTTCTCCATTTTAAAGGAGTAACAATTTCACCAGTCCATCTGGGAAAGAGCCCAAAGAAAGTGTTTAGAAATGGGCAGAACCTATAAATGGTACATCAGACAAATGATTGGATGATTGGTTTCTGTCAATCATATTTATTACCAGCCAATCAGATGATGTGTAGGGTGGGCACAACTGCTGTGGTCTGAAGGACAGAGCATGAAGCACTTTGTAAATTAAACTCAACAAAAAATGTTCCCAGTTTAGCAAAATATCCTTTTTATACAGAGGTTTGTGCTGCTGTTAACTGTTTTTCATTAAATAAAGAAATGCAATCTACATCTGATTAAATTCTTGTCTTCAATTACACGCTAGTCTCTAACCAATCATTTCCTGCTGTCATCTCTCTGGTAGTTCCCACCCCCTTCTGCTCTAACAGACTTTGGTTAGGCCATGCCACTGTGGGATGCTCACAGTTGTTGTAGATTGAAATTAGCAAGACAGATCTGTCTGATTCCAGACACTGTGCATCTGCACTGTAAGGTGAGAGAGGGCCTGCAACAGTGAAAAAATTCAAGCTTAATGAGCGCTGTAGCAATAGACCAGGTGTGTGAATCTGATAGTTCTTGTGATGTCAGTAATATTGTAAGGCATCCTGTCTACATCTGTGTTTTGTTAGGAAGCACTGAGTAAGCATTTCACTGTGGGACCGACCTCTCTGATAAACCTGTGTCAAAAACGACTTAGTTCACAACTCTGTACGTGCTGTCACATTTAACATACCCATGAGTTTTACCCAGGACGATGTGGGAATAGATAAGCATATGATTCAAATAATATATGGACAGATATATTTCATAAAGGTCATTAACACCCTCTGCTCACCTCAGCATTAAAGAAAAACATGCACTTATTTTCATTTGGGAATAACTGTTCAAATGCAGAGCAAAGTTTCTTGAAACATCTGTTCAGTTAGACGCCAAAGGCAAACTTTGAAACAAGAGAGGATGACCCCCTCCACATTTTAAAGCTATTAGAAAAAATAAATAAACTTACTTTTTGAGTTTGTCACAGAGGACAGGACTTTGTTCACGAAAAAACTAATGTTAGGGCTGATGGGAGTCATTGTATATAAAGTCCCATTTCACAGTCAATAAACAGAGATCTTATTTATGTTCTAGGACACCCTGTATGTCTGGAGGAAGTGAAACCTTGTCCCCTCACAGGATTCATGTTTCTCTTTCATCTATTAAAAAATGCAACAAAACAGCAAAAGAGACTCATCTGCTTAACTGTACCAGATGATATACTTGAGGCAACACAGACAGAATCACATTGCTGTCATGACAGGCAGCTAGTTATGTGTTTGAAAGCTTGAGTTTTATTTTAACATTGTATACGTAAAATGCTCAGGCCTCCTACTGGTGAAGTCTCAGAATCTATTGTCCCTCTCTGTGTCAAGTTGATGCTGCCTTATATGTCCCAATTCCTGATATTGCTCCTTTAAAACAAAGGCCTTTTATGAACACAGGTAGTAATGACTTGAATACAAGGTAGCAGCTACAATAATCTATTTTTAAGACATGTTAGAAAATCTAAGAGCCTCTTGGACTTGACTGCGGGGGTAAGGATTTCAAAATAATATCAAGTTTCAATGTGTCCTTAAAAAATTGAAAGAAAAAAACAATCCAGATGGACTGTTGAATACATTTCACCAGCTCATCTGGAAAAGAGCCCATGACAAAGTATTTACAAGCCAACAGCCTTCCTGTCAATCCTTCACTATGATGCTGGATTAAAAACACTCGATACATATGCTGTTGACATTTTGGACAAGACCAGATGTTATTGTTTCAATAGTGGCTGTGCTGAATGGTGACCCATGGCTGCTCTTTGCTTGATGTGGTTATAACAGTTGTTGAAACAACAGGAGTTCCCACGAAAGTGTTCACTAACAGGATCAAGATTATCAGGTATGTCTCAAAATGAAACATATGAAAAAATGAATATTTATCTCAGCAAACCTGCTATCACCAGTTAACATCGCCACAAGCTATACTTTAACACCAGTCAGATATAATGGTAGGAATGAATGTCAAAATTAAAACTGTGTTCGCAAAAATAATTGGGAAAAATGTGCATATAATCAAAATAGTTCCCTTTAATATCTTGTAATAGCTTTTATCTGTGCATTTCCTTGACGGAGATGTTTAAAAAATGCATCTGTGTATGGAAAATAAAACAGCTACATGTGAACAAAGCGCAAAACCATCCAACTTTTTCTTCCTCTTTGGACCTACGCAGGGAAGGGAGCCTTAAGGGGCAAGGTTTTAACATCTCAGACAGTACAGCTATATCAAGGGTACTGAGTAGTGTTAAAAAAATAGATTTTTTTAACATAAAATTAAGGGAAAATATGACCTTAAGTCAATACTTTCAAATCAGTACTGAAGAAAGCATCATAGACCACCCCCCAATTGCATTTTAAGGTATTTTATGTCATACTGTTCCCAAAACACATTGAAACAAGTGCACATTGAGTGGAGCAAGACATTCAGTTGGTATCTCAATGCCCAGAAGGCTGAAGTTTAGACTACAATGTTTTTACTTGTTGGTGTGATGATCTACAGTGTTTGTTTCTGTGTTTGTTCGTGGTATAAATGACAGCTTTTTATTCAATTGGAAAGTTTTTAGATTAAATAACTTACTTAAGATTACTGAAACAGGTTTTTAAACATTGAGTGATCATCTTACACCACAGTGTTATCCTTTTCTTTTCCTGAGGCTAAGTTAAAAAAGACTAGCTTTAAGTTTACGGTTATATGTAATCGACGAGAGTGAAAAGTTATTTGTGAATTACTACTGAACTACAACATGGCAGTTCACGTAACCTCCTGTTTGAGAGTTTCCACCTAATTGAGTCCCCTGATCAACTTGGTTCAAGTTTTTCTTTTATTCTAAGAAAAGTTTATTAAGGCTCATAATGTTTCTCTGGTTGAATTCCATTCTGTCAATGAATGAGATTAATTTCCTCCTTAAAATGATTTGTGAGTCTTGTCATGTAAAGTCACAGTTTATGAGGTCTTAACTCTTAATTACAGAAAGAAGAGGTGAACTGGAGTGAAAGGCCTCTTTGTCAACAGCTTTGGGAAGTTTATTGCAAATCAATCCTGAATAGTCTGGTTCCAGGAGAGGTCAAGAGCACCTTTCTTGTTAAGTTTCTCCCTCTCAAGGCTTAAGTCACTACATATCTACCTTTAGTGATTCATGACAACAAAATAAAAGCATGCATGGCAACAAAGAGTAGACTGACATAATGAAATGACGTGGAACAAGTGTTCTGTTCAGAGACTTTAGGCCAGCTGCTTTAAAACGTGGCAGCTTGCTGGAAAACAGTCTATGCTGATGTCACATTGGAACAACATTCGATTAGAAATGCATGGTTGAATTTAAATGAAGAATGTTGGGTTCCCTTTATTTGCAGCAGATTTGACTGTAAGCAAGAGGACATTTGCCTTCTGTTTTATGTTTTGAGTCCCTCAGATACAACACATACATCTTGAGGATAGTGGGTTGGGCTGATGTGCACCCTTTCTACAGCAGTGGTAACACAACTTCACGTACAACATATGAGTGTGTTGCCTATTCTGTAGATTTTTGGTATAGGAGACGAGGATTTGACATGTGGCTTGCATTGTCAGTCCACTTGATGCTTCCCAAAGTGAAAACAGGCTTAAATCAAATGCATCCTGTGTGAAACAGCCATTATCCCTTTCAGGGTTACAGACCAATCAGGTATTGTAGTAGGCAGGGTACTGTCAAGGTGTAAAGGACAGATTGTGAACCACTTAGTATCAGTGGCAGACTAAAAACTCAACTCCATTACTTGAGTGAAAGTATAAATACTCCTGATCAAATATCACTTCAATACAGGTGAAAGTTGTTCAGTCAATTTTTTGAATTAAGTTAAAGTACTGGAGTACCTGCTCTTGAAAATATGCGGGTATTTAAGTATAATTTCATTTTAATGTCAACATATTATTGTATTGCTGCCACATTGAATGTACAGAATGTAATGACTGAAACAAACTACTGAATGTGTAGAACCTAAGATATGCTACAAAGCCTACACAAATGCCTGTTTCAACATAGTTGAATTAACAACAGGACAACTGTTGCTGTTTTCCTTTTTTTAAATTTAACTCTGGTGTGGAATTGTCACCTGTATCTGCCGTAGAGTTCATTACCACCAAGATGAACCATTTTCTCAGTAACATTAACTGCACGCTGTGGAGTTAATGTTACTGAGAACCTGCCCAACCTTAGTAGCACATGCATGAGGTACAAGTATCAAGGCATCACCACTTCAATAAATCACATGCAGATCACATTTTAGGGAGAAAAGAAAATTCATCCACAGACTTTAGAGCTGCTTTAAAGTAACAAGTAACAAAATTCTTCATAGAAATGGAGTGGAGTCATAAGTCATAAGATTAAAATTATAATAATACTCGAGTGAAGTACAGATACTCAAAAATGAACTTAAGTATAGTACTCAAGTACTTCTATTCCACTACTGTCCTGTTTAGTACAACAAACTCTCTGCAAAACGTGGCAGAAGAAAAGTTTGTAGTGTTGTCATTTTATTTTCATTAAATAAAGAACGATGGTCCAAATGTGATGAAGCTGCTACTGAAGCTGAAGCGGCAGGGCTGGGCTGAGGGATATATGAGGTGAGTTGGTTAGTTCCAGATAAACTTTTTATTCCCAAAAGTTAACGCACTCAAAAACATTTCCTTCCTAGTTCCCTTTGTTCCTGGTACAATATTTCCCTGTTTGCAGCTGGCCCTGTGCAACAGACTCTTACAGTCTGTAATTTACTGAGGGAGAGGAGAGAACTTTCTACTTCATCTAATGTACTTAGTGGCCCTTTGGAGCTCATAAAACCCCAATTCAAAAATACTGACCTATCCCTGTAAGTATGTAAATGAGGTGACATGTTATCTTATAAATTAAAGACATTGATCAAATGGATGCTATTAGATTTCTTTTGCAAGTGTTCATATAAAATCTTGCAGAGGGAGCCACATTGGTAGGGTCAGCTAGGACAATAGGCCAGATGTCATGAACAGGTACTGCAGCTAAAGCCACAGCACGTGGTGGGTACCTTTTTTGTGATGCACTTTATTGTGTATTGTTACATGCTTAGTTCACTGGAGTGAGGGCAGTGTGAGAGAAAACTGAACCATCTGAAAAGTGCTAAGATTTGGCAACTTTACCCCTGAACCAAAGCAAGTCCACTTAACTTTATAGGTGGAAGTGACCTTAAATACAACATATCCACACAGACAGTTGTGTTGCATGAGCATAAATAAAAAAAGCATTTGATTAGTTGATCTTTTTGTAATATACTCTATATGGTTCAAGAACATAAAGCAACACAAGAAATAAGATTATTATTTGATTAGTAATGGTTACATGAAAGCCGATATTGGCAACTTTATGTATAACAAACAAATCCAGATTACAACATTAAATTTCTGTATTTAGTGTTACCCCCAACACTGGTTATAACAAAGAATCTTAAAGAAGTAAAAACAAAGTACAGAGAAAGTTTGTTTTTTTATGAAAGAAAAGTGCCACAGACATAAAACATTTGAGGGGAGTTTCTTTCTATTCTATTCTTTCAGTTTTTAGAACTGTATAATATGTTCTAATTGGTTTTTAGAAAGACAGTGTCCTGAAATGACTTGTAGAGTATCTCTTGGAGCCATAATTGGTGGCACATGGTGAACAAATCATATTCTGAATAGAAGAAACAGCTGTGCATGAGGGTATCAGCCACTGAGTCAGTTCTGCTAAAACAAAAGCTCCAGATGAAATATAAATAATAATTTTCCACCCATGTATGTCTATGGAAGGTGTAATCAAGCCTGCAGAAACATCAATTGGATAGAGTTTTGACCGAATCAGACTTTCTGTTTTGGTCATATTGGCAGTGAGACTAAAGGGATGGTCTTTTTGGTTAAGACTTTGAAGTCTCTTAAATAAATCTCAATAACCACTGTAAAGATTGCTGTTCTTTTTATAACTCTGCGATTGTGTTATCAAGGTAATGAAATCAACAAACTGTAATTTTCTTTCTTTCTTCTCTAACCATGATGGCTGGGAGGGGTAAAATGAGCTATGATTGCACTTTTGTAAATAGTGGGATACTGAATTAAATAACAAAGCTTCAGGGGTTGACAAAAGTTATGTCTATGTAACAAAGGCTCAGAAAATGTGCTCCTAATGTGGGCAGCCATGTTTGTGTCTCCTCTGCATGTCATTCACCACTCTGGATTTTCTAGCTGTCTACAATTGTCAAAATAAAGGCATAAAAGCCTTGAAAAATCTAAAAAAAATTAATAAAGCTTCCTAAATTTGTAATAAGTAAAAAGAAGGAGAGCATGAAGCAAAGGCACAGGTCAAATAATCCATGACTAACATACATGGCTCTAATATTGTAGACCAGTTGCAGGCGCACCTGCCCTGTGCCAAGTCTGTGTCCAGCGCACTTTGCAAGTTTCCTGCATGGTGCAGAGAGGCGCATACATGCCTCCGTCCCTGCCCCTCCACGCTTGTGCCAGAGAGGGAGGAGAAAAGGTGTGACTGGGTTTAAACAGCAGAGTGTTGTCTTCATCAATCAAATTAACACCTCTCCTTGCCTTTAAATGCGCTGCGGGCAAGGCGCAGTGACTGATTGATCTGACTGATCCCCACCGCCATGGCCACAGTGTGCTAGAAAGATCCAGTAACAGAGACCTCTGACCTCGCAGGACAGATGTAATCTGTTACTGTGTCATGAACAGGAGAACAAGATTAAGTGACAGACATTCAAACACAGCAGCAGGCTAATCCATTCATTATGCTTGTCATCCACCTGCATTCTTGGTCTGTCATCGCCAAATAGCAGAACCTTTGGTGATATACTGTATACTCTCCCGGTATCTCCTCCTCATCTTCCTTGCGATAATGTACTCCATCTTTTTAGATCACGTTAAGAATAAAGACTAAAACAGAGAAATATGGGCAATCACAGGTAAATCCTTAAGACACCAAGTGACATACATTTGTTTTCTTTCTTTTTCTCTGTCTTTTTCTCCCTTTTTTCTTTAAATTACATGAGAGAAGCCAGACATATACTCTGTATCGGATGATGAGGCCGTTTGTGAGATGTGCATTCCATGATGACAAACGTCTTTGATTCGACATCAGATGTGACAGGACAATTACTATGGATACAAATTTATATGCTGGTTCAGACGGTTACATTAAACAGTGTTTGCTGTGATTGCTTATTGCATTGAAATGTGCCTGACACTCTGGAAACCTGCCTTTGAGGCTTTGTTGACTTGTGCTTATCACCAAATTACAGCTGCGGAGGGTGTGCTTTGCCTGTGCCGAGAATAGATCAGCTGGGAGCTGGCGAGATTTCAGCACAACTTCGGTGCAGTTTTTTGGCATGAAATCGTCACTGCGCCAACCTGAATCTGTCGGCACCTCCCCCTGGTGTGCCATCACACCCATCTTGGCGCAGCAGGTCTACCAAATTGCCAAACTGGCTGTGCACGGAGGTGCATCGGACAAAATTAACACTGCATGTGGTGCGCCAGGCCCCGTGTACCCTGCGCCACCCTTCTCTGCGCCATGAAATTAGGGCCCCAAGTCTTAACTGATGTTCCAGCATCTGATGTCAGTTCTGTAGCATCCCTTGCCTGCTGTTCACACTGCTCTGTTTCCCCTTGTAAACTGTTAATCATGTGCTTTAACTGTACAGCTGGAGAAATGGATGTGAAGCTTTGACCAAAAAAAGTTTCTTCCTCTGTGTTAAAAATGAAAGTCAATCATTTCATCCACGTAAATAGAAGAACATTTCTCCGTAAGGTTAGGTTTGGGAGCACATACCTGGTTGATACATTGCCATTCATCATTCCTCATGACTTGTCTTCACCAACAACATTAACCCTACTTCAATCGTAAAAGTTTAAGTGCTTTGAAGTCGGAGGGCGCAAGGGTGCAAACCACACATCCTGAGGTTCTGGAGGTGAGACACCAACCCCCTTTTAGTTGAATTACCAACTTCACTAACTGTGACAGTGCACCAGGAAATCATCTTGCATCTCCACAGCTACCAAACCAAATTTCAACTGTTTTGATTAGGACTTGAACCAGCCGTCATCTGCTACCCACAACAAGCCCTTACTGAGCTACACTGCTGTCTATCTCTGCCATGTTTAACAGATTAACAAGTTGAGTGAGGGAAGTCAAAAACAAGAAAATTCCTCCTGCATCTTGTCAAAATCCCTCTCTCCTCCCTCTGTTATACAATGGAGGGAAAAACAGAGATGGGATGTTGAGACAAACATGTACTGCATTGTGTTGCATTGCACAGCATCAGTGCATGGATACTCACATACAGACAAATTCATTACATGATTTCAGCCCTGAGCTTCAAGGGATATTTCTGTGTAGAGGTTTTGTGTCTTTAGTAAAAAATGTCCAGAAGTGTAATGAAATTAACAGTGCAGGCACTACCCCGTCCTGTTTCAGGGGTTGCATCTTCCTAATGCTATCACCACACCGCACGCAAATTCGCAAAGAAGCGCATTGAGATTACATACAAAGTCAATGCAAAGATGCGTTTGGACTCAGATTTGCCCCGGACGCCCTGGACTCGTTTGGCGCGGCACGTATGGAGCGTCCGGCACCCTCAGCTTGTCAAAATGGTCCAGTGTCCAGCCTCGGGCGTTACGCGCAGCGCGTCACAGGCACTACACGCATTTAAATACGCCAATTCGTGTCCGGTGTGGCCGTAGCATAACGATGAGGTGCCTGTGAGAGACTGAGCCACTTCATCCTGCTGACTGATACGACAATGGAATAGTGCAACACAGAAATAAGCCCAAAAACACAGAAGTGAGTCAACATGTAGCACTTCCTGGTTTCTAAAGCCCAAAGAATATGGGTATATCAAATAAGTTATTGCAGTGATCATCAACTGGTGGTCTGGAGACCGCATCAGCCCCCCCCTACGGATCATAGCCTGGCCCCCAAAGTACAATAAAGGAATTTCTGATTCAGGAAATTTGAGGAGGAAAAATGTGGTACTGAGGGATTTTTTTCTATTACATCCCCGTAACTATTAACACAACCCTCCAAACAGCTATGACTGAAATAACCTTTCAGGAATGACTTCATGTTCCATCTGATACCTGACCGACACATTTGGCTAGTATTTCACCACAGGGACAAGTGAGAGTCAGGGCCAATAATGGAAAACATGACATCCATCTATTTTCACCTATCCAGGCCCTGGCTATGGAGGCAGCAGGCTCAGCTGGTCAACCCAGATGTCCTTCTCAGCAGCAACATTTCCAGCTCCTCCTGAAAGCTGTAAGATATCCAAAAGCCAGGTGATGTTTATAGTACATTCCCCTCAGCAAGTTCTGGGTCTGCCTTGGGGTCTCCTCAAATTTGGACTAGTGTGGAAGACCTCCATAAGGATGCAACCAGGAGGCATCTTAATGAGAAATCTTAACCTCAATGGTCTCATTTCAATAGCAAGGAGCAGCAGCTCTATTGTGAGGGGTCATCCACCTGGAGAAATATACAAGTATATTTTCAAAAGTTTTTAATCGAATTGGCATTTTGTGTTTCAGTGTGTACAAAGAAAACAGATATTTTCAGAAACAATTACATCATAGCCCCACCTCTCCCATAATCCACATGCATAGAACTGGACAACATGCATAGACAACAACAGGAACAACTTTATAGTACAGTGTTGCATTCATGCTGCAGAAGCTTCTGAGCTGGTTATGACTTTTACAGTAAAATCTACTCCTCTAAAACCACCTTTAGCAACAAGAGAATATGGAGAACAGCACATGCCAATGTTTGTTTCTGTGTCTTATAATGTACATACATGCTCCATGTCCTTCTCTCTGGTTTTAGTATATATCAGCAGCAGCATTGCAGCACCACTTACGGCGTGTTCCCACCGAATGCGTTGAAAGCGAGTGTATTCGCGCGTCAAGTGAAATCGCGCTGCGCGAGTTTTGACACTGGTACAAATATGCAGAAAAATGCTCACCGCTCCCCGCGGCATTGTTGCACGAAAAATCCGCCATTATCATTTCATCATATCATTTCATCATCGAACATGGCTCTGATTACCACCATCGCTGCTCTGAACCTGCTGTGGAGAAGTCAGCTGCGGGCTAGGTGCTGACATCGGTACTGGATGCATGCTACCCTACAGTAGGGATGGACATTTTATCCGATTCGCAATCAGTGCATCGATGCGAGGGTCTATGGTAAAAATTCAGGCTGACTGTTGCCCAGTTTGAAGACCTGCTAGCCAGGGTTGGTGCCAGGATCTCTCGCCTGGATACCAACTACAGTCAAGACAGTCCAGCTGCAGCTGCGGAGCGCCTTTCCATCTGTCTCCGGTGAGTTTAGCAGTTTTTCAAATTATCAAGACTCTGACCCCCAGAATGCCCTGCATCAGTGACGATCTCCACGCTGATAGGCTGTCCCGGCATGTCAACATGCTTGCTCGCTTGAAAAGTTCAATTATTTCAACTCGAGCGTCAAGTGTTAAGTGGCGAGCGTTTTTTCGCTGGAAACGCTCGCCGCTCAACACTATAACCCTTGACGCCGCTCTATGCTCGCCCCGATGCAGCGTCAATTCGTGTCTTTAAATTGACTTTGTATGTAATATCAACGCGCGAAAAATTTGCAACGCCTTTGATGGGAACACGCCATTACAGATAGCATGTGTGATCTCACTCTTCTGTCATAACCCAGAGAACAGTTTTTGTTCTGTTCATCATTTTAAATTTGGTGCTGTTCAACAGATATTAACATAATGCTAAGCCTCAGCGATAAACATGGTAATATTTAGACTTTCTTGAGACCAGATTTATGTTTGGGACTATGGATGGTTATTAGCACTGTGCTGAATCAGGTATATTTACGTCAATATTGTATGGGCTCTCACGACATTGAACACTCAGTAATATACACTGTCCCATTCAGGTAAACAAAAATCATCAGATCAAACGTTCATTTACAGAAAGCACGATAAATTATCATAGCAAATTCCCCTGTCTCAGAACACAGTTTTGGTGAATCACACATTTTTGGCTCTGGTAACAGAGAATCAGATTCTTTTTAGACCTCTGGGAATTTCAAACTCTCCATATTCACCACAAAAATTCACCCTGGACCCTTTCCCCACTCCAGCAGCCGGTCCGCTTCACCAGCATCCGTCACTGTCACCACGTTAGTCATGGGAATGCTCTTTGATGCTCGGAGATCTTTACTGCGACCAAAGCGCTGGAGGAAACGTGAGAGAGACTGTGGTTACAGAGTAAACTCAGAAGAATGATGTGTGTTCAGCCCACCTGTGAAAGAACACACACACACTCGCATACTTGTTTGGCAGGTTCTGACTCTTTTTTTTAACTTGGTCTTTCATTCACGTTTCACTTGAACTCCTTAAATGTGTGCCAAGTTAAAAGCTGTAGTTCTTGTACTTATCCCACTCCCCACAAACATCAATGTTCACATGCACACAAACACACACATGCACACACTGGGTCGTGGAAACTAGGGCAATGGAAAGCCCCTGTTCTCCCTGGTTTCTCTCCCTCTGTGTCAGTGAGTCGACTGCAGCTTTCTAAATCTCTCACAGTGATGCACACTCTTACGCACTATAACCATTGCATCGCGCAGGATCTCCTTCCTCTATCAGAGGTGCAAAGACCTCCTGGTCCATAGAGAATGTCTCTAAAGTTTAACAGAAACCATGAAAGATAGACATTCAGTCTTTTTATCTGAATAATTTACTTTATTAATACATAAATTAAATATAGGCTGCTCTTCAAAAAAAGTTGGTGACATGAAAGCAGTCAATTATTTCTCCCTTTGAATAATACTAATTGGTGTTGTATATTCTGGGCACACTTTATGAGGCTTATGTCCCTTTCTTGTTTATGAATGCAGTTTCTGAAGTTAGCATGAATGTTTGTGGTCTATTATAATAAGAATTCTGTTTTTTTTTTCATCTGTTACCAAACACGTTAATGCCAAGCTGTAGATGTTTTTCAAATTTGTGAGCAGTGTTGGGAAAATTACTTTTAAAAAGTAGTGTTTGCTCATTACTCATTACTTCTGAAAAAAGTAACTTGTTACTTTACTTAGTTACCTTCTATGTTACTTTTACATTACTTTTACATTGCTTGATCATGGACAGAACCCCATATCTGTTCCTAAATGTGAAGGCCTACAAAAAGTTCTACTACAGAGAACAAAACAGTTTTTTGTGCTCTTTATTTTACAAAATGTCACATACCCTGTGGAATGAGAGCCCCTTCCCAGTGCTCCCACATTTTGCTTCTGAAATAAGCACAGCACAATAAAAGCAAGCCCAAAATAAGCAACCTCCAGCTATTTCCTTTCATAATGTCATATACTACTTTTTAAAAAGAGAAGTCTACATAAAGCGTGTTAATTTTCGTCTACATTACATTTCAATATCACAGCGCTAAGTATCTATTCAAGAAAAGATCGTCGCTTATAACAAGCAGACCTGGCAACTTTGGCTCTAGAGCATGCGCCATGTGCGTGACTATGTTTGGGGGCGTGCATGTAACCAGGAAACGAGGAAGTGGACAAACTGCCTATCGCAGTCGTGTTTTCTTGTATGTTAGGAGCTGGAAGGTAATCAGGGGGACACACACAGACTTAAGGGCCCCAAAAAGCAACTTCACGTCTAGAAACAAGCCCAAAAAACCACGACCCCCGGCTGTGACTCACAAGATTTTCGGCTCCTGGACTCTTATAATAAGCGGACTTGGCAATGCTGCCCGTGTCTGTGAGGGCAGCTGAGAAGGAAGCTTCAGTGTTAGATCTGTCCGGGGGAAATGTAACGTTGCGCTGCATTAAAAAAGGAACTACGTTTCGTTATCAAATTTTTAATAGTAGCGCGTTACTTTACTTTTAACCCGAAAAAGTAGTTTCGTTAATGTAACGCGTTACAAACGACACTGTTTGTGAGTCATTATTTCCAAAAGTAACTTATTCTCTTATTGCTTGATTGCATATAGCAGGTCTGGCTTGTACTCTTACTCCAAATGTTTTAAGATGTTTAAAACACCAGAAAAATCAAACACAGTTTAAGTATTGTTGCTTCATGTCTTCTTCTTCACTGTTCTTACTTGCTTTATTTCACAAACTTCCACTCAAGTTACGTAACTTCACCAGAACTTTGAATGTGTTCAATATTGCTTTAAAGGAGCATCTGGTGCATTTATCTCATTTGACCTGTGAAGTTACTCATCATATCTGCCTCCTGTTGCTGATAAACCTGTTACACTCTCATGGTTAGACTCAACTTGTCAAATCACTTCCTGTTACGCACTGTTAGACGTCAGACATCAGAAACTTCAGATAAAAGCAGAGTAATTGTTCGTAATACTAGAGTGAATAATAACTAGACCTTTTACAGAGGGTGTTTTTTCTTGGATGTGTAAGAGTCTGAGAATTGTGCGCCCACATAAAGCAGTACGATAAAGCTTCTCGTCATCAGTCAGATAGAGGGCTGAAGTTTCTCTGTGAGAGATTTTTGAATGTTTTCTTGCCTCCGCCTGAGGAAGGGGAGGATTAAATGTATCAGTGAACTTCCTTTTACTCACAGTGATGTGTGTTCAGGTTTTAAAAAAGATAAGATAAACTGAAGCAAAATCGGGAGAAAAATTAAATCATCCCACCTCCACAGTGCTGGATTGTGTCTGCAGAGTTATACAGATCCTAATGGGATGAATATGTTTGGAAGCCCAGAGAATGAATGCTGATTTTTTTTAAGATTACAATTGTGGATTCATTGCAGTAACTTCTAAGTTTTTTTTGCACATTATCTGAATCATTGCAGCCAAATTGTCAGATTTCAATATGGTCATGAGAGGAATTGACGACTTCCTGTCAGTCTACTGACCATCAAATGTTCCTAACTTCTACTTTTCTTTTATTAATCAAGTGGTATCATCCAATATGTAGCAACCAAAGATTAGATGAAGAAAAGATAGTTATGTGTCACTTCCTAAAATAATTTAAAAGAAGTTTGAGCTATGCGATGTGTATATAAACTTAGCTCTGTGTGGTCTGATGCAGTTTGATGCAGCAAGATGTTTACATGTAGGCTGGGAATAGTTGGCATAAACTTCATTGTGTCAGTAAGACTTAATACAGTGGTAGATAATATTTTCTCTAGCATTTATATTTGTCACAACAACAACAAGGACGTACAGGATGTTGTATTTTGTCCTATACAAACTGCCCAAATGTGCATTAAGAGGTCATAGATTTCTGCTTATCCATGACCATCTGTATAAATGTATTTAATTTATTTTTCCAGCTCTGTTAAAAAACCTATGAACTGCAGAATTAAAACTGTAAAGTTTAGTGTGTGTCGAAACTTTTACTGTACTGTTTGTTGTTCACTGGAGTGTCAAACAATCATTGTGGGCTTATAGTAATACTTCGGGTATTAATAGTTGTTTACTTTAAATTACATTTGTAAAGTAAGCTGCATTACATACAATTATTCCTTTTCCATTCCTCTCAACATCCACATTGACTGAGTTTTTGTGCTTTGATACGGTAAGGTAATTTCAAAAGTTCCTTAAAAAGCTGCTCAAACTCAGGAATTTCTTGAGAAAGACTAAAGGTGCGTTCACACCGGACGCTACTTGTACTCGACAGCAATCGCTCTCCATTCAAAGTCAATGTACAGCCGCGATGGGGCGGGGCTAACCCTCCCGCGATGCGACGGCCGCGTACAAGACAATCACTTCACTCGTCGCGCGATGTCAACGTTTAAAAAAAGTTGATCTATTCAGGTGATGTCGTGTGTGGCTGTGCAGCATCAGCCAATCAGCGGTGTGTGTACGTGTGACGGTACTCTTGACAAACAGTTATTCATCCGGACTAAAGGGCGGATGAGTTCCGTCTAGGCGGAACTAATGTCAGTGAGGACATTAGTTCCGCCTAGACGGACCGCAGTAAACTCACAGATAATGCTGCTGCAGGGCATCAGCTGCAGTGTTTTGTGTTTGATAAGTGAATGAAAAGGATACAGTTGGAATAATGTCTGCTTATACATCCTATTACGTGATATATGATATGATTGCGGTGAAATTCGAACGGACGTGATGTTACCGAGCGACGCCGACGACCAAAATGAGGTATTTATGGACGCGCGACGCTATGTCAGTGGGCGACGCGATTTTGGTAGCTGGGTCGCTTGCGGTGTGAACGCACCTTCAGAAGATAAATGCTGTTCTTTTCTGGTCATTTCTATCTATACTAGCTCTTTCATCAGTATAGTAAAGTTTCTCTCTCATTGAAAGATTTTTTACTTTTTGCCCACTGAGGTGACGTCAGCAGTTTGCCCTTTGACAGCTGATGGGAAACACCTGCATTCAGAGACAGGTGTGGTCACTTTAACATGTCTGCCCTCAGTGATTCAGTGTTGATTTACCCTCGGAAATTGACAGCTTTCCTGATTTAAACCTACATGACTCTGAAGTTTTTAACTCAGTGGGACGGGATTCAATGAGAGGTTTAACTTTTAACTTTAGCTAAATTGTTGTACGTTGAAAGTATATAAATTGCAATGATATATTTCACTTACTCATGTCAATGTGATTGACTGAAAATGTAGGACTGATAAATTGGAAATCTTAAGCCCATCTTCTAAACTTACTATAAAGTTTTTGAGACACAGGCCAGTTTTCTGTCAGCTGCAGTGCAGAAGAAAAACCACACAGACTGTGACAAATTACCCCTCATATTCTCTCCAGCTTGTCGTCATCATATAAGGGCTGCAACCTACAATCTTAATACGTGTTGGCAGAGTGGGCTGTTATTTTGGTCGGGCGACTGGAGGTGTTGGTAGTATGCTTCAACAAAGCCAAAGTGAAATTAGCAGAGAGAAGAGATCTCTTTAAAACTTTGCTCAAGAGATGCCCCAGTTTATGGGGAACTGGAAATTTTATTTGATGGGAATTAAAGAGGTCATGTTTGGCCTTATATCACTGTAAATTTTGATAACTGATTAGATTTGTTTACAATCCAGTTTTCATATAAATGGTGCTCCTAATAGTGTTGTATTCCCAATGTGTGAAATGCTCTGTTGAAGCTCTACCCGCAAGGTCCTGATGTCCAGTTTATGATCATTATAGATGTTTATGTTAGTATTAGAATGACCTCTCTATCATTAGTCGTTGATGATTATATCTCAATAAGAAATACCTTTACAGGACAGATTTTTGGTTTGGGTGTCCATGGGTTTGACACTATAATAAGTTCTTATTTTTTGTCCCTTTGTCTCTTCCTGGAAAGATACGTGTCTGTATCTATATGTGTATATACCTCCACCAAGCAGCACAGTTCCCTATCTCCCAATGATAAAGAGTCCTTGAACAATTCCTGGATCCAGACGGTGATCCGGATCAACACCAAAATTGAATCACTTCTTCCTTTTCCCATGCTGAACATTTCCTGAAAATTTCATCAAATTCCACCCATAACTTTTTGAGTTACTGTGTTCACAGACAGACAGACAAACAAACTCTCCCAAAAACATAACCTCTTGGCGGAGGTAATGAGCTGTTCGAAAAATATTTCTGCAGAACCTTCAAAAACAACTGCTGCTTGCGACTGGATGATCATTTGGCCACATCAAGCAACGCTACTATGTATGACGTAGCATACATAGCAGCTATACTTAATATAATGACTAATAGCAGTTACTCGTTACGGCTCGGGGCCATTAACTGTTGTTAGCTGTTGTTAGCCCTTAGCCCTTAGCTCCTGCAGCTCCCTCAGCTCAGCTCCTGCAGCTCCTGCCTCTCTTCCCTGGTTGGGCCATTAAGAACTTAGCTGAGTGAAGTTGTTGGACAATGGAGGCTGGCAAGACGATTCTGTGTCATGAATTTTTGCCTGACAGTGCACATCTCAAACACTTTAATGGACATGGACCTGGACGACAACAACACGGCAAACTTTAAGGAACTATGCTGTCAATAGTTAAGAAATGGCTATGAGCACTTTTAATGTATTATTATATACAACATACATTTTTGTCATTGTCAGAACAGTATGATTCCCTTGTCTTGTCCTCTCTCTCTTTGTTTGGTGGCTGTATGAACCATCTCATCTCCTTGTTTTGTCTCAATAACATGAATAAACACAGCAACTTCTATTTGTTGTACTCCATATTGATGGCAAGTTACTGTATCTCTTTCACTGATTTCAGTTTTGACCAATAATCATGACATTATGAAAGACTGACTGACTTTGTCAGTGATTTATCTCCTGGAACAGGAATGATTTTCAGCATGTCTATGTATCCATTCAAGACATTTCAAAGGGATTTATGATCATACAGAAACAAATAGCAACAGAGAGAGTTGTGTTTGGTTGGTAAACAAATTACTCATCCACTCATCTGCTGCTCCTCCTGCTCAATCACCATCTTGAAGATATTGTGGTAGAAACCCCAAAACTCTGTTTTCAGTCTTCTCAGTTAAAAATACTAATTGGCAGTATGACAGCTATGCTTAATAAAGTTGCTATTGCTTCATACTGATGCATGTTGTGTCATGTGGTGCATTTAGGTTTAGGTGGCTCTGTAAAATAACTTTTTGACAAAGGCAATTATGCAATGTTTTCAAATGTAGTTTTAAGAGATGGAAATTAGATTTCATCTGTGAACTGGAATTGATATACATTTTGGGGGTTGGTCTAATTTTCTTTTCATGAAAATATGAAATAATTACATTTATTAACTAATGTTCTTAAATGCATCACCTTTTCTTGATTGTTGTATCAATCTGATAATCGCTGTCTCCATCACATGAAGTAGGTAATTCATATTTCTCTGTTCAGGGAGTTCAAACCCAGGTGTTATGACAAAATGCATCAGTTCATTGTACCGTTACTGATGTTGACTGATCTCATCAACAGGGGATTGATGATTTACATTTGCTGCAAAAGATCTGAGTGGGCTATCCCTTCTCTAAACGTAAGTCAGGCCAGTTTGTCCCAAATCATATTCTAGAGGTCATTTCATTATAATCTGTGCCAACATTTAAAAAGTTGGTACTATCCTCATATTTTACAATATATCTGTGATCCCCCCCCTTAAAATAATACAAAACATAAGCACATTTGTTTTTGATCTGTATTTAACACGGTGTTCGGACTATTTTGGAAAAGGGTAAACTGTGAATAAAGTGAACATGACTTAAAAAAAGCTCTCTCCCTCACTCTGTCTCTTAATGCCCGAGCCTTTTAGGAATGTGGTTTTCTACTGTCCACCCAGTCTGCTGAAGTTCTGTGGCTCTTAAAAGTCCAGTCTCTCATTGAACAGTGACTCAGACACGTCCTGTATAAACAGAGATTTTTGGGTCAGTGTTCAGTTTAAAAACAAAGCAGATGCTTTCATGCAACAGTTTGAAATCACTGGTGTCAAAGGTAAAAAGACTTTAATTTAAACTCAGACATAAACACAGACATAAACACTGAACCACAACAATCTGAATGTGTGACCTCTTCTCAGATTAAAGGTAACCAGATATACAGGTTGGTTTTTAGTTTAGAGACTGTGGTTTGAAGGAAACCCCACCATTTACCAAGTTTGGCCATATCACCAGCTGAAAAAGCCTTAAAAAATGTGGTATTTTCACAGGTCTAAAAGGATCAACTAGATAGACCATCTGACTTTTATTAACTTTTTGACTTCTTCTGGTCAGAGTTCTTATTGAATCAGTGAAGTTTTCATACTGTCTTTATGATTCTGCTGCTGGAAATGGAAATAGAGAAACATAGTAGCATGGTATTTGGACATTATTCTTGAGTGTTGGTACCGGATGCTTTGCTGTTACTTTTTTGACCTGAACTGCAATCCATTCTTTAAATATATCACCATATGAGTCCAGGAGGTAACAAGATGAGAAAATAGGGTTTGATGGATCTGTATTTAAACAAAGATGAAGGCTGGAACACAGACTTTCAGGTATTGTTAGGACTTAACTCAAGGACCATAAACAACGATCAATAATTGCCCTGGATTGACATCCTCGGTCTCTGTATCTGAAAATTCCTCCAGTTGTATCTTCACCAAGCGGTTTGGTGCAGTTATCTGTAAAGTACACAATTACTTCTGACTTTACCAAGTTTTTTGTGTTGTTGTAATTACTTGTTTTGCATTGTTTAGTCAGTATTTATTGAGTTTGTTAGATTTTTGTCTGTTTGTTAGTTTTTTACAGTATTTATTGCTGTTATTTATGTTTTTAAAGGCCCAACTAGGGATGGGCATTGCAAATTAGCCCAGGCTATAAATGCTGCAGTGTGCAGCAACATTCCTTTACTTCATACTGTCCCTATACAAATAAACATGAAATAATAAAAGAACAGATCTTTCAATGTGAATAAGAAGTAAAGAACCCAAATTACTGATCTGTGCCACCACCTGCAGTAAGGCAGCGTTTAGATTAGCTGTTTACATGGAGGTTCAAAAGAGGAAAAACAACCACCGCTTAACAAGATCGTTTGTCAATCTGTCCAGGGAATATTTTGTCTGTTTGTTTTGGGAGCATGAGGATGCTTGTATGAACACAGAGTGCACACAGCAAAGATGTTTCATGGTGAAGCAGGTGTATGAATTTTGGGCTTATGATGCCAAATTCTACCAGTGTGACTTGCAAGAAAATCTTCTGTTTCAGGATCAGAAGGTACCAGTGTCAAGTGTGTGTAAATTTACTTTCAGTGACACTTATCATGCAGATCCTTCATGCTTAAATGAACAGTTTTACTTTTACAGACCCCAGTCAATGTTTTTTAAACTCAAGACAAACCAGAAGGGCCAAATGAAAGTTTATTCTTAGCAAGTATTCAACTGACACTTGTTGTTTATTGGATAAGGGATACAACCATGATTTGATTGATAACTTTCCTTGATGATTGCTAGCATTAGCCCTTGCCCACAAAGTGCTCTTGTTGCAAATGACAGTTCAAGCTTCATAAAATGAGTAACAGATATATAAAACTGAAAATGTATTTTACATAGCATGAATGGCCATCCAGTTACATGCTGGACAGTATTGTTACTGATATCCAGTGAAATTGGAATGGAGTATGATGTCTCAGGCAAATGGTCAAAAAAAATGTCTTCATGGAACAATACAACACAGGATACTTCATAGGTGCTCACCTGACCTGCTATTGTTGGAGATGAAGAAAGGCAGAGGGAGCTGAATTGGCCCTAAAAAGATAAGGGGAAATTACTCTGCAGCTTTGTCATGTAGCTTGAAAAATAAATGACCTACACAATGAGGCAGTATATTATAGATAACATTAGTTGCACATTTGGGAAAACAGATCAGGCTCTTGTTTTAAAATGTAAAATGGATTTGAGCCACTTATCGCAGGTCATACTTACCCATTCCCACCCATTCATGCTCACATCCACTCACTGATGTTAGAAGTTTACATGTAGGTTATCCATAGGTATTGTCACATCCGTGCCCTTTCATAGCAATTCACACCACTGATGCACCAGTGGATGCGACTTGACGGTAAGTGTCTTGCCCAAAGACCCTTCGTCATATGAATGCCAGAGCTGGCCTTGAATCCTTAACCTTCCACATGATGATGGAGCAAACTACCAGACTAAGCTTCCAACATCCCCAACATTCCAGGCCACCACTAGAAAGTGTAGCAATGCATCATATTCTATTGACAAGCAGTGCCAGCTCCTGCGAATCTCTATGTGCTGAGGGAGCTTCACTGGAGCCGGTGAAGCTCCCTCCCCGCAGGGTAAAAACTCTTTTTATGTCTCATAGCATAAATGCTGGTTAATTATCTCTTAAGTTTATTAACTTATATTTGGTTCATGACTTGAATACTGAGCTGCTCCATTGACTGTTTACTAAAGTATGAGCGCATTATTCAATGGGTCAAGCCAAACTTAGCAGGGCAGGTGAGCCGCATTGTAAGAGGAGGGAGGATTGAGAGGACAACACAGCATTTGGCACCTTGGTTGTCTCCTCTTGATTATCCTTTTAAAGATCCTGGGAGGCTCTGTATTTAGAATCAATTAAATGACAAGCACTAATCAAAACTGTTGCTTGCATACGCAGAGTAAGGGTCTGTTGAAGGTGGCAATGCTGTTTGGTTTGGGGTGGTACTCAATGCCCATGTAAAAGCTACATGGTACCTATTAGTAACATATAGCCTATTGGTAAACTGGAATCAGCGCTGTGCAATGGTTGCTCATTCTTTTATAAGTGTCTTGTGTTTTAAATGAATACCAGTGTGTATTTTTTGTATCATTTTATCCTCACTTACAGTTGTGAGGAGATGACCCTCTCTCTCTTATTCTTTGTGAGGGGAGACTCCTGCACTCAGCTGGTGGCTCATAATTTGTCTGCAAAATGCTTTGGACCTCAGGCAACGATAGAAAAGACAAGAAAGACGGAAAGACAAAGACCTCTCCAGGATTTTGGTTTAGAAATCACTTCTGTGTGTGGACATGAGCAGGACCAAATTGAATTGGTACCATTCCACCGCTGCTTTTATTCTGCCAGTGAGATGATGTTCCATGCTCCACGCTAAGATTCTGCCTTCAGCAGTCCAGATAGCGAGTAACCAGATATCTTGTGTAACAACTTGTTGATGTATACAGAAAGTCAGTATTGCATCTGCAAGGACTCAGGGAAAGTGCTTCTGCTCTGGGGACCATTAAAGTAAAGATTCAGGCTAGGAGTAGATGGCACTTTTCTGATTGCAATTGAACGCTAAACCAAATCCAAAATCCAAATCAAGCCAAAATCAGTGTGTTTACAAACACCATGCTTATAGAATCATTAGCCAAAATGGTTTAGGATTCAGTTTAAACAGAGTCATTAACTAAAATAGTTACCCGCTGCAGCGTATTATTTTTGGGGCTTTCCACCTCTGCAAGGCTCCAACATCACACACAAGTTGTATTGTTAAGACACAACAAGATGTTTTTCATTTTGGTGTTTGTGTTCCCTTCCAACTCAGAGAGAGCTGCACAAGGCCAGTTCTGACTGACATGTTCACTGCACACTTGATGGGCTGTAAATTAAATAAATATAAATAATGATTTCAATCAACAGATGTTTCTGTAAAGGATCCCACAAGGTTGCGTTAAAAAAGTCTAAGTCTTTCTTTACATGAAAACATCATATCGATGATGTGTTTCAACAGTAGCTGGGAAAAAATCTCCTTTATAGCGTTTTTATCTCCATATTTTAAGGGTCAAAACAACTGTGTAACC
This sequence comes from Scarus forsteni, assembly GCA_036419115.1. Lineage (NCBI taxonomy): Eukaryota > Metazoa > Chordata > Actinopteri > Labriformes > Labridae > Scarus > Scarus forsteni. Next base: position 6,616,246 of record JAZDUH010000040.1, on the reverse strand, counting down.
ATAAAAACAAACATATTTGTGTCCTAATCAAGAGCACTAAAGGTGATTACGCTAACACACAGACTGCTCTCTACTGCTTCTTAAACAGGCACACTGCATCAAGATGCCAGGTTTTCCCCTCGTACTCCTGATGACTTTAAGCCCTCTCTACAATCCTTCTGTCAGACAGGTCAAACAGGGTCCCAAACCTCACAAGCAGGGTTGCTGCAGATTTAACAGCAACACACTCACTCACTCAGGCACATGCTTGCACAAAGGCAATCATGTCACTAAAAGTATGATTGAAGTCAGGCCCCCGGTTGAGCTCAAAATGCAGGTAACGGAAGGGGTGAGCAATCAGGGAGCAGAGGAAACACCAACACACCACGTTTCTGCACTACTGCATTAAGAGGAAAGTGAGTCAACATTTAGCCCTTACTGGTTCCCAAGCCTGAAACAATATGCGATTGAGAATCCCGGTTTTGGATAAATGCCTGAAATGAGGTTCATGATGAATTCACCTGTCATGAATTCGTCATGAACCTCATGAACCTCACCTAGTGTTGAAGATAGAATGATTTAAGTCAATGGTCATATTCCCACTGTGTCATGGAATGGCGCAGTGCTATACGCAGTATGTCTATTTTTATGTCAATATACACCTTAAACCTCTGTTGTGTGTTTTAAACAACAGTTGTGAGTGAAAATGTGTGGTTACCCAAATGCAAGTATTCTGGATTGTTTTTGTAAGAATCAGTTTATTTATTTATTTTTTTATTTGACCATTATTTAACCAGATAATTCTCATTAAGATCAGAATCTCAGTTACAAGGACCATGTGACCAAGAAGTCAGCAGCACACATAAAAATACAAGTTTCAATAATTCACACAATATTGCAAAAGCCATGAACACCAGCCTGATCAGGTCACTTGATTTTGATAAAATTCTCGAACAAGAGGACACAAGTCAGTATAAACTAAAAATATTCCTTTGGTACCACTATGTTGAACCACCATGTTGTAGTTCCATAGTAGCTTAATATAAGCATTTTAGTCTTGCAGAATACATTAAACCCTAAAACATCAGGGAAGAAGGTCTGTTTATAAGACCTTCACAAAGAACATATTTTTCTGTTTTTCAGAGCTTATTGCCAACAATGATCAAAACATAGTAAAAGAAATTCAGAGGCCTTAAGTAGACTTGCAACAAAGGGAGCCAGCGTGATGCTAACCTCCATGTTGGTCACCAGAAATACATCATTTCTGCACCACTCAACTGCCTCTTTATCATTTCCCCGATAGGCACCACCAACCAGAGGGACCCTCCTCATAGCAGCTTTTGCTGAGCTACTTTGTTTAAGCGGGGTACACACGTAAGGATTTTCTAATTTTGGAGATATTTTTTATCTGTTAGAGACCCCACACATGAAGATAAAAATCAGGCATTCCTAACAAAAATGAAGAAGAAGAAGCAAAGCAGCCACAATAAATGTAACATGGGAGAAGACATACAAGAAGAGGGAATGATGGTGGACTTGGGGCTATTTTTGGGATAGGAAACTAAATAAAAGAAAAGACTGTGGAAAAATCCTGATTACTATGTGAACACATGAGCTGGTCCTCCACTTCTTAGATCCAGCCAACTTTATCAGGGTTCCCACGCGTCCTGGAAAACCTGGAAAATGATTGCCCAATTTTCCAGTCATGGAAAACAAATGGAAAATAAGGAAAAAAGTGAAATGTCCTGGAAAAGCTTAATTTGTCCTGGAAAATTATTCGTCTTTCTTCTAGCTTGAAACATAGGAAATGAAGTAGAAATGTACTTGGTAACTAATGTACACCGAGCCAGAAAATATGAGTTGGTAAAATAATGCAAGTTAAGGCATAAAATATAAAAACTCAAAACAGTGGGGACAAAAAGAAATAATAAATAATTGACAAAATACATTAGGCTAAATTAACAAAATCTATTCATAACAAAGCAGAGTAAATATAGATTAAAAATACGTGTAACTATAAATTTATAATAGTAAGACACATAAAAGCCAAACTAAACAGATAGCTAACAGACAATGTTCGTGCTGGAGAGTTAGAAACAAAGAAATTCTAAGATCAATATGATCAGTAACTAGAGATGTTGTTCATCAACCTCTAATCTTGTTTTTTAGAAGGCTAACTAGAATTGAAAACTTCCAATGGCAACAATGTAGCTTTAGTTGGTTATGTGACACTGGACAAAGTCCTGGAAAATGATTTCTAGAAAAGAGTGGGAACCCTGTTTATGTTTCAGGTCAGCTTTGCTTTTTCTTTATTTAGGCCTGCTTCCTAGCTCCTCAATCAGCTGACTTCTTCATTGGCTACATTCTGTTCCACGTCACAATTTACGGGTCATGACTCAGGAGTTGGCCGCTTTCCCCCCCCCACACACAAAGATTTTTGGTTGTAAATATTGAACAAGTTTAATATTTATGATTGTTGGTCCCCCCGTTTTTTTTGGTGCTGATTATTGGGACATATTCTCTCTAAAAACACCTTAGAGAACAGGATAATCTCACAGGATAATCTTATAAGACATAAAGAATTCAGACATTTCCCGCCCTTGGTCAGGAAGGGGGAAAGTCTGGACAAAAACAGCCCAATAGTCTAAATGTGTGTACCACACTTTGGACAAACTTAAGACTGAGCTTAGTCTTCTCAATAAGGTGCTATGAATGCATAACATATAATCTCTGACTAGAGTCTAGCTGGTGTCTCTGATCACGAGTCTATGTCAGAGTGTAGCAAGACCGGTAGAACCAGGGACCCAAAGACTGACCTTCATCTGCAAGCTCCAATACTGCCAACACCAAACCACCTTGTCCAGTGAACTCATTGTTCACTGGACATAGGCAATGAGTTTGTATGATTGGATTGGTGATAAAGTAGGGAATCAGGGAAATAGAGTGGGTGATGAAACTCAGGAAAGTAGCCACATGTCAGATCTGACCCCGCCTAGAGGCTGAGAGCCTTCGCACAGGGAATTCTAAGCATCCAGCCACTTGGCACCCTCTAATGTCACGACCTTCTGTGGTAGGATTAAATTGTTATTGAATTATTTTGACTTTCCATGATTTGATTCATTGTTTTAATGCTTGAGCTTCACTGTTGATTGCTATATTAATATTTGTCTGTGTTGTTACATGTTTGGCTTGCTGCTGTTAAAAGACTGACAAGCCTCTATTGTCACCGTTTTCATTCCCCTGTTTATATTTGTCAGTCAGCGCTTTGCTGTCCTCATGCATATTAAGAGCTTTTACTACAGGAGTGGCCATGAAAGATCAATTATGTGTTTGTTATTTAGTGGTGGAACTAAAAGTGAAAATGTATACCTGATTCATCCAACAATGTAAGAATCAGTCTTGGAAACAAAAGTCCCTTTGTTGTCCGTACTTCTCCAAACCTAGCATACCGACACACATTTTCTGCGTTGGAAAAAGTTTAAAGTGCTGGCAGCTCATTTTTGGGCAGTCAGTTCTTCATTTGAAACTAAAAACCTTGAGAACTAGTAGATTAAGGCAAATAGTTTAACTCTAACCCTGCTTCTTTTAGAGTTTCCCAGAGTAAAGAAACAGTGCATATTATAAAATCTTAAACCTCTTAATCATTTCCAGCCTTCAAGCATGCTTGCTATATCCTCAAGGAAGTGCTCCCTTTCTTTTTAAATCCCTCTTATCCACACTGTTGCTCTCAAGCCTCCTCTCTCCTGCTCTACCTGAGATGTTCGTGCAGGTCAGTGTGTGCAATAACTTCACAGAGGGTAAGATGACTGACAGTGCACGGCTGTAATTAGGGTAGTTTCCTCTGGTTCCACTCCTCTTGCTCTTGGCCCCCTGCAGAGTCCAGTTAGGGTCTGATGTGAAACACATTGTGGGATCCGCCAGGTAAGACAGGGACTTCAAAGACTCTTTGACTCCCACTCTGTGTTAAATGCAGTTATGGAACACATGCAAGCACTTCACACGCACCCTGCATTCATGCATGAACACATGGTTAGGGTAAACTACAATTCCCACAATGCCTTAAATCGGTGGGATTTGCCTTTATAAACTTAAATGTTTTTGTGATGTCAATCTGGGTCGGATCATCACCAAAATGAATAGGCTTCTTCCTTGGACCAAACCACACCTCTGGCAAAATTTTCACATAAATCCAACCTGTAGTTTTGCAAAATCTTGTTAAAAGACAAACAAACAAACAGACATACAAACAAACAGACAGGCCCTGGCCAAAACATAAACTCCTTGGCGGAGGTATAAGAGCAAAGAATGTCACTTCTTCCGGAAAATCATTTTTTTACTTGGGGGTTGCTGTTGACAGGGTTCATGTCACATATAAGTGGTAAATGATACATCTGTGTTGTATAATTTAATGGAAGATGATAGCCTAAGGACTGAAACATAGTTTAAGCTAATGGCTGACAACAGGATCTAGCTGCTACATCATGCTGTGGCTTGATATGGATTGGTCTGTGATGAGTGTGACAGGCAGAATGGCTGCAGTTGTTTCTGAAGGTTCTGTCCCCTCCAGATGGACCAGTGAAATATTTTTGTATATCCAACTATCTGTCTGGGGTGTCACTAGGCTACTTGGTGCAGGGATTTTCAATTTTCCCCCACTGGCCACATATGCAAGCTTGTAAAACTACCTATAGCGTAGAGTAAGTTCAATGTAGGTTAAAGGATAAGTTTGGTTTCTACAGCTTTCACATTGTTTATAGAATGAAGTAGAACAACATACTCACCCAGAAGGCTTTCCTGATCCAAACAGTGCTTCAGGAGATATTTAGATCCAAAATCGAGTGGCAGACATCTGTATAATGGTAGCACACGGGACATGTATAGCGCCGCTTCTAAAACTGCATTAATCGTCCAAAAACTCATTAGTTTCACCAATATTCCATCATTTCATCGCTCACGCTACTCCTCCATTACAGTCTGTGTCGCTCCAGACATGTTTTTGTGACTGTGCTGTCCAACCACAGCAAAGTGTGTGTTAAAAGCTTGACAGATCTGATCCAGTTTGTCTATGTTACAGATATTAGATGTGATGCATGAAGGAACAGATGACATTTGGTTATTTGAAAATACATTAACAGCTTTCCAGAATTTTGATGGGTCAGAGTAAGAATTTGAAACTTAACCTATAAAATATCTAGCTTTGGCTTTCCTCAATGAAGAGGCGCATTTGTTTCTTAACTGCCTAAAAGTCAGCCAGTGCTCTGTGCTCCCTGTTTGCTTTGTCAGAGCCCAGGCTTTGACCCTTTCTGAAAACATTAGGGATAAGTCTGTGGTAAACCATGGGTTACATCTATCTTTAATCCTAAAGTTTTTCAAAGGAGCATGCTCTTCTACAACAGTAAGCAGTGTGTTTGAGAAATACTTCAAGGCCTCTTCCATGTTTAGAAGTGATCTCTTAATCACTTAATCCAAGTCCAAAAATACCAGAGGCAGAAATTTTGTCAGGTCAGTTACATAAAATTAAATTAATTAATGTTGACGTGGATGAGTCTTTTAAATTAGGTCTGGTTGGTTCATCATTAATTTGTGTCAGATTCAGGTCATCACGTCTCTCCTTACGGTTATCTGAGTCATTTGATAACCAGTCAAGGTTTAAGTCACCTAGGACTATTAACTTGGACTTGTTATGTTCTGAAAGTGAGTTATATCAGAGACAGATGAAGAAATGGCTGACGGTGGTCTGTAGACACTGACAACATTGAATTTATAGCTCTGTAAATTACCCATTCAAAAAACAATTCAGTCAAAGGAGCTGGGTACTGAAACAGGTTTTAAAGGAGTAACAGACAGGCATGACTTCACATACACAGCCACACCACCTCCTCTTCCAACTCAATCTATTCTGCAGAATATGCCTTGTACTTAAGAACTTGAAAGAGAAGATGGTGAAGCAAATTAGGGCAATTCATGCTGTTCTCTAAAAGCAATAAATCGCTTTCTTTATTTATTACTTAGGTCATTTTCCCACCTAACTTGTGGGATCGAGAGAAGGTCAGTTGATTTTGGGTGATGCGAAGCTCACTGGAACTCTGGTGCAGACCACAGAATCAAAATCTGGTTGACCTAAAAAACTTTGGATTGGATGTGAATCCCAAACCTGCGTCAAGTCTGAGGTCTTTAAGGGGTAAGTCCAAATCATGTCTGAAGTTATCGTTGGGGGTGACTAAAGTGTTACTCAAGTCCTTGTCCGAACTTGAGTCCCTATCTCTGGTAGATTTTGATGTACAGTTTGAAAAAGAATAAATAAAAAGCATCACAAAAGTGTTTTGCATTGATGAAAACATTTTGCCTTTGACCATGGTTATCATTGTCAAAATGTAAAATAAGAACAGCACAGCTAAAGGGAGGCTGTGTAGAAACTAGTCAGTTTATTGGTTCATCATGAGTTTACAATGGCCTCAACATTTGATCTTAACATCAAATGTTACTCTGAATAAACGTCTCCCATAATTCATACCTGATGTGCTCCATTTTGCTGAAACTCTGAATAAAGTTCTTCACTTACACAACCCAAGTTATGCAACATGTAAGAAGAACATGCCAACAGTGGTACAAACTGTCTTAAAGAGGACAAAAGATGTAAGTAAAAGGCCGACATGGTCAGATCTGGACAGATTTGAAGAACATATGGAAACTGTGGAGTACAATAGCCTTCACAGCAGGCTGAGTTTTTCCAGAGTCACCACTCAGTCTTTCATATCTACAGTCCCTGCTAAGAGTATTGGTAGCAGCGTGGAAATCATTTTACTTTGTAGAGGAGGCAAACAATCATATAATTCATAGGAGGGGAAAATCAAAGCCTTATGTCATCCATGCATATGGTCTCTTGGCCTTTTTTCTTTATCTCTATGTGGGTTTAATCCACATGTCATAACTCATAAGACCATGAAGCCCTTTTCCTGCAGTCCTCTCCTCTTTTTAACCCGTATGTCTTAAACACATGCACAAAAACACACATATAATTTCCCTAACAGGCACACAGTTTTGAGTCTTAAAAGCCGCAAATGTAATTTTCTCATAGCTGTCGGTGCTTAAGTGCACACTCACACACGCCCCTCCACGCTGGGTTCAGTGTTGAGCATACAGGAAGTGTAGATGTAAACCAAAGTAGGAATATGGGCCACGTCTTAGCATGAGCTCAGCCTGTGGTTTCATCCTCTGTGACTGCGATAAGAGGCCCAGAGAAGACAACATATACACTGCAGGTAAACATTGTGCTGTATGATCAAAGACCAGAGCTGTTGTGGTGCAGGACACTTGGAGAGATTACAGCCCTGTGAATGAACACTCAGTGCAGCAAAGCACAAGTGGGCTACCACTTTGCAAAACATTGTTCTTGTCCCAATGTAAGGCCACAATATAGTATGTCAACCTTTGCAACGATATGTCTCTCTGTAGATCTTCTTCCAGTTCAAGGATGTTCCAGAGTAAAGTTAAAAACTAGAGTCATATTTAAGTTGCATTCAGAAGTGACCTAGACTTCATTGAAAGTGATGCCTGAAATAATCAAAGGCCTATTCAAAAATCAACACATATTAGCTGACATTGACCAATGAGAAATCACCAAAATGTCAGTAAAAACACCTTTGGGGTCAAGTTCACTGTGTTCAGTGCAGGTTTATGGATCTAAAGCGGAGAGAAATGTTGTGCTGGTGAAGTTTTACATTTGCTGATGGCCCTGACTCATTGAAGATAGATCTTAAATATTCACCAATTAGATGTTACATATGGGTAGCATGCTCAGCCGAGGGGAACTTTGGCCAAACAGAGCTCAGTGCTGCAGAACATTGTACATACATATTGTGATTTCACACAAATGCCATATAAAGCGGATGTATATGCCATGTCACCACATGCAACTGCAGCTGGTCTCAGTATTTCAACACCATGCCTGGAGGACAAAGGACAGCTGTCCCCAAAAGGGCACCTGAAGACATACATCATCAGTCCAGCCTTAAGGAGGAAGCAGCTGAAGCAGACAGAGCGGAGAGCAGCTGTAAGTTAGGGTGGTGGTTTACATTTAAGATCAATTTAAGTTTTAAAGAATACTAGATTTTTTAATGTACCCAGCAAATGTCAGTGTTGCTTAACTATCCTACTTCTTCGTGTCCTGATTTAGTTTTTTGTTGTCCTCTATGTCAACAAAAAATAGCCAAAATGTGGAGTATGAATGTGGCTTTGGACTTGACATGGACCTTTGCTTTAAGACTTATTGACAGTCATTTTATATTCTTTTTCTGGCTCATTGTGAATACAAGAAAACAGATTAATACTCCTTGTAAAACTTCCTTGGACTAGTAGGGTGAAGTCATTTTCTATCAAGGTTATTGCCCAAGGTGCCATGGTCAACTGAAGCAATGCCTAAAATCCTTCAATCCTTCAAATTGGTCAGGTCTGTTTAATAGAAATGAATTGTAATTGTGGTGTATTTTTCCAAACCTTTATAATTTACAATTACACAATAGATAACATGAGAAATGAAGAAGAGAGGACAGAGATAATGTGGAGTACGTGAATACAAGCGTGCTCATGGGTAGCAGAGTCTTTATGACGCCAAAAAATAGATTCTCCTCATAGCACCTTTAAAGGATGCTGATTGGTCAGTGCTTCTGCTAACTGAGCTCAATGGTATCAGTTAGAAGCTTTATAAGATGGATATGCCAGATTACAGACACTGAATCAGGTGAATCCAGCTGCTCTTCAAGGTCACCTCACAGGACCAGCCTTCTACATCTGTATAAAAGAGAGTATAGGTGCAAGAAGCTCATTTTTTCTTCTATTTAAACATGAAAATTAACATATTATGTTTAAAGAAAGAGGACATATGGACACCATGAGGCAAAACCCACAGGACCTTAAAGACCTTGGATTTGTCTCCTGACATCTATGTGGAGTAACTGCAGACTACAGGAAATGTGTTCAAAGATATTTACAGCAGTGGACATTTTCTCACCTCAGACATGACTTCACATTTCCAAATTGTCTCTCCACAGCAGCACTTACAACCTTAGGAGTCCACAACTTCTAAGAAACAGATTTCACAGTTTTCTGCAAACAGCTGCTGGGGATTTGTTTAGCAAAGAAATGCTTTCTGACCATTAACAGTCCTTCATTTGTCACTGTAAAACATCTGTCTGTAAAAAGTTTAGACACAAGAGCCTGGGGACACATCATGTCCATGTTTGGCATCATAGCGCTGAATTAGACAATATTTGACTTCAATGTTGGAGCAAAATCTCACCACCATGGGAATATTGCATCATACTGCGGCCCATTTAGTGCAACATAAAGGTCTGTTAAAAGGCTTTTCTGCTCACACACATCCATGGGTGTAAAATATACACTGTCAGCAATGTTTATATGCTCTATATTGAAGTCAATGCAGTTTTTATTGTATGTGAGCATGCAGGATAAGCAGAAACAGCAAAGGTGGAGGGTTTATTTGACCATGTCAACATGAGCAAACTGTACCAGTTGGCCTCCATCAGGAGGTAAAGAGGAGGAGGGATGGGAGAAAAAGTCCAGAGCTAACAGACTGTTTGGGTTTTTGCACCACAGCCTCGAGGCTTGTTTAAGATAACACTACCAACTACACAGTAACTATATTATATAAGCCCTGACCTACATTCCTTAAATATTAAAGATGAGATATTTGGGTAGGAGAGTGGGTTTAAAGGAATAGCCCAGAGCTGTAGATCAATGTAATGGATAATATGTGTGTTTAGGTTTTATTTTTAATGCAGCTTTAGTCTCTATAAAACTAGGTTTCACTATATAGGAGCTGCTCAACTGGTACACCTGATCCTTTATGATCCAGTGGGTCACACATATGGAGGCTTCCCTCACCATGTTCAGATTTACAGGGCCCCACATGGGTCAAAGTTTGACCACCAGGCGCTCGCCTTCCGGGCTGAGTAAAGGATGAGGCCCGGGCAGGTTTTAATAAGATTATACTCTAAGTAGAGCCTCAAAGGTCTACTGTGCTTCTGAGAGATTCAGGGGTCTGTGTCTTTAATTCATACAGGTAACTAATGTCGACTGCTGGTGTGCTCTCAGATTCATTCAGAACTAAGACTGAGTCATGCAGACATCTGAATTCAGAGTCCTGCAGCAGGCTGAGTGTCCGATGGGTAACAGGTTTGGGCAGAAAAAAGATCACTTGGATTTTTGGATATACTAAATTTAACCAAATTTCAGGAAGAAAGCAGATAAAGAGATGAGGCCAAATAAAAAGCCCATCAACCTGGTGATCCAAAGGCTTCTCCCAAATCACACAAGGGAGTACGAGACCACAGCATCCACCCAGTACAGCCAATTCAGACTGAGGACCCCAGTACCACCAAAATTAGACCCAATCAAGTTCTTAACCAACAAAACAAAATGTGTGAAGTTCTTAGAAAGAAACTGCAACAAACCAGACTTAAAGGAGACATATCATGCTGATGCATGATTTAATACTTACATATAATATAATAAATTGGAAAACAAGACCTTACACCCCCTTAATTTTCAAAAAATGAGATATTGTATTTTTTCTGATATCCTAGAACGAGATTTGATGCCTCTGAAAATAGGTCATTGCGAGATGTCCGCGAGATTTCAATCGTCGTGACGACACGAGGTACCTTTCTTTTTATTGGAGTAATCTGATAAAACACTTCCTCCTCTGTGATGTCCGTTAGCCACAAAACCGTCACCGAGGAACACATTTGTCCAGCAGCAGTATATAGCTCCCTAGCTCACATTCACTCATTACCAGCTCTGGCTTGTAGGGGGACTCAATACGCGGTCGCTGCTTTGAGCCTGCTGGAAAATACAGTAGAAGAAGAAGGACAGGCTGGCTGTACCCCCGATAGAACTGACCAATCAGAGCACAAAGGGCTGTGATGTTGCAAGGTAACTTTAGGTCAGCCTGGAAACGGAGTGTTTCAACGAGAGCTTGATAATGGCCCATAATGAGGATACTGAGAATGCTATTGTGGGGCAATGAAGGAACTAAATGACTTGTACTGAGGGCAGAAATGCTTTACAGGCATCCTAGTCTGGCATAGTGAAAAGGAGAAACAAGCATGATATGTCTCCTTTAAAATGTTTTCTAGCCCAGACATTATGAACAATCTTTTACTAAGACAAGCCCCGAGGAGACACAGATTCAGTCACCATAGATTGTCTATGATGACAGGCGGTCACAGAAAGAGCTGGCTCCCAGAGGAGTACAGCTCTATGGTATTGTACAAAACACAGAGCTCCACTCCCTCGCATCCTGCTTTTAATACAAGAGGGAATTGCTATCCCAAAATTACGCCCACATCCATAGTTTGAATAAACAACTGATACTATTTATAGATTTATATTCACATTTCAAATAAACAAACCTCAATTTGAAACCAAACTCACTGTGTATTAGGTCTTCAGTGAATTCTATACAAACACGTGTACTTTTTTGCATCTTTTCATGATTGTCATTTTCTTTGAAAACTTTTGTTTTTAATCCTCCTGAGCTTGAGAGTCCAAAGAGGACAACAGAGGGTACGAAGGATAACTCAAATTGACTTCTGTGTGAAATTTATGCGGCATTAGCAATGGTTGAAGAAACAGTGGTAGTTGAAGCAGCAGGTGTAGCAGCAGCAGATAAACCTTAAAGGAAAAATAAAACACAAGTCATGCACAAACAAGATAAATGTACTTATGCTGAATATCTTTGGCAACTACAAATTACACAATACCATCACCTTCTATTTTTTAATTAATACTCTTCACAGTTTTCTCACTATTCATTTGATATTTTCCATTCAAAAGCAACTAATGGAATTATATCCTTACATACACAATTTATTAAATAGTTATATAGAGATACCTGATGAATTTATTCAATACACTTTTGTACTTATCAGTTCAATTTAATTTAGTTGATTTTACTTGTCCCACAAAATAATGTTAAATAAACAAAAAATGATAACAAAATGTTAAGTTTAAATTTTTTCATTTAAAACAGCAATAAATGAACACATTTCTACATTTAACATTCAGTTTTAATTTGTAATCACCATTTTATAGATACACTGTTATTTTAAACTCTAAATACAAATAAGGCACTGAAAAGTAAATAAATTCAAATATAATATTCCAAGTTCTAATTTTCACTCGAATGACTTTTTTTACATGCTTGAACATAATATGCACATAATTAAACTATATTTACAAGGTAAATGGACAATTTTTTTTAATTTTTACTGTCTAATGTCTTAATTTATTACTACTATTTATTCTTATTAATCTACAATTAACTCAGCTTTTTTCCAAATATGAATCAATTTATATTTAACTGGCATTTAAAACTTTTTGTTTCATACTAAATTTATAAATGCATTCACTAATTTACTCACCTTTGCGGGCACATCCTGTCTTTAGATGACTCATAAATCACATTTATGAAGTTTAATTGTAGCACTGAATGCTTCATCATTAATTGACCACCATGAAAATTTCCTGTGAACTGCTTGCCATTAAAACCAAATTGAAAAATGAAACTACTTAAATACCGCTCAATCCAATAAATAAATACTTTACCAATTTTAAACACCTACCAGTGACCGCTTAGGTTCATAACTGTTAAATTTGTTATCCTGAACATTTTCACCTTTCGGCTCCAAACACAACAGAGTAGTCGGTGATCTGCCTGAGGTCATGGTCTGCTCCCGGTGCAGATGGTTTAATTGGAATAATTTCCTGGGTCAGATTCAAACACTGTGTTTCCACACTGCTACTCTCTGGTGGTCAAGCTATTAATCTTAACATAATAGTTCACTCATTTAGAATATAAATAATTCAACAACTAAAGACTAAATATTTAACAGAAGAGAGTGGAAAGGAAAAACAGAAAAAGGAGAGAAAATGAAAATTACCCTAACTTTTCCTTTTGTAATTTGACTTCACAATCCTCTAGTATCATATCCAATCCTTCATATCCTCCAGTACAGATAATCATAATAAACCCCTGTTTAAATAATTTAATGAATATACGGAAATAATAGTTACATTTCTTTTATCATTTCTAAATACTATCCCTTTTAAATGATTTTTAAAAACGTTTTTATCTTTTAAAAAATATTTGGCAAATCTGCTCTACAACATGCTTGCCAATGAATCTGTCTGTTAAGTTCACAGCATATACCATGAGATAAAATTGTATTGTGCATTAAAAAAAAAACACAAGAACTTTGTGCTCATTGAACTTTTACATATGAGCGCTGAGCCTAATCTAATTATTTTTAAGAGGGGCCTTTACCAGCATCCTCTGAAAATTTCAGCAAAATCTGATCAGTAGTTGTTGTTTTTTTATCATAATCTTGCAAACAAAGAAACAAACAACCATACATTGGCAAACATAGCCGCTGATGGTGGTAAAAATTGGTGAATTACACTTACGGTACAGAAGGAAGTAACTGTGTAGCTTCTGATTTTCATCACAGGCTGCAGTGCGAATGTTTGCAGGTCCAAATGGGACTGAATTTCACATGGAAAAATTGTGTGTGGTAGATTTGCCTATGGATCTGCAGTTTGTGAGCACGAGTGGATGTGAATTGTTAAGTTTGTAGCCTGGCAGGACTCTGTCTTAATTCTCCCATAATGAGATTTTTAAATTTTGGCCTTTGGAGATAAACAAATATTAATTTAGAGGCTTTTATCAAACCTCCCAGGTGTGTTTTTAATCATTTGACCGCGATCAGAGCAGACTGCTTGACCCAGTCATGCCTTCTCACACCTCAGACTAAACACTCTTAATGAGTCTCTCATGACTCATCCTTCTGATTGAATCGTTCTGGCAGGCTGGCGAACATCAAGCTGACCTTGTGACCTCCGAAATAAATGAGTGACTTTTGGTCCAATAACAATGAAAATAAAGAAAATTCCAGCTTTGTTATTAAGGGGGTCACGGATGATCAAAACACATAAAATCAAGTTTGAAAAAAAAGAAAGGCTGGGATCAAAATATATCTATAAATGTGTTTAACCACTGACAATATGTGACAGTGTGCAAAGACCTCTAGCAAAAAGCTAGCATCTATTTAGCAGCAAAGATTCATGTTGCTAAAAAAAACAAGTCTACTTATACATGTAAGTTATAGTGTGATAGTATTATTTATTAGTAACACACAGGATAACATGGACCTGTAAAACTTCGAACCTCAAAGACATTGGTGCAAAAACTTTTCACAGCCCTACATTTTCAGAGCATTTGCAGATAGGAGTTTATCAGTCTTCTCCATGGACCCATGGGCTTGGACGTATTAGACCATTTTGGAGTAGACATCCGAGTTGTGTCATGAAAATTGCACACATTTGTAGGTGGCATTAGCGTGGTGTAAATACATTCAGTTGAATTTTTAGCATTTAAAGGGGGCTCCTTTTATACCCGATCATTGGTCCTACTTGTTTCCAATGAGCTTGTCCACCTGTGGAATGTTCCAAACAGGTTTCATTGAGTATTCCTTAACTCTTCCAGTCTTGTGTTGCCCCAACTCAGCTTCTTTGGGAGGTGTTCCAGTCGATACATTGAGAATTTCTTAATATTTAAAAAATATTTAATAGAAGTTTAACCATGAAACATGCTGTATTTGTTGTGCATTAAATTGAATATAGGTTAAAAATATTTGAATAGGATCGTATACTGTCTTTTTATTTTACCTTTTACACAAGCATGCATTCAGCATGTCACTGCCAGACAACTCAGCTTTCTAATGATGGACTGTGCAGGTCTAATAAGAAAGCGTTCAGATCGCCATGATGTGCATTGACCAGTAACTATACCTTGAGAACATAAGGCCACCAGTAACGCTCAAAATGTGTGCAACACCAAAATGGTCTGGTGTTTGTCAAAGCCACATCCACACATTGACATTTTAGCCAACTGCTGCTAACATGCAGGAAAACATCAAGCCACATGTGGCTATGGACATGGATTAAATTGTTTTTACCCTTCAATAAAAGAAGGAAAAAGGCACACTGGTCACCGAAATTACTTGAAGCTGACAAAATAATAAATAAAAATGTACTGAAAATTCACTTTTGAAAATCAGACATTGCTTTTGAATTGTGGTTCAACAGAATCATTTTAAGAAACAAACTCTAGTGGCCACATTCAGGAGGGTTTGCTACAGTCCCATTGACCTTAAACTTATGAATAATGTGAGCAGCTGTAGTCACAGGAATATCAAGCTGCTTGGAGATGGTCTTATAGCCTTTACCTTCAACCTGCTTGTTGAAAATGGTCTTTCTGATCTCCTGAGTCAACTCTCTCCTTAACTTTCTGTGGTCCATGTTCATTGTGGTACACACCATGATACCAAACAGCACAACGACTATTTTTTAACCCTTTAAATAGGCAGACTGACTGATTACAAGCTTGTAGACAACCGTGATGCTAATTACGGGACACAACTTAGTTTAGCATGTCAGTATGGTCAAATCATTTCAATCTTTTCTAGGGATACCAACATTTTTGTCCAGGTCAGTTTTTATTACTTTGTTTTTTTAAATGATTCTACTGAACCACAATTCAACCCATTGATACAGCTGTATTCATCTCAATCAGGTGCAGCTGCTTCCTCCTCAGGACTTGACTCCTGTTGTACGGCTCTGTGCACCTTTTTGGGGACAGTGGTCTTTCATCCTCCTTTAGTATGGTGTTGATTAGATGGTGTTCATTGAGTGACATTGCAAAATGTTTGTACACCATACAAGCTCTGTTAGGCCAAAGTTTTCCTAAGTTGAGTGTGCAACCCATTCATTCCATCAAGATTGGTAAATGTTTAAAATCTGTCAAAAATTAGTTAGGGAGCCATTAAGAAGTGATATTCTCCACCAGCACAACCTTTATGCTTTAGATATAACAACCTGTGTAGAACAAAATATAATCCAGGAACATGCTTTCACCAAAACTCCAATGATTTCTCAATGTTGGTCAACATCAGCTAATATACACTGATGAATGGACCTGAGCAATTGTTCACGCAGCAAATAAAACCAAAATTATCGATGAAAAAAAGAAACAAATGAGCAACAGAAGGTTATTCAAATAAGATTTATCATTTGCTGTTGTCATCCCTTTGAGTGAGTGTCCTGCTTTGGGAAAAGTTCTGCTTAAATAAAGGTTAACTAAATCAAAACATGCTCAACCAGGGAGACAGGAAGAGCCGATAAGACAGAGTTAGACGAAGTGAGTGGGAGTCAGAGGTGGGCAGACAGTCTGGTAAGCAGTCAGCCATGTGATCAACCATCCAGACACTCAGACAGACAACACGCCCCGTTACTCTCCCCCTCTGGGTGAAAAGGGTCAGCGGCCCTCTGCTGCTGTTTGGTGTGAGCTTCTGATGAGAAAATGACCTCTCGCGAGCCTTTGGGGAACAAGCTGCTTTAAGGTATGACAGAATTTTAGGTTGTCTGAAGATCTACCCTTTAACTGAACAAATTATTATTGTAACATCTTCTCAGCTATGAGTTATCTGACCAAAAAACTATTTAGTATGAGGCCCTGAAGTATTTCACACATGTTAAACTCTGTCTACACCAGGCCCTATTAAAACACAGAGATGACTATTTCAAAGGTGTGCCTGTGTGACCTGAGCATGCTTTGATTCTCAAAGCAACAGGCTGTGAAAGTGAAAGACTTAAAGCAATGAACTTGTAAAAGTTTTTTCACGGGTTTAGCAGCAGCAGGAGCCACATCTCGCACCTCACCCAAGCAGATGTTGATCCCTTTAAGCTAAAGGACAAGTGTTTGTTGGATGATGGAGCTAAATACTTTTTAGCAGCACTTATCCTTTCAGGGTTTACAGTTTGACAACTTTTGGCTCAGGACTGAAATGTTGACAGTTGGTGTGCCTCCTCAAAAGAAACACCTGTGTGGTGTCTGTGAGGGCCTCAGGGGCCACAGATGGCCTTTGAAGAGGTGGAAACTCACACAAAGACAGTGATAGAAACATAAACAGACACTGAGTCAATGTTAATCCAAGCACCAACGTCAAATTAGGCTGTTTCATCTGAAGACTAAGAGGAAGTGCTCAGAAATAGTATTTATCTTGTCCATCTGACAAGTTCCGGACCGCACATATAGAGGTAAAAAAAAAAAATGGTAAGAAGTCCCACCAGGCCTCATTTGCACAAATCCCTTGGAACCGAAAGTATATGTAATGCAAGATAATTCTCAAAGTGGAGTAGTTAATGAGAACTACAACAACAGACTATTAAAAGCCTACCTCAAGGTTGCTGGACATGAATCAATCAATCAATCAGTCAGTCAGCCTTTATTTGTATAGTGCCAATTCATAACAAGTGTTATCTCAAGACACTTTACAACAGAGAATAAAACTCTTCATTATAGGGGTGCTGGTTTGGCATAGTGGTTGAGACCCATATACATACTTCTGCCGGTCCATGTTCGATTCCCACCTGTGACCAGTTTGCAGAGTGTCTTCCCCTGCTCTCTCTCCCCCTTTCACAAGCCTATCCACTGTCTCTCTCCTATCAATAAAGGCACAAAATGCCCAAAAAAATACATTAAAAAAAAACAAAAAAAAATCTTCATTATATAGATACACATGTATGTATAGATACATATATAAAATACACACACAAACACACGCACCCATATATATAATTATATACATCCAGCACCCAACACAAATCCATATAGCCAATCATGAATCCCTCCATCATGGTGGCAAGGAAAAAACTTCTGTTAAGCAGCAGGAAATCTTGATGGTGGATCCCAGTCTCATGATGAACAGCAAATCCACATGATGCTGTTGGGTGCATGGGCGAAGAAAGGGAGGTAAGAAGGGAGACCAGTGGGCTAGGTTAGTCACCGATACATGGACCAAATTGAAATGCTACATCTCATTTTCAGGAGGGTCGTCATCATGTCATGTGAAGAAAAGGGCTGCAGGGATATTGTAGTACCAGGATGTGGCAATGACCTCCACAATCTAGCCTTAATAAAGAGTTAGTTCAGACTTTTTGAAGTGGGGCTGCTTGAGGTCCATGACACTGGTCAACATAAGTGTCAATCTAGGAACTTTCAACATTTTCACTATGAAGAGATATCCATGGGCAGATGGTAGCCAGTACGTAGCTTAAACATAGGGGCTTTGTTGAGGAAAGATAAAACAATCTCACTGTGGCATATTGTCAAGCCAACATTGTTTTTTTAAGTTGTTTTTAACTGTGAATGCGTTAACTATGAGGATTTTGGTGGCACCATGTACTTCCAAGTACCTGCTACCGCCTACATCCCAATATCTCCCCCAGGTACAAAGCTTGCAAAATCCCTTATTGGCTGTCAGATTTTCTTGTACCATGGGTCTCTAGCAACCCCACCCAAGCTAACCCTTTAAGGTGTTCCTGAAAGTGGTGTGTTTAGGGTGCAAAGAGGGTAAACTATAACATGCAAATTATTACATCACTCCTACATGGGTTGAGGGGGAGATCTATGATGCTGGCTGAATTTACATGGTTGCGTGTTCACAGTTCTGCTGCTAAAATTATTCAGAAATCACCATCAGTGTATCACTGGGAAGTTGAGAATGTTCCCAAATCTTTACACTGCTGTGGGGTCACTTTCCCACAAGACTAACATTTAATCTGTTCTTTTTTAACATATTCTCTGCCACCAACAGCTATAAGTCCTGCAGAATCCCACACACTGCCTCTAAAACCACCTCACCTCTCAGATCTGAACTAAACAGTATTCATTCATTGATGGAAAATAGTTAATGACTCCCATCTCCCCTTTAAGTCCCACTTCACACTGCTGCCATCAGGCTGTAGATACAGTGCTCTAATGTGAAGAAGGGTTTGCTTTGGCAAGAGCTTTGGCCCTTTGCGCTAGAAGTGTTTAACAACCTTTTATGTTAACTTCAACTAATCTAAACCGTGTGTACTTTAATGTGTTAAATGTGTGCTCATGTGTCCATGTGTTAAATGTTTATGTGAAGTATGACGTGTCCTGGTATGATGTTTCCAAGGTTGTGCAGACTGTGTAAACAAATTTCCATTTGGAACAATGAAGTCTATCCATCTGTCTATCTATCTATAAACCCCAATCCCAATGAGGTTCAGACAGAATACAATAATGTACAAATCCTTTTTGACCTATATTACACAACAAAGATGACATATTTAATGTTCAAACTGATAAACTTTATTGCTATCTTTTTCAAATATTCTCCTATTTTGAATTCAGTGGCTGCAACATGTTCCAAAACAGCTGGGACAGGGGAACCAAAAGACTGGGAAAGTTGAGGAAAGCTCAAAAAACACTCTTTTGGAGCATTCCAAAGGTGGAAAAGGATAATTAGAAAGAGGTGAGTGTCATTGGGTGTAAAACAAGCATCCTTGAAAAACTCAGACACTCACAAGCAAAGATGGAGCATGGATCCATTTTGTGAAGAACTGCATGAGCACATTATCCAAATACTGTATCTGAAAACAACATTTTTCAGTAAGTACAAGAAGTCCATACATAGTCCATAATATCATCAAAAGATTCAGAGAATCCAGAGAAATCTCTGCTCATAAGGGAAAAGGCTGAAAACCAACATTTCACTGAAAAAAAACAACATAATTCTGTGAAGGATATTATCATGTGGGCTCAGGGACACTTAGAAAAACATTTTCAGATTATGCAGTCATAAAAAAGCCATAAATACCACATATATCGACAAAACCTAGAAAGGCTGTTAGCATCTGTTGGCCTGAGTTGAACTGACGCAGTGTAAAAGTGCTACAGTGGTGCGGCTTTGCAGTAACGCAGTCCAGGGACTAGACTAACTGGTTTGCAGTCAAAAAATGCACATTATGAAGCACAAAGTTTGGAGACCCCAGACTGTTGTGCAACTGCAATCATACATCAAGCAAGAATTGGAAGGAATTCTACCAACAAAGTTTCAACAGTCAGTGTCCTCAGCTCCCCAATTCTTATTAAGTGTTGTTAAAAAAAAGGTGATGTTACACAGTGGTGTGCCCCCGTTAGTTTTTTGGAACATTTTGCCAGCATCAAATTCAAAATCAATGAAGTTACTCAGGTTGAATGTTAAATATTTTCATCTTTGCAGTGTATTCAATTGAATATAGAAAAAGATTTGCAAATCATTGTATTCTGTTATTACTTAAACTTTAGGATAGTTGAATCATCATTGTCAGGAATCATGAAATATATCTTATATCCTTGTATAGTGGGGTCTAGCGTTCTGTCTTCACATTGAACTTTTTCTCTTGGTCCCTTTGTACAGCTAAAAAGCAAGAGAAAAGTAAATTCACATATATCACTTTATGTATTCCCACTCGGCAGTTCTGTGTGTGTTACAGCAGCAGTCTGATAGTTAGTGCTGGCACATATCATTGCAGTTAAATTGCAGTTAATTAGGATTGTCTATAAAAGGTCATCTTTCAATCACAATCCAAAATCTGTTATTTCAACAGCCTAAATTATCAGTCTTCTACCATTTTATATATTTAATACACAGTAAAATGTTCAAAACTTTCAGCTGGATTGCCATTATATTTTTTTTGAGAAAACAAAGTCTCTGACTCTTTGTCATCGATTAAGTTGACCCAAAGTCAATTTGAGACAGATTTTAACATTGTGGGATCAACAGATAAGACATGAAAGCCTTTGTGACCAAACAGCTGGCAGCATTCAGACAGCATTGTTTTTTTTACAGTCTATGTTACAAACACTACCTACAGTTAGTGAAGCTATGTGAAGTTATGGTAAAAAAGGCCAGAAGCTGGCGTGCGGGTTTGGCGGAGTGGTTGACAACCAGGTGCATCCTGTGTACATGCTTCTGTCGGCCTGGGTTGGGGTCAGGTCTGTGACTAGTTTGCAAAGTGTCTTGTGGGGCGTCGGTGGCGCAGTTGGATAGTGTACTTGGTCAGTGATCGGGAGGTTGCAGGTTCATCCCAGCTCCGGGCGACACATGGCGATGTGTCCTTGGGCAAGACACTTAACCCTAAGTTGCTCCCACTGCTGCATCAGTGGCGTGTAAATGGGCATGAAAGGGCGTGAATGTGTTAGAGATATAGATGGATAACTAACATAGATACTCTGAACCATCAGTGAGTGAATGTGAGAGCAAATGGGTGTGAATGGTTAGGTGTGACCTGCAGTGTAAAGCAGCTTTGAGTAGTCCAAGACTAGAAAAGCGCTATATAAGCTCAAGTCCATTTACCATTTCCCCTGCTCTATTGTCCCTTTCATGGGCCTATCCACTGCCATTCTCTCCTATTAATAAAGGCACAAAATGCCCAAAAAATAGATTGCTGGAGTATCAGCTCAAAACTCGACTCTCACTGTGTTATATTTGTACAACTAAATATCAGAAATGCATTTGATTAACTGAGAACAAATAATTGGGCTATGATTTATAAGCATGTCCGTCAGTATAGGACACAGCAAACTAACAACAATCAGATGAAATTCAGCCCAACTTCAAACACAGTGGTGCGAATGAAAAGACTGGGTCAGAGTTGGCATGAAATTGAAAACTGTAGGCCTGGCTTTGGAGAGCTGATACATGTGTAAAGACACAGCAGGAGCTTCACAAACACTGACAGCTCCGTTCTGTTTGCCTTAAAATCACACATTGCCAGATGTTTCTCTTTTAAGCCTCTGCCATCTCCTCTTATGGTGGATCAGCATGTAAAGACCTGCCGCATTCAGACTTCATGCACTACATACTGCACAGGAGGCAGAACGGGGGCATAGGTAGTCATCATTAAAAAGCAGTGTTCAAGCACCCCAAAGACAAAACTTATTTGTAGACCACTACTCACTCCATACACCTAATATTACCTATTTGTTACAGGCTAACCTTCACTCGTGTGTGTGTGTGTGTGTGTGTGGGGGGGGGGGTTACACCTTCTGCTTGGATGATTTTTACCCATTCAGTTAAAATATAAACTACAAATTTGTACATTCCCCTTGGATTGTTTCATGGTCACATGAGTGTATTTTAAAGCAGCATATTTATCAGTATGTGACACTCCTTTTATGACAAGTGTAAACAAACTCTGTGCATGAAGAGCCTTTAAATGCTCTCTGGTGGACCACAGAGGTCATCAATACCATGGAAACTTATTACAATATAACATCTGCGGAGGTGTTTGCAGAGAAACTGTCAGCAATGCAAAAAAGACAGAGAACAGCTTTAAACTAATAAATTATTAAACATGCTGGACTTAAACAGTCTGGGCATCCTAAAGAGTTTTCGAATCAGTCCATTTTGTTGAGTCCTGTGTTGACCTGCTGTAGAGATGGTGAGTAAAGTTAACCTTGCTGAATCTATTACAAAAGTGTGATGAGCTAACCTTTTATAGTCAGTTGAAAAGTAAATTGTTTCAGTTGGGTTGAGCAAGGACACCTTTTCAGGTGATTTTGGTGCAGTAGTTTGCACCAACACAGGGATCTATTGATGTGGTCATATGTAAGCAAACAAAGTGTGTTAAAAATGGAACGCCCGCTTATATTGGAACAACTCCCTCAAACAATCTAAGCATGAGAACAACCTTAGTGTGGCTGCAGATTTTTTTTAATAATGGATTGGTATGTTTAAAAGACTGTCAGCTCTGTCTCCAAACACCTCCTCATGTCTCATTAAGTCTCTCTTTATCACTCCCCCACTCCTCTTAATGGATTCTCTCCTTTGGGTCAGTGGGTAGGGGCCCCAGATTGCCCTATGCAGTAAACACCTCTCTTTATTTGTCTTCAAAACTACTTAAGTATGCTTCAAAGCTAAAAATAAATGTTAAAAACAAAGTTAATGCCAAATGTACCTCTCTTAAAGTAAAACTGCAAACATCATTTTGTCATAAATCTGAATGAATACTTGGGATTTGACTCTTCAATCTAATTAGCGATGGGGTTTTCTATTCATTCATTCATTTTCTATATCCCTTTAGCTCTTCAGGGGTGGGGGTGGGGGGTGGGGGGGGCAATAACAGCCTATCCCAGCTGATATTGGGCGAGAGGCGTAGTACACCCTGAACTGCAGTCGATCGCAGGGCCACATAGAGAGACAGACAACCATTCATGCTCACACTCATACCTAAGGGCAATTCAGAGTCACCAATTAACCTAATGAACATGTTCTTGGTCAGTGGGAGGAAGCCGGGAAGAACATGCAAACTTCACACAGAAAGGCCCCTGTCCAACCCAGGGATTGAACCGGGTACCGCATGGGGTTTTCTATGAAGAGGTTAAAAAGATGATACTTCTCTTTTCAGACCAATTATTATACCATCCCTCACTCCAGAGTTATTCAACTGTAATCTAATATATTATGGAAGCTTAACAACAGGTGTTTTCACTCTGAGTTCAAACTGTTAAACCAGTAATTACACGATTATCAAACTGACTTCCTGAAAGATTTTACTGTCTGGATTTACTAACTTTCAAAAGTCAACAATAAGGACATATCCTGCAACATCTGGGTTGTTTAGGGAAGGTATTGCTTGGAGTTTCAATAAAACCCGATCAAACTTTCCACAAATAAGTGATGTTGATTTATTTCAAAAAGAAATGAGCCAAGGACCAATTGATTTGATGGAGCCATTGCAGTTCTGTACCCAGGATTTTTTAATGATTTGTTAAAACTGTGATATAGGATAGTTTTCAAAATTTTTGCTGACTCAATAAGTCTTTAGTATATATTGATGAAAACTTTCAGGTAATGTTGGTCAAAGCAAGAGTACTTGTCACATTTTGGTGATGACCGTGATCAAGATGTGAATCCAGGGATTTCTTCAAGGATTTATTGACAGTATGAGACAGGACAGTTTTCTACATTTTTGACAATAACTCACGCAAAATGTTAAAAATACTTTGCTAGAGTTTTGTGCTCTTTGAACATACTGTATCTACTTCTTCTTCATGGTTTCAGCTGTTTATTAGGGTTACTTTAAAGGCTGTGAAGTGTGTTTCAAATTTCCCCCCATATTTTCTTAATTTGATGATACTTTAGGGAGCATATGGGGAACTGTGGGAGGGCTGATGTGGCATCAGGGCCAGCCAGTCAATGATGACTTTTCTTACAAAACCATTAAAGGACAGAAAGTGCTCTGCATGTGCTCCGTCACATCTATCTCAAATACTTTTCAGCCTTTCCAGGAATTTAAGCCGTCTACTTTTCACATGAATGTCTCTTCTACTAATCGTCTGGCTACTGCTGCCCCTCAAATGCATTTCAGTCATTTGTTGCCATCCTGTGATTCAGACTTTTAAGAGAATCCAGAGAAGCAGCTGGCTTTTGCAGACCCTTTGTAGAAGATCAAGGTTTTCCATGAGCTCACCAACCTTTCCAGGATATGTTTGATGTAAAAGCCATTACAGACAGGACCCTCTGTCAGTCCTCTCTGAACACCGCTGATTTTAACTGCTCTACTTTTAACTGTCCTACTGTCATCATAAATTATGGATTGTGATTAAATAACATAAACTCTCATTAACCAAAGTGATTTACTTTGTTTTTATTAACACTTGAACTGACAGAGCTTGTTTTTGATGAAATTAGATCGGCCCACTGTGTTATCACTGGTGTTGAAATCAGTTAATAATTCAAGCTCCTTCAAGACTGCAATAAAATCTTTATTTAAGCCCCAATGGAAACACAGCTTTTGACTGTCTACACTTAACACAAGCTCAGCTGAGTGTGTTAAAGGCCGTATCACGTTTAATAGGTTTGACCAGAGAGGAGATCTGGGGAGTGCAGTGTTTGTATGCTTTAACTTACATCATTTCCACCGGCTGTTCAGAGGGTGCATGTGCACTTTTACAGCGTCCTCAAGGGGCCAAAAGTCCATATGGACCTTAAGATATACATTAGCACTCTGGTGCTTATGTGTGTGAGTTTAGAGGTATTTGTATATTAGAATGGTTGTGTGTACATGTGTGTTTTTGAACCTGGACAGCCTCAAACAGAGGTACTCTTGGGAAAACAAGGGTGGGGATAACAGGCTTTATGTTTTCTCTCCCCCCTTAATTTTCATTTTAAATGTCCCACTGCTTATAGCTGTGACGTTTACTGAAATCTATATTCAGAGATACAAAATTACTCTTGGTGAGAAAAACCAGACTGCACTCACTCTAAAACTTTGAAATTTGCTACTAATATGTCAAAAGACTGTAATAAATCATTATTAAATATAAATATTCATCTTTTTGATCATTTATCTTCAACATTGTGACCAAGTGTTTAGTATAAAGAAAAAAACAAACCACTATTTTTATTTGACCAATTGCCAAACCCTCCAACACCATGGACCGATCCCAAGTCCAGCAGCCACTTCATACACTTGAACATTTGACACATTGAATCCCATAGAATTAGCATTATAAACTTTGGCCTATTGTGGTTTTAATCATATTTCTACAGTTAAGACTTAGAGAAATGGTCAAATGACATGCATTGGCCACATGTAACAGTAATTTATGACATTATTCTCTTCCCTAAACCTCACATAAACAAACTAAAATGTATTTGGATTAAACTGAGTCAGACCACATAATAAGTTAAACATTAAGAAGATTGACAGAGATGTTCACATCTATTTCAAAACTGGCAAAGTCAGCCATAGATTTTCACTATATACAAAATTATATATTTTTTATAACTTACCATTAAGCAAACCTTGCTCTATAGCTTTCCCTTCAATAAGCTAATGACTGCTCTTCTCACAGATTTGCCTTTAAGAGTTCAAATGTTGCTTAATTGACACAAAAAGTCACATCTGTGGTTTATACATTTTTTATGTTTAAACACTTCCTTTTTGGAGGCCCCAACCCATCAAACTACAAGGACTGGTGCTACAATAATGAAGAAAAATTTACTGAAATACAAAAAAAAACATTCATCCGTATATATCTTACCCAGCTGTGCATGAACAATCCTGATCTTTGACACTGATCTCTGAAGAATTATGACAACAAGAGGTTTATCTCTGTGAACTCTTGCCTCCAGTCTGGTTTTGTTTTCCTTCATTTCTGCCTTTAAATTCTGAACATATCCACCAGAGGGTTCAGTTTGGTTTGTCTCGGTACGGCTCGCTTTTTGTGGCGTTTCCATAGCCTAAAACTGGGACAGGATCCCTTATAAGCGTACTGTACTGTCCTATTTTTTGGGACCCTTCTGTTGGGGTGCCAAGCATACTGATCTAATCCAAGAAGGTGAAGCTAGAAACACTGTGGCCCGTTGATTGGTCAAAGGAGAGGTCAATTTCTGTGCGACAGCGGAACAACATATAACCCCGCCATGTTTAAATCTCCACTCGTCTTCGTGAAGATAACTCTTGAACAAAAGAGGAATTGCTTGATGTCTTCCATCGTTGCTCTTTGTTTACTGTGTCGCGTTTCCTTCTTCCTTGTATTTAATAGCCGGGTACACTGTGTCGCGCTGTTATGACATCATGCTATTGGCATCCAGCTTATACGCTGCCTACCAAGTAGGGTTCGGTTGGCTATGGAAACGCAAACAGGATCAGGCTTGACCGATCCGGCCTGAGTCAATCCATACCGGACCACTTGGTGGAAACAGGGCTTTGAAGATCCATTTTTAATTCTTGTACTTTAACAGTTGTTATTTTAGTGGAGCTTGTTGTTTGTTTGTCCAAGTGCGTTTAAGGGGGGTGGGCTTAGCAATAGGTCAGTTGGGTACCACAAGCTTTTCTGCTTGAGCCCTCACTTTCCCAAAATAAGTTCCCTAAATTGATCACATTCTCTTCTTAACTTACATTCCCATGAAGACATTCTCCACATATTTTTCTTTCAGTCAGATGTCTTTATTGCAGAGACCAGTCAACTATTCTTAAACTAGACTGTTAAAGCCGGCATACAATGCAGGATTTCAACACCAGTTTGACCCGTGCCACACAACTACCTTTAAAGCTTAATAGATTTCAGCCCAACTGTGCATTGTTTGTCGTGCAGTGTACCCAGAGCCATAACAGCTGATCACAGCCTGACCTAACTCCCATTGGCTAGGAGGTGGCTGGTAATTTGCCGGAACTCAGCCAGCATTTGGTAAGGACAGAAAATAAAAAAGGCAGCAACTGACTAGTATATTGTTTATACTACATCCCGAAAGGCAACCTAGAGGTATCACAGTCACAGGAATCTCCAGGATGCATAAACATACTAACAGACTGACTGGCAGACAGCCTGCTCCCTACCCTGAGTATCACTGGTGCATAGGCATTTTATTTTTGCTGACTTGAGATGCTTCAATTTAAAGTTATGTCCATAATGATGTAGCATCAATGTTTAATTAAAATAAATGATGCCTCTTGATAAAGTGCACAGAAAAATGGCCATGACAAGTGTTGAAATATCATCCAACATCCATCACCCTTGAGCTGAACAGTCCAGAGATGTGAGCACAAAATTGGAGACGTTTTACACTGACCCATAACTCTTGTTGACCCAAACACCCCTCAGATGTTTGTGCACATTTTGTGAGGCTATTACCTTATAGAGTAAGTCCTCAACACCAGCACTTCACAGACATACACACAAACACGTGCACATGCCGACACTTGAGGCCTGAGAAGTTAACCTTCAGTGCACACAAACAGTGAGCTGAAGTGCTGCGACGTAATGCTGTAATCAGTAGGAGGAATTTGACACAAGGTTATGTAAACCACTCAAAAGTTCCAGCAGACAGTAAAAACCCAAATGGTTGTGTGGAGGAGAGTTTGCTTTTAATGAAAGAAATATTTGGGAGGAGAAGCTGGAGGTGAAGTGACAATGGGGATGTATTTCTGTGTCATCAGACTGTTTTGCCATCTTGAAACTCAATCTGTTGAAACTCATAGAGAGGGGAGAGACTTTTACACCTTCTTCTTACATTTAAGTGGTATGTTTTTGCCAAACTGTGGGAAAAATTTTTGGCCAAGATAAGTGTGAAAATGAGAGCTCAACAGGATCTTCTGCATGGTGGTTTAATGCCTTTTTGAGTAAATACACTACCCGAGAGTCAAAGTGAAAAAGTGGGTTACTTGGCCTATCACCTTAAACATCAAGTCAGACAGGACGTATCTGCAAAGTCTGGCTTCAAAAAATTCTTGACATACATGATAAAGTTCACAAGCAAGGTATGACCATGATATTAAAAGGCATTTGACCAAGAATGAAAAGGTAAAATTTCAGGTGGATGAGATCAAAAGTCCCTGAGCCTCACGACATCCCACTATCATGCACTTTCTTCTCAGTGATTCTTTGAGGGACTCTGTTCTTCCCCTTCCTTTAAAATTTCTATTAAAGCTGGGGTCGGCGATTTGATTTGGATACACTTTTTGTAATACTGGTTAAAAATGGTCTTCATGACCCAATGGTAATCAACTCATAATGTGTTCTTAAAACAGAGCGAAAAATATCCGCTATCTACAGCAGGAGTAAAACAGGGAAAACCCCAACCAATAATCATGCCGGGATACCTGTTTTTAAACCAATCAAATCCCGTTGCCATTCTGCCCGCCTACTGTGCGTGCATTTTCCCGGCGTGGACAGACTCGGTGCGTGTAGCCAAGCTCATACTTATCAGAGTCCGCCAGAGAATGCTTACCTTTCAAGTTTTGTCTTTGAAAATAAGGGAAGCCCGCCGTGAGCTGTCCCACAACCCCAACCAAGCTCCAGTATCCCTCACATTTTAAGACAGATTTACAAGAAATCTAAAATAAACTCTGCTTTTCTAAGTTTGTTCTGCTGCTCTAACCTCGTGATAGCTGCCACCCAGGCTAGTGCAGGTGAATGTTCTCGCGAGGCTTTTTCTTCTTCTTCGGTTTTACGGCGGTTGGCATCCATCATTTTGGAGCATTACCGCCCCCTTCAGGGGGACAGAGCTCAGTTTGGAGAGGCAGAGGAATGTTTTTATTATATCATCATACGGGAGATTTATGGGAGAATACTGATACAGGATGACAGCGGGAAAGAGGATAATATGGATAATAATAAGAAAATATGTTAGTTTCATGGCCAAAATGGGAGATTTGACAGCTATGTGGAGAATGTCAGAGGAACTGTTTGTTTGGGTTTTCTTACCGCTGACTGAGACATGACTTGGTGTAGTGCAAAACAAACACGCTGTGCTGAGGGTTTGGAGTTGAATCAGTTTTCTGGATATATCAGCCGAGCGCATGCATGTGAGTGGGGGGGCGGGGGCTAGGCGGAGCCCTGAGGAGATGCTACTTTCAAATTCATGCTAGTTTTCCAAAACCACCAACCCCAGCTTTAATAGGAAAAAATTAATAATAAAAAACACTGAAGCCCTCTCCTTGACCTGTGTTACTTATAGTATTTGCAAAACGTATTCCTCACTAAGGCATAAAACTGCCTGATATCTGATTTATTGTCGCTGTCTTTGTGTCTTGTTTTGCCCCTCATTTCTTTTCACGCAGAGATTGTGGCACAACACAATGTAAAGTATTACTGTCTGTCCTAAGATTTCCTAACAGAGAGAGAACTGAGCTGTGACACACGTTCAGGCTCATTGTACCTCACACAACCCTACTTCAAAAATCCTGAACTTTCCCTTTAAGAGTGTGCTGCTTCCTGTTGGCACCCATCTTGTGTAGCGTCTTTGTTTCCATGAACTGACTAAAGGGCCACCCCTCAACACACAATTAGGCAGGAGGTCACAATCTGATGTCTGATCAGTGTACTGCTGGTCTGGTCTGGTCTGGCTGAAGTCTGCTCATGGGTGGATGCATGTTATGAAGCTATTTAAAGCTGGCCCAGGATTCACTTGTTTTTCTCATCTTCGGTGGTGCTCATATACGACACCACCTTTAACCTCTTAACCCCGCCACACCTAAGTCCCACCGCACAGCAGACACCCCTCAACACGACACACAGACGGCGCAGACACTCAGCCAAGAGACATCCGTTACTTAGGGGATAAATCAACATAAATCTGTTCAGACTTCACTTATAAAGGCTTTTCAGACGAAGCTTTGCAGTTTTTCTCTGGCAAACATACACCTCACTAAATCCCTCCCGCACCCCCAACCCTCGTAACCTTGACATATGTTACGTTAGCCAGACGTCAGCCTTGGTCAGGTGGTGTCAGGGAGCAGAAAGTAGGTGAGCTCATCTGGGAAAATCATACAGAGACGCCTTGACGTAACAGAAAAAACAAAAAGGATCCAATTCAAGGGAAAAATGCACAGCGTAGCAGATGGCAGACCATTAAAACCGATGAAAAATCATTATTTAACCCTTCTCTCCCACTAAAATCTCATACTTTATGAATTCATGAATTATCAGATGAATCTGATATCACACATCACACCACATTAAGCAACACTCACAGCCGAGGGACAAAGAGGTCCTCCTTCTCAGAAGTGATGCTCTGCCGGGTTTTCCTGGGACTTTAAGAAATATCTCCACAGCAACAGTGTGTTTGTTGTGCTCAAGCTGAATCCAAACCATCAGGAAAACACTAAAAAATGGATAGAGACGCAGGGAGGGACAGAGGAGATAAAAAGGCATGAAGGAAGAGAGTGTGGCAGGGTGGAGGAAGGTCACCTCAGTGTCAGATCTGTTAAAAACACCTACAACAAGCTGGGCTGAGTGGAGGTGACTGACTGAGGTGATGCATGACCTCACCTCAAACGGAGAGTCTATGACAAAAGTGAGCAGGTGGGATTTTCATTATTAGTTGTTTTCTCAGCCTGGGCATGTAGATAGATGACAAAATAGCTGACACAGAGAACTGGATCTGATCCTGACGGCCTCGACTCTGTCTTTCTGGTTTCCCTGAATAACAATACAGCTGAGGGCTAAACTGACACTCCCTTAGCTTTCTTCATTTATCTGCTGATTTCTAAGTTCACGTGACATGTTTTTTTTGGAACACTGTCCTTAGGGAATTTAGCTAGATCATGTTTCAATTTATTGATGATAGTTATTTTTCAGCTTGATGTACAAACCAACAGGATACAAGCATGAGGTGACCAGATTTTTAGACCTTGAAATAGGGACACTTTAATTTTACCAGAAACCAACATGTTTGAACTCAAGACAATGCAGGGTTTCATCTGAGCATCTTTTAGTACCTGACAAAGCAGCAGAATACCAATAAAGCCTTTCAATCAGCAAAAGCTGCATTAAGTAATGTCATTTTAACATTATTTAAACATTTAATACACTATCATTAATGTTGTTATCAGTATTATATTTTAAACAATGACATCATTGTTTTGTTAACTCTCCATATGCCAAACCTACTGACACTCCTGAAATCAGTGTTTTCAATAATGTTATCTGTTCAAAATCAATCAAAACTCTTTAAATGTAATTTGACCTACACTGTAAAAAAAAAAGAGGAAAAAAACGTTAATTTTCCAGCAGCTGGGGCGCCAAAAAAATACCGTGAAATAACAGAAAATTGCCTTCTGATAAAAATACAGTTTCTTTCTGTAATTTAAAAACAGTTCGTAGTTGTAATTTTAACAAGATTTTGCCTTAATTTAAGGTTCTTTAATGTTTAATTACAAACATTTAACATTGAAAAACAATTAAATTACCCATAAAGATGGTATATCGACATTGTAATACGAAGATTTATGCTTAAATTTACAGGAATGTGCTGCTAATAGTTGGTTTTATTGACATTATTTATTTATTTTTGTAATGTATTTTTGGGCATTTTGTGCCTTTAT
Organism: Scarus forsteni; assembly: GCA_036419115.1. Taxonomy (NCBI): domain Eukaryota; kingdom Metazoa; phylum Chordata; class Actinopteri; order Labriformes; family Labridae; genus Scarus; species Scarus forsteni. The sequence continues at coordinate 6,584,500 of JAZDUH010000040.1, read as the reverse complement.
TGATAGAGAGACAGTGGATAGGGTTGTGAAAGGGGGTGAGAGAGTAGGGGAAGACACTCTGCAGGCTGGTCACAGGCGGGATTCGAACCTGGACTGGCAGAAGCATGTACATGGGGTGCCTGGTTGCTAACCACTCTGCCAAACCGGCACCCCTTAAAGACATTATTTTATAGAGATAAGTTTTTTTTGGAGTTTTAAAGTTGAATTTTACAGTTTCTTCCCTTAAATAACAGAAAAATATTTTTAAAATTACAATACACTTGTTAACATATTTTAACAATAAATATCCATATTTCTAATGGGGTTTCTTTGTAAAAGAACATAAATATTGTGTTTTTTCACAGTTACAGTAATTTCTTGTTATATTACATTTGACGTGTAAAATCACAGTTTATTTTTGTGAATTAATTGGCATCTTCAAAATACGGGAAAAAACTGTAAAATAGACAATAAAATACTGTTATATTACTATTTTTTTTACAGTGTAGATCCAAAACATGTTAAACCAACCTCCCCAAGTCGACGTTTTGATATGAAAATTCAGTTGCCTTAAAGAGGGCTGGGAATGTCCCAAATCAGGGCACGTTAGCATATTGGTGGTTTTAGTAGGGATAAAGGACTCTCAGGCCTGACAAAGTTACTGTCCCAGCTAAATAAGGGGCAGTAGCCCTAAACAAGCAGTTTGAATAGTGATGTTGATAGATGTATGATGCTTAAAGTCTTTGCCCACCAGATACAATTTTTGGGTGTGAATAATTTTAAAAGTTTTTTGAGTGTTTCTTTGTTTGTTTGTTTTTTCAAATCCATAGACAGTCAATGTTCGTTTATGAATTAATGATGTAATGTGAGCAAAACAGCATTTTAACCATGGTTGATTTTTTATGAGTTTTGCATCTGGTAAGCTCACTTTTGACCAGTGAGAGCACCAGTTGTTTGATTGTGTATCACAACCAGTCAAAACATACAAAATGGCAGCCTGCCTGTTGTTTGCATCACAGCAGGCTGTTTGACTGACCAAAATCACTAAAATGGCAAGGATAACACATTCAAGACAACATATGAGGGGGCATATGTTGGAGCTAAAGTATGACAACGGTGAGTGTGTACTCCATCTTCTACTGTTGTGAACAGTTTGTACTGAAGCAGCTGTGGTACAGTTTCAGCTCCTGCATGAAATGGTTAAACACACCTTTTCTCCTTGCCTTTTGAGAAACAGGTGTGCCCATATAGCCATTGTTTAATAAAAGTGAGTTGCAGATCAGGCTCACTTAATGTTGAGTCTTCTTTAGTTTCCAGTGTGCAATAACTATAACTGTGTTCACACCAAACTAGAAAAAAAATATTTGTTTCGCATCTTTGTGCAACTAAATTCCACGCTTGTATTCACATGTTTAAATGGTTCATATTTACTGACCCAAAAGCGTCAAGAGACGGGGGCTGGCTCATCTCCTGGGCACTATAGCATGTTTTTCTCTATCCATCATAGACATGGTTGATGTGTCTACAATTGTGATCTTTCTCCTGTTCTTGAAACAAGATGCTATGCATGACTCAGAAAAGTCATAAATAAAAACAGATCCATTTGATGATCCATTTCATTTCTTGGAGCCGCACATTGATTTCACCATGATGTCCAGGCGATGGCCCCTCAGTTGCTGTCCTGCTTGGCTCATCTTTTTTCCCAACACAGCCGGTGACTCACTCCTCCTCTCTCTATTCTTTTTATCGTGGGTGCTCCATTAGCCCTTCTTTGAGTTTTGGCACATTCTCTTTGATGAAAAACTGACAAATTCTCAGCTAGTAAGCCAGAAAACCACACTAGCAGTTGTACTGGCTGACTCTGTTCACAATGCAACCCAGAAAAGAGTTGAATAAATATAAGCTAAACTTACTGAATTAACCAAATATAAGCACAAAACAATTTGTGATCCAAGCATCAAAATATTCATCCATTCAGTTCAGTAGGTTTTTTTTTAATTACCTGAAAAGTGGCAATTTTAGAGATAGTAGAATATTCCTGTTAAATATTGTCACTGTTTTGTACAAACCTTCTAACGTTAGATTGCTGGTAGGTGTTTGTTTTTCCCCAAGTCATTAAAGATTTTGTTTTTGCGAAAGTTCTATCTCCAAAAATCTTTTAGTAGGTATAATAATAATATGATATAAACATGTGGTGTCCACACACTGACATTTTGGACAACTTTTGTCAATGTATAGAAAACATCATGCTATGTCAATCTAAGACAAGCTGTGAAGAAGTTAAAGTAACTTGGGCAACGTGGATGTTCCCTGGTACATCACCACGCATGTACTCAGTTTGTTGAGTGATGCCACAACACGTCCGCACAATGTTCAGCAGCTCCAAGATACACTTTATTGTCAAAAGTATTCGCTCAGCTGCCTTAACTTACATATGAACTTAAGTGACATCCCATTCCTAATCCATAAGGTTCAATATGATGTCGGTCCACCCTTTGCAGCTATAACAGCTTTCAACTCTTCTGGGATGCCTGTCCACAAGGTTTAGGAGTGTTTATGGGAATTTTTGACCATTCTTCCGGAAGCACATTTGTGAGGTCACACACAAATGTTGGAAAAGAAAGCCTGGCTTTCAGTCTCCGCTCTAATTCATTCCAAAGGTGTTCTATTGGGTTGAGGTCAGGACTCTGTGCAGGCCAGTCAAGTTCATCCACGCCAGACTCTGTCATCCATGTCTTTAAGGACCTGCTTTGTGCACTGGTGCACAGTCATGTTGGAAGAGGAAGGGGCCAGCTCCAAACTGTTCCCACAAAGTTGGGAGCATGGAATTGTCCAAAATGTCTTGGTGTGCTGAAGCATTCAGAGTTCATTTCACTGGAACTAAGGGGCCAAGCCCAGCTCCTGAAAAACAACCCCACACCATAATCCCCCCTCCACCAAACTTTACACTTGGCACAATGAAGTCTGACAAGTATTGTTCTTGATGGAGAAGCACGGTTTGTCACTCCAGAGAACGCGTCTCCACTGCTCTAGAGCCCAGTGGAGGCGTGCTTTACCCACTGCATCAAATGCATTGCATTGGAATTGGTGATCTGAGGCTTGAATGCAGCTGCTCGACCATGGAAACCCATCCATGAAGCTCTCTTCATTCTGGTCTTGAGCTAACCTGAAGGCCACATGAAGTTTGAAAGTCTGTAGTAACTGACTCTGCAGTCTTCGCACTATGCACCTCAGCATCCACTGACCCTGCTCCGTCAGTTTATGTTGTCCACCACTTCATGGCTGAGTTGCTGTCGTTCCCAAACACTTCCACGTTCTTATAATACAGCTGACAGTTGACTGGAATATTGAGGAGCGAGGAAATTTCATGACTGGATTTGTTGCACAGGTGGCATCCTATCACAGTTCCACGCAGGAATTCACTGAGCTCCTGAGAACGACCCATTCTTCACAAATGTTTGTAAAAGCATTCTGAATGCAGAGGTGCTTGATTTTATACACCTGTTTATAACCAAAAATACAAATGATTTTTTATTTTTTTCTCGGCAGTCTGTATTACAATAAACTTTTAACTACATGGTAATAAAAATAAAAGCACGAGCACAAAAAAATCCATGTCAGCATGGTTGTCCTGTGACCTCAAGAAAAAAAAGCCTTGAAACACTGTGCAGTATGTTTTTGTTCTTGAAGCTCTTGGATCTGTAGAATTTTTATGTCTACACACCCCACTGGTGTGTGTTGGACTTTAAAGGCTTTATAAAACAGAGAGGGAGGGTATGTTATTGATCGCTGCCATGGTGATAAATGAAGACGTGCGCTCTGAATAGTAAAATGATTTTGCTTTTGTGTGGTTTGTGTTTGCAGTTAATAAGTTTGTCTGTATAGTTTTATTGGAGTAGTGTTTGTGCGTAGATGTAGTGTTTTTGTGGACTGAAGTGTGTTTCATGTTTGTGAGGCTGCACAGAGTTGTCTGCAGAGGTCCAGATGTGAGGATTTTCTTGTTGGTGACACCCATCATAAATTAAAAAGCTTTTACAAATGAACAAATAGAGGAAGCACGGAGAATAGATATACAGAGGGGGTGGGAAAAGTGACTCACATTTAAAAGGGGTAGATCAAGATTTTTGAAGTGGAGTTGTGTAAGGCACATATCAGTTTTATGAATTTTACCCACAGTGCAGGAAATCAGGTTTGTGTACATACTAAAAGAGCAGGCATGGAGGCTTGGGCTGTGTTCTGATGGAGTTAGAGGCACCAATTCTGCATGATTCAAAGAATTTTACATGAGCAGTCATCACATATTCTTGAAAATAAGTCAGCCAGAGGCAATTGGGTCTGCTGCAAAAACTGCCTGCCATGCCAAGATATATGTGTGCTCGTTACTTCTTAAAAAAGTAACTTCTTAATTTATGTAGTTACCCTCTAAGAAAAGTAAATTTTTTACGTTACTCGTTACTTTTACCTTACTTTTGAATTACTCAACTTTGGACAGAACCCCATATCTGTTCCTAAATGTTTAGGCCTACATAAAGTTCTACAACAGAGAACATAACATTCATTTCTGTAATGCTCCTTATTTCACAAAACCATGTCACATACTGCGTGGGATAAGAGCTCCTGTCCAGTGGTTCCAGATTTTTGTTCTGAGATAAACAACCAGGACGATAAAAACAAGCCCAAAATAAGCAACCCTCAGCTATTTCCTTGTCTAATAAGATATATTACATTTTAAAAAGAGAAATCTACAAAAAGTTTGTTAATTTTCACCTACATTACATTTCAATTTCACAGTGGCATGCATCTAATGAAACAAAGAACGTCACTAATAATAAGCAGACCTGGCAAATTTGGCTTTGGCGCAGGCGCTATGTGTATGAGTGTGTTTGGGGGCGTGCACAATCTGGACTTCTGTCTCCTTACCACATTTTCCGTAGTAGTGTGCTACCTTACTTTTTACCCGAAAAAAGTACCTCTGTTACTGTAACGCGTTACATACAACACTGCTGACGACTAATCCACACCACCTGCAACATTTATCCAACTTTATTTGTCCGTGTTCATGTGCGATGAAGTTTAAGGGCACATGAATGCAAACTCCAAGGCATGCCAACCCCTTCAGCTGCACTACCAACAGCTGAAAAAAAGGGTACTGGGCATTTGGTTAGTAATGCTGCCTCTGTCAATGTGGATCATGGCATAAACCAGCAAAATCTATGACCCTGGAGCCTACTGCTCATGGTCCATTTTAATCAGCCCACAGCAACCTCCTTAAACTAAAATGAAGTATGGCAAAAAAAAAGCATGCGCCAGAAGTGTGTGATAATATTAAAAATGGATTGAGGTAGAAATGTAAACATGCAAACAATGCAAACATTAGCTTAATTTCTATCGCACATTTAAGACAGCCAATGGCCTACCAAAGTGCCTTACAGTAAAACAGACAGAAACAATAAATACAGTTAATAATAACAATAATAATAACAAGAAAATAACACACATGAACACATTTTCTGCAAAGAACAAAAGTCAAATTTATGAACCATACAGCCCAAGTTCTCTCCAATTACTGATGCCCCCTAACAGTACAGTGGCCTTACAAGTTCCTCTTGAATTGTGTCTGAATGTGTAGATCAGCTGTAAATGTTTGCCCTGTACAGCACAGAGTATCATCATCATCCTGACCATGGATGATCCAGTGGCAGCCAGGGCCAATGAGGCCTTCCCGAATTCTTATTCACCTTAAAATTCTGTATTTTTATAAAACCAAAGCATTAAGTCAAGTGACCCAGTCAACCTTGCATTTTTATGTATGTGGTCCTCGAGAAAAAAGTTTGGACACCCCTGGTATAAATGAACAGAATCCTTATGTGTTTAAAATGATTAGTGCCTAGGTGCCTGAATGGCACTGTCTCAAGTGTTCAGTGAATGTTGGTTGCAGTGGTAATGTTGTCTGGCACATCCCCGTACCCAGCCAACGTGGCAATTTGGAAGCCAATCTGACAAATTGGCTGCACACAGCAGTGTGTTAAGAAACTCACATTTACAGATGACATTGATAATCAATACAAAAACTGTTTTCCATAGTGAAAAAACAAACTTTACAGTGCTAAGCATGAAGCACATCACTCAGGCTGTATTATGTTAAGATTTTGGTGACATTACTTACAGAAACACCTCTGTATTTGATTTAAATATGTTTGTACCATTCTTGTATTTTATGTTCTGTCTCTGTAGTTTGTTGTAGTCCTGATCAGTATAATGCACAAGGCAAACTCAATGTTCTGTTGTTGAAGAGGACATGTTCTGATGGCCCTATTTAAAACGTATCAAAGATGCTGATGACTCCTGACCTTGTAGTGCTGTAAAACCCCTCTAAAACATTACTCCCAAATGCCGACCTGCTCATGGTGCCATCAATCTCAAAAAGTAGTATGGGAGGTAGAGCCTTCAGTTAACAAGCTTCTCTTCTTTGGAGTCCTTTACCAACCACAGTTTGGGAGGCCGACATCCTCTCCCTTCAAAGTTAGATGTTCTCGCCTTCATGGCCGATGTTCACCATGGTCCATGTTTCTGCCACAGCTGTTCTCTGCCTGTTCTCAAAACTGAGGCGGTAAATGTCCCAGAAGAGTTAGTAATAGAAATGCATCATTTCAATGATTCATAACACTGTTAATGTAACACACAATGTCAGGGTTGATGCCCTTCTGTTGCTTGCCAAAATAGCCCTGCTTGATTATTACAGCCAGAGACCCACTCCCCCCCTCTTTCCGGTCTAGTCTTTCTCGTTAGTGCTGCAGTAGTCCTTCAGTGAAGTTGAGCATATTTTCTCTGGGAAAAACACATTTAATCACATCTATTAAGCCAGAAAAACACACTAGTGGAGCTTGCCATTGACGTGGGACACTTGGTTCACATTGCAGCCATGAAAAGTGTTCAACAAATCATGACTGAACTTAATACCAAAAACTCTCAAGTGACTTTCTCCATGCTTCTCCCCTGTCTGTGGTTAGGTCTATGGATACAAGGGTAAACGTGTAGCAGAGCTCAGACTTCAAAGTGCAGCTCTGTTTACTTCCCGAGGGTCCAGGTAAGATATAAAATAAAGTTAAAGCAAAGATTTAGCACTTTTGTATGGAGAAATGCTTCTTACCTTATGTAGGATCCTTTATGGAGATGCAATATCATCCAAAAAAAAATCCTCAACAACTATCAGGGAAAAATCACCATAATGTTGGTTGGCTCTTAACAGAACACTAAATCTCCAATAAAGTACAAATAAGGAGCCATCAGCTTTCTATTAAACTTTTTGTTATATAACCTCTGATACTTTTATGTGTACTTTAAAAACCTTAACAGTTCACAGGGCATTGATCATTGATCTTAAATATATCTGCTGAGAATTACCAAGCATCTGAATTGTGTCATGCTTATCAGACAGACAGGATGTTGAGACTTTTTGCTAATAATGAAACCTGACTTCCTCTGAGAAGGCCCTCCATCTGTTCACTGCCGCTCTCCTTCTTAGCTGCAGACCACCTGTTTCTGATGCATCAATTTTCACGGCCCAGTTTTAGATGGAGCTTTGTTTACAAAACATACTGAAATTTCAAGGTACGGTGCATTATCAAGTGGAACATTTTCAGGATGAGCAGGCTGTCCTGAGGCATGGAGCAGTCACAGAGATCATCTAGAGTTTAAGACCATCTTTGTTGTAACATATTGCTCTGCATCAGGAAATCAGTGGAGATTTTAGAAGGAGCTGTCAAGTTAGTTTAGCTTATAGACAGCAATGAAATGCACATGGATGATAATTGTTCAGCAGCAAAGAAGGCTTATGCATTTACCCTGTGCATAGAACAGGGGAGACAACTGTTCACACTTCACACTACTTTTCTACCATAACAACAATAATACTAACAATACTAATACTACTACTACTAATAAGAAGAAGAACAGGAATAACAAGAACAACAATGAGAATATCTGTGTATGTTCTAATTTAAAGTCATTTTAAGATACAAAATATCATGATGATATCGAAACCTTGTGATTTTGTTTACTTAAACCTCTACTTCAGTCACTATATGGACCACCCTGGAGTTTGGTTTAAAGGTGCTATGAGGAGAATCTATTACCGGTGACATTAAGACTCTGCTACCCATGAGCACGTGCGCGAACTGTCGTAATGCTGCGTTCCAGTAACCTTGGAACTGGGAGTGAAATCATCTTCAACTTATCAGCGTTCCAGTTGAAGTCGGAAAAAAACATGTTGATCTACCAGGCTATTGTTAGCTGTTGTTAGCACGCCCTGTGTTGTTGTTCACAAATATCACATGAAGAATGTGATTATCACTATGGCAGCATTTTTGTAAATAGAAGTCTAACAATACTATGTATACAGCTGATCTAGAACGACACACCCCAGTCAGAAGTGCAAATAAATGGATTATTACAGGAGCTAAATAACTGTTCAGACTGGGGGCATCTATCTTCGATTGTCAATTCGGGGTTGGCGAGGTTTCACAGAGTTCCCAGTAGGAAATTCCGACTTCGGGGGACATTCCAGTTGCAGTTTCCTACTCGGAACTCGGAAATTCCTACTTCTGACTACAACTGGAACGCACCAAAAGACGTTACCCAAGCCAAAGCGTGTGTTTGTTGTGATGCTACTGAATGCACCTCAGACCTTCCTAAGAACTCTGCATTGCTTTACAACTTCTGTTTTCAACAACTTACAGGATGCAAAGCGACGAGGTAATGTACCTTTCTAGTGACGTAGTCGTAGTTTTTGATGTGTGATAACAAGCAATTTTTAAAACTTAGTATCGTAATTTTGTAGCCGGCTATATATCACTACTTACAGCCTGGTCCTCTGAGACGTGTCTAAATAATATAAATTCACTCTCGGTTTTAATTGTCTTGTTCCCGAAGTTGAGTATCCAGGCCAGTCCAGCCCTCTACGACCCGACAGCGAAGCTCAGGAATAGCATTTATAGATAACCTATTTTGATGCTATAAAACTCATCTTAACCCTTTCATGCATGAATTATTAAAGCACAAATGAATACTTTTATTAAATTTAGTTTTTACTTGCAAACAAGTTTAAAACCATGGTCATTGTTTTTGATGTTGAATTTTAAGGGTTATGCATTCACAGTATAAACATTAATTCAGCAAATCTTAACAAAGATCAACAAACACATTTTTCTGACAAAAATCAATTAGAGTAAATAAAAGAAAAAGCAAAATCTGAAGTATATGTACTATTGCTGTTTAATCAAAATGTTCACTTGTGAATTACATCAAAATTTGAAATAAAAAATACTAATGAATGTGAAATCTGAACACAGGCATTATACCCACTTACCCTTTGTTAGATCTTTTGGATTTTATGATGCAGTATCTCAATACGGTGAAACTGTGCAAAGATAACATTTTTATGAAACTTAAGACAGAGGTTTGGGAATTTACCATTTGGTAGTCGGAGATGGTGCTGCAACCTAAAGGCATAAGATCTGTTCCAAGTATCTGTCTACTGAAGTGGACACCATGCACTAAAGAGTTAAAGTGTGTATTTCATTTCGATTTTTCATAATTACTTAGAAACTCCTCACAGTCCCTTTAAAGTCATGACCTTATGATTAGATCAAATCTGTGTCCTGAAATGATGGGCACCATTTTATTGATTCAAATCCTGGTTCTATTTATTGAGTTTCCCTTTTAATGATCTCGATACAGATTTCAAGATTTTTAGGGTAGTATTTAATAAATATCTACCTCTGGGTGGCATGATGGCACTGCAATAGATCCTCACAGAAGACTGATGGCAGTTCGAATCCTTTCTTGGTTTGCATCTTCTCCCCGTGCCTGTGTGGTATTTCTCCAGGCACTCCTGTGGTGACTCTAAATTTCCTAGGGTGTGGTTGACAGTGTGATTAGTTGTCGGTCTCAGACAGACAGACTGCTCCGAAAGTGACATCCAGCATTTTTGACAGAAGGAAATACACCACTGAAGCAGCAGGGTTTTTTTCATGTTGGTAAAAATCGACTTTAACCTGTAATTTATGAAACTGACACAAACTGACAGATTACTGGCCCAAAATCAACAAGTGAAAAGGAGTAGAATGTGAAGATGGTGTAAATACAACATGAAACAAGAGCTGAGACCCTCAAAAACCTACCACTTTATATTGACTTGATTACAGTAATGTAACTTGACTCCCTTTAGTGACGTAATATGATATGTAATATGAAACAGGAAAAAGAACATACTATAAAACTGACATCAAGATCAAATTTTTCAGATAATAGATATAAAATGAATTGTTACCTAACAACAGAGCTTCAAGAACAAGATTTTGTATGAATGTAAAAATAAATTTAACTCGTACATCCCTCTTTAAGAGTTGCAGACTAGACTAGTGTTAACGTTAGCTTAAATAATCTTCCAAAGCAGCTGGATTCACTGCATACTTATTTATCATGGACTGAAACAGTCCATTCTGTCAATCAAATAATGACCTAACACAACTAGTCATAAACATTTACTAGAAATGTCTGAAAGATCCACCAATTGATCAGATCTACAGGTCGGTGACTTCTGGTTTAACCCCATTCATCACAAATCATATCAGTCTGCGTGGCAACATTTCTGTGCTGAGGTTCTGATACCACGCCAACAAAAACTGCATGGTATCAGAACTTCTCCCTCTCCTCCTGTAATACAGATATAATTTATGTCATTGCACAAGTACAACAAAATAAATGCAATCTTTGGTGCATAAAAGTAGTTATAAATAAAGCCAGCAGCTGTCTGTCTTCACTTATTCCCATCCCCCACTCCAAAATAGACCCATCAGTTATGTGTCCGAACTCTGCAGTTAAACTCTTGTCAGCAGTTCAATCTGGTTGTTTTGGGGTGGCAAACCCACTTCAAAAAACTGCAGTGTGAACATGAAACAATCCAAAGGAAATATGCAGATTTTTAGAAGATTTGGAATAAATCGCCCAAGCTGTAGGCATGAAAACCCCCTTTGTATGGTCGGATGAGGTCAGCTTGGACCAAAAACAGCTCAATTCTCCAGTCCAGTGAGCATTTTGTGATAAATCACAGTGAAACCAATATTGCTGTTGCCACAAAACCAAACCAGGTGAGGACAGGAGAGAGCCAAATGTATTCTGTCTTCATGAATGTGCCATTAATTAGGAGTTGCTGACGGCAGTGATGGAGTGATATTGTTGCATTTACATAATAATGTGAAGGTCCATGCCAGAAACATTTGCTCTTGGCTACATGATGTTAAGATGATACGAAACAATAGAGCCAACAACAACATCTGATAGAGATTGTTTATCCTAACAACAAAACAGAAATGATGACTTCACAACTGTTTTTAAAATGTGACCATGTGTGTTGGTGTCATGAGAAAAAGCAAATAAGGTACACTGGAAGATTCAAAGTCACATTTGAAGTCATTTAAAGCGTGGTTGTGTAATCATGAGGTCCACTAGTGCTCTAAAAACTGACCAAATATACTGTGGATCCTTAAATACAGACCAGGGCCTTTAGTTATAAAACGGAAACCTCGGTAACGCTTTATTTTAGAGGTCCGCAAATTTCATCGCACTTAGGTAATAATTAGACAAAGTTTTTTCTTATTTCTTTAAAATAACCCCCGTAATTTCATGAGAATTTGGTGAAAATTGGCACATAACTTCTTTAAAATAATGTCCAAATTTATTGTCACAAGTCACAATTGGTAGGTTACAGTTTTTTCCAGTTTCTTTGAAATTTACTCCAATTTGCAAGGTAGGCAAATAATTTATTTGAAATTAAATCACAACCCACCACAAAATGTTCCCAACATTTCTGCTATTTCCATAGAAGCAGGTGATAAATAGCTGCTTAGTTCTTGAATACAGAAGTTAGGTTTATTGTTTCCTGTGATAATTACCTTTGAAATGATAAGTGAATAATTCAATTTCCCAATAATAATAATTAAGATCACATGCAACCCTTATTTAACCAGTTTGTCCCATGAAGATCTATTATATCTTTGGCAAAGGGTGATACTTCCAAACACATTTTGTGGTGGGTTGTGATTTAATTTCAAATAAATTATTTGCTAATTGTCACCTTCTTACCTTGCAATTTGGAGAAAATTTCAAAGATCAAAGCTAATTTTCACCAAATTCTAATGAAATTTTGGGGGTAATTTCAAAGAAATAAGAAAAAACTTTGTCTAATTATTACCTAAGTGGGATGAAATTTGCAGACCTCTAAAGTAGAGTGTTACCGAAACCTCTACATGAAGGAGGCCATTTATCAAAGTATTTGTCTGACTTCTTTTGAAACAAGTTTCACAATAATAAAACAGTTGTTCAGCTAAATCTGCAAATGTTTCATTAACTGGGATAGTTGAACAGGCCTAACTTAATTAATTTTAAATGACAATATTGCACTTACTTTACTTTTGTTTCTTGTTTCAAGTATAAGAGGATTGTATTTAAAATTAAACACCTTTAGATTTTTATATTAATACTGAAAAAAATACCTAATCTGGAGCAATTTCATGTCTGATCAGAAAACTTTCATCATCATCACACAGCATCAAGTATGTCCACCATCTATACCTCTGTTTAGAATGAAAACATAAAGAGGAACACATTAACCTTTGATGATACCCCAGCCACTAAATATAAACTGGCCTTTATTTGCTTGGGTAGATCACGACCTTGGTATTATGCAGCTTGAGTACTGGTCACTGTCAGAGGAGACAAGGTAATTTGGTTTAACTACCTTTTTAGTGAAATGTTACAAAGTAGAAACTCCACTGTAATAACAAGACCATCCAAGATTTTGTGGGAATGTATTGCTTTCAAAAACTAGCTTGATTTCTGACTGATATTTTTTTTCTTTGTCAGGGTTGGTGCCCTGGTACTATAGAGTAAAGGTCTCCAACCACCAGGCTGCAAAGTAGTGAGCCATACAAGAACTAAAAATAAGTGACTTAACGAGATAGAAGGTAGCCATGCAGAGCAGACGGACCTTCTTGATTCTGAAATCATGTATCTCCATCTTGCCAGCCTCCGCTGTCCAACAGTTTCACTCGGCTAAATGCTTATTGGCCCAATCAGGCAAGAGAGAGGGGAAGCAGCGGGAGCAGCAGGCGTGACAACAGGAAGTGACGTAACGAGAAGGGAAGTCACTTCCTGTTGTACAAATAATGGAGGATAATGTCAGTTAGCTATCATGATTACTCAGTGATACTTGGCGAAAGATGCTCTCCTCATAAGTTTACTTCATAGAGATTGTCTTTGACGAGGTTCATGTCACATATGAGTGTTAAATGTTACATCTGTCTGGTATAATTTAATATGAAACGATAGTCTCAAAGTAGTTTAGCTATTGGCTTTGCGGCCGTTAGCTGCTACGGCTAATGACTAACAAGGATAAACAACAGTTGGCCTTTAGCCGTAGCAGCTAACAACAGTTAGACGCTACGGACAGTTAGACGCTACGGCTAGTGGCCATTTACTGTTGTTTGCCCTTGTTTGCCCTTAACCGTTAGCTGCTACGTTTAGCCACTTCATATGCTACGTCATAGCAGCCCTGCTTGATAAGGATTGGTCTGCGATGAGTGTGTTCAGCCAAACAATGCAAGCTGCTGTTGTATTTTAATGTGCGGCCCCTGAAAACATTCTCGCTGGGCTCCTCCCCAGATGGATTAGTGAAATATTTTCAATATGGAACTGTCCATCTGGCATGTCAGGTTAGATAGAAGGGACCAAAGACTTTTATTTTGAAAAGTTTGATCACATTCTTGCATAACCACCTGTGTAGCTTGACTGAATTTGGAAAAAGAGAGCCCTATTTTATCACCAGCACAAAGTGTGTTGGGGTGACGTGCAGGTTTGTTCCCCAACTTACTCCTGACTCATGTCATTGAAGTGTCGTGAGCCCACACTGTTTAAATGATAAATCAACATGTTCTTACCCAGGCTGCTTTCTTAGAATACGGAGCGATAAGATGCAATGCATTACTAATTTCAGGATACAGAAATGTACTGTGCTTTAAACCTCCTCATACTGACATCTATGGTGCAGAATCTTTCTGCTTTTTTAATGATGCATTATACAGTAGATTGTCACATGTCTGCACGTCTCACTCCTTGTTTCAATCAGATGAGGTGTTTTTAAAGTTTAAAGTTCATAACTGGTCAGACACAGTGAGGGTTTTTTCGAGCATTCCTTGGTGTGTCACACAAGAAGCCAAGGATTCCTGCAAGGAAAATGAGCAAATAAGTTGCATGAAGCCCACAGTTATGTGTTGTAGAGTAAACAGGTCTTTAAGAAACATAATTAATGAGGTTTCTTTAAAGTGAAGTTTCTGACTCTTTGGATCATTTCCTATGCTCCGGATGCTTCAGTGAAAAAAAAAAAATTGACTCTGACACAAACAAAATCATGACATAACAACCATACTGCCCTGCTTGTTTCTACAATGATAATAGACTCACAGTAATGTTACCAGTGGCTGTGAGTTGTAGAGGACTGGGATGTGTATTACAATTTCTAGAGTCTGCTGAGAAACCAAGTCTCCAGGAACAGCTCTGGCTGTAAGCAACAAACAAACAGACAGACCCTGGAGAAAACACAACCTCCTTGGCAGAAGTAATAACAGCCACGGATAGAGAGGTCATTTAATTATTACCGTGAATATCTATAATAATCATAAAATGGAAATTCAGAGACAAGAGTAAACAGACCACCAACACCATCATCCACACTCAGAAGGGGAAATGGTTTAATTTATCACTGTGTCAGTCGTTTTAAACAGCTGATAAAAACAGTGTGAGTCCTCATGAATGAGGCTGAAAAACTTTGATATGGCATTATAGTGGGTTACTACCCTCAAAAGTGTGTTTGTTTGTAGTCATCTGCTGTGGTAGGTGTGTGTGTGTGTGTGTGTGTGGGGGGGGGGGGGTTGGAGAGGAGGGAATTAAGATGATTGTTCAGAGTTATGGGAAAGTTGCTTAGATTGGACAACATCCAAGGTTCATTCATGAAGATTTGCTGAATTTGCATCTAATTGTTGGAAGTTAAGTCACACTATATAAAGAGAACCGTGTTTACTTAGAATACGACACTTTAACGATGACAAAGAATCAATTAACAGAAATACAACATTAAAGTGAGAAGAAGTCCAGCTGAGGGGAGTTTGAGAAAGTAAAACAAAGAAAAAGCAGCTTCTTTCTATCAACAATAACTCCCTGAGAGGTCTTGTTGCTCAGTTGTATTTGCAAACACACACACACACTCACACACACCCTCACACACACACACTCCTGGAGTTCCCTTGAATCCCCTGTCTGGGTGTTCCCGGTCACACTGACTCACAGAGTGACACAGTTACTCTACGCTGATGACGACCTCTGACGTGTGTGTATTTGTGTGGGGACATGTTTTTACAGGGTCACCCTACAGATATTTGAGAGGGTGCAGAGAAAATAGAGGTTTGATAGACTGCTCAGTGTCTTCAGATGTCATTTTGTCCATTAAAACCCGAGGGCCACAGACTGGATCATTTGATAACAGGGAATAGAAAAACAAAAATGGCATTTAACAGTGAACAGACTTTAAGCCCGTTGATTCTTACAGTACAGGCTGACAGTTTGGCAACGCTTTCAGGACCTACAGAATAACTGAGTGAGGGCAGCAACTGCAATGTAGATGTGACCCTACCATTACTTTTATTTATGACAGGTAATTCCACTGACATGGAACTGGCACCAGGTTGTCCCAACTCATTTCTGTAGGGCCAAGGCTTAACCTCTGCTGAATAGACCTCATCCAAATGGATTTGTGATCAGCTTTTCTGTGGCCTCTTAATGGCGTATTTGGCTCAGGATGCACACTAACAGTATTAAAATGAGGCAGCAGGGGAGAAGAAAGAGCATTTTAAAGATAACTTCACAACATCAAAATGTTTAACGCTGTAGGGATGCAATTTCAAAACATTAATCTTCCAGCCATCGGCCACTTCATCAGGTTCACCTGTTTGACTGCTTGTTAGAAAAACTACCTATTCAGCCAATCAGAAGGCAGCAACTCAAGGCATTTAAGCATGTAGACACGATAAGACAGATCTGCTGTAGTTCAAGCAGCTGGTAAAGAAAGGTGAAATAAGCAAATAAGCACTTGCTACAAGCATATAGAAGACCTTTTTGGAATAAAACAAATGGACTACAGCAGCAGAAGACCACAACGAGTGCCACCTCAAGTTGTACATCAGGAATCCTGTCCTGAGGAGGAAGCAGCTGGACCTATTAGAGCTGATGTATGTTGATGTACAGGTAGGCAGGCCCCAATGTTTGCCACCACATCAACACATGCTGGAACAGAGGGAAGCAAATGCAGAGGTTTACTCTTGTTGGCATTTACAAGCATGTTGGATTAAACATCTGAACTTTTTCGCTTAGCGTAAAATTTTAACATACCCAGTGAACACGAGTATTGCTGAACTGACTTTAACTTAGTTCTGTGTAGCCTGACTTAGCACCACATGGCTTTATGGTGCCCTATAGATCGGCAACAGCTAGCCAAAATATTGGTGCGTGAACTGGACTATAATTTTGCTAACTCATTTACACACTTTCTTACAAATTCACATGCCAGCTATATGCGGGATTGGATAAAAGCACGAGTTCAGTGTTCACATCAAAATGTGGGAGCCTCGGCTGGGCTTGAACCAACTAAGAACTCCCACCATAATCCATCCATCCATTATCTATATCGCTTAACCCAACCCAGCTGGCATTGGATGAGAGGCAGGTCACACCCTGACGAGGTCTCCAGTCAATCACAGGGACACAGAGAGAGATGGACTATAATCCTGTCTCACTCTTACCTAGGGGCAATTTGGAGCGCTGTGACCAAATTCCTGCATATTGTTGCAGTAAATAAACAATATTCTTTCAAACTAACGGTTATTATTAGGTCTTTTTTCTAATTTTCCATTCACTCTGTTGTGTGTTTAACACAAATGACTGCTGGGAGATCAAACGCAATCGCTTTGACCTCAATGTAAAAACAGTTGCTCCCTCTACATCAGTCTATTTTTCAGCACGTTTTCACGATGATCATTACTCATTTACTATTGGCCAGTGCCCTGGATGGGAGAAGTGCCAGAGCTGGCAGAGGAGTTAAAGGCAGCTCACACCCCGCCTGTGTGAAGTCATGCTGCTCGCAAATTAGTTTTCCAATTCAGTCTCCCCTCCTCTGCAAAGCTCTTTAATCAGCCATCCGCTCAGACACAGAACCATCCATATACTTCACACTCATGTAGGTGCACTTTAACAGCTGAATAGTTTTACTTAGGGGGGATGAAACACTACAAAATGTAATACTCTGCAGCAGGAAATGTAGACTTATCTATTTTCAAGGCTGTCTTCACAGACGATGGATGCTCCACCAGGGAGCACTTATGTCCATGTCTATTACACAGCTGGTGGGCAGTCAGCTGTGTTCTCCTCTCATTCCCATCTACTGCGTAGCACATCACTTCTCACCAATTTTCACTGTGTTACACTGAGTGTTAGAGGAGGAACACTCAGATTTGGAGGAGGGACTTGGCTATGAAAGGTCTTTAGAAATGCATACATACTGTACATGGACACACTGTACATTTACACTCAGCACATTTGCAAACCTCAATAGCGAAGAAGTTGTGATGATGTGTGAAACAACAAGAAAAGAATATAATGATCTGAAAATCCTTTTAGACCCACATTCAATGAAATAAACTACTGAGAAAATATTCTGTGTTCAACTGATAAACTTCAGTGGCTTTTTCTTCCCTCAAATATTCTCACATTTTGAACGTGATGCCTGCAACATGTTCCAAAAAAGCTGAAAAATAAGTAAGAAAAGACTGGGAAAGTTAAGGAGTGTTCAAAAGATACCTGTTAGGAGTATTTCACAGGTGAACAGGTTAGCTGGAACATGTGATTATCATGATTGGTATGAAAAGAGCATCAGAAGGATAAACTAGGTTTACCAGTACATCTACATGTGTAAGTTTAGTTTTCATTTTTACCTCCGCCAAGGAGGTTATGTTTTTGGGAGAGTTTGTCCGTCCGTCCGCCCGTCTGTCCATTTGTCCGTCTGTCTGTGAACAAAATAACTCAAAAAGTAATGGATGGATTCCGATGAAATTTTCAGAAAATGTTCAGCATGGGAAAAGGAGGAACTGATTCGAATTTGGTGTTGATCGGGATCAGCGTCTGGCCGCCATGGCAAAAAATGTGATTTCTGTGAATAACTACTGAACTAAAATAGAAATCATTATGAATCCAGTTGCTAATGGTATGTTTTCATGGTCAAGGAATCTAAATATTTAGATGAACTAAAGGTAGGAGTAATATTTATGGTCAAAATGACAATATGGCTGAGGACTGTGATGCTGGCGGAGGTCTGCGCTCTCCGAGTGCTTTCTAGTTATTTATTGATTTGTTTTTGTTTGTTCTTAAAGGTGCGTTCACACCGGACGCTACTTGTACTACCTCGGCAATCACTCTCCATTCATAGTCAATGTACAGCCGCAATGGGGTGGGGCAAACCCTCCCGCGATGCGACAGCTGCGTACAAGAGGAGCACTTCACTCGTCGACACTTATTCATCCGGACTACAGGGCGGATGAGTTCTGTCCAGGCGGAACTAATGTCAGTGAGGACATTAGTTCCGCCTAGACGGACCGCAGTACACTCACAGATGCTGCTGCTGCAGGGCATCAGCTGCAGTGTTTTGTGGTTGATAAGTGAGTGAAAATTATACAGCTGGAATAATGTCCGCTTATACATCTTATTATATGATATATGAAATGATCGCGGTGAAACTTGAGCGAACCTGACGTCACCGAGCGACCGCCGACGGCAGCGGTTACCAAACTGAGGTATTTATGGACACGTGATGCTACGTCAGTGGGTGACGTGACTTTGGTAGCTGGGTCGTTTGCGGTGTAAACGCAGCATTACATGAAATTGGATAACAAAATTTGTACATAAGTGCACATTACATTTAAAAAAAAAACCTTCAATGATTAGAAAGGGGCAGACGAAAACTGTTCTTATATTTGTATGCCCCCAACTTGAATAATGAAAAAAGAAATTATGGCATCACATTCAGTTGATTTTAAATAGGCTTCACTAAAAACAATTTGATTATAACAACAAAAACAATTAAAATCAGAAAGCACTCGGAGAACGCAGACCTCCGCCAGCACCACAGTCCTCAGCCATGTTGTCATTTTGACCATAAATATTACTCCTACCGTTATTTCATCTAAATATTTAGATTCCTTGACCATGAAAACATACCATTAGCAACTGGATTCATAATGATATCTATTTGAGTTCAGTAGTTATTCACAGGAATCACATTTTTTGCCATGGCGGCCAGACGCTGATCCCGATCAACACCAAATTCGAATCAGTTCCTCCTTTTCCCATGCTGAACATTTTCTGAAAATTTCATCCGAATCCATCCATTACTTTTTGAGTTATTTTGTTCACGGACAGACGGACAGACGGGCGAACGGACGGACGGACAAACTCTCCCGAAAACATAACCTCCTTGGCGGAGGTAACAAACACAAGTAAATAACATAAATAAAAAATAACCCATACAAGAACACATTTACAGCTCAAACAATTTATACTTAACATCACGTTTAAGTTTCAAGTACATACTGACAATTTTTTTTGCATTTGTTTATTTAAAATTCATGAGTATCTGTACAACCCTTTAAATCCTACAGTTAGAAATTCCATATTTTTACACCAACAACCAAAATACTTTTTTTAAAAGTAGTAAGAGAAACTTGGTGCATAAAATCAAATCTTAGTCTGATTTTAATCTCCTAAAGTAAACACAAATAGCTTTTGTGTTTCATTTTTTTTGTTTGTTGGTAAAACTCTGTTTTTGGCTTTGAACAAAATGCATAAAGTTAGAACTTTTCACGCAAAGCAAAAGTCATATCAGCTACACCATGAAACACTGCTATCTTCTTTGGGCCCAGGCTCATCTGACATGAACTGACAAAGTGGAAAAGCGTGCTGACAAGTCCACACTTCAAATTGTCTCCAGAAATCATGGATGTCATGTCCTCTGTGCCTCAGAGGAAAAGGACCATCCAAACTGTTATCAGTGCAAAGTTCAAAAGGCAGCATCTGTCATGATCAGGGGTGTGTTTGTGCCCATAACTATTGGAGCAACACACTATGCTGCCATCCAAGGGATGTCTTTCCCAGGTACATCCCTGCTACTGTAATTTTTAAGTATCTTTAGTTCCCCTTTTCATCTGTGGAACTGAAGAGTTCCAACTTTTTATTTTTTCTGAACTCTGGTTCTAAATTCTGGGAAGTGTTGTTTACATTTTTGCCCTGATAGCTTGGTGACAAGTATAATTTAGCCGAGTGCTTGTCTCCAAAAAGTTGGAGCACGTAACCCCCCAGAGAATAGTTGTTACAAATGTTCTTTAAGTCTTAGGTATTAAGGGATAACCTGAATTTAGTTTTCAGTCTTCTTTGTTTATGTTTTCTCACCTAGAAACATAATTTCTGAGGATCTGAGGATTAATATGTGACTCATGATGACCTCACTTGTTGAGTTTTAGCCAGAGAGCATCACTGCCTCTTGATGCATATGCAGAAAATTGACCACCTGTTAGTTTGTAAAAGGACATAAAAAGGCTGTGGTTTAGTGCAATTATTAAGCTCACTGTTTTTGTTTTCCAGCATTATTGATGACTTTAAGTGCCTTTCCCACCAAATAATCATTTAATCATGCCCTGTAAATTTAAACAAACAACATATGTTGGTCTTGATGTTGCCAATTGCATTTTTAGACCATGATGCTGTCTGCCTGCGTCACTGTCAGCCAGAGCTGTCCTGATAACACTGGAGGAATTTTCTGTTCCCTCAAGTGGAGAAAAGTGTTCACAAAGAGACACATGCTGGCTTGATAAAATTCCTGGCCAGAGCAATGATAGCTAATGGCCAAAAGTGTAGACTACAGCTGGTCTCTGTTTCAACTGGAGTGGTCTGCTGCTGCATACACAGTATATCTGCACCCCCCTATGTACAGAGGATTTTTACCTTAAAGCAGTGGAGTTCACGTAGGTCTGCGGGTCCTGCCAGGGGTGGGACTAACTAGTGTCATTTACTCAAGTTAATGTGTTCTGGTATCTGTTTGTGTATCTACATTGTTTTTCTATTTCCATAACCTGTACTTAAATTTTTAATTTACTATTTTCTGTGCGGTGCATGTTTCTTATTACATTTGTCAAAGCATCTGATTACCAAGTAAAAAATGAAGACCCAAATTAAAAAAAAAAAAAAAGAATCATCTAGTGTTTTCAAGACACCAAACTCAAACTTATAAGAAACATTACAACGCTGATCAAAGTCTTTAAACTGAGACAAGTCCATCTGGAGTACCTCCTTCCAGTTGTCAACAGTCCAGTGTTTGGGCTTCCTGGAAAATCTTAGGTGTTTCAGGAAGTTTGCAGGCCCTAATAATGGCTTCTTAGCAGCGGTTCTTTCCTTTTAGCTCTGCTCCACGTCTGCTTTTGGTCATTCTAGAGACTTTCCAAAGACTCATATCAGCAGTGCTCTTCCTTTTGTCTCTAGTACTTGAGTAGATGTTAGACACACAAGGTCTCAGCAGTTTGTGAGTAGCAGTCTCAACGGTGATTCCAAATCATACCTGACCGCACTGTAAGTACACTTGACACTCTCCAAACATGGATACAGATGTCATAAATGGATGTACATGGGCAACAAAATTCTTAGGTAGACCTTAGTAGTTTGATTCATTGAAATATTAAGAGTATAACTAGAGTTATATTGTTTTAAAAATCACTTGAGCAGGTGTAGGTGGGTAAACGAGGAAAGCTATTCAGACTTGTTGTAAAATTACCCTCCAGTCAGAAGTGGCTAGCACACACACAAACACACACACAGACACAATGGGAAAGCATTGTGTCTCTGTTCCAGCTGCTGATTAGCAGCAGAGGAAACTCTCCAGATTTCGGAGCGTCTTTCCGTGCACACTCCTGTCTCGTGAGCTAATTTTCCAGTGGAAACACTTCCTCTGAGTGTGTCTGACCCCTTTACGTTCCACATCAGAGGGAAAATTTGGGTTGGGTCACTCAATTAGAAATAGTGTAATGAATGGACTGTGAGAGAAGGGAGAAGGGGGTCATTCAAAACCATTTCTTTCTGCCATGTCTCACATTTCTTCAGCAATAAAATGTGTTTAAAGTTTTAATCCCAAATTGATTCAGGAAAAAAAAAATCATTAATGCAAAAAAAAAAAAAATCCAGCTGATACAGTTGTTTTAACTCTGGCATGAGCAGTTTTGGGCATGGAGCCTTTCTCCAGCAATCACATCCACACACACAGGCATCATCTCCTGTTTCCACTGCTTTATTGAGCATCTGGGCTTCATTTCACACTTCAAAAGCACCAGGAACAGCACAGGCAGTCTTGGCCCACACTGTGTGTGAGTTGGAAAGCAGAGGTTTGATTGGATGGAGATTTTGCTGTTGATATATTTTTGGTACGATGGCCAACAATGCAGGGGACGAGGGCTGGCAGTGTTGAAGCATATAGAGCTGCCACTATGTAGGAGGTGACCTCAAGAAATACTGATGTGTGTGTTTGTGTTAGAGCTGGTGGCTGCAATAAAGAAGAAAAGTTGTTGTTCTGCAGTTGATCAGCTTCAACAAGTAGTACAAATAAACACATGACAAGGGCAATCATAATTTCCACACTTTAATTCATGTCTTTTTTTTTACCATGTTCTTTAAACAGTAAAATATCAGCATAAGGGTTAAATAGTTAATACAGCGCCACCCCTCATGTGATTGTTTTAATCACTGCCTAAAATGCACAGCGTCGTTGCCCATGCTTCTCTGTGTGCCTGAGAGTTTAAAGACACAGACAGATGCGCATCACAGGGACAGTGAGGGATCATCATCACTATGTTTGATTTTGTAATTCAAACGGTGCATTGATAGCTAATGTGCACTGTTTAAGTGAACACAAAGTCTTAAAAAATGACAAGTTAGCCTTTTGATGAATCAAAACTGAACTTCCAGTTCATCTGAGCCACTATTTTCACTCACTCACTGTTTTCTAAATAATAAATTCATCCTGCGGTATCCAGCATCATGTATTATAATAAGAACAGTCAGTAAAGGATCAAGCTTCAGATACAATCTACCAGTGCAGCAGTTCTCAACATGTGGGTGGAGGCCTATAAGGGGGTGTCAGTGCTGTCTTTAGCGGAAGGTGTTTAAATCAGGTGAAAATGTGGCAAAAATGTCTTCAGTCTATGGAGGCCCTAAGGCAGGGGTGTCCAAACTTTTTGCCATGAGGGCCAGATTTGGTAAGGTGAAAATGTGCGGGGGCCGACCATTCAGCTTTTGACTCTAATTGTCTCTTAATATCTAATGAAATGTCTTCAGTTCTCCGTACCACAGTGTTACGAGTGTCTTGCTTGCTTCTTCTCAGGACAAATTTTCTCAACTATTTTCAGCACACAGTCTTTAATAAATTCACCCTCAGTGAAAGGTTTGCAGTGCTTGGCAATCAGCATTGCCACCTCGTAGCTCGCCCTTGTGGCATTTTCATTTGACTCACGGGCTCTTGTGAAAAAGTGCTGATGTGCCGTTAAAAAAGCTTCCAGTTGTTTCGATTTTTCACCGTGATCGGCCCCAGTTAGCTTGTCGAATTTAGCATTTTTTGTCTGGTAGTGCCGCTTGACACTGAATTCCTTGAAATCACCTACAATCTGACAAATTAGGCAGACACAGTTGTTTCACATTTCAGCAAAAAAATACTCCAATTTCCACTTGTTCTGGAATCAGCGGCACTTGCTGTCAACTTCTCTTTTTTTAGCTACAGTCACCATGTTTGAAATGGGATGGGCTTAAATGATGATAAAAGGTCAGGTGTCAAGTGCCACAAGGATGTGACCACAGCACTACTGCCATCTTCTGGGGAAATGTAAAATAGGTTTTTTGTACACAAGTATTTTATACAGCAGTCAACAGTGCAAGAGGGCCACATGTAATTGAATTTATAACAGAGACTGCGGGCCAATGTAAATTTGAACACGGGGCGCATTTGGCCCCCGGGCCGGACTTTGGACATGCCTGCCCTAAGGGGACAAACATCCATCAGAGTATGTCAGAGTATTCCCTCTAGAATAAACGAGACTACACCACTGGAAGGTGTGCATGTATGCTGTTGAAATTAAAAATAAAAACTTTGTGGAATAAACACCCCAGCTGCTAGCCTCCAATCATGAGACAGAAGTAGGATAATTCTGTCTAGATGTGCACTGGAAATTACATTTTCCTAAGGCCCCAATTATCTTTTTTTTTTGAATGTCCAGTTAAATACATATTCATTCATTCATCTCTGTTGAAAAAGTAGTGGTTAATAATTTTAGGCCAGGATTACATCAGGCTTTTCATCAATCTGATCAGCTATATTGGATCAACTTAATATTGGTAGTGGGGGGTTCAGCTTAGAGCCCCTATTTGGCTAGGAGCGGCCCTGAGTGAATAGGTCATCATATTCACCAATAACAAGCTCCTCATTAGTATTCTAATTAGTACTTTTCTAAAAGTCTACTAGCCAATATTGAGGGCTTATTAGTATAATTTCTGAAAGACCATAATATGCAAAAGTTACACTGTTAATGCTTTATGGGGTTGTGGTATGACAATAATAGATATTCTCCCTTAATTTCTCTCAGAGATTAGCAAAGATTCAAACAGCTTCAGCAGCACTTTTATAAGGTCTTGAACACATTAATACGCTGTATAAAATGAAATGTGAATAACAGCACTTCATACTTCTTGATAAAAAGGACATATTTGCTGAACTTCTAACATGTTTTGTAGAGAGTTTGTTTTACGAAGTGTCTGTCCTTTACACCACCTGCTGCAGTAACTGATTGGCCAGTAACAAATGTGACTGATGGATGGGCTGTCCAACCTTCTTTTAAAGGTTCAGCACATTTCCAAGAATTCTTTGGCTCTTTCCTTGATGGAATAGTGACATATATTGACCGGCCCATCTGGCATGTTAGGTTAGTGATATCGTTGAATTTTGGCTGTATCAAAATTTTAATTCTGTATTTTGGACAACTCCGGCTTATGCACACATAAAAAAACACAAGCTAGGATTCCAGGACTTTATCCCAGAGAAGCAGTACCTGTAGCACATACCTGAAGTGAATGTTTGTCTGGCGCCGATCTAATCTGAGCTTTGGGCAGATCTGAACTAACAGGTAGACTTATGTTGTTAACTAGCCTCAAGCTAATACTGAGTCTTAGTCTGAACATATGAAAACCCCAGTGGGTCACAGAAATATTTACCCTAACATCAACCTCTACCTGATTTTATCTTTGATCAACATTCCACTGATCCTGGTCATTATTTTTCATATTATCTTCATAACATCACAATTATTCAAAGCCTGCGCTTAACCTTAAATTGTTGCTCATGTTCATCTCCATCATCTTCATAGATATCTTCCTGATGGTTATCCAAACATCATCTGTTCTCCCACTGTCCACATTACTTTCATCCCTACCATCCTCTCCTCCATCTCCTCAATCGCCCTTTAAAGTTTAAAGCTCTCCTGCAATCAGCTGGACAGCTTAGAGGGGAAATCCCCTTAAAATTACTGCAGGAACCACTCCAAAACTAATCCCGCTTAAGGCACGGCGACCCCCTCCTTTCACTTCACTGTCTCTTCCTCTGTCTCTTCTCTGTGTGTTGTCTGTATTTTCTATCTGCTCGCACAATGATCAACATTTTCTTTTATCACAAACATTTTTATCTCATGCAATTCTCAAGAGATCCCTGTTCTTTTCAGTTGTCGAAACTTGGCTTTGATAGTGTGTTTGTCTGCATTTATCTTTTCACAAACATTGCTTAAGTTTAGCTTAGCAGCAACACTGAGATTATTCTTCAGACAAAACTTATCCCTGTATCCAAAACCATTTGTTAAAATCACTGGTATTTTCATCTTTTATTAAAGGCTGTGCTTGGCTCTACCTGGTTATTAGCTGTGTGATTTTAGGTCGTTTCTGACCTTATTCCTGAGGAATAACCGTGGTTTAGAAGTTGGGCAGAATTTTAGCTAACATTGCACAGTAGCTGGATCTGCCTTATCCAATGTCCATACCCAGACAGATCTGTCTTGCCCAAGCTCCAATCTTCAGCGGTTATGAGCAGCCCAAAGTGGTACTGCCCAACAAGCTTAGAGCAGGATTTTGTATTTGTCAGTATTAGGAACTCCTCTTGTGACATGTTTTGTTGACAGTTTGTTCTACTTAATGTCTCACGTCCTGTATTTTAAAATGCAACAGCAGGGGCTACCTCTAACATGTCTGATTGAATGAATTTTTATTTTTCTATGTAAAGCACTTTGAGTTACACTCTATGTATGAAAAGTGCTCTATAAAGTTTGATTGATTGAATTTGATTGATGAGATGATCATCCAATCACCTGTCACATTATACATTTTAAAGGTTTTGTCCATCCCATTCCCAAACACTTTCCATTTGCTGATGCATAAATAGACTAGCGAGGTACAATATATTGAGTGGTATATCAAGTGTGCCAGGCGAACTTTCAAAAAGACAACCTGATTAGCTGCTCCAGGACAAAACTAGATTTTAGTTCTATCCTTACCTTGGCCTCTATCAACAGGGGTGCCACAGCATGTCCTCTGGCTTTATCTGGTGTGCTTTTCATATGTTTTGAAATTCTTTATCAAGGTGCAGATTGTTAGCTTTCCTGTTGTAAATTATTCAGGCTTTTCTGCTAAAATTATGACACCAGTGTCAGGGTAAGCAACTTAGTGATCTTAAATCAAAATACACAATGAGACACTTCTTTTGGCAGTTGTTTGTGCAGTGTTTGGGGTAATCATCAGTGGCAGGTGCAAACAAGATAACCAGAAACAAGCATTATTCTTGAGATATGTCTCTATTGCAGCTGTGATAGCTAAAAGTGTCTTAAATGGTTAAAAATGAAAACATGGCTGGCCTATAAAGCTGAGCAGTTCTTTCTGGTTTTATTTTCGGGTGAATTGTTAACATCTTTTATACATCACACATATATGTCATTGATGAAGAAAATAAGAAATAAGTTGTTTAAAGTTTCCCGATGAAATGACTTCTCCTGACACAACAGATGAACCATTTAGTATTTCACTAGAAAGCATATTTGGCAGATGACTGGACGATTGTAACATCAATCACATTCATTAAGGGCAAACCAGGGGGTACCACTGTCTAGAGCAGACTTCAGCCAAAACATGTCAGAAATGGAAGATCCTTTCTATAAGGATTTATAGGTATTCTAATTTTTTTCTTAATTTAACAAAGAAATGTGGTTGAGATCTTAAAAACTGCTACTGATGCTGTTAGCATCTATGCTAATCTATGAGCAGTTGCCTCCTGTTCTCATCTCACTCGTAGCTCCCGCCTCTTCCTCATCAGAAGGACTCTGATTGGGCCATGCAGCTTTGGTCTGCTCACAATCATTCCAGATTGCAGCTTGGCAAGATGAATCTGTCTGATTACAGACCTTAGATCGGGCTGAACTGTCTCCAATACTAAGTTACTGGAATAGAAAAACTTCTATACCATTTACACAGGCATAAAGCAAAATTGATATATTGAAGTTGGTTTCAGATCAATAAAATGTTTGTCCTTCCTCATACTGCTACTGCTAAATGTATGCTTCTTAATATATATATATATATATATATATATATATATATATATATATATATATATATATAAATATATATTTTTATATACATATATATATATATAGATAGATAGATAGATAGATAGATAGATAGATAGATAGATATATACAGTCATGGAAAAAATTATTAGACCACCCTTGTTTTCTTCAATTTCTTGTTCATTCTAATATCTGGTACCACTAAACGTATAATACAATGAACACAACAAAAAATGCAGCTGGTCACATAATACTTTATGTTCTTACTTTTGGATTTTCTAAAGGTATAGTCTTGGGAGTCTCTGGGTGTACTACAAATACCACACAATAAACAAAAAATTGGGCTGTGGGCAAAATTACATGTATTGTGAAAGAGGTCCTTTCAAAGAAACTGGAAAAAACAGTAACGTACCAGTTGTGACTTGCGACAATGAATTTAGACATTATTTTAGAGAAGTTATGTGCTAATTGTCACTAAATTCTCATGAAATTTCAAAGAAAAAAGAGAAAACTTTGTCTAATTATTACCTAAGTGATGAAATTTATGGACCTCTAAAGTAAAAAAGGTTTTATGTTACATATTTGGGAGAAGTTGGCCATTTTGTTTATTTTTAAAATCAATCAGAATAACTCATAGATCTGTGTTATTCTGTGTTGTCATGGAAACAACTTTGAGTTTAGTCATGGAACTCAACTCATCAAAGGATTGAAGAGGATCAGAGCAGCCGCTGAAAGTATAAAAAGAAGAGCTCGATGAAACCCTCTTCGACATCTAGCAGAGCACGGCACAGAATAGACACTGAGTATTTCAGCAGTCTACTGTAGCAGCGTACGGAGTATTCCCGGATCATTCAGAAGGTGACTGTAGCAAAGCGCGCTTGACCCTGAGTATTTCAGCAGTCAACTGCAGCAGAGCACAGCACTTTTTTTTGTCAACTATGGATCGCAAACAAGCCATGAGGCCCAGGAACAACCGCCCCATGAATGCAGCAAACGACACGGCCCGCGGTACCAACAGCAGGAGCCGTCAGTTTAAAAACCAGGACCAGTACCTGACTGGTCCTGGTCAGGTCCAAGGACAGAGGGAGGATTTCGGTGGCTATTACCATCAGCCCCATCAGGATCGATCCCGTCAGCATAACAACAGGCCTAAGATTAGAACGAAGGAGCAGAACAGACGTGAGATTGAACATCTCAAACTCCAGAGCACAACCTTGAGTTGCTTGAGAGCTGAGGTTTCTCCTCAGCTCTCAAAGGCCCTGCACAGCGGTGAGCTGGCACCAACTGTGCAGAGCCGGCCTGCAAAGGAGAAGGCTCTGGAGCAAGAAGTTGAAGCTCTAAAGATGAAGCTGGAGGAGACAGTGAGGGAAAGAGACCTTCAGACAGCCAGGGCTGATGACCTCCAGAAACAGCTGGAGGGAAGGCCAGGAGGACAAGACTCTGCTGAAGCCACCTTCTAACTCTAAGACCTCTGAAAGGGAGGCCTTCAGCAGAACACTGGAGCAGTCCGGTCTGAAGGAAGACTTTGAAGAAGAGAAAAAAAGCAGCCGCCCAGATGAAACGCCACCACAAACTAAAGAGGAACTTCTGGCTGACACCCAGAAATTATGCCTGGAGCTGTATGCGGAGGTCAAAAGACTCGAGGAGGAGCAAGAAAACGACTTCCGCCAGAGACAGAGGCTGGCCAGAGAGTTTAACACGGAAAACCACGCTCTGACTCAGAAGGTAAAGGATCTCGAGTGTGAGATTAAAGAGTTGAAAAAGAGCAACATCGACACAGCCTCCACACCCAGAACCACACAGGAGTCCAATCTGGAACTCCAGAAGGTTCTGGAAGCCTCCAGAACAGAGTGTGGAGAGCTGGTTGGGAAAGTCAACAGCCTTGAAGAGCAACTGTCTGAGCAAATCCAGAAGAGTCAAGAGCTGACAAAAAATGTTGCATTGGAAAACAAAAAGCTCATTCTGAAGATAAAGAACCTAGAGTATGAGGCCTCCAGCAGTGCCCTGCAGAACAGGAGTTTGAAGACGGAGCTTGAAGCTGCCAAACAGAGTAACATGAAATCAGCCTCCAAACTCAAAACCACACAGGAGTCTAATCTGGAACTCCAAAAGGTTCTGGATGACTCCAGAGAAGAGTTTGGAGAGCTGGTTAGGAAAGTTAACATCCTTGAGCACGAGACAATGGAAAAAATCTGCCTGACCAATGAGCTCAGAGAAGAAAACAACACTCTGCGTCTGGAGGTGGAGGCCCACAAGGATGAGGCCTCCAATAAAGAGGAGCTCTTTGGTAGGCAGATTAAAGAGCTTAAGGAGGAGCTGGAGGCCCAGAAGAGCAGCAGCCTTCTCCTTACATCAAAACTGACCATCTGTAAGGCTGTGCAGGAAACGGGAAAGAGGAGATGGATCTTCTAACATCGAGGGTTGTCGACTCCCCAGAAGAAACTACAAGGAATCACACAGCTATTCCATGAAAGCGAGAAGGTCACTCTTTGGAGGAAAGCAAAGAAGCTGATAACACCGAGATGCAGGCGGCAGTTTGCTGCAGACCCGCTGACCCAGCTGGATCAGCAGCAGTAACTGCCCCCATCCAAAAAAAGAAAAAACAGCAGTGGATCCATCTGAGTCCTGATAAGTCCTAGCTCCTTCAATTTGTCAGGCCTCTTTCACTCCATGCTTTCCTCCTCCCCGTATTCCCCCAGTTTTTGTTTTCAAATGCAACATTTTTGTTCCTCCGTCAGCAGTAATTGTTCCCTCCTGCCTCCAAAACCAGCAAACCAGCCTCCATAATTTGTTCCTCAGGAGCTCCCCAGGTGCCCCAGCACTATTGGCAGAGGAAGCTGAATGTTTCAGGTGCCCCGCACTTTGTTCTTTTGTGAGTTTCAGGTGCCCCAAAAAGCACTAGTTTACACTGTTGTTGTTGTCTTGGCTTTTTAGTTTAACTGTATATACAGTAAACTAAAAAGCCGAGATATTAACAACAAGAAATAGGGTACAAAAACAAAAGGGCAGCAAAGGCTGGCACGCAAAATAAGGATTTAGCCCAAAACTACAGCAATTATCTGGTAGTACAAACAGTCAAACTAGCAAATACAAAGGTTACAACAATCACAATAAAGGGTTTGGAGGCCGGACAGGGATTCAAAGCTGCTGTCAGAAGAACGCCGACTTTCAGCTGCTCCCTGCAGCTTTTTGAAAGGGGAGCCGTTTCTCTGTGGCCAACGATTCAGCTTCCTCTGCCAATCGCACCGGGGCACCTGAGAGCTGCTGCACCAGAGATCCTCTCTGCGGCAAGAGCACTCACTCACACAGGCACACACACACACAAACACACACCATACCCACAGAGAGAGACGCTCAACAAAGAACAAATAACTACAAGATACGGCCAGGGCCGTAACAGGTCTGCTGTAGCAGAGTGCACCGTTGAACCTGAAAGTTTCTGTAATTCGGACACATCCTAAAAGAAGTTTTCAGAGCCATGGTAAGTTGAGGCTCGTTTGTTTTAGTTGTTCATTCAAAAGTCAACTGGAGCAGAGTGCACCACTTACCAGGAACATAAATGGTGAAAATTACATTTCAATTAATAAACTTTAGATAGTTTTAAATATAGGTTTAACTTTTCATAATGATCCTTTTTGATTAAATTTATGTTTATAAATACTTTATTTTCATATAATACACTTATTCCTCAATGGGGTGGTGGCGATTTTGGACTTATGATGCAATCTCTTAATATGACAAAAATATGTAAAGATAATGTTTTTAGGAAACTTGTTTATTGGACAAGTTTCACTAATTGGTAGTTGCAGTTGTTATTGCAACCGATTGCAACTGATTAACACGTCAGAAAAATGTCTTTTAGAGGCTCTTTCACGTGTATTTATCTTTATTTTATGTCGTCTTTCCTACAACAGAAGTTCAGGTGAATATGTATTTAAAATGTACTTAAAATTTTGAGAGTACTGCATCAAAATGAAAAACAGTATGCATAGTATGCGAAAAATGAGTATGCAAAAGTACCCGGATGATGTACTCAAATCGGCCCAGATTTTGAATATGCAGCTGTGGACACTCAACGTACTCATTTCCTCATCAACGATGGCAGCGGTGAGCTGTGGCTCTGCACTGACGACAGTGGATGTGACTGCGCTGTTCAAAGGTAAGTTATAAACGCGTGTTGTTTCCACCAAGCACCATAAGCTGTTGTCCTTTAGAGCGCATTTGTTGTGTATGTTGTTTTTTTTTGTTTGTTTTGTACCACGAATGGTCTGCTTATCAGTTATGCTAACGCTTAGTTGGACTAGCAGCTACCTTGAATGCTAATGCTAGTTGGGTTAACAGCTGCCGGGTCCGAGCATTACCCTGAATAATCGGGCAAATAAAATTAACCAGCGGTTAGACCCTGCACAGGACAATATGATCAGAAGCACCACTCGGACATTTCTATTTATTGGTGTATTTTAATTGCCACGGCGCCCGTAGCTCTCGGTTGCCTCAGTCAGCTGCAGATACCTGTAAAACACAGGTATCTGTAAAACACTGGTACCTGTGACTCTACACCGCTGTTTGTGATGTGGTTAATATGGGATTAATGTTTGCCTTCGCTGTAGAGGATGCTGATGTTAGAAGTGTGGGGAGGGCTTTATCAATCATAAATACTGCTCGATTCGCAGCTATTAGCTACCTTTAGCTTGGTAGATAGCCTGTGAATATATAGCTAGTGTCAGCTATGGATGTTTATCTGCAGCATATCATGTCATTACTCTCATGTTTCCCTTTCGATGTCTGTAAGGTTCAATGTTTTGCTCTTTCTAGGGACTGATGAGTAAACCAGGCGCCTGATAGCCTGGAGGGTTGCTGCATGTTCACGCGGAGGCGTAATGCCACAGGTACCTGCCCTTGTCATTAAAAAAAATTGGTTTGCTGTGATGTGATCAACAAGTGGATTCTGTATGATGAGTGTACAGTCATGGTTACATAATTCTGTTTTTCTGTAATGTGTTGTCCTTCCTGCACAGGACCTAAAGTGCCCAAAAAACAAAGATGGACAGAACATCGGCAGGAGTGGCACTGTGGCGTTAAGCTGGCAGTGCAGCCTGGGGATTGGAGGCTGGGGAAATGCAGCACTAATGTCTTTAAATGAAAGTAAATAAAAAAATATCAGTGAATACATCTCTATCAACAGGCTACGTACCACAGTCTTTTAAAACAGCAGTAATCAAACCCCTCCTTAAAAAACCTAACCTCGATTCAGGAACATTAGCTAACTAATGTTCCTGGGGACTCTCTCTCTCTCTCTCTCTCTCTCTCTCTCCCTCTCTCTCTCTCTCTCTGCATCTGCCTCTGCCCCGTTTGTTTGCTCCTGTACTCGTTTCTGGCTCTTGTCTTGTAGGTGGCCTGGGATCCTGGTGGAGACTGCCTGCTGCTGTGGAGCCACAAAGCCTCAAAAACTACAATTATAAACATGACACATAGTTGGCCATTTTATTAGGAACACTCCATTCCCATTATCATTATAGCTGTTCATGCATGATCTCCATATCCATGATCGATACATCTACAGTATCTATTTTTTATTACCACACAGGCATGAGGTCCCTCTGAAAATGGGATGTCACATCTCAAGAGGCTTTTAACACGTTTATATCTAATGGAGACAAATATGGTTGGGATGCACTTGTGGTCTGGGCACCCATGAGTTCGTCACTACCATAAATTCTTATTTTCAGTAAGAATATCATTGCTTATACTTCTATAAATTGATCACCACAACCATTCAGACAAGAGGACCCTCCTGAAAATGAGATGTAGCATCTCAAGAGGCTAACCTCTAATAAATCAGACGTCAGGTCTATGGTTCATGAACCTGTCACTAACTTTAGTTCTTACTTTAGTCCACTTGTCTCCTCTTACCTCCCTTCCTTTGCCCTCACACCCAACACAGCATCGTGTGGATTTGCTGTTCATCATGAGACTGGGATCCACATTCAAGATTTCCTGCTGCTTAACAGAAGGTTTTTTCTTGCCGCCATGATGGAGGGATTCATGATTGGCTATATGGATTCATGTTGGTGTTGGATGTATATATTTGTATATATATGTATATGTGTATTTTATATATGTATATATGTATCTATGCCTATATGTGTATCCATAATATGAAGAGCTTTATGCTCTATTGTAAAGTGTCTTGAGATAACACTTGTTATGAATTGGCACTATACAAATAAAGATTAACTGATTGAGATTGAATAAAATAAAATAAATATTAATGGTGGTGTGTTTTTTGTTATATCCTTTGTGGTACAAGTAACATGCTGATCTAACACTGATGCTTCAATATTAACCCTTTACTCCGAGCTCAACTGCAGAGAATAAGACATAAAGCTATCTATATCCATATATATTTCATTTCTGTATATTATATATATATATATATATATATATATATATATATATATATATATATATATATGTATATGTATATATGTATATATATGTATATATATAAATATATATATATATGTTAAGAAATATATAAAAGAAATATAATACATATAAATTATATATGTATTATATGTTGTATATATATACAAAAGAAATATAATTATATCTATCTTTATATATATATATATATATATATATATGTGTGTGTATATATATATATACAGTCATGGAAAAAATTATTAGACCACCCTTGTTTTCTTCAATTTCTTGTTCATTCTAATATCTGGTACCACTAAACGTATAATACAATGAACACAACAAAAAATGCAGCTGGTCACATAATACTTTATGTCCTATTTGACATTCTTAAGCTTAATTGATTCCCAGGGTATATAAGAGGCCATTTCATGTCACAAGCAGCACTGCACATGCAAAGGCCTAGAGTGGTTTCCTGCTTACATTCAAGCCGTAGCACAACTCAGAAGTTGTCAGCTCTCACATAATGCCTAAAACAAAAGAATTATGTGAAGCCACAAAGGCAGCCATCTTGGCACTGCTGGAAATTGGCATGAGTGAGAGACAGGTAGCGAAAAAACTGAAGATCTCCAAGACAGCCGCTCATTACAACAAAAAAACAAGCTGAACATGGCACTACCAAATTGCTACCTGGCCGTGGCAGGAAACGCTTTTCTACCCCACGAGATGACTGCACTCATCCGCTCCTGTGTCAGGAATCGCCGCCAGACCTCCAGGGACCTTAAAATGAGTGGGCACTGTCGAGAAATGTGACTTGTTCAGCAAGGACAGTTCAAACCGACTTGTTGAAGCTGGTTTGAAGTCACACAGAGCACGCAAGAAGCCCTTCATCAATGAAAGGCAGAGGAAGGCCGGTTACTCTTTGCTTTCGAGACCACAAAGGATTGGACTGTTGATGATTGGGCTAAGGTTCTCTTCAGTGATGAATCAATTTTGAATTGATGCCCTCCAGCCAACTTACTGGTTAGGAGGAAGCCTGGAGAAGCTTACAGCAGACTGTCTTGCCCTACAGTAAAACATGGGGGTGGATCAGTCATGATCTGGGGTTGTTTCAGTCTGAGTGGAACAGGGCAAATGCAATTGTGTGAAGTGAACCAGGTCATGTACAGGACTACCCTTGAAAACAGTCTTCTTCCATCAGCTGGAAAACTCTTTCCTGCCTCGAATGACTGGATTTTCCAACAAGACAATGCCCCTTGCCACACGGCAAGGTCAGTTAAAGCCTGGATGGAGAACCACAACATTCGCACCATGCCTTGGCCTGCTCAATCACCAGATCTTAATCCAATTGAAAACCTGTGGAAAATCATCAAACTCAAAATGGAGAACCACAAGCCCAAAAACAAAGAAAATTTGTTTGAATTTGTCCAACAGGAATGGGCTGCTGTGACAGCAGAACAATGTCAGAAGCTGGTGGAGAGCATGCCAAGATGCATGGCTGCAGTCATCAAAAACAATGGTTATGCAATCAAGTATTAACTCTTGTGTGTATCATGTGTTTAAAGCAAACAGAAAAAAAATTGTATTTGGTGAGCATGAAAACCATTTTCTTCTTTTAGAGAAGGGGAAGTAATCACACAGAAAATTGCAGCCATGAAAGTTCGAGGAGAGATTTGTGGAGTCAGGTTGTAGTTATTATGGGTGCAGGATGGAGGACGTCTGCTGCAGGAAGAAGGTCCCGCTCCAACATTTCACCTCACAAATGTCGACCTTAAGTCACTGAGCTTAACCCTGATCATTTTTAGTGGGTGGCTTTTGAGGAAAATTCTTCCTAGAAAACTGAAATTGACTTCTCAGAATGTGTGCTCTTTCCTTTAGCAGTTAACCTTCAAAAGAGCAACAGTGAAACCAATAACATCCCTTTGTAAAAGAGCATAAAGGTCCACATACCCACTGAGGCAGTCACTTAATCCACTTATTTTTCAGAGGAGGTTCAGTAATGTCTGAGGTTTATCAGGTCATTGACAGCATGCTGTGCTTCCATTCCTGTTTTTGGGTCATGTTAGTCACAATTTTGGGTCAACAGCAAAAAAAAAATCTGAACCTGAATGCAAAAATCTAGGTCGTTTGCTTTTTAATAAACATGTCTGTGCCTAGTGTTGTATTAAACAGTACAGCATTGACACTAAAGCTTACAAAAGCCTTGTAGCTGTCCTCACTGATGTTTCTTTGATTACTTATTAGTTTTAGTGTTTTATTTTGCTTTTCAGGCCAAGGACACAGTTGAGGGTGTTTGGGGTTGATATAGTGAGGTACACAAGATGAATTTGCTCTGATTTTCTTCAACGCTCTTAGAAGTTTTAACCACTTCTTTGACTATGACTCCAGCCACAGCCTGCTTCTTTGATTATTATGGACAAAACAATGGTTTGAACATGTCTTCAGTTTGTACACTTGTTGATATGAAAATGTTAAACTCTGGTTAAATTGGGCTGAAGCCAAGTTAAGTCAAACCCTTAATCACCAAGCTTAATTAATGAACACTGACACAAGCTCTTACAGACGGAGGAGGCCATGTAGGACTGCCTGACCTGTTCCTGTAACAAAGTCACTCTGTGAAAACAATTTTACTCTATACTGTAGCTGATAGGGGTGTAAATCACCAGTTTCATGACGATACGATACGATATTGATTCTTTGGACAACGATACGATATTTGCCGATATCACAAAGTCTGTTGATATGATACGATTCAGGCGCCTTCGATCGATTTAAGAGGATATTATTAACTCACTGAACACAATCAGCTACATTTCACCTGAAGCAAGACAGAAATACAAAGCAACTTTGAAAGTTTTATTATTGAAATTAGAAACAATGTGCTGACCTTTGGGTATGATAGTTTATAGAAGATTATAATCATCTGTATGATGTAATCATGTTTTAAAATTAAAATTGGTTTGATTCAGGTAAGTTGCTTTTTTGCCCCTACAATTACCTTATGGGTCTTATTGTTACATTGTAATGTTTGTATATTATATCAAGTAATGATGCAACATTATAATACAAATTACTGAATTATTTAAATTTCATTACCTCCAACATTTGACCATGCTCAAGCTAAAAATGTGTGGTTTTGATTTTAATTAAATCCAAACATTTCTCATGTTCGAAATTAGAACTATTAACTTAACTAACTTAACATTGATGATTTTGTTTTACTGTGATGCCTGTCAACCACAGTTTGTATGTCAGTGTGATCAGACATTGTTTCACTGTTTAATGGTCAGTGTGGAGGTGGAATGACACTAAGCTCTCGCTCTTTTACTTTCTAACTTCATGAAATTTCTTTAATCAGCGCTCTACAAAATCAAATGATGAGATAAATTACTGTACTCGTGTGATAATGCTCTCCTGTCGTGCGTGCAGTAAGCATCCTCTGCCGTCAGATCGACCGCATCTTACCCGAATACAGAAGAGCTATTTTCTGATTGGCTGATATGTCAAGCTCCCATTTAGCTCTGTGATGCTAACAGCGTCTTGCTACACGTCCGCCTACAGCGGTGTTACTCGGGGAGCACTACACAATACATTTTACAGCAGGAGAAATATTATGTGTGGCGTGTGAGAGACTGAAGGTGTTCAACTTTGTGTCTCATACGCTGAAGACGTGAGTCTTGAGAGCCCCGGAAACTTCAGAACATCGCGCAGTTGGACGGAAACTGACAGGCATGTCAGGTCGGGATTTCAAAATAAAGGCATATATTAAAGATGACGATGTTGATCAATCTTTTGAGTTTCCATCGATGTGATTGGATCATTGCTTAACCAATTGATGTATCGATCTAGATCGATGGATCATTACACCCCTAGTAGCTGATAAGCTAATGCACACTGCCCCACCGAAAAAAAAAGTCAGCCAAAAAACAAGGTCACACACTCTAATATTTTGTTGACCGCATTTAGCTTTGACTACATTATGCATTCACTGTTGCATTGACAGGATAAGCTTCTGAAATGTCACAAAGATTTGTCACAGATCATAACACTGCCCATACAGGCTTGTACAGTAGGCACTGGGCATGATGGTTGCATCACTTCACCTGCCTCTCTTCTTACCCTGATTCGCCCATCACTCTGGAACAGGGTCATTCTGGACTCATCAGACCACATGACTTTCTTCCAGACCTCCAGAGTCCAATCATTATGCTCCCTAGTAAACTGTAGCCTTTTTTCCCCGGTTAGCCTTACTGATTAGTGGTTTTCTTAAGGCTGCATTGCTGTTCAGTCCCAATCCTTTGAGTTCCCTTCATATTGCTCTTACTTTGACTATTAACATAGCCCTGAGTTCTATTGTTGTTTTTCATCCATTTGAATTGGCCAAATGTGTAAGTGATCACCGATCATGATCATTCAGAATTTTTCAGATCACATTTCTTCCTCGAAAACGATGGGTTCCTCACTATCCTTCAAGTTTTTAACGTGTTGGACAGTTATAAACCCAATTTTAGTGGTTTCAGCAATCTCCTTGGATGTTTTTTTATGCTTGATGCCAATGATTTTGACCCTTCTTAAATAGAACATCCTTTCCACAACCACAAGATGTGTCTTTCGACCTGGTTGTTTAAGAAATGAGAAGCTACTCATTGCATCAGCTGGGGTTAAGTAACATGTTTCTAGCTTAATGATAATCACCCATGCAGTAATTGTCCAATAGGAGGCTTGTACCTCTTTACTTAGTAAAATCCAGGTGGCAACTTTTTTTGGCCAGGCAGTGTATCTATGTCAGTTGCCTATCAGTATAAACTAACACATCTGAGCCCTTTCGTTCACATTTACACAATGCAGCAGTTGCACAACAAATGAATTGGAAACTCAAAATACAGGAATCCAACTACATTTGTATTGTTTTAGTTTGTGGCTACCAACTGTCTGACTCTTCTCGAACATCTCAGTGTGGTTCTGATCGTGAATACATTACTTATCCAATTTTTATTCTATTGATCCTGATTCAGGAAGCACAGTCGTGCAGTGCGCATGCTTCACAGTGAAAGGATTGTTAGTGTCAGTTTGTCAGGTTGTCCCGTGTCAGTTAGGCTCTTCTTTGTGGAGTTTGCATGTTCTCCCCGTGCATGCATGGATTGTCTCCAGGCATCTCCCACATACCAAGTACATGTTTGTTAGGTCAAATGGAGATTTCAGTTGATATAACTTGTGTGTGTACGAATCAGTGGTTGTCTTCCTCTCTATGTTGCCTTGCAATCCACAGCTGACCGTGACAGTATAGATCATGGATGGATGGATTTATACTTATTCAAATTCTGCTACACTGCTATACTTATAAAGGCATCTGTTACAACCAAATTTGCCCCTGGGGAGTAGTAAAGTATTTCTAATTGTGACTCAGAAAACTGTAAACAGAGATGTCCAGCTCAATGGAAAAGTCGACAGTCTCTCAGAGCGATAGTGAGATGTGTGTCTGTGTGTTTACTCACCGGGTGTTTATTAGGATCAGTAGGCGGCAGGAACAGCTGCAGTGACCCTCAGCTGTCAGATCACCTGAATGAAAAAGAGACTTATTTGGCTCCTGTGAGTGTGTGAGATTGAGCACAGTGTGTCTTTGTGTGTGTTGTGGGAGAGGGAGCTGACAAGGAAGTGACAGGGTTATTTCTGTTGGCAATAAGTGATTAGCTCTATGAAGAGTCATGGTGGTTCCAAATGTTGAAACATCCTGTGGTTCTTCTGGCTACAATCAGTGTTTTAGCAATTTTTACACTCTTTTCTGGGTCCTAGCAAAACATTTTCCAGAAGTCCAGAATGATTCTTACCTTGGCTTTGTTGTATAAAGTGTAGCATTGAAATAAAGTATAACCAACAAGACATAACATCATGAGAAGTTAGAACACGCATTTTTCAACACACTTTCTTCTTAAGTTTTAATTTTTCAACACACTTTCTTGGTCAAGTTTTTGTAAAGTTTGAAGAAATTTTCTTAAAGATGTTTTAAGATACCATATTTACAAGAATGGTCTGTGGGAAGTGCGATTGTACTTGAACTAACAGACAGACCGATAAGTCTTTAGTTTATTATCTTAGTATGAGCCTTCGTAAGTGCCATATTGTGACTGTCTCCAATAAATTTAGATAACGTTTTTTAATTTGGTCAACCAAAGTGTTGAGTGTAATGGCCTGCATTTATGCATTTTGGTGGTGTCAAATGAAACTAAACCTGGATTAAAGCTACCTTTATATATTAGAGCAAATTTAGTGGAGAAAAACTGTCTTGGGTCACTTTCAGGTAATAAAAAATTCTGTTGCAGCTGCGAATTAAGCAGGAGTCAGCATAGCCTGGAACATGAACTGTTAAATGAACTTTTTGACATCTGTTCAAATGTTCACAGTTTAGATCATAATCACAATATTGAACAATGTTAATGTTCAACCCATGTTTTCGTTCATATCATTCAGGCCTACCTATTTTTTCATATTAACTAATCTTGAGTCCTCATTTAAAAAAATATTCTGAGGGTTAAAAGCTGAGCTGCAATGAATAGGTAATAGCTCTTTAAAAAAAAAAAACAATTGTTGCATACATTTTTATGACACATGGCTACATGATTTGTTTAAGGGCAGCTCAGAAAAATATTGTTAAGTGAATGTTTAATTACTAAACAAATTTCCATAATTTGCTGGCATAATGTGTTTAAATGCAACTCCAAAAGAAAGAATAAAAAGTTCTGGATGAGAAACCTCTCTATTTTCATAAAGCGCCTTATGGATTTGCTGTTCATCATGAGACTGAGGTATATATATATATATATATATATATATATATATATATATATATATATATATATATATATATATATATATATATATATATATATATATATGTATGTGCATTAATTATATATATATACACATATATATATACATATATATATATATATATATATATATACATATATATATATATATATATATATACATATACATATATATATATATATATATACATATATATATATATACATATATATATATATATACATATACATATATATATATATATACATATATATATATATATATATATATATTTTGAATTTATTTATCTATATTTGTACTACATTCTTTATTAATGCATCAGGCCTAATTGGTTTGCTGGATGTCTTCGACCTTTTTCTTTTTTTGAATTTGATTTATGAAACACACTTAACGTGTAATTTGAGTTATCTGATTAAGCTTAGAATTTTCTGGATAAGATGCCCTTACTTCATATTCATTCAATCACCAATAAAAATGTAGATATACAGTCTTCTCTTGTTAGTGTATTCATTTGATTAATCATCCACTACAATTTTGTAATGTCCTAGAATTCAAATTCTTTATGTGGGGACTTCAAGCAGATATGAGATTAAAATGTGATTAATTAGATTAATCAATTACAAATCCTGTAATATAATACTAATATATATATATAAATATATATATATATATATATATATATATATATATATATATATATATATATATATATATATATATATATATATATATATATATATATATATATATATATATATATATATATATATATATATATATATATATATATATATATATATATATATATATATATATATATATATATAGATAGATATATATAGATATATAGGTACAGATATAGATACAGATACATACACACACACATATATCTATGTATTTATAAATGTAGTATATAAGTATGAGGGAAGCAGATCAAGTATAGCATTATGAATCATGATTTTGGATGGACAATTCGGGTCACCCAACTCAATTAAACACACATCAGAGCTTTAAGATTTGTTATAAAACCTTAAACTCTACTATAAGCTGTAAAGAAATATTTAGGGAATTGAGATGATTCATGGATATAAAGAGCATCACCAAAATCAATTGGAGGCATTCAAGCATAAAAGCAAGATGCTTTAGTATTTTTGCTGCAAAAGAAAAATGTTTTTTTTTTCTGTTATGTCGCAGTTGAGTGCATAAAAGCCATGGCTGCTTGTTAACACAGGGCTTCTTTGTCTTAAAACTAGACTAAGCTCCATAGATTATGTTTCCAATATTATGAAAAACCAACAGTGTGGGAGAGCTGTGGCGATGTCACAGTGACAGGAAATGTTTCTTCTCTTGAACATGCTGACACTGTTAAAATCATGATCATGCTGTTTAAACTCCTACTGAGGCACTCAGAAAGTGGTTAGAGGCTTGAAGGTGAGACAACACTGCTGTATAAAAAGGGCTTGATTGAAAAACATTGAGGTTTTAACCAAAATTTATTGCACTGTTAGAGCATCAGCCACCCCCATGAGGTTGGTAAGTAGAGCTTTGGCTCTGACACATCAGATCAGGAGTTTTCTCCTGTGCTCTCATGTTGGGTAATATTTTTCTGGCATTTGATAGTCCAGCTTCATTTTTAGCCCTAATCTCCACTGACTCCAGATTCAGAGAAAATAAATGTATTTGCATGCAACTTTTCTAACAGTGAATTTTAAGACATTTCAACAAATAGACAAAAAAAAGCTATTGTAGAGCTCAGCAGTTTGGATCTGAAATTGTTATTCTTTCTCTCTACAGGTGATCTTTGTGTGTTTGCTGTAACACTGCAATCTTCCAGGGCAGACTTACTGCAAGCTACCCAGGTATGAAACAGTGGTGTTGTCTTCACACATCTCACACTAATGGAACCCTCCACCTAACTGACAAGGCCTGCCCCTCTCTGTTTTTGTAAAGTTAATGGTCTTAATTGCCCTCTTCCATATTTGAACCTGTTGTTCTTCTATTTTCTTTTTAACTAAAGGTTCAATATTCTGCTCCTTTTCTGCAGTTTAACATTGATCCTTGATGTCTTCATGAAAGATTAGTGCCATGCTTTGGTCCGAAAAGCCTATGAATCAAACATTATTTCCATGCTCACATAACTGTTTTGTTCAGAACAGTTGGTTCTGAGGTCGCCTTAATATGCTCATGAGCCAGAGCAGAGCAGCATACATACAGGGATTTCACAATAGATCTGTGGCGTATCTTGAGCAAAGTCCCCTGCCACTCCAGCCACACCCAGCTTACAGTCCTGAACAAACATGAACTACAAATTCATGCCAGTTACCAGATACAACAAAGCTTATTTCCCCTAAACATCGCAGGCTAATGCACAGCATGCTAACTTCGGCCAAGTCAACGCAGTGGGACACAGCTGCAAGTTAGCCTGCCTTCCAGGCTAATGTAAGCAGAAACTGAGGGGTAATGGGGTGGGTAGAGGACTGATTGTATTCAGCTAACTGTTAAACTTACCTTAGCTAATGTAAGAGTGCTCATACATTGAAGTTTACCCTTCAGACTTTCAACAAGTAATGTGAACATTGACAAACACGTTGTGCAGTTACCTCTGGTTCACTTCATCCTGCTGTTTGCGTTAGCTTGTAGCAATGAGCAAAATAAATACTACACAACATCAAAATACTCACGTTTCCATCCTCAGGTTTGGCAACGGATTGTTGGTACTGAGCTCAGATTCAGGAAAGTCTAGTAGCTAGTCCTATGTTGAACTGATTGAAGCAGAAGAAGCAGCTGGCTGTGAAGCGACTGCCAAACACATAGAGTTTCTAGCCAACTGTATCTGGCCCATTCCCTTCAAAAATAAAATTTATCTGAGCCCTTTGTTCTTCCAAGGCTGGTAGCCTATATGTGAAGACATGCTGCTGTTCACAGGCAAAAGCCAAGCAGTCTAGACACGGTATGATCTCTTGCTACAAATGCAGGGCTGCAAACTTTCAGGCATTGGCCATGAGACTCAAGCATTTGATTGGCTCTCACACCAGATCTCAGATTTCTCACGCTAAAGTCATAGCACCACAGCTGTAAGGTAATCTGTCGCAGAATTTGAATATTTCAAACTTGGGCATAAAGGTACAAGAGACGACAATTGTGACAACTCATATTTGGTGTGAACAGAGCTTAATAAATACAGTTATCTGCAATCTTGTCCCTTGACCCATTCTGTAATGACAGTCTAAAGTAGTCAGTGAGCTGGTTGGCTTTGTTTCTGGAAGTATTGTTCTGTCATTTTTTTCAAATGTCAGTGGAGCATTTGGATGGAAAAATGTTCTTTTGGAATCAGAGCAGCAGAGAAAGTGATATTCTGGTAAAGTATTAGTAATTCTTTACCAGAATACTGATGGGCACTTAACCATGTTGTGCCAAAGTATTTACAGTAAATCACGCAGTGAAAGTGGAAAATCTAACTGTTGAAGCAGCAGCAACAGAACCACACTGATGAGTCATTTGCTTATGTCAAACATATATGTCCACATGGGGCACAGCAGGTTGTGGTTTCCTTCATGATAGACTGAACAATGTACAGTTTAGCCGTAAATCTCAGTCATAATTACAACCAGAGCTACTGTGGATCTGTGTCTGTTTACATACAGTCTGTAGCCAAATCCTGAGTGACTTTCAACACTTAAAATAAATGTTGTCGAGCGTTTTTGTCACTCTGTTAATGACTGCCTGAGCTCACAGTACACAGGCTGACTGTACACACACACACACACACACACACTGTATTGAAATGAATCTTTATTAGACTCATATGGGAGCTGTAAGCAAATGTTAAATGTAAACCAGGAGTCATGATATTTGGCAGCTGCAGAGCCAAGAAAAATAATCAGCTGGAGTGCTT
Source organism: Scarus forsteni (assembly GCA_036419115.1). Lineage (NCBI taxonomy): Eukaryota > Metazoa > Chordata > Actinopteri > Labriformes > Labridae > Scarus > Scarus forsteni. The sequence continues at coordinate 6,539,530 of JAZDUH010000040.1, read as the reverse complement.
TGTGATATAAAACACAAATATTTAGTGTATCACATTTTGGGGGGAAAATGACACGTGGATGTTGAAGTCTCTTGTGATGGAGGATGTGTTTGGATTAGACATTAATAAAGGCAGTCCTACATCTGTTCAAGATATAATGCAGCCCTCTCCGGCAGATTGAAACACAACTAATAGAAGGAATTCTTACAGGGCTGAGATGTTTAAAGTTCTTATAAAGTCAAACAGAAATTTCTCCTAAAAGCACTAGGAGCTTCAAAAGAGATTTTTTGATTTAACACATGAGAGCAATTTTTAACCACTCTCATATACAGTATCACAAGTTTTTTTTGCAGGGTCAAATAGGAGAATAAAAGAAGTTCTTATATTAGGTCTTTAAACAAAACTCGGCTCACGCAAAATAACATCGAAGCACTAAGTGCCATAATGTCTCCACACAGGCAGTTATTTGCTTGGCAACTTTGACATCATGCAAAGGTTTGAAATTAGCCACCAGCTTGATAGTAGTGTTTTTTTGCAATATGTCTTGCAAGCTTTTACATATTAGTTCTTAGATAAGCTAGCTCATGATTTAGTTCACACATGGGCGTCACAACCATGATAAGTGAGTGGGACAAGTCCCACGGATTTAAAGTGAACATCGTCTACTCCAGTTTCACCTCGATCATATCATATCATATCATATCATATCATATCATATCATATCATATCATATCATATCATATCATATCATATCATATCATATCATGTCATGTCATGTCATGTCATGTCATGTCATAAGCTGATGGCCCTGCAGCAGCGTTGTCTGTGAGTTCTCTGCAGTTCATGCAGGTGGAACTAATGTACTCACTGATTAATGTTTCCCACCAGTGCTGTGTGTAACACGTCACAAAGTAACACCGAAGCTGACTTCTCAGCTACCCACATTAGACACAAGCAGCGTTGTCAAGTCTGCTTGGCATAAGCTTCTAAGAGCTGCAAATCTCTTGAGTCACGGCCGCAGGTTGCATTTTTTTGGGCTTGTTTCTAAACGTGCAGTTGCTTCTTGGGGTCTTCTGTCTGTATGAATCCCCTTGATTATATTCCAGCTCCTAACAATAAAGCAAAGCACGACTGTGATTAGTAGTTTGTCCACTTCCTCGTTTCTTGGTTGTCGAGCACACCCCCAAACGCACTTACACACATAGTGCATGTGCCAGAGCCAAAGTTGCCAGGTCTACTTATTACAAGCGATGTTCTTTTTTGAATAGATGCTTGGTACTGTGATATTGAAATGCAGTGTTGGCGAAAATGAATAAACTTTATGTAGATTTATCTTTTTAAAGAGTAATATGTCTCATTAGGAAAGGAAATAGCTAGAGGTTGCTTATTTTGGGCTTGTTTTTATTGACCTGGTTGCTTATTTCAGAAGCAAAATGTGAAAACACTGGACAGGTGCTCTCGTTCCACAGGGGATGTGACATGACTTTGTAAAATTAAGAGCACAAAAGAAATAACTTTTATGTTCTCTGTAGTATAACTTTTTGTTGGCCTTCACATTTTGGAAGAGATATGGGGTTCTGCCCAAAGTCGAGCAATGAAAAAGTAACGAGTAACATGAAAAGTTACTTTCATAGTGGGTAACTAAGTAACAAGTTACTTTTAAAGAAGTAACAACCAAACACTTCTTTTTAAAAGTAACTTCCCCAACACTGTTTCCCACACAGACATGGGTTGTTACTTTGTGAACTGGAATAAAAACAGTCCATCACGGGTGTTGTCACACTACCACACAATACTGATAGGCTGTCACCGCACAGCCACAGGTGAGTATGCCTGAGGAGTTTAAACTTTTACGTGATAGCCCAGAACTCTGTTCACACTGTGGGAGGATTAACCCTGCCCAAACGTGGCTATACATTGAATTTATATGGAGAGTGGTCGCCAAGTTGCATTTAGTGTGTAGGAATCATCACATCTGCCTGATTGCTGACATTAAATCAGACTGATCCATCTGCACTGTAAGGTTACCAGCAGCAGGTCAATGGCTGAATTACTAATTAAATCTACATTGGAAATAATACTAAAGGTAAACCAACTTATACAGTTTACAAAACCAGGAGGCTAAAGTGTTATTTTGAAATTGTGATTTTGATTATTTTTTTCACATTATGAAAATGTTTTAGGCTTTCGATGATGGCAGATGATAAAGCTGTGATGTTTGTAATTTGATGACCCCCAACAAAAGCTATAGTTACATTTACACAAAGACATAACCACATACAAGGACACATAGTCAAACCTGCAGAGGGAAACATACATGCTGCGAGGGATGCATTCACACTGACAGGGATTCACAGATGTTGAACTGCACGCTCAATCTCACTTTGACGCCACAGTGTGACCCCCACCCCTGTTATTAATTGATATGAGAGCTTTTGCCTTTCCTAAACCTCTTGAAAGTTTGTCTGTGGAAAATTGTGCTGCTCTTAAAATGTTAAATGCTTCATGATAAATCATAACAGTTGAAAAGATAAGACAGTTTTTATGAGACCTGCTCCTGGACAGGGACTAAATATTTTTAATGTGGATCTGTTGCTTAGAAGCAGAACATTTGTCAATAAATATTTCAAGATCGAGTTGACTTTTAGCCAGATGATATTGAGTAACAGATTTTGTTTCCAGGAATAACACTACCGCTTACAACAAGAGCAATACAAATCAGTATGTCAAAGAAACAAGAGGCACACCCTGATGTCTCTCTGTGTTTAAAACACACATTAAGCAGCTTCCTTTGTTAAGTGGCTGGAGCACGGTGAGAACAAACAAAGCAGTAATCAGCATTGTTTTATCATGTGTCTTCTATAATATGTCTGAGCCTCTGATGTAAGAGACTACCTCATATGTTTACTGTATTATTGATTGGCTCTTGACGTTGCAGAGAGATTAAAAAGGTCAAAAAGGAACCAAGACTGACCCTTCCTAAGAATCACACCATGAGGCCATCAGGTCTAATCAGCAGGGGTCTGCTTGATCCATTTTTGACATCTCACCTCTCAGCAGTGGTCAGACTTTGATGAATCTCTGCTTCAAAAAGGAAACACATGACAATGCGGTAACCAACTTTACTTTTATGTTGAACTTTGTGCATTTCTATTGTTATATTAGTACCAACTTATAAGGATAATCAACAGGGTGGTGCAGGGATGATGTATTTTTGTAGGTCAACCAGGAAGTTAGCATCGCGCTGTCATTCCACTGAAAGCCTACAGGATTTTTCACTGTGTTCTGGGATCACTGCTGATAATAAGGCCTGAAGTGAACAAAAAACATGAAACTGACAACGTTTGTGCATCATTAGAACAAAACCATCACAAACAAATCCAACTTTTACTGCTTCTTTGGCAATATGGAGGTTTGACTTAGATGCAGCTACCACACTTTCAGCATTTAACAACCATATTGTTACCTCTTCCTTCAGTTTTTACTCTAAAGGCAGATCAAGTTAGGACACAAGTCTTTGTCTATGGTTAAATATATTATCAGTTATTAAGAAATGATGGCATTACAGTCGCCAGCCATTTTTTTCATTTTTGTAAGCAGTTTGTTTGCAACTATCCTGTAAAAATACAAAATTTTAAAGCTAAGCAATATCAGATTATTTTTGCTGACAAACGAAAGTTCAGATCTTGTATGCATGTGCTCATCACTGATCTTATTTTAGGCATTAATTTAAAACAGGCTAATCAAATGTCTCACATACTTTCAGCTATGGAGATGCTAATATGCTGAATCACTCGTTCGTTTTTGGACTCATTACTGCATCACGGCATTATATGGGTTACTGTTAGATGATGTCAGGTCTTAATGAAGAATCTTAGAGGGCAGAAGATGATTACAGCATAGAGAAGCACCATCAAACTGCCCAAGATTTCTATTATTACCCCTGCCAAGGAGGTTATGTTTTCGGCAGAGTCTGTTTGTCTGTCTGTCTGTGAACAAAATAACTCAAAAAGTTATGAATGGATTTTGATGGAATTTTCAGGAAATGTTCAGCATGGGAAAAGGAAGAAGTGATTCAATTTTGGTGTTGATCTGGATCACTGTCTGGATCCGCCATGATGAAAAATGTGATTTTATAACTACTGAACTAAAATAGATATCATTATGACCCCAATTGCTAATGGTATGTTTTCATGGTCAAGGAATCTAAATATTTCCATTAAATAAAGGAAGGACTAATATTTATGGTCAAAATCACAATATGGGAAAGGACTGTGGTGCTGGCGGAGGTCTGCGCTCTTCGAGTGCTTTTCTAGTTTACACTTGTGCCAACTGGTTGAAAAAATCTGTGATGTGACTTTTCTCACCTTCTAAAGAAATGTTACAGCAATTTCTTTATAAAAGATGCTCAAAGAATCATTTCAATACTTTTTGAAAACCAGTATTTCTTTCATGTCATGTTTTCTGTTTGTTTTTTGTTTTTGTCATTATCTCTGGAGTCATTGGCAATACAATCCCTCATAATTCTCACACACGTTAACACACACCACACTTACATTTTCTATTTCAATCTCAATTTTTTTCTTCTTTTTTTTAATTATTGTTTTTGTATGCATTTGTTACCCGTTTGCATACGCATGTGAGTAACTAGTTTCTTTTTCCCATTATTTATATGTTATATGTACATATAATATTGTGTAACCTTTTAACTTTATGTGGGGGCTTCGACTAAGCCCTTTGTGCTATTTGCTTCTCCCTGCACTAAATATAACGTGTTCTTTTTGTCTTTTGTGTATGTCATAGTTGTGCAATCGTAATAATAATAATAATAATCATAATAATAATCATAATAATAATAATATTCCACATCCAAATTCGAGTCACCAGCAAAATAAAATCACTTCTTCCCAATGCAGTGACCAGCATGTCCTGAAAATGTTTAAATTCCATTCAATTTTAGTCTCCTGTTGTCCTGCTGCCAACCTAACAAACAAATAAAATGACTAGAAGTGCTCCAAGAGCACAAGCCATTGCTTAGGAGTACCCAGCACCGCTGGGCAAGTTATTGTGCATAATTTGTTAAAATCAATTGAAAAACATACAGAGTTACCAGCAAAATGTGGAAAACCACCCTATCTTGCACTGTAATGAATCCTTTTATCTAAAAAAAAGTCCTAGATCTGCATCCATATTCAGATCACCAGCAAAATGTCATCAATTGATCCTTGGGCCCTTTCTGAACTTTTCTCACTTTTATCAAATTCTGTTCATAACTATTCGTTATCCTTTTAAACAAACAAAGTGACATATATCTGCAAAAACATGACCTCCTTGACATAGCTTTTCATGCAGACATAACAGTGAATTTGGATTTTTTCAGTCAGAATGATAAAATTATGACTGAAGGAATAAATGTACATGAAAACATAGCTATAATTACCTCTTTATGTTAGAGCCACCTTTGTGTTATTAGTATACTTTTGTGACAAAACATTCAAATGACTTATTAAAGCATATTCATTTCCAATGGTGTCCAAGTGAACTCTCTAGAAACACTTTTCAACATAGATATCCGAGCAACAGACATGCAGACTGCAGCAGGTGTCAAATATCAATGGAGTTTGAACTCAGCTCATACTAAAGGTGATGGTTCATCGGGTAAATCCTGGACTAAACGTCCTGGTATTATCAATAAATGACATGCTTTAAGATGTAAAATATTTAATTTCACAGGACTCAGCATGAGATCTGTTCCTGGAAGTGGGCTCAGTGTCAGACATGTGGAGGTGACTCAGAGCAGACTCGTCATGGTTTAGTCAGATCCCTCAGGAGGTCACTCATGTCAAAGGTTTAAAGCAGAATCTTTTGGTGTTAATGCACCACATCCAAAGAGCAACAGGTTAACATAATGTGTGAAGAGATGTTTTTTTCAGCAACCTTAAACCCTCATAATAGTGCTGCCATTGAGTAACAAGCTGGCGAGAGAAGGGATAAGCTATAAGCAAAGTTCTTGTGATGCACACAAATGCTGATGATCAGTGACTCGATTCTCAACCTGTGAATTTAGTTATTAAATTGAATACACTGCAAAGGCTATCTATTTAATGTTCAAAATGATAAATTAATTTGTTTTTTCTATTCACTCATCTTGAATTTGATCCCTGCAACACATTCCTAAGCACTCGGGGTGGGGGCATGTTTACCACTGTTGCATCACCTTTTCTTTCAACAGTAACTGTTGAAGCTCTGAAGGTGGAATTCTTCCCTGATCCCGCTTGATGAATAACTGAAGTTGTTTAGAAGTCTGGGGTCTCTGTTGTGCTTCGCACCTCATAAAGTGCCACAGGTTTTCAATTGGAGTCTAATCTGGATTGCAGATTGGCCAGTTGGTGGTGCAGAGCAAAGAACCAAAAAACAGGGGTCTCTGTTTGACTTCCAAGCAGACCAGACTTAAGTCTATGGTGGGTGTGAAAGCAAACTAAGACCAATAAGGCAAGCAAATCAAGAGGGAGTGATGTTTGGATTTGGATTTGGCTGAACATCTTAACAAAAAAGTAAAGTTATTCTTTACTAACAATTTAAAGCAGAGTGCTACTAATGTTAACATTAGCCAGCCTCCAGCCCTCCTACCAGGCTAGTGCTGGTGGACTAGGTTTCACAGCATTTCACAGGCTTTGGTCCCCTTGACATGGTGCAGTGTGAAAAAAAAAACAAGTGAAAAATGAAAAATTTATGTAGTTCTGACCCTGAACTAAGCCAAGTCCACTAAATTATAAGTGTAACAGCGACCCTAGGAGAGAGTTAGAGGATTTTAGCTAGATTTCAACTTAACTCTGGCAAAGCTTGTTCGCAGTAAGAGCAGAAACAATTCAGCAACCTCGATCATGCCATATCATGCCTTGATCATATTATCACACTGCAGCTATAGTTTAACAGCAGCAGCACCTGTTGTAAATGGCAACCAGGCAACTTCAGTTACCACAAATAGCAAAAAATTGAGGATGTCAGAAATAGTTTGCCATCAGTACGAGAATCTCTGGTACTAAGTGATTAAGGTCATGAAACTAGCAACAGGCTAAATTAAATCAACATAGTTATGGTCCCAGGCCATATTTGAGATCTTATTAACAGTTAGTTACAAACCAGGCTTTTAAAAACACAATAATGCGTAAAAGTTAAGGGTGGGCCAATGCATTTTTTGTTGCAAAACTAACTATTCAAATGCCATCTAATAACAAAGCAAAAAAAAAAGTATGTTGCAGGACATGGGGCCTGATCTTGAGTGTTTACAAGGAGGAGGGAAAAAGAGTTTCTGCTGACCCTATAGAAAAATGAAATTTTTCATATTTAATTCTACATCAAATTCCTGTTAACATACACCCAAGACGTAATATAAACTGTCAACACACCTGGACATGGGACGTTTAAGGCATTAAGGGAACCAGAGGTGCTAAAATGCTGACTCTCTTCTTTGTTTTTGGACTTATACCTACACCAGGAATGTGCCTCATTTTATCATCCGAATCTGAACAGAGCAAACAAACTGTCCATCTGAAAGCATAGTAGCAGTAAACTTGACATATAGACAGCTACAGCAAATTCTGCAAACAAATACCAGTATTGTTATCGTCACAGGTTATATGAGTCAAATTGTTTTCTTTTATAAAACAACTCTCACTTTGCATTATGGATTGTGTTTGATCCAAACCTACTTAACCCTCCCCTTGGTGGTCTGCAAAGCATGAATTAAGCTATGCAATATGCAAAGACTGCTTTGAATCAAAAAGAGAAAACTCTTTACAACTGTGGAAAACGAACACAGCTGTGAGGCTGACATTATAAAAGGCACAAGTCTGCATTTGATTCCTTTGGATTTATTTACCCTAAACATCTGAGCATCTTTCTCTGAAGAAAACTTAAATTTTTGAAAATACAAATCACAGACTTTTATGAGGACAATAGTTCAGCCTAATCGCAGTTTTAACATGTCATTAAGGATAATAAAATCCGTTGCATCTCAGGATATGTTTTAAAATGTGATTGACTGATATTACAAAAGCTTACTGTCAGCCCTGTGGTCTTTATGAGGCTGTGTTTTCACTTCAGCAGAACCAGAGAGGCCTACAAGCAGCATTTGTCATTAAAAGCATTAGGTCCATGTGTGTTTGGCCCCTCTTTAGGAAAGTGATGTCTCACTGAGAAAAAGAGCAAAAGAGGAGGGAGACTGTGGCCCTCCTGATATCTCTCTTTCAGTCAACAACCCTTCTCTCCTTTCTACCACCCCAACACACCTCTCAGTGAAAAGGTTAACGCGAATTTTATTTGCCTGCACATGGTTTCTATTTCCGCTCCCTTCTTTGGTTCCCATTCTCCCATCGCCTCTTCTGTTTCAACTTTTGCCCCATTTCCCATCATTCTCTTCCCTGCATTTTCAAACCTTGTCACCCCACTCCACTTTGGATTTTAATGACACTATTGTCCCTTTCTATGTCTTCATCAGAGGCTGTGGAACCATTAAGTCTTCTAAATAAACAAATGACTGACCACATAGTTACTTATCTTGAAAAGGCAGCCTTAAGGGTCTCATATTTAACTCCTTTTTAACAAGTTTACACTGGTCACAGATGTCCCAGAACATTTTGAAAATGTCTTGTCTAAAAATCAACAAACGTAGTGGAATTTTCTTCACGTCTACAAACCACTTTGTGACCCTAGACAGACAAGGCTTATTTTGAATTCTCATAGGCTGTATCTGGCCACAGTCCTATCAAGAAGTTGATATAACATCAGCTTTCCATTGCTGTGCTCTAGTGTTTACTGTGGCTTGACACACAAGCCAAGACATGTTCCTGCTGTACACCAGCTGATCTACTCCACACTGGTTTGCTGAAGCAACACAGCAAATCTACAGTGTGCACTTCATGTCACAGTAAGTGAATTAAATGCCACTCATTCAGTGTCACAATTAGATGGAAGTGAACAGTCAGACACTTTTACTCAAAACTTGCATGTCTTTTGCTGTTAGTATTTAATAATGTTAACCATGGGCAGTGTAGATCTTCAGCTGATTTTGACACATTATGAGCCTGAACAGTTTATGATGAAGACGAGGCTGTGATGCTTCATCAACTGGTATCAAATCACCAACATGGATCCAGGTGATGATAATTATGAACCTCACCTCTTTCCCTGTCCTCTGGTTTGATTTTATTTACATTTATTATTATTATTATTTTATAATTAGGCATCAATATCTTAAATGATAAGGCAAATGTCACATTTCCAGACTTGGAGCTGAAATAAAACCCAAATAAGTTTGATTACAACACCTCACTTGGCAATAAACACTCAAAAAAATTAAGTCCATAGATTCAACAAAAACGATGAAACAGTTAACTTGATATGACTTCCATTTGGCCATTTATTGATGCTATTTTTCACAAAATGATACAAACGACCTGTTAGTGTTTCACATTAAAAATATGACAAACTCCTCAGAAAATGTCAGGGAACAATATATTGGGAAGAAATAAATGACCAAAGAGACATTTTTTTATCAATTTTGAGTATTGTTTGTATTGTGTACAATATATTCCATCAAGTGTATAATGTCTCTTCCACTGCTATTTCTCTTTTTTCATTTCTGACCTCTTCTTCTTTGTCTCTTCTATCCATTAGTTCCCAATTTTAACTTGCCACCACCCAGTCACTACCCTCCCTGTCTCTCTCTCCCTTTCTGTTCCTTTATGTGATTATATGACCAGGCCTGACAGAGTGTGGTAACATAGAAAGCAGCATCGGTCCCCCCAAACCTGTTGACCCACCAGTCTCTTTAATTCAATACAGGATGCCCCCCACACAGTCAAAGAGATGTGACTGGGAAAATGGGTTATACTTGGAAGTATAGCAGACTTATTATGGAACCAATATGTTCTGATATTGTTGTAGGGATAGACAATAAATGCTTACATGGAGAAAGTGTGTTCTGACCATAGACTGTAAAAAACATGGATGTCATGTCGCTGGGCTTTTGTGAAGTTGCCGCAAAAACTGCTCTCCCTGGTGACTGGCTGCAGTATAGGTCAACTCTCCGTCTCCCCCATTCATCTCAACGGGCTGTAGTGAAACTTCAAAAAATTAATACACCTCGTAGAAATATTTCTCCCCTCCGTATGCTTTGGTGATATGAAAGTATTATTGGGCTGTGTTTTATCCAAGTCCTCTCTTTTCTGAAGTTTCTTTTTCATCAGTTATTAGAGTTTAAAAAATAGCCGCGGTTTACGGCAGTTTCACAACGATTGTGTACGCTGTATGCTGTGGAGTTTTGCAACCGTTTACGACAGCTGCGTCCAGATATGGTCCAGATTCTCTACTGGCTGCACAGTGGCGGCGCCCTGACGGGGGATATTATGGCTTCAAAACCGTTACATGGTAGAAGGCGGAGCCACGCTATCCAGTTCTTATAATACATCCATGGTTCTGACAGTGGCCCCATTTACATGGGTAGTTTTCCTCAATCTGATTGAAATCGACCGGATTAATCTGATTCGATGTGAATACATGAACTTTGAGTAAAGAGATCCACGTTCAATCCGTGTTTGCATGGCCCCAGCTGAATCCAATTGTAGCCGATTGTTTTTTTGACATGCGCAGAAGGTCACTCTGCCACTACCTGCAAATGTGTAAGAGAAGAAGAGGTGCACTTCCTGCTTCCTGTTTACCTCTAGAAAGATGGATCCATGTCGTGTTTTGTTGGGGACGCTTATTGTGTTATGGTTACATTTATTTGAGGCTCTAAAGTCATTTTTAACTCTCGCAGGGTTTCTATTAAAAAGTTTGTTTCCTCCACCGTCCAGTTCTTCTTTTAGTTTGCCATGTTTGTTTGGGCACGCTCTGCGTACGTCACTACGTGCCTCTTACGTACTACGGAGAACAATCCTTTCTATCAACCCAATCCACTCCACTCAGCCGTTTACATGAAGCATGGAGCGGATTATCAATCGTCGTAGACTACCTCTTGCAATCCGATCCGAAACACAATGAGATCTGGGTGAATCCGATTGGCTAAGGTGATTCCATGAGACATTCCTAATCTGATTGACCTTTCAATCTGATTGTAAATAGGATTTTTTGACCTATGTAAACAGGGCCACCTTGAAGTAAAGAAGAAGAAAAAGAGAAGAGCTATGCTGTAATGGATATATTTCACCCCATGACATGAAGCTCAGCTTGTCTGTGAAAGGTTACATAACAGGAGGTCACCTGTGGTTTATGGGTCTCAGTTAAGAATAGGTTTTAAGTAACAGTGAGTAACTCATCAGAGGCAATATCTGGTCCTAATAAATCACTGTTGACTTTGTGAGATTGCAGCTTACATTGTCCATAGAGTTTGAGTCATTAATTATTTTTGGCAAAAGATATATATTTTTTTACAAATAAGGATGTTTCAATATTTTTCCAGGTTGAAGTATTGATGGTTGAAAAAATGAAACCAGTTCTGAAGTGCAGAAAAATGTGGTGTAAATTTTGGGTGACTATACAAACTCTTACTTTTTCATTGTTGTACTACTATTTTGTAACTTGTCAATGTGTTGAGCCCAGTTAAATAACAGTTCACACTTAGTCAATAAACCACAAAAATGATTCAAATATGCAGCTTTTGATATTACAGTCATTAAAAAATAAAAATACATTACTCACAATGTAGTCACAATTGCCTACAGCAAACATGATACAAAACATTCAAAATGATGGACTTGGAAGATGACTGGCCTCATGGGTTGGAGAGGGCTCTTTATGGGTCCTGATATGACACATAGACCTATAAAATTTCATAATCTTTGACTGGCTGAGTGCCAATGGCTGACTTTTTAAGATGGACAAAGCTGAGACATTTAGCTATCTTCACCAAATTATCAAAAGAAATCATCTGCTCTTGCATCAAGGCTCTTTTCTACCAGGTTCCACAGCCGTTTGAGTGGTTTACAGCCCTGAAACACTTACGTCACGTTTCATGGTGAATTTTAGGGTATTGGTACAAGATGCTTGTTTTTGTATCTCAACAAGCTACAAGGCTTAACATATTTTATGTGGATAGCTTTAAGTAACTTCTTAGGCTGTGTTTCCACCAAGTCGTCTGGTTTGGTTAAGCACAGTTCGATATGGTTTGGTACAGTAAGCCTCACTCTCTTTCCACAGCCAGCTTCTCTCTCGGGGGCTGGATGTATGCCAGAGGAAGATAGTCACACCAGTCATGTAATTGTGTGACAGAGCAGCAGCACAATACAGCAAAGAAAGAGCAACAGTGGAGGACATTTAGCAGTTTGTAATGATTCCTCATGGCATGTATTATTTTATATTCATCGCAACAACAAATCAAGCTGTGTTTGAAAAAATGATGTGTAGTAGAAATGTGCAAGAAAGTTTGAAAATAAACTTTGTGTAAGGAGGTGATGATTCGTTGTACCAATAAGCACATTGCAGTGGGTTGCCGCACACTTTGGGATTTGATCAGTAGGCTATGCTTGATGCTTTAACAAGAGGTTACCAAAAGAGGTTGCAATATCATGATTTTTATGTATTATTTTATGCACTATTCCTTTAAATGGCAAGCCGTTAAATCAAGATTTGCTTTGTCATGTTTTAAAAGAGATAACCTAAACTTTCCCTCTTGTTAGTATATTGTCAATGCCTCTGGCTAACTCAATCCAGGTCTATTGTTGTAACCATGGGATTTTATACAAGGCTGCTTTCTCACATGACACTGTTTTTGTTTTGTCTATTCTTTGAAGTATAAAGATAATCAGTGTATGATAAATTAGGAGCACACTGTCAAAATTTATTTATCCTCCCTCTTCCCTTTTATCTCCACCTTCCCTTGAGTCAGCTCTCTTCCTCAACTCCTCAAATTTGTGATAAATCAGATGATGATGTCTGAGCCAGACAGTTTGACCTTGATTTTGCAAACTTGGTCTGTGTTACAGGGATTTTGTGGATAATCAGTTTGACCATGATGGCTGCAGTGTGATTCACCTCAAACTAAAACAAGCTGAGTCAAGTTACAGTTGTTGGGGATCAGTCCTGAAAGGTCGTAATAGTCCTGTCCTTAAACTGCCTAAAACTGAATCAGATAGCCAAGTTTCTCAGAGTCTTCACTGGCCTCCTTCCCCAAACACAGATTGAAGTTGGTCATGCATCTCATAATCTAATAAATGACCAGAATGGAAGGGTTCAAAAATTATTTATGGAGCTTAAGCTGTTCCATAAAAAGTAGGACCCTGTTAACATGTCCTCATTCACATCAAGACTTTTGCTCACGATCAAACTGAATCGCTGTAATTAGTTTTGAGACCACTCAAGATAAGTTAAAGGTATACAGATTTGTCTGTTAGGCACTTTGTAGTCATGGCAGGGACACTGAATATAAGACCTTTAGAATTTTTTTGTCTATAAAGGAAAGGTACACTACCCAGCCAGCAGTATGTACATAAAACACAACTTAATATACGTCTTCAAATGCAGGGCACATCATCAGTGATGTTTCATCATTGGGAGTTTCAGATCTCTCATACATCTGAAACCCTCTCTCAGGCGACCAAGCTGAGGTTGATCAACCACCTCAAAGCTGCAGCCTATGAGCCACGGCAGACAGTCATAAAACTTCAGACAACTACACACTGGTGGAGAGCTGTAATTGTAGGGCTAAAATAGAATGAACTCCCTTGCTAATATTTGATCAGTTGTGTTTGGACAATATAATGCACTAGAGATAACATTGCTAGCACTACATGTACAAAACCCATCTCTAATGACAATGGGATGCTATGAAGACCACAAATCAAAGAACACATTGATTTGCAAATCCTCTTTTACATACATTTATTTGAATACTATGAAGACAAATAATATCTTAAACTGATTGTCATGTTGTTGTTTTTTAATTTGATGCCTGCACCATGTCCTAAAAGTGGCAACAAAAGACTGTGAAAGTCGAGGAATGCTCAGGAAACATCTGTGTGGAAAATTCCACAGTGGAACTGGTTATTTGGAAATAACAATGATTTGTCATGATTGGGTATGAAATAACTTAACAGACCATTCAATGTATATTTCACGTGTCTATCTGGGAAAGAGCCCACAGGAAGTGTCTGGGAAGGGCAGAACCTTTTAATAGCATATCCGTCAGCTGATTAGATAATCATTCCTTCTATCATAGTCATCCGAGGCCAATAAGAAAATGTTGTAGGCAAGCCCTACCCTATAAAGGACAGAATCTGAGCTGCTTTGTCAAACAAGCTGCTCAGAAAAACTGTCAGAAGTGAAGTAAAAATATTCTCTTCATTCAGAAGTTTGTATATATATATTTTTTTTTAATAAAGAAATGTGATCCAGATTTGACAAAACTGCTACTGAAGTTGTTAGTATTTATGCTAATCTCTGTAGGAAGAGTCATATCTTGTTGTCCGCTGCCTTCCCCTTACTCCAAAAGACACTGATTGGGCCATCCCACTTTGGGCAGCACATAATCCTCTTCAACTGTGAGAAGTTAATCCTTACATCTAAAAGTGCCATGGTAAACTGCAGGAAAGGAGCAAGGTCTGTGTGTGTATCAAAACGTTATTTTAATGGATTGAAAAGAAAACACGTCCTTTAAAATGTTTTAGAGCCATTCGGATGTACTTCACGTGCTAATAAGCCATCCCCTGGACCACTGTAAGGAGTATTTTTTTTCTTCTTCTGGCTGGCTACTGCTGTTGCTGTTCTTATCAAAACGTTATTTTAATGGATTGAAAAAGAAACACGTCTTTTAAATGTTTTATAGCCATTCGGATTTATTTCACGTGCTAATAAGCCATCCCCTGGACCACTGTAAGGAGTATTTTGTCCACTTTCGTCAGTCCGGCTGCTACTCTCGGTCCATGTGCACTGCGCATGCGCAGGTCTGTGTTTATCAAACCGTTATTTTAACGGATTGAAAAAGAAAACACATCTTTTAAAATGTTTTAGAGCCATTCGGATGTACTTCACGTGCTAATAAGCCATCCCCTGGACCACTGTAAGGAGTATTTTGTCCACTTTCGTCAGTCCGGCTGCTACTGCTGTTCCACGGAGCACTGCGCATGCGCAGGTCTGTGTGTATCAAAACGTTATTTTAATGGATTGAAAAAGAAACACGTCTTTTAAATGTTTTATAGCCATTCGGATTTATTTCACGTGCTAATAAGCCATCCCCTGGACCACTGTAAGGAGTATTTTGTCCACTTTCGTCAGTCCGGCTGCTACTCTCGGTCCGCGGTGCACTGCGCATGCGCAGGTCTGTGTTTATCAAACCGTTATTTTAACGGATTGAAAAAGAAAACACATCTTTTAAAATGTTTTAGAGCCATTCGGATGTACTTCACGTGCTAATAAGCCATCCCCTGGACCACTGTAAGGAGTATTTTGTCCACTTTCGTCAGTCCGGCTGCTACTGCTGTTCTGCGGAGCACTGCGCATGCGCAGGTCTGTGTTTATCAAAACGTTATTTTAATGGATTGAAAAAGAAACACGTCTTTTAAATGTTTTATAGCCATTTGCATTTACTTCACGTGCTGATAAGCCATCCCCTGGACCACTGTAAGGAGTATTTTGTCTACTTTCGTCAGTCCGGCTCTGACTCCTATTGACTTCCAGCCATTGAGCTAAGCTACCTACGATGCTAACAGCTGGGAGCCAGCCACTGGACACACAGAAACAAAAAAGGTATTTTTGAGCTTGTCTCACTTTGTCAACGATAGGGAAAGGGCGTGGGTCCAAAATCGTTGAAGTATTCCTTTAAGCCTACAATGATGAAGGATGCAACCATGTTTTTCAGGATAAGTTCACTTGACTATAATTGCTCACATTATCATTAGCACACAAGTTTGTTGCAAGTGATTGTTAAAGCTCCATACAATGACTCACAGATACATGAAACTGACATGAAGTCTTTTGAATAGTCAACGACACAGCTAGTAAAGAATCATGGGTGGATATGTCCATTTAAGTTCACCACAGAGAGAGTTCATATTTATTAGCGCAAGTGTCCATAAAGTTAGCTGCTCATTGCCATTATTTTTGCTGTCCAGCCAAAAGGAAAGGAATGTGACATAACATGCAAATGGGGTATTATTGTGATTAATGGGCAGATTCAGTGTCTACATCAGAGATAAGAAAGATTCTGACCAGATGCAAATCATAGAGCAGCTGCTCCAAGGTTTTGGAGCCGACTTCCACTTCATTTCAAGGGAAAGTCTGTAAATCTCACAACGACAACACACTAAAGCCCTCTAGTCCTTTTTTACGGCTTCTTTGGCTAGTTTGAGCGTGGACATCAACTCTGGACAATATCAGTTCCTCTCTCACAGCCTGAGTCTCACATTCATCTTCCTTTCTCTGACCTTATTTTAGCAGCCCAACCCAAAGCCAGGCTCATCCAGGCCAAATCAAACACTTCAGCTGCCTTTATCTTGTCCTGCTCTTCTTATCATCACACTTGGCTGCTTACTCCAGTGACTCGTATTTGCTATCTTGGTATTTTCTTATTTAAATAGACCACGCTTGGACCAGGGATGGGCAACTTCACAAACCTAGAGGGCCCCAGTAATGTTAACCACACAACTGAAAGGTCACAACACAACTTATAATTTAACATAGGTGGTGATATAAATAAACAAAAGGCATTAACAAAGCATTGCTAAAAAATCAGCTATGCCAAATTTGTATTCTAAGTTAAAATATACATAGTAACACTAATAACTGAGCTAAACATATAATTGCTGATTTTAAAATGTGCGATCAAGTATTGTAGCACAAAGCAAATCAGTGCTCCTTTCTCTCTTCAGCAATTGAGGATTTATTTTGACCTCAGGCTTCAGTTTCCCCTCTTAACTTGTTTTCTGCGGTATTTTTGCTCTGAATATAGGAAATTGAGTTTATTTGTTCACTCTCATTTCTTCATTTGACATTTTGAAGCTCAAATACCCTTCTTAAGATCCAACATTGCAAATTTTGCAAATGTTCCCCTTGGTCTTAAGATTTTGATTAGGAGTGTAAATGGCATGAGTCTCAATGTGTTCCACAGTGTCACAGCTCAGTTCTCTCTCTGTTCAGAAATCTCAGGATGGAGGATAATGCTATACATTGTTTTAAATTGCTGTAAACTCTCGGTGTCATTAAAAGAGTTGTGGGAGAAAACAAGCCACAAAACAGTGGGGCGGTCATCACACGCCATAAAAAATTAATGTTTAAATTTACTTAATTTTCCGCTACCAAGCTGCTTTGATTAGGAACTACATTGAGACATAGGGTGCATCCGAATAGTCCTTTTTTGATAAGGAACCTTCCTTACTGAAGAAATGACCCGGAAGCATTTAAGCGTCGGCCATGACAAGTTAAGGAAAAGAGGGTTGTTGCTTCCTTTAATATCTCCTTTAGCTTAGGAAACACTGGACCATCGTTTTCAAAAGGAAAGAAGAAAACGCTCCATAATTTCTTGCGGCACGTGACGTGTAGAAATACTGCTCCTGCCAAAGGTTTACGCAAACTTTCGATGGAGAAGGGATGGGAATTTCTGAAGTGAATCATGTCAATAATAAGACAGAACGATGAGGCTGAAAACTTTTATGAATAACAATCAATAAAAGAAGGACAAATGAGGACTTTTACAATACTCCAAGTATAATAAATTCAAACAATGTTCATGATGATATATGTGAATGAAAAAGGGGAATAGTGCTTCTGACAATCTGCTGTATTATCAGGCTTCAGATTGTCAGTGTCTGCCTAAGATGTCAACATTTATAGATGCTCTCACGAACCTCACAGCTGTGAGCAGGAAACACACACTGCATGACCAAAGACAAAACACCATCACAGGTAAATCCTCTGATCATGGATTGTTAATGTTAACCGGTGAGGACATGAAACGACCCTGTGAGATAAGGCAGAGGACAAATGGGCTTCTTGTAGTTTATTTTCAGAACATTGTAGTTCGTCGTGGCTTACCTACGTCACAAGTAATCGTTGTCACATAAATATGACATCAAAGTGAAAGTGCAGTCGAATTCCTCTTTTACCACAGTTCTCCTTTCCTCTCGTCTTTTTCCCTTCTTCCCTTGACCCTGTGACGTTTTTTATCGGGGTTAGGGTAAAGTGGATAGGAAAGGACTTAGGAAGGACTATTTGGATCCATCCATAGCCCAGCCTATGTGTCCTTCCACCATCAGTGCCAACTAGAGTGCTTCACAAGAGGAAACAACTGCTATCAAACAGGAGAAGTTCATGATTTTGCAGTGAATATGACCACCATTGCTTTGGATATTTGAAATACTTTTATGAACTTGAGCACACAGAAAAAAACTTGATTAAGTGGAGAGTCAACAGGTCTGAACGGAAAATGGCGGAATCTGCTCTGGGAATTGGAGGACCAATGAAACACACACTACCTGATGATTCAGGTGAAAGAATTGTGAGCTCATGTCATCAATCTGAATTGAATAAAAATGTGACATAAAAATTGTTGCTCATTGAATGGTTCAGATTCCTTGGTTTATAAACTCCAACAACAAAACAGAGGAGTGAAATGAAAGTGAATCTTCAGAGTAAGTATTTGGCTTATACTGAGGAGATGGTCACACCTGTCCAATAGAAAACAGGCCAGACACATCCTTAAAAGGCAACAAGCCCAGTGCATTATGGATGTTGGATGCAGCCTTGAAAGGCAACAAGCCCAGTGCATTATGGATGTTGGATGCAGCCTTGAAAGGCAACAAGCCCAGTGCATTATGGATGTTGAGGTATTTGAAATCTTTGGGCATTGAAACTCTTTTTTGGGGGTTTTCCCATGTAGGAGGTATCATTTTATCATATTTATATTTTTAAAAGCGAACTTAAGATCTACCTTTTTAGTCTAGCTTTTAGCTGATTATATTTATTATTATTGTTATAATTATTATCCTCATTATTGCTATTATTATTTAATCTTATTGATATATTTATTTTAACCCCCTTAATATATTTTATTATGTCTATTTATTAATTTTCTTTCCACTTTAGTGCATTTTATCTCATTTTACCATATTACTATTTAAAATGCATTTTATTTATCAAATTTTTTATATTTATTTATTTTAATCTTATTTCTAATCAAGATTTTATTTCATTTTATTTATTTATTTTTATTATTTTTAATTATTATTTTAGTCCTACTTCCAGTGTTCCCTCATTTTTTAATGAAAGATGGCATCTCAGCCCTCTCACTCTGTTTTCTGTTAGAATCTCTTCTTCATGTCCTTGTATGTGTGTGCGTGCGTGTGCTGAATGTAGATTGCAAGGGTGGGGGTGAGTGAGGAGAAGGTGGGTGGGTTGTATTTCATTGTATTTATTTATACCTTTGATTATTTTAATTTGATTTACTTCATTTCTGTGTGAAGCACTTTTTGCTACAAAATTGTGTATGCAAAGTGCTATACAAATAAAGTTTGATTGATTGATTGATTGATTTTAAGCATTTTCTCAAGCTTTCTTCTGTAAGACAAACAGAAAAAGTGACAAATTCAATTTTAAAATGGGTTAAGTCTTCCTTAATTTGCTTGTTACTCAATGATGCATTTTTTAAGAAGATGCAGCAGATTATTCATTTTTTGCATAAAAACATTGCTCTGTATTCCAAGTTTTTGTGTGACAGTTTGCAAATTTTGATGTTGTATGGATCAGGTTTTGAATTTGTTCTCTAAGAACTTAAGGTTATTGAAACTTTAAGATCGATCACCAAAACAAGACATCTTTATTATTAGAAAGATAAATAAAAAAAAGTTAACTTGATGAACATGCTTTGAAATCAGTTTTTCAAATGACACAATCAGGCAGAATATTGATAATTGATTGAGATCTATTGAAAGTTAATTCTGTGTCACGAGGGAAGGGCTCCAGATGTGATCTTTGCTATTCTCCTGGCAGGGAAAAACAGACCCACCCTGCATGTTTTTAACCCTGGATTGACCTCTCTAAAGTACTCTGTTGTCTGCTTCTGTCATCCTAACCTACATCTGCCAGTCAACTGGAGGTCATCTACGACTGCAAGAGGTCACAGTGAAACCTCCAACTCCTGTTTTCAAATATCATAAACTGTGATTGGAGTCAAAAGACAAGATTTGTCTCTTTTCTGTCTTTTCTTTAAATAAGGAAGAAAACTCACAATAAAAGGCAGTAGACAAAAAGGAGATATTTTGGTGTGAAAACTAAATGGGTTTGGCCAGTTCAGCGATGAGTTGGTTCCCCTCAGGGTGTGGTGCAACTGCTTCCACAACCTGGACTTTGATTTGTTCCTGTCTGGCTGACATATGTAGAGGTCTGGCAGAGAGATCCATACAAGGGTGTTCCTCCTGAATGACTGTGAGAAATCTAAAAGGCAGTGAGACAGTGTGTCTCAAACAGTGCATCATGGCAAGACCTGGGCTCTGTCCACTTTCCCTGTAAACCATGGCTGGCTTCTCAGAGAGGAGGACATTTGAGCAGGGTGGACATTCAGCTCTGCTGAGAAGCATGATTTGGACCTTAAAGGCGAGCTGGAAAAGGCTTCTGATTTGACAGTCTTGAGTGAAAGTTCTTAACATTCAGCATTTTGTAATTTAAGTAGTCTGAGAGAAAATTCAACTCAACAATGCCCTGTTCTCAGGCTTTGAAGGAACAGATTAAAAAAAGACTGACAAAGACTGAAATTATGTATTTCTTAAAAAAAAAACAAAAACTAACAACCCCCCCCCCCCCCCCCCCTGCATTTCCTTTGTGGCTGCAGAGTGGCCATTTTGCTCTGCAATTCATATCAAAAACTGACTTTAAGAATGTTTAAACCAACTAAGGCAGGGGTGTTCAAACTTTTTACATGGAGGGCTGCATAAAGAAGAATACATGGATGGCTGGGCCACTTGCTGCACCTCACTTTTAGTGGATTTAAGTTAAAGTTTTAGGGTTTCAGGGTGTAACTGCTCTTGTGGCCCCAGGCCATCACTGGATTCACATCTTGTCAGTTATATAATGACCCTTAAAGCAGCAGAGATGTGGACACTGATGGCTAATCTTCACTGTCAGACACAAAACAAGAGTAAACTGCAAGAATGTACGTGCTTGAAGAAAATATTGCAGTATACTTTGTAATTGAGACCTTTTGACAAAGTAAATATGAAAAAAATATGCATTATTGATGGTATTTGCTGCTGTAATCAAAATGTCTTTATTCATTCCACTGTTTCAGGGGCCAATTCAAAATGGTCAGCAGGCCACATTTGGACACCCCTGAACCAAGGCAATAAACTGAGTCGAGGAACGCAGAGCCTACAAACCATCCACAAGAGGACAGGTTTAGTCTACACTCAGGTTTAAACTTTTAAAGAAGCTGGAGGAGCCAAAAGCTCAACTTGACCTTCAAAAACAGGAGAACAAGCAGCTGAGAGGACAGCTTTATGTCAGAAGGAGAACTTGGCTGCAGCAACAAACCTCTATCAACAGAGGAAGAAGATTTTAGTTCTACATGATCAGATCTGGGCTCTCAAAGAGGACAATAAGCAGCTTGTGGAGAAGGTAGAGGGTCTCAACGGAGAATTAGTCATATATCAGAAGGTCAAGGATGTGTACTTTGAAGGAGCAGACTACAGAGGAAAGAGCTGGACCAGTTATTTCATTGTACAGATGATGAAAACCTGTCCAAGAAGAAGACTGCACTGCTAAGAAACAAAATCCTGACAGTCAATAGACTATGAGGAGCTTCAGAAGCCAACAAAAGAGCTGCAGCAGGAGAGGGAGAGGAACACAAACCTCCTAAAAGAGAAGGATAACCTTAAAGAGTCACAGAAACATCAAGTCCAAGTATGACACTGAGGTCTCTGCTCTTCCTCAGCAGCTGGATTTCCTTAACTCCAAACTGGAGAGGGATATTTGGTCCAACATTGACAGACCGTTGGAGGACCAGCAAGTCTTCTTTGACCAGAGGGCTGAACTGGACACTCCATTTAAAGATAATTCAGAATATGGACATCATGCAGTAAAACTCCTCAGACAAGGCCAGAGCTCTCTTAGAGGAGATGGAGTACCTGAAACTTGAACTTGGCCAACAAAAAGTACTCAAAAAGGGAGCCATGGTGGCACGGCAGGTAGTGCACATACCTCACAGCACGAGTTACCAGTTTGGAGTGTAAAGAGGTTTGACACCAGCTGTACTTCTGTTTCTGTTAAAAATAATAATAATAATAATAAGGTCATAGTAGTGACCTTGACATTGTGCTGCCAAAATCCAGACTGTTCATCCTGATGTAAGAGTGAGTATTCGTAAAAGAACAAGAAATCTCCAATACTGCTTTTAAAAGGAAGAGGCAACCATGGGGCTTGGTGATCTTTGACCTCCAAAACATAAAGATTTATGTTTCAGGAGTGGTACAGGGAAGTTTAAAGTGGAAGACAAGGAAAAAAAAGAAACAATGTGAGAACACATTTGAAACACAGTACCATGTTGGACACTGGGAAGCATCGTCTTTATATCAACATCAGAGGTTATTCATTATCTAGAAACATGTAGGAAATACAGAATCAGCTGATCAAAATTTTGGCATTCAGGGAGACGCCCAACGTGACACAGTAGATCAACCATTCATTAGTTCATCTGCGCTACAAAAGTGTTTGGGAATAGAGTGGTGCACGGATAATGAATTTTTGTAGGAAGTTAGCATTATGCTGTTTCCACTGCTAAAAGTCTATGGGATGTTTCACTGTGTTTGGTTCATTTTTGATACTAAGCCCTGTAACAAACAAAAAATCAAGAAACTTGCATGTTCTGCTCCTTGTGATAATATCAACAAACAAACCTCATTTTCATCATTTTGTAAGCTTATATGTAAGAGTGAAAAGTTATTAGTGAGCTACAATAAAACTACAACATGGCGGTTTAACTTTGAAGAAACAACAGTATTTCCATTGTATACCATCATGTTATACCCTCTTCCTTGATCATTTCTTTTAAACCTACCACCATGTTCATGTTGGTCGTCATGACTGTGACAAAAGTGTATGAATAGTTTATTTGTAAAAACAATTGCAAATTTGAAGGTGGGCAACAAAGATGCATATTATTATTTCCCACTGAATCTGTGGGCACATTCACATTAGGCCCACTTGTTTTGAACCTGGCTTGGAATGCTGGCTTGCATTCACACTTGAAACATTGAACCGTGCCCAGGCCCACTTGCATATTTACTCAGTTTGAAACAGCAGGGGGTGATATGCACGTAACTGGTTACCAAACCTCCTGCTACGGAGGAGAATGAAGAAGAAGCTACTATAGTAACCATTTCCCGCATCAAACAACCAATGTTTACGTCTTGCTCTCTTCTTCATTTTTCTTCCCTCTAATGTGTTTTTTTTTTGTATCGTGTTTGAGGGTTAGGGTTAGGGTTTGGGTAAGCTACTATAGTAACCATTTCCCGCACCAAACAACCAATGTTTACGTCTTGCTCTCTTCATTTTTTTTCCTTCTAATGTGTTTTTTTTTTGTATCGTGTTTGAGACGGCATCAGTGACCCTCATTGTAAATCAAAACAAAGGAAAACGCATATGGGTAAGTTTTGAACAGTGCCGATTGCTCTAAGACTGCAAGGGAAGCTCAGCTTCCCCTAAAATATCCCCCCAAAAAGTGGTGATATGTACTGCTGTGTGTACATTTCATTGACTAAATATGAGCTAGAATACCTTCATCTTTTGTTCAGAATCAGCTACTTATCACAGGTAACTGGCGCAACTTCTTTCTCATTCATCCCCGCAGCGTCTCAGCGCTACAGTTGGAGTCGGACGCTGAGCGTCGTCAGACTTCAGCAGGAAAACTTAGAGTGGGTTGTTCCACCGTGGAAACTGGACGGTCATTGGATAAACGCTGGGCTTTGTCCCGCCCGTCGGACGCTCAGCGTCTCTGGGAGTCAATGAGGCAGTGGGCTGGCCTGGACGCTCAGCTTCTGCGTGATGATTGGATGATCTGTCTGAGGCCGAATCCCTTTTTGATTGACAGTGAAATGAGCCAATCAGCGATCTTGAAGTATCACCCTTTACTGCAGCATCTACTAAGTTTTACATTCAGTTGTTCTGGACTGATCCGGAGGCTTTATCGATCTCCAGCGACTTTATCTTTCTTAAAAACGACTAGCGTTGTGTTTGAAGACTCTCTCCTGCCACTTTTCTTTTCACCAACGAGCAGATCACGGATTTTCTCTCCCTTTCACTCACACTCACAGCCAGTCAATAGTCTCACGTAGCAGCTCCAGCTGCTAGTAAGCTGCACATCATGGCAGATAGTATGAATGTTGTAGACCAGATTTTGGCGAAGCCATTTGATAGTCTTCCTTACAAAGAGAAAATTAGAGTGAAACAGCAGGGCAGATCAACTCCTAAGATTGATTTAGTGCAAAAGGTGGGGAAAAGAAACAGGTCTTTTCAGCATTCCTGTTATGACAAGGTGAGCTGGCTCATTGGAAGTGCTGTCACAAAATGTGTTGTCTGGTCAAAAGTGAGTTTTGGGGAATAAAATCCCTAGAAAAGACACCAAACAGGGTCACAGATCATTTAGATAAATAAACAAAATTATGATGTAGGCCGGAAAAAAATGAACTTCCCCTCCTTGACTGACCAGCAGCCGCCACTGGTTTTGAAGGTGCTTTTACATTAGCGAATACTGTGTTTAAGCACTGGAGTTTAATGGAGTCCTTTGTGCTTTTATGGGTGTTTTACATTGATCATACAGCGATCTTCCTCCCACTCCAACATTTATTGTGCAGCTCAGAGGATGAAATGGGCCCATTCTGCACAGATGAGATGGTTTCTGAAGAGGCAGGAGACGTTGAAACTTACCTTTATATCGTTTTTTCTACACGTCAACTCGCAGTCTTCTGTAAGGTGAGTGATAACAAACCACTAGTCAACTAGTGTCTAATGATTCCCATAAGGCATTTCAAATAAGTGCGGACAACCTTTTCAAAAAAGTGTGGACAACCTGTAGTTGTTAGAAGTTACAGTGACCACAACACAGACAGAGCTATATACTCAGTCGTACAACCGTGATGTCACAGAGCAGCGGCCTCGTATCCTGGCGCGCTTGCATTCACATCTGAACCAAACCATGACTGAGACCTCTCCAGTCGCGCTGGAAAGGATCTCCCCAAGTGGGCCCTGGGCCCGGTGCCCAGGGGTGGTTTGTTTGCATTTGCACTACCAAAACGAACTGGACTTTGGGCTCAATCGCACCCGGATCCAGGACAGGGCCCCTAGTGGGAAAGCACCCTTAAAATCTGATGTGTGACGTGTGTACACCACAAATCTTATTTCAGGCACTTAAACTGGTTTCTAAATCCCATTTACATGAAGGTCTTCAGAAACAGGAAGTGCTGCATTATAACTTACTTCTGTAATTTTGGACTCTTGCCTTCACCATTACATGGGCAGAGACCTTTGAAAGCATCAGTATGAGGCAGATGATCATTCTGTCAATCATATTTATACAGGCTAATCAGACATATAAGCGGGTGCTACTACTGCAGAGTAGCAAAACAAATGCCACTTGTTGGAAGTGGAGTGAAAATTAAGAAGTGAGAAGTGCTTTAGTCTTCTTTGTTTTTCATTTAATTAAAAAATGCCAATCCTCTAAAACTGCCACTGAAGTTGTTACCATTAATGCTAATCTCTGTATAAGCAGTCACTCCCTTCTGTTATCTCCCACCTCTTCCTGCTCTAAATGATGCTGCTTGGGCTGTGCCACTTTGGGACGCTCATAGTTCCTGTAGATTGAAGCCTGACAGACACTGAATCAAGTGGATCCACCTGCACTGCAAGGTTAGAAGAGGCCAGGTTATGTAGATTTATCTACAAGTGTCATTTCATTCTCTCGTTACACCAGTTCATATGTTCTATATTTAAAAGGTTTTTTATTATAACCGTTTTATCAAAATGTGAACTAAAGTTTTTAACACTGAGCTCACCTGACTGATGCCATGGGTTTATTATTTATGTAAATTCATCCTTTGACATTTCCGCCCCTTGCCATCTGAAGACCACAGTCACGTGCATACAGGTTTAAAACCTTTCGTCACTTGTACTAACACACTGTGGACCCCAAACTTATTCCCAATCAAAATAAATACTCATCAAAGATAGTTAAGAGGATAGATTTATGGTGGGCTTCATCCTCGGTCTTCATTTCATCGTCTGTGATGAAAGGATGCAGCATGAATGGGAGTGCTGTAGATATAAGCATGCTGAGGAAAGTGTTTGTCTAGAGCTGTGCAGGGAGTCTACAATAACAGAAAGCACACAGCTCAAGGTCCATCAGATCTGACTTTTCTGATCCAGTGGATGCCTCCTGCTAACTTTGTGAGTCCTGAGTATGAGTCACACCTTCATCTTTTCACTTTAACATCACTGAAAAACAAATGACTAAGGCCTCCCTGTTAACTGAGTGCTGAGGATGAGTCAGAATCATCTTTTCACCATCTTTCACAGAAAACAAAAGACTGAGGCCTGGAAACATGTGTTCTGTTCCCACTGTATGATGCAAACTGTATTGTTGAACGTCATTAGAACAGCCACACACATACTATTAAGTTATTTAGAAAACAAGCAACCGGACAAACTAAGACACTGACATGCAACTCAACAACACATGAGAATAAAGAACAAACAAAAACATGTCCTTGTTTCCTGGTTGGATTGATGTGTGTGACTTGCTTTCATCTGTGACATCATGGTAACTATGGTCAACTAAATACAGCAGTTTCAAACTACACTGTATAGTCATTGTTTCCTGATGCTCTTGTTTTGGGGAAGTAGTGGTGCTGGAGGCTGTAATCTTTGCACTGTGATTCAGCCAAAGACTTACCATCTGTCAGCAAAGTGAGTCTTGATTTGGTTAAAACAACAGGTATGGTAGTCCTGCAGACTAGAATCTGCTGCAGGAAAATTTAGGTCAGAGGAAGCTGGGACCTCATTTAAAAACATTGTGTAGGATCTATACTAGAAGTGTATGTCTTCTCAAAAGCTGAAAATGGCGTACACCAAGAAAAAAAAATAAAAAAATCAGATTTATAAAACATTGCATGCGTACACCTACAAGCATTTTTCCCCTTATAATTTCAAGTCCATCTGGAACGTTGCTCAGGTGGATTGACCTCATCCCTCCCTCTACACACCCACATTTTTAGATGAGATAAGATTAGATTAGATATAAGTTTAATAGCCCTCTTGAAAAAAAACTCCCTATCTATCTATCTATCTATCTATCTATCTATCTATCTATCTATCTATCTATCTATCTATCTATCTATCTATCTATCTATCTATAAATGTGAATCCATAAAGTCCATTGTAAAGTCCCTTTACATAACATTTCTTATAACTTGGCACTACTGATCAATTGATCGGTTGATCGATTGATTGGACATTGGGACCCACCTGCCTTAAATTTAAGTAACATCAGCTCCATTTGGTCCATTTGCTTCCTCCTTAGGCCTGGACGCCTGTTGCACAACTTGAGGGGCTCTTCTGGGCAGTCTTCGACCTACAGGCATTACGTTAGAATACTAAGACCAGCTGCATGTGATGCAATAGCAGAAACAGGTATGTCTGCTTTACGCCTCTTGTTGAGTGACATGATAATACATTTTGCATAATGTTGGGCAGTGCCAATGCTACCCATGTGTTACATCTAAATTGAAGAACATTTAAATTTGTCCAAAATACGTCATGGGGTTGTCGAGAAATGTCATACTACACCAGCATAACATTTCTCTCTGCTTCAGACACATGGACCTGTTTTCCGCACAGCAAAATTGCAGCCATTAATGTACTTTCACCAAAATCTTGGTGATTTCTTGGCATTTGTTAACGTTGATGTGTAAATGCATATGATGTATAAGATATGGTTTTGTTTAGTCAGCAGATTTTTAGCACTAATATGTGAGAGAATCTGTAAGTGCACCCCAGCCGTGAAAGACAAGTCTTCTCTCACCCCCACATCATTCACACGCTCTACAGTAAGTGTAAGCTGCTCCATAAATCTACACTGAGGGAAAGTTCTGCTTCACACTGAGCAGCCAGCAGAGAGGAGAGAGGAGGAGGACGATGAGGGTCATTATGAAGAAAAGAGATGAATCCCCTGTTACATGAGTCGATGTTGTAGGTCTGTGGAGGTTTGAGATGCTGCCATCTTTGTGGAAGTGCTACACACACATATTCTCATGTACAAAAGTGCATATGCAAAATATATGCACATACACAAATATGCAGTTTGGTCATCCATTCTGCAAACACACTTGTCAAGTATGCTGGTTTTGGCTGATGTCTCCTCCACTGAGGGAGGAGATTGGATCCTGCAGCTCCCTGTGTGTTCACTGAAACCTGAAACCAAAACCTAAATTGTACAGCTGTGAGTGTGCACATGTGCATGCGAGTGTTTGGCTCTTGTCTTGCTTGCATTTATGAGGTAATATGCTTATTTGTTAAATCTGAATAAAGATGCATCAAAAAGCTGTGTATTACTGCAGAGTGTTGTCTTTTTATGGCAGTGATACAACTTCCATTTATTAATTGCAGTTTTGGAATTGTACTTGTAAAGCACAAATTATCACTAACCATGTGTCAGTTATTCTGCCAGAGGTAAATATGGATGTAAAAGCACAAAAATAAACACAAATGAGAACATTAAAAACATCCCTCTCAAGCTGGCCTTACACCTAATAATTTTCTCTGCAAGTTGAAGTCTCAGACAAATTCCCAACATCTTGGGGAGTCTTTATGGAGTTGGGACACACCCCAGTGATCATGGTTGTTAGATGTAAGGTGGGCTTACGTCCACAGACTGTAAAAGAATTGGACAATGCCATAGGAGCATTGGAACGCTGTTGATGCCCTCTAATGGACGCTACCATACTGCATCTCCACTGAACTTTAGAACGATCTACTCACAGATATAAAGGCCATGTTGAGGTGGAACTTGGGACATCTGACCAAAAGCATAAAAAGTTTCAATAAATCCTGATACCATGGATACCACATAATCATTAAAATGGCAGGTTACTGCAGTCAGCCTCAAGTAGACACTGTGTAAGAAAGGTTTTGGCACTTCCACAGGGGCCTCCATTTACGGTGCCAGAGGTTGTCGCCTTTGATTTTTGCAGTTTAGAGGCAGCCTTCTCCAGTCAAGCCCTTGCAACAAAATTAAACCTAATATTATTGCAAGTCAATAAACAATAGAGGCTGACACACGAACACGAAACAGAAAGCTCCAGGTTGTAAACAAAGCAGGAGATGGGTACAGCTTCGCAGCACTGTGGGAAATAAGGAGAAATCGATACATTTGTTGAATCAACAAGCAAGAACCCCTCTGTGACAGACTCCTCTTTAAACAGTGAAAGTGTGGCAAGTAAAAGAAAAAGAATGACAGACTTTACAGAGGACCTAAGACATCAATAAAATGCGTATGCCCCAGATTCAGAGCTAACCCCAGACAAGATAACAGAACCCTTTAGCTATAGATAGCTAATTGCTGTTAAAAAAGCCTCGCTACTTTGTGCCCTCTGAGTCTCTCTCTCATACATGCAAGGACGTATAGATGGGAAATAGTCTTGCATTATTATTGAACATCAATCTTTAGCCAAAAGTGCCACTGGCTTGTGTTCTTAAAAGTATCCAGAGCCCAATTCAGATCAGTAGTTAGCCCCCTGGCTATCTAGCTGTGGCAATGCCAACTGGATTTAAACCTACAAGCTTCCCAACTGTTAGCCCTTTGCCAAGCTGCTTATGTCAAAGATCACATCCATAGATCGTCTTGTGATGAGAGAATCTTCTGTTCAAAATAAGACTAAAGGCATCACTCGTTACTTCTAAATACTTCTAGTTACTCGCTTGCACTTTTTCCTAGCCTCACCCAGCCTACAACCGACTCTACTGGATTTGAAGCCTATGAGCTTCTCGGCTGAAGACTTTTAACAAGCTACCACTAAGCCAAGCTGCTAATGCCAGTTGTAACTATCTACTGCTGTTAGGTGGACTACTTTAACAAGAATTTAAATTTCAGGTTTGTATATCTACAGGTCGAAGATTAGAATATCATTTACAACAGAGGCACTTTCTTGGCTGATGCTAATGCTAGCAGTCTTCAAGTAAGCCTGCCATTAAAAACATAGCTGTGTCCTTATCCAATAAAAAAAAAACACTGTAACCGGAATACTTACTTTGAAGGTAAGCTTTAATTCTGCCTTTCTGGTTGTCTGTTTAGTTTGAAAAACTGTGATTTGAGTCTGTAGAAGTGTAAACGTTCAATACAATGATGAGTATCTGTAAAATCAGTTTGAGAGACTGCTGATTTACACACATTAGCTGTGACTACCTTTTGATTCCCAAACATCCTGAAGTGTTTTTACCATGTCATGCTGCTATTTCACTTTGGCAATGAGCCCAAAATGTTACACACAGCACCCCCTTTTATCACTTGGCTAGCCAGTACTTTCTTGCAGGCACCTGAATTATACTTTGGTACTCTGACTTCTTCATGATTTATGGTGAGATTGTGTCTGTCATCAGGTGTGTGGTTTTACAGTCTGGCTGAATCATCTACAGTTCACATTTGGCAGATCACAAGATAAAACCATGTGGTAAAACTGTCTGTATGTCTATGGTCTCCCACGCTGCTAAAATCAGTTAAGAATTTTAAAAATCTTCTGATGTGGTCTGAGCTTAAGAAGACAAGGTTGACTGGGTTACATGCAAGCAGACACATTCATATGCATACACACTGGTACCAGGATACACAGAGCGGTCTTGTTTCTTAGCTCTGTCCCAGACCAACCTCCTTGAGTCTGGCCCCGCCAATCAACAGCATGATGAGATCAAACTATGAACCACAGCTCTGTTTGACAGAGTGTGTCCGCTCCAACAGGGATCCCACCCACCCTGACACAGTGTTTATGTGTGTGTGTGGGCACGTGCGTGGACTCATTACTGTGTTTCACTCCACACATTACCTGCCAATCTTTAATGAATGACTGTCAAATGAGCTTGTAGCGGCTAACGAATTTCCACGATGTTCTTTTTTATTATTATCAAGTAATTGTGCATGACTGACGTTGTAAACAGATCTTGATGGATGTTTGTTCATGTGTGAGTGTTTGTTTGTGTCACACCCCCTGCAGAGGAGGACAGTCCTGATGGGGAATGACAGCTGTCAGTATCAGCACACACCACACACACTCAGTACCACACTTTGTATACCTTCTCGCATCTATTCACAAACATTTTCTTTCTTTTTCTTTCAGAAATATGCAGCTGCACACCAAAACACAGACACTATTTCATCTGCACAACTGATGAACTTCACACAAGTGGAGCTGATCCACACAAATCAGTTCGTACTCAGTCAGTCATTGTGTTTTGTGTTATCTTAGACTGTTGGACCACTGCTGTGTTTATTTCTACTGGTCTGATCACACACTAACATATACACACATGTGACCATTTAGATGCATAAATGTGTGTCAGTGAGCAGCCGTTTTCTCAGCACTAGTGTTGATTTTCGTGCAACCACAACAAATAAAGCAACACCAAGATTCACACAGGAAGAGTGACCTGGAGTTTGACCTTTGGCTCACAAATACATTATGTCCAAGTTATTTCTTTGCAAAGGTAATGTTTGCAAAGAAGTGCCATTAATGAGTGATATAAATAAAAAGTAAATATAAAACAAGACTGTAATACAACTGAAAATCAGCTGCAGCAACTATTGGGATGCTTGTTGACCTGTTAGCACAACCTTTTAAGTTCATCTAACCAAGCAATGAAAAGCTTGTACCACTGTCCTTTTCACTCCCTGACATTATCAAATGAGTGTCTAGAGTTCACTCAGATGACATGGTCATTCACACCTGCTCCTCTGAGCAGGGAGTATGCCCTGCAGAATGGGAGAGAAGTGGTGGACTGGGACAGGGGGGTCACTAGTGGGCAGGAGATGACGTCAAAAATATGCAGCATAAATCAGTAATTATGATATAACAAACAAAGCATCAGTGCTTCATACTATGATTACAACTTACATCCTAAATTCCTTGATAAATTCAAAAAGCATATCAACAGCAATGATGAACACATGCTTTTATCTGTCCTATCCAGTCTTTTTTGGTTTTACACCAGTTGCACTGGATGAGGCAATCATTATCCCACCTTGCCTTCAGTGAATTACCCTGTTTATTTGCTGCTGCCTTCACACTTTGGCTAACCATGTCCAACAATGTTGGATATATTAGTCTCAAAAAGGTGAAAACTGCCCTATGTTGACAAGCCCTTGAAAAAACTTCATTAATCTACATAAACATTATATAATATATACATTAATCTACATATAAAAAAATCCTGAATCCAAACTAAATTAGATTACCAGTAAAATCAAGTTACTTCCACCTTGTACGATTACCAGCATTCCCTGAGCATGTCATCAACATTTGTAGGGGATAATTTGAGTTGTTAGCAATAATTTGAAAAATTGCCTCATCTTGCAATGTCAACAAGCCCCTGTAAGAAGTCCTGGATACACATCCAAAATTAGATTACCGCTAAAATCAAAACACACCTTCCTTGTGCGATGACCAACATTCTGTGCAAATTTGATCAAATTCTGGGGAAATTTTTTAAGTCATCATGCTCATAGATGGATTGACTTACGAGTGAGCATTCAGACTAACTGTATAAAAACTTAACGTCTTTGGAAGAGGCGATAAAAAGGGGTTAGTTATGAAAAAAAATCATCCCCCAGGGGGCTCTGTAGAAAGTCTTTGGATATCTTAAATATTTATACTGAAACTGTTTGTCGGACCAGACTGTAAAGATGATTATCTAGGCTGTTAAGGCTCTGTACATTCTTTTCACACAATCCTAAGACTTTAAAGTTTCCTGTAGCTAGCTTCAAGCAGACCCTCGTAGAACAGCAGTATTTGGCACTTCCCTATTTAGCGTAATTTTTTAAGCTCTGGAAGTCGCCGCTTGTTTGAAACTCACTAAAATTGAAACTGTGGTTCATGTGGATAAAAAAAACAAACAAGCTGATCAGCATATCCCCTACTGACATCAAAGGGAGATAATCTGTAAACACATTTTGGGGAAGGTGAAGTAACAAATGTAGTAAAAGAATTTTGTTTCTAAGCTAATCAGTATTTTTAAGCCCACAGATGGTTCCTATTGAAGGACCATGTCTAATACAGCAACAGCAAACATTAGATCACTATGTTGGAAATGCATATCCACCTGCACTTTTTGCATGAGAATGTAGTTAGACACAGCTCTTGAAGATTTCAAGCTGCAGACATCAGCTTGATTAATTTGTCTCTGTTAAACAGGACAAAACTTGTAGGGACCTATGCTGTTAGAAATCTACTTTTGCACATTCTGACCAAGCCATTGAACAAAGATTGAACAAAAATGACAAACAAATAAAAGGATGGATCAAAAAATGCCAAAGGAGCAAATGAGTGAACAGACAAATAGACAGATTTCTTCATGGACAGACAAACAGTGTCACACATGGCTGGTGGAAAAATCAAATGGATCCATTTTTGAGGCAAGAACCATTTTTCTTTTACAAACCAGACTCAGAGAGTTGTGTAAGAGGCCATAACGCTAACCTTGGAATAAGAAAAATGACAGAGGGCAGAGCAATTGATTTTAAAAAAAAAATCTTACTTTATTTTCCAATAAAGACATTATTTAAATATTTGATAAGAATGGACAGAGGTCCAGATCTGTCCCTGAAGTAATAAAATGTATTTTATAGATTGAAACAAACTGACTAGCAGCTGCCAATGTGATTTGGCATATTTCTGTACTTCAAGTACTTTCTTTCAAAAGGAGACACTGGAAGGGCTGTGACTGGTAGGATAGTCATAATAAATACATAACAGCCTTACAACATGCTCAAGCTGCCCGGGATTCCTCAGTAATTGAGAGAAATAAATGCAGACCTTGGTACCTTTTCAGCAGCCAGATTGACAAATAGTCAGATCTCTGTTGTACCTGTAATTCTAGCTGTGAAGAGTCCATGAGCCCTTTCACCATAAAATTCTTAAAGTTAGAGATAAAATAAGGAATGGCATGCCCGCACCTGGCCTGTTGTGCCATTAGGTTTTTCGAACCTGACTTAGACTGCATTTCTCCAATTGACATTCAGGTACAAAATTCTGTTATCTCCTCGTCCAAAACATCAACCTGCATGTTTGACCTAATCCTGACTAAGCTTTTCAAGGATGTCTTTTGCTAAGATTGTTCATCCTTGTTGGGGACTATCAACATATCTTTATCCACATGTCACAGTCTTTTAAAGGAGCTGTAATCATACCTCTTCTTATAAAACCTACCCTTGGTTCAGGCACTGTAGCTAACAACAGGTCGATATCAAACCTTCCATTTACTTCAGAGATCCTCAAGAAAGTAGTGAAAAATCCGCTATGTGACCTCCTTCAAAACAACAGCTTGTTTGATGACTTTCAGTAAGGAATTAAACTCACCATAGCACAGAGATTGCTCGAGTTATGTAACAAATGATGTACTCTCAGCTTCAGATAGTGGACTTCTTTTTGTACTTGTCTTGCTAGGTATCAGTGCAGCTTGTTACACCATAGATCATCACATTCTCCTACAGAGATCTGAAAAACTCTGAAAATGGTTCAACTCCTACTTACCTGATCGATGTTGGTTTGTGCATGTGAACAACAAGTCTTATGTGTTCACTAAATCAGTTCTGTGCAAGGCCAAATTCTTTTCTCCTTTATATATGCTTCCCCCAGGGGATGAAACAAATATATATGTATATATATATATGTATATTTATATATATATATATATATATATATATATATATATATATATATATATATATATATATATTTATATAAATCTTGAAGGGGAGGAGTGGGAAAGAAAGTAATTGAGAACCACTGCTTTAATATAATGCACTAGCTCATGCAGCTTGAGCAGCTGTGTCAAGTTGGCCTATTGTGGCACCCCAAAGAACAAATTGATCCTAAAGATGTTTCGATGACTGCACCATGGTTGAAAGTTGCATATGTAGTAGCTACTAAATATCTTTGTGAGGGAAGTGTTGCAGTTAAGCACAGAGAATTGACATCATGAATTTGCAGCAGTGTCTGTTCTTACGTTATAGTACCATGTGGGCAAGATTGCTCAAGGCTGCAGCATTCAGATGTTAACACTATTGCTGCATATAAAGGCTGATCTTCTACTGTGCCACAGAAATGGTAACCACATTGTAATGTTTAACATGTGATGTTGCCACATGTAAGGCATTACACCATAGTAGGTCTCCTGACAAGTTTAACCCTAAAAACAGAGAAAGTTTTCAACTCTAACATGGACCCTTAACTGCTAGGTTATGGACACAGTCACTCAAAAGCTCATTGGATCTGTGGACAGACTTCTGTAGCTAACATGGTAAGACGAAAGACTTGAAGCTCATTATCTGGGCATTACCATTATCATACAGTCAGTTATTGTGGATCAAATTTGTAGCTTGACATCTTCCAGAATATTGTTTACAGTCATATAATTTCTATTAGCAATGCTACAATCAAGTTTGTGTATAAAGGGTAATAATTGTAAGTCATGATATTGAATTGCTATTGATATTGAACTTCTTCCTACTCCAAGTCACCTCATCCTTACTGTGACACAGGAAAAGCATTTTGTCAAAGGGCTCATCGATTTACACCGCTACTATGGGAATTTAACTTATTTCAGTTTATATGTGTTTTTATACAACTCTTCGAGATGCAGTACATCCTCTTTATAGACAAGTTAATGAACACAGAATGAAGTTACAGCTTTTTGTATCAAATTCTTTTAATCAACTTTTTTTCTTCTGGTGGAGAATCAGTCATGTGCCATTGCTCTTGCAGAAAATCATTTTTGATGGGTCAATAATTTCTCATTAATCAGTCACAGAGAAGTATTAAATGGGTGTCATGTTGACACTTAAAAGATTGGCACAACAAATGCGAAAACACATGCATGAACGTATGCATGTATAGTTGAATGGATGAATGACTTATGGTTGGATCAGTGAATGAACAAATGAATGAAAATGTTAAATGTTGAAATAAAAAAGCAGATTAAAAGAACTGTGTAGGTGTATGGACTGAAAGATTATTACAAAACTGGATACATTAAAAGATATATTCATATTTCAATTAATTAATATTTTCAATTAAAAGTATGGGTGATGTCAGATGGATGGAAACAATGATATTTGGATAGATGAATGGTTTGATGAAAGGACTGAAAGCAGGGTGGACCAATAGATAGATGGATGTAAAGATGGATAATTGTCAGATGGGTAGATGGATAGAAAGATAAATGGATGGATGGTTAAATTGATAGTTTGAGCCAAGAACTCAAATGGATGGATGACTTGATGAATGGTTTGAGACTTGGGTGGATAAGTGGATAGAGATATTAAAGAATGGGTGATGGTTAGTTGGATGAATGGATGGAAGTTTGAATGGATAGATAAATAAACGGTTAAATGGCTAGATGGACCAATGACTTGAAAGACTGATGGATTCAAATGTTGCTTGAGATGGATGAAAAATGCATTAAAGATGGATAGAAAAATGGATTTAATGATAAATGGATTGAAACGGCTAAATGTATAACAAGATAAATGGATGAATGAATGAATGGATTGAAAGTTGGGTGAATCAGTGACTAAAAAAATGAAGATGTGTGATGGCTGGCTGTATGTAAATAAGTTTAGATTTATAAAAAATATTAAAATATTGAAGGATCAGTGTATTTATATATTGCTCAAGATTAATAACAGATTAATGGATGGATAGCTGGATGGATGGATGTTTAAATGAATAGACAAAGAGATGGGTGGATGGATTAGTGTTAAAGGAAAAGTTCGGTTTCTACAACT
Source organism: Scarus forsteni (assembly GCA_036419115.1). Taxonomy (NCBI): domain Eukaryota; kingdom Metazoa; phylum Chordata; class Actinopteri; order Labriformes; family Labridae; genus Scarus; species Scarus forsteni. The sequence goes on along the minus strand of JAZDUH010000040.1, from coordinate 6,502,533 downwards.
TTCACATTGTTTATAGAATGAAGTAGAACAATATACTCACCCAGAAGGCTTTCCTGATCCAAACAGTGCTTCGGGAGATAATTAGATCCAAAATCAAGCGGCGGACATCCATATAATGGTAGCACACGGGGCATACAGCACTGCTCCTAAAACTGCATTAATCGTCCAAAAACTCATTAGTTTCCCCAATATTTCATCATGGTCCGCTCGGGCTACTCCTCCATTACAGTCTGTGTCACTCCAGACATGTTTTTGTAACTGTGCCGACCTCTGAACTGAAGAAGAAGAATGTATGCCTCCGCGCCTGCGCAGTACTCTCTGGAGCGCTGCCTCCACGTCCTCCTTTCGATGAGCTCCTCATCTGTAAACTCTGGCTCGAAACTGTAAGGACACCCATCATATTCAAAGTTCTCCTCCACAACATCTTCATCCGATAGATATTCTTCCATTTTGCACAAAACTGGAAGAAGAAAGTCGTTGAGTAGCCGGCGGTCGCCGCTGAAACAATGAGCCGTACTGCGCATGTGCGGAGCAAGCGTTCTTCTTCTTCAGTTCAGAGGTCAGTACAGTCACACAACATGTCTGGAGTGACACAGACTGTCGTGGAGGAGTAGCCCGAACGGACCATGATGAAATATTGGTGAAACTAATGAGTTTTTGGACGATTAATGCAGTTTTAGGAGCGGCGCTGTATGCCCTATGTGCTACCATTATACGGATGTCCGCCACTCGATTTTGGATCTAAATATCTCCCGAAGCACTGTTTGCATCAGGAAAGCCTTCTGGGTGAGTATATTGTTCTACTTCATTCTATAAACAATGTGAAAGCTGCAGAAACCGAACTTATCCTTTAAGTTTATGTGGCTATGCAAAAAGCCTCTGTCTGTGTGAAGCTAAAAAAATCCTTCCCTTCCTCCTTTTTGTCTTTGTTCCATTCAAAATCCTGCCTTTGTGAACTATTTTTCTCTCTTTTGTTTCACATGTCAATTTATTGCAGTAAGTGAGCAGTACTAGTGGGCTGTCCTTCACCACCAAACCTAAATTATGGTCACATTGTGGGGAGACAGTTTTAACATTAGAGTGAAGAGGAAAGGAGTATTCTAACGGACAGTAATGGACCAGCTATGGGTGAATGAATCCATTACAGCCATGATGTGGTTGTAAAAAAGTAAGTTAACAGACACATCTCTATATAGTCCATGAAAGGTGGTCACATGATTAGGCTTTGGACTGAAGTGGCTGAAACTGATCCAAGTTATTTCTCCCCAACAAAATACCTCTATGGCTCAGGACCACTAAGTGGATTTATGCTGCTTTGTACATTATTTGGTTCAGTTGTTGGACTTAACTCTTAAAGCTGGGAAATTGTTGACAGATTGGCTCTTGTGTCTTACAGTAAATTAGCCATGTGAAATATCTCATCATGTTGTCCAAATTAATAAGCAAATTCAGAGTTTGAGCTCTATTCAATTCGCCATGATAAACCAAACATAACTCCACACATACATCCATTTTTCTGTTATTTTGGCAACGCAATGACAGATCCCGACTGAGACATGTCTGTCAGCACAGAAAAATAATGATTTTAAAATTTCTGCTCTTACAGCAGGTAATGGGTGAAAATAAGTACTGTTGTAACACAGCATATGAATCATATTTCAAAACCTTAAAACAGGAAGTGGTAGTGGCTTAGTGAGTCCTAACAACAAGGGCTTTAAGAGTCTTAACAGTGAGTCAGTACCCATATTAGCTTACTGCATGAGCTATGCTTTATTCTTCATTGACATTTTGCAATTAAACATCGCACCCTGTTAAATTCACTTTTAATCATTTCAAGGGCCCAATCACATGCCCTGTGCATAGTGTCCTTGTGTGCTGCACAGATGTATCATTCCTTGCTTCCATTGGTTTTGTTTAAATAGTAAATGTTCTTCTTAGCACCCTGGACTGTTTGTTTGAAATTTAGGGCTGGTCTGGAGTGATTCTTCCTTGAGGATGCAGAAGGAAATTGATGATAAAATCACCTTAAACAGTGATCATCAGCTAGTGTCTCAAGGGCTACATCAGGCTCCCCCAAAATTCCCTTAGGCCTTCAGAGAATTTTCAGATGCTGAAAGTGTAAAGGGAGAAAGTTTGTTGCAGCTTTCTGTCTATTTTTGGTGGTTATGCCCAAAAAGCAATCCCACAACTCCTACAATAGTTGCAAATTTAAAGGAATCCACCCGTTATCTAATGATCAACCGGGAGTAAAAGTACTTTAGAGTCAAATCCAGTGATGGAAACATAACTGCCACAGACCAGAGTAGCCAAGGTATCTGACTTGGTAGCAGTTGTATGGATAATTGGGACTGATCTCACATTTAAAAAGCTAAAATAAATTCAGTTAAAAAACTAAAATGAATAGTCATATCAAAATACTACAGTTATTGGGTGCTGGTTTGGCGTAGTGGTTAGCACCCCATGTACATGCTTCTGCCGGTCCAGGTTCGAATCCCACCTGTGACCAGTTTGCAGAGTGTCTTCCCCTGCTGTCTCTCCCCCTTTCACAAGCCTATCCACTGTCTCTCTCCTATCAATAAAGGCACAAAATGCCCAAAAATATACATAAAAAAAAAAATATACTACAATTATTTCAATGATTTCAAAATTTGTTGTAGCATATCTCGAAAACAGGGCGGCACGGTGGCGCAGCTGGTAGTGCATGTGCCTCACAGCAAGAAGGTTCCCGGTTCGATTCCAGGTCAGGAGGGCCTTTCTGTGTGAAGTTTGCATGTTCTTCCCGTGCATGCGTTGGTTCTCTCCGGGCACTCCGGCTTCATCCCACAGACCAACAACATGCTCATTAGGTTAATTGGTAACTCTAAATTGTCCTTAGGTATGAGTGTGAGCGTGAATGGTTGTCTGTCTCTCTATGTGGCCCTGCGATCGACTGGCGACCGATTCAGGGTGTACCCCGCCCCTCGCCCGATGATAGTTGGGATCGGCTCCAGCCCCCCGCAACCCCGAAAGGGATAGCCGGGTATAGAAAATGAGTGAATGAATGAATATCTCGAAAACAACTGGCTATTGATGACCCCTAACCTAAAGCCTGACCCAGAGTCTACATATTAGAAGAAGGTAATCATCAGAAGAATCCATCCACATAGCCACTACTCAGCTTTGTCTATACTGACTTTTGTAGACACTTGACAATAATAAGGTCCTTTACTTCAGTCGATGGAGGAAGTGTTGCTGTCCATTTGACTACAATGCATTCTTTATAATTATGTCCAAAGTGCATTTCTTGAGCCATAAATTACCTCTTTTTAGTCTGCTAACATCAATATACAGACATCAGTGACTGTCAAACATGCTGAGTCACCTTGTTGGCACTCTGAAACCAAGACACAAGTGAAGATCAGATTGAATAAAACAGTTTTCAGTACACAGTTAGAGATCATAAAACTCATAAAAACCCTTGCTATTATAATGAATTTAAGCTGTAATAAAGGTATAGCAAATGTATTTTATGTTAGCAAACCAATCATGTTTTGTATTGACAAAAGTCAAAATTAACATGGACGTATTTTAAAATATTTGAACCCGGCAAGTGCATGTATTTGAATTTAACTTAAAACAATTTATTTTAATGGGTTAACGGTAAACGATTTAGTTCCGTTTTTGAGTGTACCTCATTAGTTACATGTTAATTAAAATGTTTTTATATGTTTATCAGACATGAATTATATGAAAAAGGGACATGCAGAACACTTTCCTCTGTTTTCCAAAGCTTGTTTGATCAATGGGTCAAACTGACAATGTTTTGCAAGACTACTAGCATAAGCTCACCAAGAGTTATTGGTCCCACTTAAGGATGGGAATCGAAAACCAATTCCAGTTGAGAATTGTAACAGCTCCATCAAAAAATCGATATCATTAATCTTTTTGCTTATCAATTCCCTTATCAATTCCTTCCACTGACAGGGTTCAGAAGCATCAGAACTGTAGCTTAATTTTCGTTGCACCTACTGCACAACCTTAAGTGAGTGGAAAGCAGATTCTATGCTGTGACTTGTTTGACATTGTTACCACTGAAAATCAGACCAACTTTTGCCCACATGCAAAATATGCAGGAATCGATAACGGAATCATTAAAGACCTGGATCGATTAGCAGGATTGTTGTCAGCATTGGTATTGATAAAATCTTATCAATTCCCATCCCTAGTCCCACTACTGAAACACTAAAGTGCCCTCTTTGCTAAAGAGCATGTTAACAGAAAGTTGGCACTTTACCTTGTCATGAAGCTTCTTTGTCAAGAGGCACCAGGCTGTTTTCGCAGTTCTGGACTGACATTACATGGTTTTGTCTGATTCATGATGCAGTCACAGCTAATTTGTCAACCATTAGATTAAACTTTTGTACATGAGAAATGGACTTAGTAATGTTAGATCTCAAGTAGACTCTATAGTTATGGAAGTTTCATTTGAATAAATCATTTTACCCCAAGCCAGTACATCATAAATATGGTATTTTTCTTTTGATTCATATAAAATTGTAAAACTTTGTGACCTATCTTAAATGCCAGTACATTCCCGCCGTCACTGACCTGAGTCAAGGTCTAATTAAGTACAGTAACTTAAAACACCTGCTATAGAGCACAGAGCCTTCTACTTTAGTGCCATAAGAGGTAAATCACTGTGTACTGTAATGGAAAAAGTGATCATGGCCTCTATTACATGTAATAATTGGCCATATGATTGGGTCATCATAGAAATGCGGCTGTTCTCTATGATTTATTACATGACACAAGCAGTTGTATATTAAACCTGCCTTTATGAATTTGTATAAAAACACTATAAATCTATGATTTCCTGGAGCATCATAGTAAACCTGCATTACTCCTGATGTCACACAAACAGCTGGAGCTCCTGACAGAATTCATTGGTTAATTAAACTTTTCATGGGCAATGAGAACGACAAGCATGAAACCACACAAGTGTTCTCTTTTAATTGTTAAGGTGCACATGTCAACAGCACGGCAACCCTGGCCAAGTGGGACTGCTATTACAGCTGCCATTGTATAGGAATGTATATGAGATCTCTTTACAGCAGTATAGGTGTGGTCTAGCTCTGTAGAGAAATGCACAGATGAAACCAGTGCAGTGGGCTTAAACAGCTTATTTTGCAGAAAGATGAGTTAATCATTGTCAGTTTTTCACACTTCTAAACCAATCTATCTATCACCTGTGGTTATTATGATCGTAAGGAAGAACTAAACAATCAGAAAATCCTAAACCTTTACCAGTTCACTGTGGTTGTGGTTGTTTAATTCACAAAAGTAAGCAAATTGGGTTTAGGAAAGTATTTTCACATAAAAGTTAGAAATCATGGCACTGATAGGGGCATCTTTTATCCATAACTACATACTGAATGGAGCACAGTACTGCACATTAAAAACTTAAGAGATGTAGTTTGTCCTTTATGACTGCACAAGTTTAGTGACTAAAACAGCATCTTTGAGAGTAACAACATAATTTCAATCCAAGCTGTGACTTATAAAATGTGTTTACATGGAGGTGACAGCACATCTCAATAGCAACTTCATAGCTTTTACCTGAGCTGCATGTTATTCCTACACTAAAAGCAGAAGGCATGACTAAATTCTTGTAATGCTGGACATAAAACAAGCTCCTTATCAGTCCAGCTGTAAAGTATCTGGTCATACGGGTACTTTTCCTATATTTCAACATGATGCAGTCACTGTGTTTACAGCCAGCACACCCTGCCTGAATTGTAAATAAGCTTGCACACTCCTTAAGATGGCTATAGACTACAAGCCTTCAAGATTAGCAACCTGAAGTTTGGCTCAGTGGCTCCAGTTTAAGTGAAGTTGGCAACGATCTACTACTCTGATGGTCCAAACGATTCGTATACAGCAAAATTACCCTCGTGGTTGTCATAGACTTTGTTGGAGATACTGTAGGATGGCTCAAAATACAGACTCCAACACCAGGTAAGAGGTTAGAAAACACAGTTTATCACCAGGGAGGGTTAGGTACAGAGGTAGACAATCAGCACAGGCAGGGGTAACCAAAATGATAGGCAAGAGGCAAGGTCCGAGGGAAAACAGGGTCAGATTAAAATAAAATGAGGTAGAAGAAGGATTGCTGGAATATGACTGTGTGGTACAAGACAGTTAGAGACATGAGGTTATATACACGAGGGAATAGGGAGTAATAAGACACAGTTGGGGAGGAGACGTGACATAGACCTGGAACAGAGACAAGGGTGAAGTTTGTGACATGAAACATGAGGTGAAAATGAATGTAACTTAACAGACATGACAGGGCAATCAGATATACTAAGAGAGAATCTGAGAATTAAGAGAGAATCTGTCTTACAGGATCACCTCTGAATAAGATTGAGCGACTAACCTTGCAGTGTTGATGGAGTCAGGCAGATTCATCCTGCAAAGCTCCGACCTAAAATGACTGTGAGCAGCCCAAAGCGGCACGGTTCAGTCAGCATCCTTGATCAGCCAGTCACCTGCTGCATATGTTTAAAAAATTTCTGTCCATTCCCAAATAGTATTTGTGTGCTGATGTCCCTGTTAATGTCCCACAAATGCTTATATGTCTCAATTTAGGGCAGCATCCTTTTCACCAACTAAAGTAAGATAACAAGACATTTCAACATGCTTACAAACACCATTTTTCCGTAAAAGTCTGTCAATGTTGTAGCCAAAACTTTTGCTGATTAACCCAATTAAAACATATATAGAGATATAATAACATATAGCATATGCGTTTATAACCTATAAATACCCTGCATGTTAAAGTTAATTTGCCTTTATATGTGTCAATCAATTCTAGCATGCAGCTGCATTTGGTTTGGCAGCTTGTCTCAAGTCTGGTGAAGTCATCCAGGGAAAGGACGCCAGTGTTTTCCACATAGCCTCAGGTGAGGCACATCTCGTTTCAAAAAAATCATAGATGTTTCAAACACTGCAAAAGACCCTTTTGTGTCAACCTACAGAGGAAATGCTGCTATATAATGCCATATTAAGGCCAGCAACTCAATATGTTCTACTAATATCTCTTATTCTTCATCTAAACAGACCTTTGGATAATCAAGCAACTTATTCCACCCTCTTTGCACAATGTGCATCTCTTTCTGGCCCGGGTTGCTATGCAAAACTGAAAGATATAGTTAGACATTTTTGCTTTTACACCATGCTACAGGTACACAGTTTGATTAAGGACAGGCTGTTTAGCAGGTCAACCCTTTACTGAAATATTCCAGTTAAAACAATTACAAAAATAATACCGTTCTACTTTTTTAAAAAAATGGTTAATTGGTTCTGCCAGTGTAGCAGTGAGTCATAAGAGTTTGAAAAGAAGTCATGTCAGATGAGTTTGGAGCTAATTATCAATTATCAGACATGATGTACTCGCTGGTTCTCCAACAGTTCACTCCTGTGGGTTCAGCATAGAGCCTTTACTCTTTCTTTATCAAGTAAAGTGCAGCAAGTTGTTCATTTAATTCTATACATACAACACCATCAATACATTTGACAAGCTGGGCAGTGAGGTCTGGTGTCACAGAGACACCCACCTCACGATGGCTTTTTCTGCCATCATGTTGACGTTTTTCTAACCTTCCCTACTTGTAACATATCCAAGCTCTGGAAATGCATGCTCTTGGTAGTTCGGTGCTGGTTCAAACCCTCCATGGCACCAACAAAAACCTCCTTTATGCAACCCTGCCTACCACATGGTAAAAATCAGGTCAGGCAAAAAATGACCACAAACAGCATTGGCACCTTTAACTGACTCATTCATTTAATGCATTAAAGCTCTGGGTGGTGTCAGTGGTCATACTTACCCTAACACATGGACCCTAGGGGAATGTTGAGCTCGTATAGTGTCAGGGTGAGGCATTCTGATTTAGGCTAGCACTAACCTCTGTCAGGCTGGGCTGTTGTTCTACCTCCTCCTATCCTAAAATTTGAAACATTAATAGATGATATTATGTGATTTCATACATATGGCAGCAAACTCAACTTAATGACAATGCTCTGCTATCTACCCAAGCCCATGGCCCCTATAGAGCCCCACAATTAAAAAGCATGGACATGATACCTGAGGGGGGAGAGAAGAAAAAAAAGGGCAAATAAAGACAGAAAACATCTAAAGAAGAACCCTGGAACAGAGCCTGGATGAAGTACCCTGATTTGGGTTTGCACTTACCCCTGCTGAATTTGGCTGTAGCTCTACCTTCCACTACCCTCACTTTTGAAGAAAAGTAATGATAGATGAGAACATTGAATTGAAATATAACATGTCAACATTTAAACATCGAAAAAAATAATGGATATTTTCTTCACATCATGCTTAGCTTAAAAAAAAAAAAGGTTTGCTAGAGTAGTTTGAAACATAGGCCTCAGCCCGTTCAGCCTGTCTTACTCTGCTGATAAAATAAAGTTGAAATCAAAAGACAAAGTGTATCTTTTTACCCAAAAAACCTAAATCTACAATATTTGCACAATACTCAGAGGTGGCTTCAGTATAATTGACATTTATCCCATTGCTTAAACTGCAGTCTCAGATTAATGACCTTGGGTTGAAGCAAATTTTGACAGATTTGTTTTATGGATGCAGATGAGGGGAGAAATCATGAGCCAGATTGAAAGCAGAAATCATTTCCACTCACAGTTCTTCCCACAGAAAACTCCGGAAAGTCTGTAAGAAAACGAGTGTTTCTGTCTAGACGAGCAACTGGAGAAGTTGGACTGTTTTACTAGCTGTAGCCTTTTGCTTCCTGATAGTTTTGGCACGTGTGTATCTCATGGGTCGCTGAATGCACCTGCTTAAAAGAAAGAGTTGATGTAGTTTTAGTTGTATTTTTGATTGTGAACGTGTGGGTAGTTCTGCTTTTTATTTCACAGGGAAACTGAAAGTATTGCCATTCAAGCATGAAAAAGTAATGCAACTTTCTTCCATATTTTTCTTTATATTCATGCGCTTGTTTTCGGACATTATTTCTAAACTTACCACAAAAGTTCACATTGATCTTAGAGGGTCAAAATAGAGTTTGTGTTTGGATAGTGCAGTGATTAAGTGTGAATATAAATAAGAGCTCTGGTTTCTGTGGTGTAGCTATAAACAGAAAGGCACTAAATCAGCATGTTGCTCAATGAGTTTCAATATTTTGAGGCTGCAGCGTCAAAACCTTGTTTTGCAGCTGCAGGCTTAAATATAAAATCTCACCCTCCTACTTTATATCTAATGTAATAAACAATAACAGCAAGCATATAGCCACAGAACTTGAGCCTTTGCATTAAAAACTGCACTTCATCAACTTCTGTTACACATTTTTTATTATTGCCATTAATCAAAAGTACTTCAAAGTAGAAACAAACACAAAGTAAAACTTTACTGCCATTGGTATCAGTTAAGTGGAAGTCTATGCTAAGCTCATTAACACAGTTCAGGTTTCTTAGATTTGAGCAGAGGGGGACAAAAATCTCCTGGCTCATTTAGAAAAGGTAAGTCCCTGACACAGAATCATAATTATTTATGTATTTTCAGTGAAGTCATTAAAATGTTTGACATCATTGTGTGTGTGTTTTGTGGTTCTATTTCGTATAAATTTCACCCTTGAGCGTCAGCACACCACTAAAATTTTATTCAATACCCACCTGCATAATAGACCACATGCTAAGCATCATCCTGTCTATGAAAAGCTGCACAATCTGCTTCCTGCTTTTCTTCAGCAGTCATGCAGCATCTTGAAGACTCTCAGGTGTCTTCAGAGACTATAACACTGTGCAGGGAATGCCAGAAGGCTACATCATGAGCTTTGACCTACATTCTCACTGTGAAACGTGCCTTGTGCCGGAGCATGCCAGGCTCAATACAAATACATCCACCTGCCCTTCAGTTTCTCCCTGGTCGCACACACGTTCTCCAAGTGTGTGGAAATATGGAATTAGTGTCATTTTCTATCTGGATGACCTGCTTCTGCTGGCCCAGTCCATTTAGGAAGCAGCATTACAGACAGGGAAGTTAGTGTTGAAGTTTCCACACCTGGGCTTTGCCATCAACTGAAAAAAGAAAAGCTCTCTCATCCCAACCCAGCTCACTGTTTATCTGGGAGCGGAGCTAAATTCAGTCACCATGAGAACGTGTCTCTCTCTGGAATTACCCGGTAATCAGCCAGCATCTGTAGGCTAGGCCACTGAGCGGGAGCGCCAGAGCAGCTAAGTCAACGACATGGGCTGCTTTTCAGCGCTGATGTGTCTATGTGGACCAGGATCCCAATATATGTCCCCTGCCTCACGTTCTCTTTCCTTCAGCTTTTGGTAGACTAGGGGTCTGGCTTTCCGCACAGTTAAGACCTAAGCTGCAGCTATTTTATCACGTCATGAAGGTTTTGGTGACAAATCAGTGTTCAGTCACTTTCAGAAACTTAAGCCTTTCTAAAAAGGCATTAGAAGGAGCAGACTGATGTCTCTTTCCTTACCAGTAGGATTTAGCTTGTTTCACTGCCCTGACAGTGGCCCCCTTTGAGCCGCTGGATAAAATCAGAAGTGTCTATTGAATTTTGGCTTTTTTTATGACCTAATCGGCTTTTAAGCCAAAGAGCATCCCCAGCTCGTCCAGATCGAGAGTCAGAACCCTCACCAAGGCAAGGCAAGGCAAGTTTATTTGTAGAGCACAATTCATACACAAGGCAATTCAAAGTGCTTTACAGAACAAGAAAAATGCATTTAAATCACAGTACAAAACAGAGTCAACATTAATCATTATAAAATTCCTTTAAAAAATCATAATACAAAATAAAATCAACATTAATCATTATAAAATAAATTTAAAAAGAAGTTTCTTTTCTCTTCCTCACAGCACTCAGGCTAAGGACATGGCTTTGCATCTCCTTAGCCTGGTGTGCGTGCTTCATGTTTTCCTTAAAAGCAAAACACTTAGCCTCTTTTTCCAACTTAAATTAATATCTGCGTTTAGAATGGCAGATAAGTCATGTGACTGCCCAAAAGCACTAGGAGTGACACGTGTTTTTGGTCACTAGATTTTAGTTTAACTTACAACAAACAAACACTTTGCTTTAGGACATAATGTACACTTCACATGTGTGCTCTTGCCTTTTACTTTTTGTACTTCCATCCTGAAAACATCAGTTTTAACTCCACAAGCCACTCCAGACTTCTGTAACTTCTTAATTGAGTTTATATTGATGGTGGATCATGCACCAGATTTCTCCTGGGTTTTGGGACATAACAAGCACAAATGAGCAACAGTACTACAGGAACATGCCCAAAAACTGCAACCCACAACTCCCAATATACACGTACAAGTCAGAAAATGAAGAAGCTGAAAGTTGCTTATAAAAAGTGGACCTGGCAACTCAGGCATCTTGTTCTCTCGTGTCTGTTTGCAGTGCAGCTCCTGCCTGTGTCCAGCTGAGCGAGGCAGGTCGGATAACAGCTGCTATACATCGATGGAAAGTAGCGCGCCACATATTACTGTAGGTAACAGTAACAACATTGTAACATTTGAAATAGTTAATTTTTAGATGACCTCTGACTGGAAAAAAGTAACGCCGTTTTTTTAACACAACTATTCCCAACACTGGTTAAAAGTGAAAGCAAATAATATCAGTTACCAAAATAGATAAACTCTTCAATTTGCACGTCATGTTTAACAGATTAACCAGCTATATGCTGAGTGAAAAAAGTCAAAGCAAATCAAGTAACTCTTCTGCGCTTCAAAGTCCCTCTTTTCTAGCTCTTCTCCCAAGTTTGTGGATGCAATTGACAGAAAAATTAGAGACAAGATGTTGAGGAAGGAATATCACATTGGGCACTCACATGCAATTCAGTGTTAGTTGCTTTCTGACGCTTTCTCATCTTGCATTTTGTTAAGGCATAGTGAGTAATACAGCTTGATAAACTCTCTAAAGGGAGTACATTCCAATTAATTATTTATTTAAAGTAACACTGGTAGGTGTTACAGCAAGCTAAATTTTAACATCAAAGTTATTCAATATCAACGATTCTTAAAAAAGAGTCAATTGTCGTGTGGACGCATATTTACAATTTAGTTGTGTTAATAATTAACTCTGGTATTGTTACCTAGGTCTTGTTGTTTTACTGGTTTAGATGTAAATTAAAGTATCTCTGACATCTCTCTCTGAGATAACATGGGAGAAGAGCATTGTCTGTGTGCACAACATGCATTGTAAAAGGGCTGAAGAGAAGTCAGTGGTTTGATCCCCTGTGATTGCCACTGTTGTTAAATAAAAGAAAGAATATGCTCACTGTCACTGAACAGATGAATACAAGATTTGTTGCAGAGCTTAAGTAGAGCTCAGTCCATCTTGTAACATAAGAACTGAGGCAACTCAAAAATCTGTTCCACTCACATAAAGTACATCAGGAAGACAAGATCATGAGCTATTACAGTCAACAGAGCAGAGACACTTTCAAGTCCTGCGGTTAAACATAACAGAGTATATTACAGCCAGACTGACCACTGAGCTCTGCAGGTAGATCATCCCACTGTCTGACAGAGAAACATCTGTTTAATATATGACAAACCTCAGTGGAGGCTCTGCTCCCTGTCTGAGAGCAAGGCGGTGTAACAAAGTGTGACAGGAGGAGCCATTTGGTCAACTTGTGTCTGTGAGTGTGTCTCTCGACACATGTTGGCATGCGAGTGTGTTTCCAGGTGTTATGGGAGGAGAGGACAGTGACAGGAAATTCTTCCTGATAGAAGAAGCCAAAAGGTGTTGACTGACTGACCGGCTGGCTGCTTGAACCGTTGCTGCGTGTGATTTGCTTTCTGGGTGGCTGACAGACTCCATTACTGTGCTGATGATTGGCTGACCACGCAGCCAGCTGATTGGGTGACCTTGGAAGCTGCTTGCTGGTTGACTGATGGGGTTTGCAGGCTGTCAATCAGCCCAGGAGTCTGCATGATAAGTGTGTGTTGGAAGGTCCCTGCATGTGTGTTGTTAACAAGGCTGAAACAACATGATCACCCACTTAGTTTCCTCTCTGTCTATTTACAGCCACATGCCCTCCATGACTGAGAGCCACACCAAAGACTTTATCTAGAAGATAACAGACCCAGAAAAAGAAAAACAGAAAAGTTTGGAGTGGAAACACAGAGGGTGTTTAAACTTTAGTATACTGATAATATGATGATCATATTAAGACCAAGGCATTTACTGGCACACAGAGAAAACCGTAGTTAGTTATAAAGTAGACATGATAAATAATAGAATGCTGCGATGGGTTGCCCCAGCTCTGCTTCAGTTCAAAAAAGTAACACCTCAGTATATCTGAGTTGGGTTGATACAGATGAAAAGGATTAGCCTGATGTCTCTGTAATGCAAACAATCAAAGTAACAAATTAGGTTACAGCCTGAATAGTTTTAATGAAGCTGAAGTGTGGACTTTAAACCGTAACTTGAGAAAGAAGTTACCCAGTGGGCATCTGATGTCAATTCAGCATCATTATGACATCAAACACTGACATCAAATTGTCATCATAACTTGGTCAAAAACGTAAATCAACATGACATCAATCCTTGACAGGCATCAAATCAACGTATATTTGATGTCCAGTTTTGTGCAGCAATGTTGTTTTGATGTCAAATATATTGATCAGCAATGTATGATGTGAGGTTGATCCCTTGGTTAGACCTTTTTACAACCATAAGGAGGTAAAGGCTTGTAGGCTATTAATCATGGTAGTCAAAATCTTGACCAATTTTCAACATCAAATTGATGTCACGGTGCCTGCTGGGTTAAGCCGATGCAATAGGGTTTGTGTCTTTGAACACATATTATACACAAACCACTGGAGTATGTGAATCTAAGAAAGAAAATTACCACTTTGACTTACATTGGACTTGACACCTTTAAATGATAACAGTGGATAAAGAAAATGTGAGTCCTCCTCATCTCCAGCAACAGTAAACATTAAACATGGCTGATAAGTACTGTATGTGCTGTAAAAGCAACATCCTGCGGCCTGTGCACAGACTTGTATTGGTCAGCATTTTAATATTTTCCTCAATTTAATTCCAATTTAAGTGTTTTAATACTCGAAGACAACAGTAATTTGGTGTTCTATGAGCAGGACGCTCTGTCATGTTTGTTTTGCTGTTGCATAACTTGGCTGAGGCTGTGCCTGCTGTCCAAAAACAGGTTATAAACATGCCACAGTATCCTGTTTTCTCTGTGTACATTCAAGAGATAAAATTGGGTTGTTGATATAGAAATGTGTCCTGCATCTATAATTGGGATGTGGTGCTCCTATGTCCATGCACAAAACAGGTTTCATTAGGTATTTGAGGAACTTGATGAAACCTGTGTTACTGGGCTATTTGAGTCCATATGAAGACAGTCAGTGTTTGAATCTCAGAGAGAAACTTCTGTTTAAACACAGTGATAGAAGTAAAAATGTATGTCAATATTCTGATTAATATCTTTCCTGCTAGTGATTTGTCAGAATTCCCAGACTGCAGTCATATTTACATAAAACTGTAGCTGCATTTAATTATCTTGTCATATAAAATAATATATATTGCTTGTCACCAAAAAGTCTCCAGTAAAAAACAATGTGAGAATCTGAGCTTTAACATGTTGTAATGGGAGATTATTTCGGAGCAAGGATCAACTTTTATATTTTAGAGTGTAACATCAGTCACAAACTGATGGGGAAACATTCAGCTTAGGAAAAAATAAGCAGCAGTTAAACAGAGTCTTGGACAAATCCAAACAAAGATTTTATTTTCAGAGTGATGGATCATGAAGCAGAGGCTGTTTCCAGCGCAGTGGAAGATATTTACCTAAGAACAACTGTCCTCTGAGGGCAAGACAACTTGTCCTGTGAACTCATTAAACAAACCAGGAGTTATGCAATTAGGTGTTGATTTATTGATGCTCATATCCCTGTTAATGCAAGAAACAGCGGCACATACAAGACAGGCCATAGGTTATAAAATGCTGACATCAGCATAACATACTGTAGCTGTAAACTTACAGTAAGTTGTTTTATATTTCAGCAGAACTGTCATACCTGCTACATTTTTAACACAGTCTCCTGTGGCCTAAATAAAACACAATATGTTCCATATTTCAACTGCTAGAATGGGTTTTTATTGGTACATATACAGCTGGCTGTAGGAAGACATTAAAGGGAGGTGACGTGCAGCTATGTTTCATGACTCACTGTGATGTCACAAGGAGAGTAGACAATAAACAAAGTGCTGCAGGGGTGATGTAATTTTGTAGGCCAACATAGATAATAGCATCCCACTGGTTCTCCCAACTGAAAACCTGTGAGTTAGTGCTGATCATAAAGCTGTGTTGAACAAAAGCTCATTAAACTTACCCTTTATGTTAAAATTTTATGAAGCAATTCAAACTTGTTTTAGTTTTAAATATAATAAGCAAGAGCAAAAAAAATGTAAGCATTTAAACTGCAACATGGCAGCTTGGCATAGCTTCGCTTTCGTATTAAAATTCATTTCAAATGTAGATTTCTCATGGTAATCTTTCTTCATGTTTGTTTTCCCATCTTCCTCATGTCTTATTTAACAGCTAAAGAGAGACAGGAAAGTTTTATCAATGGATGACAAACACCCTAGACCATGTAAGACTGGCATGTCAAACTCAAGGCCATACCTGGCCTGGGTTATGATTAAATGTAGCCCCCAAGAAAATTTCCCACAATGTACTGCAACAGTAGCCATGCAGGACCTGTGCACCACCCCTCCTCAGCAGACAAATGCATTGATCTGTGCTATTAAAGTGACTTTTATATATACCTGAAAACAAATAAACTCTTTAAATTCATGTCGCTGATTAAAACATAGCCAACTTTGACTGTTCAAGAAATATTGCTCCTGTTTGGTCCACAACTTGGACAGTATTTTAAGGTTCAGCCCCTTCTGAGATTGAGTTTGACACCCCTGATTTCAGGGAGGTTTATTTGGTATGGTAATTTATCCAGGAAAGCAAGGAAGTAGTTCCCAGTTTTTTACTGGCCCTTGTGGGATCAAGTCCCACAAGGGCCAGTCTCCGACTTATCGGCGTTCCAGTTGAAGTCAGAAAAAAACATGCCTAACTACCAGGCTATTGTTAGCTGTTGTTAGCACGCCCTGCGTTGTTGTATGAAGAATGTGATTATCACTATGGCAGCATTTTTGTAAATATAAGTCTAACAATACGATGTATACAGCTGATCTAGAGCGACACACCCCAGTCAGAAGTGCAAATAAATTGATTATTACAGGAGCTAAATAACTGTTCACACTGGGGGCATCCATCTTCGATTGACACCTCGGGGTGGTGAGGTTTCACCGAGTTCCCAGTAGGAAATTCAGACTTTGGGGGACGTTCCAGTTTTAGTTTCCCACTCGGAGCTCAAAATTCCTACTTCTAACTACAACTTGAAAGCACCGGAGACGTGAAGCCAAATGTGTTTGTTTGTTGTGGTAAATGCAGCATGGATCTTTGTCGGAACTTTGCATTGCTTTACAAGTTCTTTTTCAACAACTTACAGGATGCAAAGCCACGAGGTAATGTATCTCTTTCTAGTTACGTAGCGGTAGTTTTTGATGTGTGACGACAAGCAATGCAGGGAAAAGTTATTATCGTAGTTGTAGACGGCTATATATCGCTACATACAGCCCGGCGCTCTCAGATGTGTAATATAAATAATAAAATAATATAAATTTGCTCTAGTTTTAATTGTCTTGTTCCTGAAGTTGAGTATCCAGGCCAGTCCAGCCCTGTATGACCCGACCAGGAGGCTAAAGAATAGCATTTATAGATAACCTATTTAGATGCTATAAAACTCATCAATAAGTGTGCATTTTGATCAGGCATACATCTAAAAGTGAGACTTTTTTGTACTTACTTAAAAACTCCTCACAGTCTCTTTAAGCTGGTACAGCTCTTAAAAACTGGTTGGAGGTCAGGCATAGTCTGGGTTGCTGGTTTGGTGCAGTGGTAAGCAACTTGGCATGTTCATAATCCACCAGGTCTGTTCCAGCTAGTATGTCTCACACATGTTTCAGCCAGCCCAATTCAATTTGCATCTAAGGCCTATTTGCCAATTGACCTCCCTCTCTCTCTCTCTTTCACCCACTATTCCATGCCATCAGTTGTTCACATGTGCTGCTTTAGTTTGGTATTTTAAAAGTAAATTATTTTGCCATCAAGGTGATTATTTTTTAAAATATTGTGACATATTACAGTTATTTAATGTAGATTAACCAAAATATCATTGGTCTTGATTGTAAGTAGTTGTTCTCTCCAAACTCAAAATTTCGGTGCGGAGAATTTACCTTGAAATTTTGTAGCTTGTTTATTTTTTCACAGTGTGTCAGTGGATGATAGAAATTTCAATCAAAGACAGCCCACCCCCTTGGCCAATGTTAGTCTATAAATTCTCAGAAATGATCTGCCCTACATCTTTGCTTCAACCAATGACGTGTCGTCATCCACGTGACACATTAAAGGTGCTATGAGGAGAATCTGTTACCGGCGACATTAGGACTCTGCTACCCATGAGCACGTGCGGCGACTGTCGTAATGCTGCATTCCAGTAACCTCGGAACTGGGAGTGACATCATCTCTGACTTATCGGCGTTCCAGTTGAAGTCGGAAAAAAACATGCTGATCTACCAGGCTATTGTTAGCTGTTAGCTCGGGGGTGGCGAGGTTTCACCAAGTTCCCAGTAGGAAATTCCGACTTTGGGGGGCCTTCCACTTGCAGTTTCCCACTTGGAACTCAGAAATTCCTACTTCTGACTACAACTGGAACGCACCAAAAGACCACAGCCAAAGCATGCCTTTGCTGTGATGCTAATGAATGCAGCTCAGACCTTCCTCAGAACTCTGCATTGCTTTACAGCTTCTTCTTTCAACAACTTACGGGATGCAAAGTGATGAGGTAATGTATCTCTTTCTTGTTACTTAGTGGTAGTTTTTGATGTGTGACAACAAGCAATTTTTAGAAAACTACTAGTATCGTAGTTTTGTAGCCGGCTATATATCGCTATTTACAGCCCGGTGCTCTAAGACGTGTCCGAATAATATAAATTTGCTGTAGTTTTAGTTGTCTTCTTTCCGAAGTTGAGTATCCAGGCCAGTCCAGCCTTGTCCGACCCGACCGGAAGGCTAAGGAATAGCATTTATAGATAACCTATTTTGATGCTATAAAACTCATCTTAAAGTGTGTATTTCCATCAGGCATATATCTAAAAGTGAGACTTTTTTGTCATTACTTAGAAACTCCTCACAGTCCCTTTAAAAGCCCTGCACAGCCTTTAGCAGCTAAACACAAGAGATCATGAGAGACATACAATTTGATGAGGGAGTTGTGAGATAAAGCAACAGTCAGAGCAATATGTGTGCAACAGGTTATACTGCCTGCCAGATACTGACTGTCTGCTCAATATTTCTGCTTAATTTTGAATTTAACCACAAAGTCTGAATGCTCTTTTTCCTGTTTTTGGTCAATGTGCCAGTTGAGGATGGTGCAGCGTTGAAGGAGCTCACCCAAAAGCTAGACTCAATGTGTTTTTCCAGCAAACCAGCGTAAAGCTTTGCCAAATGGCACATGCTGGAGAGGGATCAATGTGCAGGATGTGGAGACAGAGACGCTGCTACACTATGTGGAGATGGGAGATCAAAATATAGATGACATTGTCAAGACCAGATGAATTATGAGAGGGCTTTTAAAAGATAAATCATTTTTGGATGTTCACCCTATCCCACTTAACAACAGGAAACTATCTTTTGCTGACTCAATGTGAGGTTGGAGGCCTACATATGATCTAAACCATGACGTTTGTAATGACTTTTTAAAATTATTTCCCTACACTAAATAACACTGTGTCTAATTTGATTCATTTGCTCAGATGGTTTGTTATAAACTCCACAACTTGACACATTAATCATGCTGAGTTTGAATTTGACCACAAAAGAAAACAGGATCTTTTCTCGCAGAATCATTTTAGTCCTAACAAGAACTCTCTCTTGAAATTCTTTCACATAAATTTGGCCAAACATCCGTCTTTCTACATTTCAGGGAGGTTTCCTTTCCTGTAGGTCAGCTTCTGTGTGTCTACAGGGAGAATCAAATCGAACAGTTTGAAGATTCCCACTGCTGTTTGATTTGAGAAATAACAGATCTGATTTCTTATTCTGGACAAACTCACTGTAAACTGACAATTTTGGTCGGTCTTCATATTTCATAGCTGTGGCCAGTTATAACACAGCGCCTGATGAAAAGGAAAGAGGGGCCAGTTTCTTCAGAAAATACAACCAACAGAATGGAGTCTGGTGACTGTGTGGGCCTGCTGTGGTTTTCCTGTGAAATAAAGATTATAAAGGTTGTCACTCCAATCAGTTAGCGGCTACAATCCCTTGAGTACCTCATAAGGACCACTTTGATACAATATTTCAATGACTTTGGCATCATATTTTTTTTCTTTTGAAACATGGCAACTGCTTTTAAAAGTGACCTAGTCTCCCTTTGGTAACAGAGCTTAAATGATGGACACCAAACTTTAAATCTGTTCTGCTGAGGCTGGTATAAAGTCTATTTAATTTCTGTACTTGCATGTAACTAAACTAATGTATGTCTAGCCAGAAACATATAGTGTTGATACTGTCAACTGGATATAACAACTAAATAGTATTTATCATAAATAGTTACAGTCAGTTGCTTAAATTTTATCATTTTACATTTTTAAAATCCCCAAATTCAACAATGAGTTAAAGTTTTGCAAGTGTCTTAATTGTGGAATCAAATAAAGTAAAAATGATTATGATTCTGACTTTGTACTTGCGTCTATTTCACAGAGAAAGCGTTTCCTTCTCAGGCACTTGCCATGTCTGTAAGCTCTGGTGCGTGCCGCTACAGCTTCCACACCAGGTGCATAATGTTCTGTGGCCTTAGCACATCTTCCTCAGTAAAATATTCATGCGGAAGACACAAGTTTCATATCTTTTGCCATCATATTAGCCTAAAGCCATGGCGTGACAGACAATCAAGAGTGAACAGTGGTGAGGATGACATCACAGACAAGAGGAGGACGTAAACATTGTTGCACATTGACATCAGAGCTCCTGTACATGGTTGTAATAGTGTTCAGAGTGTTCACAGGGAGAAAGTCACTGGAGAGTGTTGAGTGTCTGTTAAGTTCAGCTCATATTTAACACTTGTCATGGGCTGGACGATGAACAAAGTCAGCCAGCACAACTGTAGAGCATTTTGAACAGGTGAATACATACTCGAAATTAACGTGTAGGCACAACAGATTTTTTTTTTTGCATTTAGTGTAGAACACAGCTAAAGAAATGCCCGCAGTCCTTGGAAAAAATCGTCCAGCATCCTTTTCTTGAGACTTTCTTGAGAGCTCATGCTGCCTGTCTTTTTGACCACGGCAGTAACTGGCTATGGTGCACCTGAGCAGTATTATTATTTAAATAGAACTGTGATAAATTTCAGACCTGAATAACATTACAATCAATATTAGCCCTGAATTAAAGATAATATTTGAAAAGATGTCTCATTTGTCCTCTAATGACTGAACTGCACAGGCTCTTTGTCATCTGTGATAAGAAGAGGTGTCAGAGAGCCTTAACAGAGGTCTGACTGCACATCAGACGTATGTAGATAAATTTGTCCGCTTACTGCTGATTAGATCGCACAGCCCAACCCTCATAGTGGTGTGTCCAGAGTTTTTTGCTAGTGCATTGTGTGTCAGTGTGTCTGCAGGTGAGAGTTAGACGTCTCCTTCATAAAAGATGTTGTAGAGAAACAGAGGGGTTACTTCGGTCAGCTCAGAGCGTTGTGAAGAACACAGGAATTTTTTTGTGAGTATGTTTGTGCAGTGTATCTGGCGCACTGATGCGGTGGTTGATGCCAACAAAACAATAAAAGCTTTAAAACTAGTTCAGCATACATGAATCATGTCAAGTCTGCTGTTTATGGTCCACTTTTGACCAGTGCCAAGATATAGACCTCTAAAACAACGAGCATAATGAATAGTGATTCATAAATGGCTCATAAATCCCCTTTGCATGCTGCTTTAGGGTCTTACATCAGAGAGAAATTCAGTTGTGTGTGGATGTAAACGACAGTAAATTTTTTAATGAAGTTTCATGGCCGAGTATTATATTGTGTTTGAGGGAGAATGATTTTTCATAAGGTCATATTCTGCCCTTAATAGGTTTATTTAGGGTATGTTCGCTATCGCTAATGTGTTTTTTTCAGTTTTCGTAGACTAATTATTCCTGATGGCACTGCATTCTCACTCTGTCTGAGATGCTCCGTCAGAGCTCCTGTCTCTTTAGGGCCCCCTTCCCCATGTGTACCCAGTCCACTCTGATTTGTTCACAGGTCAGCTCTGTGTTGATGGCCAGTTCAGCCCTGCTTGCTGCCATATTGTCAATAACTCTGCCTTTATTCCAACATCTATGCTCTGCAGCAAGTTTGCTACAGTAAGACAATAGGCCCTAACTGCTTGCAAACAATGCAGGACGTCACACTGGCAGGTCTGTGCTGTGCCTCTCTGAGTAAATGTTTTAAAGCATAGAGGGTCAGAGTGCAGCCAAGGGCTGATGAAGCTTCAGAAGTTCATTAAAATACTGAGGAACAACACAGAAATGTGTTAATTTGTCTTTCAGAAGATGATATGCAGTTCATTCCTCCCTGGAGTGATGCTGTCCTTGCTGTTATTAGTCTTAAAGACAGAAGTGAGTTCATAATTCTACAGGTCCCTATTCAGATAAAATGATCACGGTACAATTCAGGCTGTAGGGAACAATGAAATAAACAGGGATTGTACATACTGTTAAAATGCATGAGACTTGGCACACACTGTTGCACAGCATATTGTGGTAAGATGGGGAGTATTTGGTGTCTGGCCCCTCTTGTATAGATCACATACCTAGCTGTCCTAAATGTTGCATTTAATATTCAAGGTGTTTGTGTTAGACGAGTGAACAGAGCTCTGCATCATATTAATGTGAAACTAAATCCAAACACAAAACTGCTGCAGTGAAATGCCCTCTGACATGAAGAGGGTAAAGTGACGACTGTGTTTTTAGATTTTTGGGAGAACACCCAAGTGATTCTGTTTTCCATTTATGCAAAGATGTAGAGTTATTAGATTGTGTAAGTATTTCAAGACTGTGAGATTAAATTTATTAATATTGTATAAATCATTGATATCTTGCAAGTTTACCATTGAAAGGCTACTTATATCAAATGTTAAGTGGTAGACTGGGAAAATAGTAGAGATACACAAACAATCAAAACTGACTTTGTGTCAAAGAGCTGTTAGAAGCACACACAAGCTGATGACCAAGCTTTAGCTGTAAGGAAAGCAAAATGCTAAATTGCAGCAAATACAGATATATCACTGAGGATTCAAAAGTAAATACAGATTTGAAAAACACCACATTTTATGGCTGAATCAAGAAATCGGATTAGGATTAATATGTCCAGAGGCCCTCAATAGATTATAACAAATATGAAAATGTTTCACCTAACTCTATTTAGCAAGACCGTGTTTGATTACAGACAATGTTTAGCACTCTCAGTAGTGTGATCATACAAAGTAAATGTAAAGGGTGGATTTAGTGAGAACATAGGAGCTCCGTCAGCACAATCCTCCTAAAATGTATAGAAAAAAGTAGTCTTGATTATCACTGCCAACCAAAAACATTTATCCACACCAAATATAATTAAAGCAGAAAAAGCAGAGTCTGGCTACAGCGTAAAAAAAAGCAGATATTACAGGAAGACTGATGAGCTGTCAGACAGTCACAACCAAATGAAGAGCAGAGTAAACGAAAACCACCATTAAGGCCGTCCACAGAGATTCATTTTGTATTGTGGGATCGTCCCGGCTTGGACACTAAAAAGTAGAGCAAGAAAAGGTGTGGTGTTTTTAGACATCTTTGGGGATATCTGTCACTGTGATCCAGCCGTGAAATCTTTACACAAGCCAACTGAGTTAAAGGTCAGCTCTCCGTCTTACATCATCCATCTTTGTGTAACCGAGCTGCAGCCTTAGGTGCAGCCCTGTACATCTGGGCCTGACTCTGTAATCTGTCACTGTGCCTCGTGTGGAGACCCCTCCAACATGCTAAAGTCTTCAGCAGAATCTGTGCAGTCAGCAGGATCCACTTCTCCTTCTGTACATCATGGGAGGAGCTCACAGATGGCTTTCACACCACGGGTATCAACTGCACAGAGAAATAAATCTCCAAAGAAACGATACACCAGTCTGTGTCAGATTATTCTGCTCCATATGCAGCATCACATATGGCAACATTTCATGAGGATTTGCATGTACATAAAGACGGCTGAGGATATTTTTTACACATTCCTTCAGAACATACATCTTTTTCACAGGCTGGGTCTCAGGGCTGGTCACTAACATCTGCAGTACAAATCATAAAGTATAGACAAAATGAGTGACGTAACGGGTTGTAATTAATCTGTTAGTCTGGCATGGATCTGAGCAACGGATATGTATCAATACTTAATGTCAGTTGGTGAAATACAGTTTTACCCCCAAGAACCTACAGGATTTCGGTGTGCTGAGGACCTGTGTCTTCATCAGTTTTACAAAGCATAGCCCAGACCAGATGTAGGTTCACAAGTTCATAAGCATAATTAAGAAAACACTGAACAACGTGGTCATTTTTCTTTCAGATGTTGATATGCAGTTTATTGCTCCCTGGAGTGATGACGTGTTTAAAGGATGATGGGATAAATAAACAAACTGTGCATTTTGAATTTTGTTGGGGCGGAGTAGTGGTGCAGCCGTCAACGCACAGGTAGAGATGGCAATAGGAAATCAATCCCAGTTGAAAATCAATAACAGCTCCCTCAAGGCAGTCATATCATTAGTGTTTTTACTAATCAATTCCTTTCATCTGCAGAGATCAGAAACGATCAAAATCGTGTCAAACAGACTCTTACTGCAAAAACTTCAGTAATTGGAAACATCAGAAACTAGCAGAAACATTTATCCATGTAGCACTTCAGTGAATATCAGGAGTGTCACATGTTTAATACTGCATCGGTGGCACAGTTGGATAGTGTGCTTGGTCAGTGATCGGGAGGTTGTAGGTTCAAGCCCAGCTCTGGGCGACACATGGCGATGTGTCCTTGGGCAAGACACTTAACCCCAAGTTTCTCCCACTGCTGCGTGTAAATGGGCATGAAAGGGCGTGAATGTGTTAGAGATACTAATGGATGACTAGCATAGAAACTCTGAACCATAAGTCAGTGAATGTGAGAGCGAATGGGTGTGAATGGGTAAGTGACCTGCGGTGTA
Organism: Scarus forsteni; assembly: GCA_036419115.1. Lineage (NCBI taxonomy): Eukaryota > Metazoa > Chordata > Actinopteri > Labriformes > Labridae > Scarus > Scarus forsteni. The sequence goes on along the minus strand of JAZDUH010000040.1, from coordinate 6,478,153 downwards.
AAGCAGCTTTGAGTAGTCACAGGCTGCGGTCGAATAGCCACGTCCTAAGCCCTTTCCCATCTACTTTTCCTTAACCCAGATGGAAAATGTCATGAAGTTAAGGAAAGGAGAAAGGAGAAAGGAGAATTCAGAAAGGACTGAGGAAAGGAAAACTGCCGTGCAGAAAGAATCCGACTCCACTTTCACTACGCTACGTCATCATGTGACGACGAATGGTACTGCTGCGTTGAAACTACAATTTTCCGAAGGTGGACCACAAAAGACGCATCATGTATCATGACAATGTTGTTCCTTTCAGACAACACTGAACATAATAACCTGGTAAAAATAACCGCTGGTAGAAGTGAGGATTTAAATAAATCTGTCCTCTCATTATCAAAATGAACACCAATCAATGCATGAAAATAAACAGGAACTGAATGAAAGAAAGGCAGAAACTGTTAAGACCACAATCTAATAGAGTACAAATTATTAATATTGAACTATGTTTAAAACATAATCATCAAATGTCTCATATCCTGCTCGCGTCAGAGAATCAGACTTCTGGAAAGTTAAGGCAGGTTTTGGTAAACTTTAGAAAGGATCGAACAGCAGAGGTAACTCACATGGTCTGTGTGATTTGTTCGTCATTATTCAGTTGAATTTGGAAGCAGTAGGAATATGCGCTGTTTATAAAAGCTGTTGCCGCGGAGAATTGTGGGACAGAATATTCTCCTCTCCTTTCGTAAAGGATGGTCCGGTGTGTCCTATGCTAAAGGAGATAATAAAGGAAGCACTGACTCACCTTTCCTATGCATTTAACAGCTCTAATCACGAACGACTTCCTGTTCATTTCACTCCATTAGAAACCTTCCTAAGCAAAAATAACTATTCGAACACAACCATAGACTAGAAAAAGCGCTATATACCGTAAGCTCAAGTCCATTTACCATTTACCATATTGTTGCAGACAAAAACCTTCATGTTTGCCATGACCAACTTATGCCCACACCAAACATCAGCAAGAATCAATATTAGAATTGTGAAAGAATCAGATAAATAGGATCATTGTTAAAGGCAGTGACATTATTTAAATCATAATAACTCCTATCACTATGCAGTTTGCAAGTTTAACAATACTAATTTACCTGCCTTTCTGTTTCATCTCAGGGTCTGATAACACTTGAGTAGTGTATTTGTTTGTTTTGTTGTGTGTGTGTCTGTACATTGTAACCCCTCTCCCTCTCTCTCTCTCTCTCTCTCTCTCTCTCTCTCTCTCTCTCTCTCTCTCTCTCTCTCTCGGAAAAATCGGAAAACATTTTCAAATCATGCCAAGACAGCTCAATGGGGTCTCTAATAACGTTTATTTAAAAAAAAAAAAACAATCAGTAAACAGAAGGACACATGACGTATTTTATAATACTTAAAATATAGTAACATTGTTTAACAATGTGTGATGATATATGTGAATAAAACAGGGATAAAAGTCTTTCTGAAACATTTTAATGTATTATCAGACTTCAGTTTTTTCCCGTGTGCTGTCAAAGATGTGAACATTTATAGAAGCTCTCACCTAACCTCACATCTGTGTGCAGGAATCACACACTGCATGACCAACGACAAAACACCATCACAGGTCTGGTCATGGATTGTTAATGTTAACAGGTAAAGCTGACACGAAGCAACTCTGTGAGGTAGAGCAGATGACAAGACGCTTCTTGTAGTCCATTTTCAGAACGCTGTAGTTCTTCTTGGTTTACTACGTCACAGGAAATCCTCGTCACATAAATATGACACCAAAATGAAAGTCCAGTCGAATTCCTCTTTTACCGCAGTTCTCCTTTCCTTTCCTCTTATTCCTTCCTTTCCTTGACCCTGTGACGTTTTTTATCGGGGTTAAGGTAAAGTGGATAGGTAAGGACTTAGCAAGGACTATTCTGATCCACCCTGAGTGTCCGATGGGTGGGACAAAGCTCAGCGTTTATCCAATGACCATCCAGTTTCCACAGTGGAACAACCCACTCTACGCTTCCCCATCGAAGTCAGAAGACGCTCAGCGTCCGAAAGTCGCTGAGACGCTGCGGGGATGAATGAGAAGGAAGTTGCGCCAGTTCCCTGTGATAAGTAGCTGAATCTGAACAAAAGATGAAGGTATTCTAGCGCATATTTAGTCAATGAAATGTACACACAGCAGTACATATCACCATTTTTGGGGGACAGTGAAAGCTGAGCTTCCCTTGCAGTCTTAGAGCAATCGCCACTGTTGTGAGGAGTTGTTACTTGAACGTTTTTTTGTCTACAAAAACAATCACATTAATCGGCATTTTAAAACCTACATTGGACTGGATTTACTAACAAAAACAGGCATATCAGTATAGAACAGCCTAACAGAACTTTTTACATTGTTTTCTTAATGATTATTTAGAGCATTGTGCAATATTTTTATATTTTTATATTTTTAATCTATGGCTTCCAAGAAAAGTAAATTTCTTTAGAATGGTTAAGCCAAAACAGATGACATCCAGAATTTTGAATCAAACAGATTCATGATTGTTAATCAGTCTATAAACCTTAACGAATGTTTTCAACCCCCCTCCTCTCTGTAACATCTTATGGGATATACTCCCCATCATATATATGCACATTGTTTCATACATTAAAAGCCTTCATTGTACAAAAAGTTACTATATGCCAGCTCTGCCCACACAAAGGCTCTGATATATTTGATTTTAGACAAAATGCTCCATTAGCGTAACCATTTTCTGTAGCTTTGGTTTGGCAACAGACTGACAGCAGATACTTTGTGCATCATTATCATCAGCGCGGTCACAGCAGCTCATGAAACCTTTTAGTAACTTGGCCATGACAGACGCTGTCCTGCAGTCCAAAGAACATAAAGACAAAACCAGAGAAATGGAGATCTATGACTGTGGTTCCACACTGCTGGTAATAAAAATATGTTCAAGGAATGACAGATTGTGGTGAATTTTTTCTCTAATTTAGCCAAGAGTCTGATTGGCAGCCGCCCTGAAGATGGAGTCTTGGTCTGGTAGATCTGTGGGAAAGCCAACTGGGTGGCTAAGTGGTAAAATTATCCACTGAAACTGATCCCCTTATTCCTCCCATTGTGGAAGATCCTTGTTAAGATTAATCTATGGCTATGTTTGCAATAAATCTTTTATTGTCTGTTATTTTTCTGCACGAGGGATTTGTCACATGAAAGAAAGCTTTTGCTGCTACTTTTTCTTAGTAAATGTTTTAGTAGACTGAAAAATGACAGTGTACAAACGTATTCAGCGCTGCAAGCCATCCAAGGAGATTGTGTTTGTCTTCGTACCCAATTCATTTTTCATGATCCTTGACTGGAGCTGTTTGTAACATCTATAAACACTCTTTTACCATTAAACATGGACAGATTATTCATTCTTTCCATTTTCAGTACAAAACTTTTGATGTGTTGAGGTCATATTGTTCTTTTTCTGGTTTTATGTCCTCTAGTGTGTTTTACATGCCTCCTCTACATGATAGAGGATGTCTATGCACAAGACCTAAAGTCTGCAGCTCCAGGACTTACCGTTCTCCTTATTAAAATGGCCCCCGGAGAGGCCGACCACCATGATGGCATATCACTGCTGCATCAGTAGATCCAGTCCATTTACTTAGGTAATAAAGCCACGTGCAGAGTGTTAACAGTAGAGAGTGCAGAGCTATTGTGAATGAAATGCTAAGCAGCGCTAAACTGTCCAGTAACCACAGAGGAGACTGGTCAACTTATCAGAAGAGATTTGGCCTAAATGTTTGGGAGTTTAGGATTATTAATATGATTTATAATCATTATGGTTATTCTGAATAATAATTTAAAATATAGGATGAATTCCCACATGGTTATGAGACTTACCAATTCATTTTCTCACATATCTTTACAGAACAGTTTTTACCATCTTTTCATGTTTTAATTTACTCTTTCCTCTTTTGCTTTATTAACGCTAATCTTCCAAAATCCCTTATGTGATGTCCTCATCTATTGATCTATTGTGTCTTTTTATTATCATTATCATTTTAAAATCTTCTATATCAAAAATACTCTCATGATGACATTTTAATCATACAAAAGTAGTACGTTCATGTAGTATATAATTTTTTTTTTCAAGTTTACTGCTTCCAATCCATTTGTCTGCTTTAATTCCCCTTAACCTCTGAGTTTGCATTTTGTTTCTGCCCTATTGTTTACTTTTGGGGAGTTTCTTTTTTATCCCTATTGCTTCATTTTAGTGAGTATTGATGTCTTTACATTAAGTTTGTCAAACTTTCTTTTATTTATTGTACTAAAAGAACTTGTGATTTGGATTTTTCATTTTATCCTGGTGAGGCTTAGTGGCTTATGTCGATGTAACTTCCTGATCTCATTATTGCTCTTAGTGTTTTTTTTATGGGCTGTAAATTCCACTTCAATTTAACATCAAGAGCACTTTTTTTCACCCCACTGGTTTCTCTCTAAGTAGCTAAAAGGCAACACATTAGTGTTCTTAATCATAGCCAAGGACGGCCTCATCATGTGCTAATGTATGCTCTGAGTGGGTCTCGTGGTACGTGCCTTTTTTCATTTTTCTGTAGGGGGAATACCATTACATCATAGCCAAATACTTGAATTTTCCCTCTGGAGGGCTCCACAAGTGTCTGCGTCTATGGCAGCTCACTGCTGTGTTTCTTGGCACTAAACAAATCTCAATGTAATTCCCTGACTCAACTTTGGCAGCGGTCCCGGAAACATACGCAGCATATGGTAGACATGACGACGGAGCTGGGAAACACAGCTGAGGGGATGTAAAGATAGGCGGGCACAGCTCAGGAATGAGGAGAGGGAGGGCAGGATGAATGTCAAAGAAGTGAGGCTGAAGCAAGGACACAGCAAATGGGCTACATTTCAACCTGCAAATCTGCTGTTATAGTCCAACAGTGATCAGGTTGGACCAAATCTTAATTAAATTTAGTTTTAAAGAAAATTGCAGGGATTAGACAAGCATGATTGCGAGGATGACGTATTCAGTTTTGGTTTACGGTGCACATGATGTTCTGCAGAGTGTCAGCTAAGAAGCTTTATGCATCCATGTACAGTAGAGCTGCATAATTTAAGAGTTCACTTGTTAAACGTGACAGTTATTGTCCCTGTGGAAACATAAAGCATCAGCATGTGTGAATGCCTCTCTTTAAATGTTGCTGAACCACAGGCCTGCAGACAGAACATTTCAACACTATGGTATCGGTGCCCCACACTTTACGCCCTGAAAATAACTTAATTTATTGTCAGTAAATTCTGTTCCAGCTCCAATGGCATCACAAAATCTTTTAAATATATATCAGTACTCTGTGAGGTTGGTTTCAAAATCATCTCAGTTTAGTCTTATATAAAGACTTAGATAAAGTTAAACAACTACCTTACAAACTAAAGTACAGAGGCTGGAGTCAGAAGGGTTTTTTTGTGATCATGTTATTGCTAGTAAAGTCAGTTTTTTCACCTTGTTGGTTTACTTTTTATTTATTTTTGTTCATTCACTTTCTACACCAGCTATCCCTTTCTGGGTTGTGGAGGGGACTGGAGCCTATCCAAGCTGTCAATGGGCAAAGGCAGGGTACACTCTGAACCAGTCACCAGCTGATAGCAGTTTATTTTATTTTATTTACAAATATTTTTTAATGAGATTTGTGACTTAAGTGATTGTAACTTCCACAGGTTTTGTGTTGATGGTGAGGTCAGCATGGAAAACTGTGCTAAATTTGAAAAAAAAAAAAAAAATCTGAAAGAATTCTTCAATATTGCATTCATGAAATGAGCATGCTTCCTAATGTGTTTGATCACCAAATTCCAAACCATAATTCATCCTACAGTTCCATGTGATGGAGCATCTCCACAAAAAAGGCAAAGTCTGCAACATCAGAACTTCTCCCTCTCACCCTCTTTGCAGTCTATGTAGCTGCCTGAAATGACTTGTTCACCCAGCCCCCCAAATAAATCTACCAATGTGATGTCATATCACTGTTTTCATTGGTAGTTTAATGCTACGGCCACACCGGACGCGAATTGGCGAATTTTAACGTGCGTAAAGCCTGTAACGCGCCGCGCTTAACGCCCGAAGCTGGACGCTGGACATTTTGACAAGCTGTGGGACGACGCGCGTCCGGGCGCATGCGCAGTAGAGAGCCGGAGCCGGTCGGACTCAGTGATAAACCCGTGCAGGCAAATCCAGCAGGAAATGAATATTTACAGAACTTACCTCCAAAACCTGTCTCCTCAGCGACTTTCACCCAAGCCTGCTCCTTTTGTTCCAGTCTCTGTAGAGGACACACGCCGAGTAGTTTAGCTCCGGATGATAGCAAACAGCGCCGATAACCCTCTCCTCCATCTTTGAGAGGGGGTTTAAGCAGGAGCAGGAGGCCGGCGCGTCACACATTATTAAATAAAACCTGTCTCCTCAGCGACTTTCACCCAAGCCTGCTCCTTTTTGTTCCGGTCTCTGTAGAGTATACTCGCCGAATAGTATAGCTCCAAATGATAGCAAACAGTGCCGATAAACCTCTCCTCCATCTTTGAGAGGGGCTTGAGTGGGAGCAGGGGTCATGGAGCGCCACACGCCATCAAATCAATGACGTCGGGGCGTAATGTCATCGCTGATTGGCTGCCGCGCGAACTGGCGCCGAAAGTTCAATATTTTTCAACTCGGCGCCGAGGCGTTTGGGCGCCAAAACGCCGACGCTTCCAAACGCTGCCCAAACGCGTAACGCTCCAGACGCCGCCTGAATTTGCGTCAAGACGCCTGTTTGCATAGACTTTGTATGTAATCTCGACGCGCGTCCAGGCGAATTCGCGTCCGGTGTGGCCGTAGCATAAGCCCAATGGCAGGAGAAGGCCCAGTGCAGAGCAGAGCGAGTAGGATGAATTTAAAGTCACTGACTACATAGCACCAAACAGTGCCAAGCTGACCAGTTACCACAGAGTGGACCTGTAAACCAATCAGAGCAGGAATATCCCACATGGAGGAGGAATCCCTTAGGATGTAGGGGAACAATGCTGATGCTGCAAAAAAATTAAGAAGATGCAACTGAAAAGATATAAGATATACATAAAAGAAAACAAACAGTACAGTCCAAAAAATATAGAGAAAAGCATTGGTTGTGTGTAATAAGAGATGTATGTGTCCCCTGGGCTGCCAGTTGCCTCCCTCTGCCTCACTCTCCAGCTCGCTTTCCAAGTCTGTCCACTATCTCTTCATAAACTACTCTACAGTTTAGCAGAGGCAGTCAACTGCATCACTGTGACATCTGAGGTAGTTTATTTTGTTTCCCCAAAATTACAGATAAACCATGTTTGTCCTCAAACAAGTGTGATAAAGTACATGTTTGTGTCTTCTTCAGTTGTTTACACCACTGTTTCCCTATTTGAAACCTCTGGAGTAAATTAAAAAACATATAAATTTAAATAGAGGCAGCTTATCCCAGAAGTACGTGGGTAACCACAGGCTCCACCAATCTCAGCTGTCACTGTGACACTCTAGGATTGTGAGTAAGAGTTTAGTTGCTCAAGCTCAAGACAAACCACATATTTCATAAAACGAGGTTGATAAAATGTAGACTTAACTCTATTTAAAGTGGCATACATCATCTTATGAAGGTTTTGTCTAGGCTACATTGGATATTGAGCACATTATGGCGGATACTGATGAAGACAAACGCAGTAATTATTTTAATCTCCCGCAAAGGCCATGAAAGAGTGACTGGTCATATGTTATTTGTCTTACCCTGTTCTTGAGGCCATATTTTAATTTTAGAGTAGATGCACCTCAGACAAATCCATGATGTTAAGTAGCACTTTAAACACTTGAAATTCTAAATTTTTCAGCTTTTTTGTCTTGCCCTGAAACTTCAGATTTCCCCATTATAGAATCCAGGGCTTCCTTAAAACATATGAATCATGATTTCTAAAACAGCTTAGCTAACAGTAATTATTGTATTTATGTAAGGGATAAAACAATCATTACTGGTCAATTTCTCTTTCATCAATGGCTAATCAAAATGAATGCTTGTTTTATCTGACAAGCTGACCTGTTGTTTAACTCCATACTTGTCCTTGGGATGTCAACAGATCATCTGCTCACTGCTGGACTGTCATCCTCTAAACGAAAACTGTGGAAGAATCCTCAAAACTTTTTCATCCCTGTTTGTCAAAAACATTCTTCCAGTGTTGTAGTCTGTGTTGATATTTGAGGCCAGTATAATAAAAGCTAATCAGCCACATGAGCAACAGATTGCTGACACAAATGTACATGTTTTGTGATGAACTCAAGGTCCAGTCCAAACAGTTTTACACACTTATGATGGCACAGCAGTTTGAAATTTAGCAGACTGAAGTAGGGATGGGTACCGAATTAAGTACTTTAAGAGGTACCGACCGAATTCTGTAGGTACTACCGAGTACCGATTCACGTAAAATCAAAAGGTGCCATGTTTAGGTACCTAAACACATCCTTGTGACTGTGAGGGAGTGGAAGAAGCAGGCATACTATTTGGTAGAGTAGGTGAATTTCCATACTGGACTTAAACACAGCATGTTGTTCATGTTGAAGAAGTTTTTGGGACAACTACAGTGTTACAATACAAACAGTTGAATGTTGTTTTGATATATATCTGTCAAATTGCATGTATTGAAAAATAAATTTACATTGAAAAAATTTGAGATCTTAATATTAAACAAATTAGTATTTATTACCCCATAAACACACACAAAAGTACCGAAAATTGGTACTGTTGAGTACCGATTGCCAGGTACCTGGCATCAGTATGGTATCGGTTCAAATGCGAAAGGTACCCATCCCTAGGCTTTAGTAGATGTGTTTAATAGTACTGGATAATGGGAATTTGCCAGACAAATTACATAAATAATGTTGTTTGGGGGTGAAATTGTGTTGTTTTCTTGGTAATGAGAAGTCATTAAATCAATTGCATGTTTTTTTTCCATGTATTACCTCCACCAAAGAGGTCATGTTTATGCAGGTTTTTGTTTGGTTGTTTGTTAACAGGGTAACAGAAAAAGTTATGAACTGAATTTCATTACATTTTTGAGATTGGTTCTTGTCCCATGCCTGACCAACCACTAAGATTTGGATGGTGATCTGAAATAATAACAGTTAACAATGTTAAATGAGGCAGTTTTCAACATTTTGTCAATAATTGACTGGACAGTATTTGAAATGCCTTGGTGGATGTTTGTGCTCTTGTAGCACTTCTGGTTTGAATATTGACACTGTTTAGCCTGTTGGATAGATTTTTTCAGTCTGTAAGTAATTGTGTTAGTCCACATAAATAAACAAGTATTTCATGAGTCATTACATTGTTTAATTCAGCTGCTCTCATTGAATCGTTCCTCACAAGCTTTTTTAACTTTTCTGCTGGGCAAACACTCAACCCTTTTTAATAACAAAACAATACAAGATACATATCGCTATTGGTTGGTTCAAAGTTAGGGAAGTTCAGACGGTATTTTGACACTTGGACCACTTACTTAATTGTTGGATTGCAGGACATCTGGTAACATGACATACATATAATAAATACGATTGATCATTTTTATCCATCACATGGAATAAATATATATGTCTGAATTGAATAACCATTGACATATGACAAAACCATCACACAGCCCAGCGATCTCAAGCCAGGCGCTAAACAGAAACAGCTGCAGTGTTGTGGGTCATATAAGAACACGCTACCTATGTTTTTTGGAGAGCTTTGCCTTGTTGTAAAACAAAATTTTCATCTTAACATAATGTAGCATTTTTATTATACAACCCATTGATCTATATCCAAGAGCGTAGAGATGTTTTACTTATCCCTTCAAGTACAGTAAGTTCCTTTTGGGTTAGTTTAGAATTTTGAGGCCTGGGCATGGATTTAATCAATGACTGTAATTGAAGGAATGATTTGTTTATTTTCTACCACTTTCCCTCGTGGATTTCTCTCAAAGGACATTAATAAAAAGCTGAAGATGTGCTGAAGACATGTGCCGGGAAGACATGAATGAAATGAGCTGATACCAATAAAGAAGTGTCTATGTGCCAGCAATTAACAGCTAATTGACAACATGACACCTGGCACAAAAAGTTTTATGTTGCGCAAAATTTCCAGTCAGTGCTCAGTCATACTGGTTTTTATTGTGATGATCAGTAATAAGAAAAATGAACAGGTTAAAGGACATGAGAAAAACTGCTTTATGAATGTTTAACTTTTGATTTTTAATACACGTATAGTTCTAAAAATACATACTGCACTTGTAGACTTGTCAATGAGATGATGTACAAGGGCACATCCATCTAAGTAGTTTATGAAATGGACTCAAACGCTTCAACTTTGACAGCTCAAAGTCTGAACTGTATATTCAAGGCTGTGTGAACACAACGGGCTCTGATTCTGTCGACCAGGCGCAGGCACGGTGTACCTGCACTGCACCAATGGGGTGTGTCCTGGGCATTTTGTGCATGGCGCAGCGTCCTCACCCTTGCGCAAGTGGCGGAGAGGGAGGACAGAATGTGTTAGTGGGTTTAACACAGCCGAGTGTAATCTTCACCAATCAAATGAACGCCTCTCCTTACCTTTAAATGAACTGCAGGCGAGGCGCAGTGACAA